>CM045465.1:23901976-24619511 GCA_024666655.1 Dascyllus trimaculatus | reverse complement strand
GTTGTCTCTATATGTAGCCCTGTGATAGGGTGGTGACCTGTCCAGGGTGTCCCCTGCCTTCGCCCGAGTCGGCTGGGATAGACTCCAGGCCCCACCACGACCCTACAGAGGATTAAGTGGTGTATAGATAATGGATGGATGGATTGACATGACAAATTTACCTGACTAATTTAATTTTCATCTCATGATTATTTTCTCGATTAATCAATGAGTTGTTTAATCTATAAAACGTCAGAAAATGATGGAAAATGTTGATCAGTTTTAAAATCCAACATAAATCTAAGATGTCTTGTTCTGTCCAAAGATATTCAGTTTTCTGTCATAGAGGAGAAAAGAAACTAGAAAATATTACATATAAGAAGCTGCAATCAAAGGGCTTTAAAAATACATTTTATAAAGCCAATTGTTGCAGCACTAGTCTGCACCCTAAAACATAATATTCTATACATTAATTTAAATATTAATGTTATGACCCAAAGTATTGACTTGAATATTTTACAGATGTACTTTACTAATGTAAAAATCAAGGTTAAGACGATAAAATACCATAAAGACACACCCAGTGAATATCCAACGACTTTAGTTTTTGATATTTGAATCACCATCTAGGGGCAGCTGTGGTTCAGATGGTAGAGCGGGTTGTCCATTGACCCTAAGGTTGGCGGTTCGATCCCCGGCCCCTCCATGTGCCGAAGTGTCCTTGGGCAAGACATTGAATCCCAAGTTGCTCCCAATGGCAGGAAGCACCTTGCATGGCAGCTCTATGAGAAACACGCTGTAAAGCTCCTTGAGTACCACAGATAAATTCACCATTTATCTGTCTCAGTCAAACACACCGAGCTTAGCTTTTTTTGTGTTATATTTCTTCAGATAAACATTTATTTTAACTGTCATTTGTTGCTGTGGCAGTTTCTCTATTCTGTTATTCCCATAATATTGCACTTCGTCAGGCCTCACTGGCAAAACAATCACCTCACATTCAACAACGCAAGGACGAGTGAAGAAAAATCAAATCTCCCACATGTGTAGATTGACCGAGCAGGGAGGAGTCACGTCAGCGTTAACCCCGTTGTTCTTCTCTAAACACGACCCACGTCACGGTGCTGTAATGTGGAAACACTGGGCTGTCGTGATGGTAGAGGCAGCCAGTGGAACAGAGCGGCTGGTAAATGTTGTGAAGCGAACTGTTGGGGATAATAATGATCTATTGGTCTCGGTCGTCACATGGAAGCTCCAGGTAATGAAGTAGAGAGATTCACGGAAGACCTTCAGATGACTTCCACAGCAGGAGACGCGCTGTAATGGAGCCAGATTGAGTAATAAAACAAAAGCTTATGCGCTGGTGGGGACGCTGGCATTTCCAGTGTGTGTGTGTTTGCTGATTGTTCTTCAGGGTAATAGCAGCTCCTGCACTTAGAGCCACCGCATACAGTATCAACAGTTCCATTACCAGGAGGGCTGTGATTGTTTTTAACGTCTTTAACCTCACCCAGGCAGCGGAGGGCGGCTCTCATGGCGTGTGTGCACATACAGGCAATAAAGACAAGCAGTGGGGATACAAATGGAAGAAGCCACGTGTGGGATACAGCAGAATTACAATATGTGTGCATCAACAGGATTAAAGCATGTCCTGGTAGGATGGAAGTCAGTAACAGGTGGATATTTTCCTGCCACATAGCTCCAAATGACTAATATGTTTGAGAGGCTTTCAAATCTGATGATAAATACAGCATTTCAAGCACTACTTCATCAACGTGCTGCGGCCGGACACTTTTAAAGCCACATTGTAATTCAAAAAAGTATAATTTTCAAATCACAAGAGTAGCAATTTTAATCACGGCTCACATGATGAACAGTGTGAAAGTTTTTAGCTGGAGATCGGTGATTTCGGCGGCTATAATTACAACTGCTGCTGGCAAATTTACTCAGCTGCGGCTGACAGACATTAATCCTGAGAGTTGGCACAACAACAGAATGTCTGTTGTTTGGTTAATATGCTCTCTGCGGTTTCTGTGCTTTTACACTTAACCAAGCTTCCTGGACGCAGATGCACCCCTCTGGGTACTGTTGATACAGGAATGAAACACAGTGGGCTGGAACTTTTGCTGATCTTAAACACCAACAGATGGTTGATTCTTGCTTTAGATGGAGAACTAGCAGATCGCTCAGTAGCTGCTGAGTCTCATTGACACAGATCTCTCATGTGATTGTTTTGTGCTCATCACTGTGAAACGTCAGCGTCAGGAGCTGCTAACTTTCAATCTGTAAAGCAAACATTAGTTGAAGCAGCTACAGTGGAGAGTTGTCAACCTCAAGCTGACATCCAGTGCTGTCAGATATGATGGAATTCAGTTTATTCAGGACGCACTTGTGAGAATCACAGGCAGAAAATAACTCAGCTCAACACTACCCCTTGAATATCATGAATACATAACAGCTGTGGTCCTGATCGACAGAGATGAGCTGTTAGCTGGGTTTGGTACAATCAATGTAACATCAACATCAACAACGATTAAGGAAACATGTTGCTACATTGTCTTCTGTGAAATACTTTGACAGGATTTAGAGAATTGTTTTCAGATCTGGATTTTTTTGCAATTCAAACCTAAAAAATAGAAGAAATAAACAAATAAACTGGGCCTTGGAAATGGAAATAAGTGCAACATTTCAAATATGCATGCTGCTGGGGCCCCATTCAGTTCCTGTAAATGTAAGTATATGGATGCATTCTTGTTTTTTGTTAAAAATACAGTCATTGGTGACATTTCACCAACTTCCGAGGCCTTTAACACCAGTAGAATTCGATGAGTAGTAAAGTACAGCAAGCCATCTGTGTTTTGCTACTTTGACAGAATGGTGATGTGAACTCATTCGCGGCACCACTGTTTATTGTCACTATATGTGCAAAGTTGCTTCCATGTTTAGAGAAGCCTTTATGGTAAATAGTAAATGGTCTGCATTTATATAGCGCTTTTCTCTACCTTAGTGGTATCCAAAGTGCTTTACAATGTGTTTCACATTCACCCATTTACACACCAATGGTGACAGAGCTGCCATGCAAGGCGCTAATCTACCATTGGGAGCAACTTTGGGTTCAGTGTGTTGCCCAAGGAGACTTTGGCATGCAAAGGGGCCGGGGATCGAACCACCAACCTTACAATCGGGTGGTAGAGCAGGTGGACAACCTGCTCTACCACCTGAGCCACAGCCGCCCGTCACATATTTATTGTCACAAATACATTTTTACAGCATAGCGATATGTTGCTTTCGCATATCCCAGAGTCAGTCAGAGCGCAGGGTCAGCCATGGTACGGTGCCCCTGGAGCAGGGAGGGTTGACCTCTTGACGCCTGAATTTATTTACGATTATATAAAACAAATGATTGTTTGTGTTTTTGCTTTCAAGCTGATGCTAAATTAAGTGAAGATTGTTAACTTGTCTATAGCACATGGAATAGATATAAAGGTGTGGTGCAACAGGCATTAACAGGCAGTAAGTTTTTTTTATTGTTGCCACAAATGCCACTCCGACCGGTCCTACGAGAAACCAGTGCTTGCAAAAGGTTCCTGTTTACGTATTGAATATTCACAAACTGGCAATGGGGGAATGCATACGCTGTCCTGGCTGTAGCCTTAACACAAGCGGTATGATGCGAATTCGTGACCACATTAAGGAGTTGAGGGCCTTGCTCAAGGGCCCAACAGTGGCCGCATTGGTTTTGGATCCTCTGCCCTTCTGATCAGTAGCCCAGAGATCTAACCGCTGCCCCATGTTGTCGTCATGCTGAAGTTCACCAACATGTGAAACTTATTTTGCCGAATGTCTCCAGACATTTCCTTTTTCACAGTAAACAGAGAAACCGATCATTCAGCTCACGTCATGGGAAACCTCACGTTGACTGAAAAACATCATGACGAGTGCTGCAACAACAAGACAAGTGAAACACGGGGAGATCAATGCTGCAGCAAGAGCAACAAAAGAAAACGCAAAAGAGCTGTCATTCCTCATTTACATTTCATTATTTTGCAGAAAGGAAACCATTCCAATGCCTCCGTTGGCCTTAATGTCCTGTTGGTACTGCCTTCCCCTCCTCATTGAAGTTGGAGTTGGGTTCGATGACAGAACATGTGCTGATACATGTGCTTAACATACATATCATCAGATGGAGGACACTTATGCTAATGCTACATTGCTGGTACTCAGGGTTTAGCTGCAATTATGCTCAGTGCAAACCTATGTTGAGTAAGAGTTAAAGTAACAGGATTCAATTGCAATCAGAATATCGGTCTGAAGATCACTGTTAGATATTTTTCATATTTCCATTCAATCATTCATGCTGTGTTCTGTCACAGGCTACCATGGCCTAAACTGCATCTGTGTCAACGGTAATTACACTTCCTCTGATTTGTAAGTTAGGAGGGAATTCTGACACCAACAATAATCTCTGTCTTGGTGAAAAGAACAACAGTCATGTCAACAACCAGCTGGCAGATTGGCTGCAAATACTCCAAACCCACCAGTTTCATCCACATAAAACCCAATATTAGCACTGAGAGAGTCTATTCAGCTGATTTTAGAGGAGCTGCCTCATTGTTTCTGTCTTCACCTGGTGGAAAACTGCGACCAATGTGCAACACAACAAAAGCAGCTGATCTGGATGTTTATCTGGAGTGACTGGAAGATTAGCATCAGGGTTAACTACTATGGAATAATGCATGAACATTCCCAAGTTAGAATAAGAGGTGTTTTTTTTTCTGTTGTTACCATTCTGTCAACTTTGAGTGAATGCAGCATAAAGTGAACAAGACACAGGAAGAGCTGTCAGAACCAGAGACAGTCAGAGGGCAGCCGCAGCCCGGATATTATTCCAGTCGTGTAACACACACAAGGAGAGTTTTCTCTGCTTTAATAAAAATTAAAGTCCATCCAGGATGTTTCCACTGGACGCTACACACCATCAATAGTTGTCTCTCTGAAACACACACACTCGTCTGTCTCTGACCTCATTGTCCCTATGCAGAGGACACACTATAATGGTCCTTCCCAGTGACATCTCAATGAGCCCGTCTTTTATTGGCACATTCATAATCTCTGTTTTAAAAGTCATCCTCTGTCCTCCTTATTGTGTTTAGTCTCTTATTAGATCACTGGCTCACTCAGAAGGTAGAAATGTTTAGCTGTTAATCCTGATTATATATGAAACAAACAATGTGAGGATGCTGATTCTGACCTTCGTCGCATTACGTTTAGCAGATCCCAGCCGTGAGCCTGGACCAGATCTGAGAGCTGAAGCAGTGTGAAATCACCTGCAGTGTGAGTCAGAACCCCCCTGTGATGTACAAAGTGCAGCATCACATTTTTCTGTCAACAAACAACCGCATGAAGATGGAAACCGAGTGGATTAAGGTTATAATTACCACCGCCAAGGAGGTTATGTTTTTGCCAGCGTTTTTCTGTTTATTTGTCTGTTAGCAACTTTACACAAAAAGTTATGAACAGATTTTGATGAAATGTTCAGGAAAAGTAGATAATTGAATTGAATTGAATTGAATTGAGTAACACAAACATGGGGAGGACAGGAGCGGGAGAACTGTGGGTCGCCACAAGAGCAGCGCCCCGTCTTCCTTAGAGGAAAAGGGAGGACAAGAGGCAAGAAGAGGGAAAAAAAACAACAGCAACTCCCAAACTAGGCTCCTGTTAGAGGGTGGGGCACAGTGTGGGATTGGGAGAAATAACACATCAGCATACAGCAACATATAAACTCGAAGACTTGCACATGTGGGTTAGGGGAGGGTCTTGGGGAGCAGAAGGTTTCGCAGCACAAACACAGGGGGCCACAGGCGCAGCGCATCACCCTCCATGCTGCACTACGGAGGGAGTGAGGGGACAAGGAACAGATGGTTATATCTTGTTGGTGATCTGGATCACTGTCTGGATCCAGGAGTTTATTGCAGGATTCTTTAGCATTGGGAGATAGGGCAATGTGCATGCATATGTGCATGTAACTCCACAACAAATGTCCAGGCTGCTTGGAAAAACATACAGGCTGAGTATCAAAATTTATAGCAAAATTCCAGATACTATGATCCAGAACAGGATAAACTAGAGGGCCTGTGGAATGGTCATCACTGTAAGGTAACAGATGAAGGTCCAGACATGCAGCCAACACCAACATGTAGCTGAGACTCTGCTGAATCAGGAGGATGCCAACAGATCTGTTGTAGAATCAACAGCTATGGAGCTGGATCCAGAAGAAACCACCATTACCCAGAAAGAGATTCTGGTGAATAACTATTGAACTAATGATGAGGTCAATGTGAATCCAATGCTAAGGGTTTGTTTTCTGGGTCAATGAATCTAATAATGTAGATAAAACAATCCTGGGACTGTTATTTCTGGGTGTAAATCCCAACATGGGGTGAAATGAGCTGCTTGGCAGAGGTCTGAGCTCTCTGAGTGCTTTTTCTGGTTTTAAATGAAATGCTACTGGATAATGCACTAACATCATAACCAGCTGTGGACTGATAACAGGTTCGCTGACACCTTCCGTGGTGATGTCAAACACTCTGAATACATTTTTTATGGTATTGTGGCATTTCTGAAATAAACAGGACAGTATCGTTTAAGGAGAAATAAACACTGGTAACTGGCTGCAGTTTCTCTTTTCTTACATATCTGACTCTTCCAGTTTGGATCAGAGCTACATAAATAGATAAGAAGTCATCTCAATCCTGACTGAAGTCTTCAAAGTGTTTTTTAAAGTGACAACAGTATTAGACAGAACACAGTAAAACACGGAGATGTTACACTTTGAATGTCAAACACAAGAAAAGTAAAAATAGCTCCATTTGAAAGTAAATGAAGTGAGCTGGTTTCCAGTCCTGTGACCCAGAGATTACACTGCTTCACCACTCTGCTCAGTGACCCTCGGATTCTGTTTTCACAGGTCGCTGATGGAGGTCACCACAGGTACGGTGGAGGCTGAATAAATGTGTCATGGATCTGGGTTTTAATCCTGACTTTTGTCCCACTGAGGGCAGGTAGGTCAAACCACAAACAAGAAGCGATGTGTGTGTTCTTCACACATGGAAAGGAAATATTTCAACCTGATAGAAGGCAGCTCGGCTTAACTTGTTGAGTCCAGTTTAGTGTGAAGTCCTTTTGCACAGGACTGTTCCCTGATATCACTGTTCTAGTGATTTGTAATAATTAAGGAGGTCATCTGTAAATCTGCCAGGTCTGCAATCTAAAACTGTAAAGTATGATGATAATATTAGTACTTTTTATTCAGCAGGATTCTTCTTCCTTCGCTCTCCGTCCCTCTTGAGAATCACAGAGTCTGCCCTCATTATTATAAATGAACGTTTTGGGGGCACATATGACGACACAGCATGGAGACCCAATCACAGAACGCTCAGATCAACCAGAAGAGCAAAACCTCAGAGGATGATTAGATGGATGACGAGCAGTAAGGAACATTCTGCTGCCTTTCAACAGGCTCAACAGTTATTATAAGACAGCATATTAATATCACGTCTGCATTTTACTGACATTATCTGTAGAGAAGATGTTTGGCTGCACCTTGTTCAAAGACAGCAGAATGTTCCTGAACGCATGAGATGCTGATTTGCACAGGACTAACGTTATCACAGGAGCTCTGTGTGAGATTAAATACGGTAGGTACTTTAGAATTTTTACTAGAAATTACAGACTTGGCAGTTTTGAACAGGATTAAAATGACAGACCTCCACTGTTACTGGCTCATTCTACAGAAGCATCCATTCTTTTGTCCCCAGCCTTTAGAGAAACATTACCCTTGAAAAAATAGTTTGTTACATTTTTTTTTAGTATTTTATTCAAAATTATTTGAACTATCACACCATTTGGAGCCATCAACTTGGTAATATTTGCTTTTTAATCAATTATTTAGAACCCCAACCACCACTGAAGTGCTCCTCCACAGTCATTTATGGAGGGAAGGTGGTGTATTTTGAGTTTTAAAAATAGGCTTTTCTATCATTCAAAATGCAAAAATGTATAAATAACTATTAAGTCTATGACGTAAATGACATATTAAAACACAATGTCAAATAAGTATTATAAAATACATTTAAAAAGTAGTCGTCTCCTGCAGTCACATCACTGGTGTTACCATGTGACAAAAGTCTTTTATTTTGGAAAAAGAAATCACACTCATGACATCACCTGACTTCCTTTGATCTCTTTCCTCTAAGATCTATAAAGAAGGGCCATCATCTTACCACTGTCTCTTTTCAGTGTTCAGAAATATTAACATTTATCTCATGATTTCATGTGAAGCTTTTAGTTGACGTCACTGGTGGAACCGACTTTATTGGCAGGGGACTGCAAACAAATTGAATACAAATGTATTAAATGACATAATTTGGTGAACAGATCATGATTGACAACATGTGGTTTCATGTTCTGGAGCAAAATGCATTTTCATGAAAACTATCGCTGGTTTTACCTTTCTAATAGGTAACTAAATGTACAAAATAGTCATTAAGCTTTTTTAAGTGTATTTATAAAGTCAGTGACTGATGTAACAATGTAGTCTAGTTTAAATGTTAGAAAAAGAAAAAAATTCAGACATCTTGCCGTCCCAGAGGTGGACGTGTCTGTAGAATGACCCTATTACACATTACCAGAGGTCCCCAGGTGATACTCCTCTTGTGTGAACAAGGTTTTAACTTCTGTTTTTTGCTTCAATAATCATCCATCCATCATCTATACATCTGCTTTATCCTCTGTAGGGTCACTGGAGGGCTGGAGTCCATCCCAGCAGACTAAGGGTGAAGACAGGGGACACTCTGGACCGGTCACCAGTCTATCACAGGTCCATTTTAATGATCAAAATGTTCAGATTTTAATTTAAAGACTTGTACAAAACATCTTTAACTTATAGAAAAAGGAATCAGTAAGATTTCATTCCTGGTTGATTTGACAACACCCATGGTTGTCATGGTAATAGCAATTGCAGTTTAATTCTACATCAAACACAGGCAAAAAAAAAACAAAAACAAAACATGTCAGTTATATATATATATTAAAAAATCTCAGTTTTCAATTTTATAATATCCAAACCTATAAACAAAGGTTTACAGGTTTGGCAGATATTTTTTCTAAAAAAGAGAGAAAGCCAAAAAATAAAAGCAGCCATCTTTTACAATGAAACATCTTGGGAGTGAACATAAGCAGCACTAATAGATGAGTCCAAGTTCTCATTTATGTTACAGGAGGATCTGGAGGCGCCCCGTGTTAGCTGAGTGCTTTCAATACGAAGCAGTGGAAGCAGGAAGCTTTCACATTAGTACTAACTACAGCTCTGACACTGTGTGAAGAGAAGAAACAGCACACAGTGAGGCAGATATTTATGATGTTAAATATAACAGAGCTGGATTACATTCATGGAACTCTCCTGTTACTAGATAACATAAACAGACACTTTTAATAGGAAGATGAAAACAGAACTCTGTAGCAGGTTGGACTGTTTGTTGTTGTTTTCTGTCAGATCAACCTTCACTGAGCTAATCTATGTTAAAAACAGCTTTTAGATTTTCTTTCTTTAGTTAGCTTTTATTTATGGTGGTCATTTGCCCATTACACAAAGCTAATTTTGAAGCATTGGGTTCTATCAAACGTGTCAATCCATATCAACTGGAGACATGCCATGAAAGAATAAAAGGACGGTTAGATAACTGTGATTGGTCCCTGTGTAAATACTTTTCCTTCCCCCCAGATGAACCCAAGCTCGTGCTCTCACAGACGTGTGGACACATGCTAAACCACTCCATGCAAAGCACACAATGTCTATGTCACTATGGAGGAGCTTCCATTCTGCAAGGCAGCCTTTGATCAGCACCACGGACAGCGGCGGCCGCTGCCGGCTCTGATCAAAGGCTGACCGAAGCTTCCCATTTATCAGCACTAATCTAGCAGCCTGCCCTCCACTCAGACCACCACTTCTCCAACTATCAAACATCAGAGATAGCTTTACCAAGCACACACTGACATCAGCGCCGAGGAGGCTTACACACCATGACAATAAGCATAAGAGAAACCAAAAGTAGCACAGCAACCTATTACAGGCCTACACAGTATGAATGAATGGATGGCAGCACCTGATCACACAGTCACTTGCATTTAGAGAATTCAGACAGAGGTGCGAGTTTTCCAACATATGAGAGGCAACAATTATTCTGTTATTGGAAAGAAACCTGTGCTCACTCATTAGAAGTTCATCCTGTGCTCAGCAAAAGTAATTAACAACACTGTCCAAGTCCAAATCCCTGCTGTTCTCTGTTGAGAATACACAAATCCACTGAGTCCTTCCTGGTCACGAAAGGTCACTAATCGAACAAATTAGCATTTCCCTGTACGATGAATAGAAGGAACCAGATTAATCAATATTTATACTTCAATAAACATAGTTTCTAAATGCTTCAGTAAACACAAAAGCAATTCATAAAAGTAGCCGACACACCAGGTGAGAATGTAGCAAATGTAGCCATCACAGTAACAAGAAACTTCAGGGTTATTGTCAAAAGCTTATCTTGAAGCCTGTGCATTAAAGATCACCCGCAATAGTAAAGCAGCAAAAATCTCCTTCCTCCATGGGCCCCTGACAGCTTCTGGGCCCCGGCGCACCATCGATCGCCGCGCCATTGATATTCATACCAGTGCTCCAGGAGTCCATGTTCTTTCATGCTGCAAGTCCATTCCTGTGTTGTGAACTTTCCAGTGGTATCCGTAATGATTGACCAATCTCCTGGCGTCACTGTGAGCCTTAGCTGTCCCCCCTCCTGTGTAGCAGGCAGGAGGAGTCGAAAAAATCAATGAATCCATACATCAGATATCACTGATTTCTTCCTGCTGAGCCTGCATGAGAACTATTTTTATCCTGCTGGTTTCTGCTGGTTTTGAGGACAGAGGACCTAAACGGGAGTTGGCGTAGAATGGATTTAAAATGCCTCAGCGGCACTTAAAGGGAGCTCACGTCTCGCTTTTTATGTGGATTCCCGATGAGACACAAATCCCTGAAATAAGTCTGCTGAAAAGGTCAACGAGGGATGTGGAATATAGCAGAGCTGCCTTTTCCACCGCTGGACGGGAGGAAGCAGCGCTGATGACAGTATCACGGCTGCAAAACCTGCCATTATCTCCATTAAACCCTCCCAGCGTGACCTGCTGTGTGTGAGCTGGTAACCATGCCAGCCGCCGAGAGGAGTGACATCATCACACCCGGCAACCATTTGCCTCCGGGGGAAGCTCCTGCGGCGCTGTCACCAGATCAGTCCAGCCGGCCCCCAGAGGCACGGCTCATTGGGCCCCGCGATGCACCCACTCCCACTCTCCCACCTGCCTCTACCTGTCATCATTTACATTTTGATGGGTTTCTGCCCGTGATGAATGCTGATTTCTATCAAGGTCAAAGTCGCATCACCTGAAGACAGCGAGGGGCAGGGAGGATGAGGAGCTGATGGTGATGGAGGAGGAGAAGGAGATAGAGACGCTGAGTAAATGACTGAAAGGGCCGTGACGGGTCCGATTGGATGGGGGAAATGGAGAGTGAACGGAGGGGGAAGGAGGAGATGAAACAGAGACGTAAATGAGACTAGGGAGCTGAACAACGGAGCCTCACTGTGTGCAGTTTGACGTGCACTGTACCAAACAGTGGCATGTGATTGAGGAAGACGCGCTGTTTAATTGCTGTTTTTGATGACTCAGGCGGTGGAGACGGTGGTGCTGGATGCAGGGTGTGTGGGTCGGGACTGAGGAAGCTGCTCGTGAGAGTAGGAAAATACAGCGGTTTAAAAAAAAAAAGGTACACCTACTCAAAACAAAAGACAACAACAAATGAGTTTATAATAATTCATGTGGAGAAACGAACAGAAGTGCTTTGATGAAATATTTACACATTTCACTGTTTACTAATGATCTCAGGAAAGCTTATGGAGATCATGTAGTGTAATTACATTACACGTAAACCCTTGTCAGATTGCAATCAATAGGCCCTTTGAATTATTAATAGTTCAATCACAGACAGTTTGTCCAGGAATAGACTATTTATAGAAAACAGTCATACAGTTAGATTTGACAGAGAAGGCTGTTACTCTGCTGGAGGCAGCGTTGTAGGAACTTACTGTCAAGCAGCCCCAGTTTGATACACTGAAGTCAAACTGACACAACAACAAATCCTAAGTCATATACAGTTGTCCCTCACCACATCGTGGTTCACCTTTCGCGGCCTCACTGTATCGCAGATTTTTAAATTGTACATATCTAATTTTGTATAAAAAATTAAGAAGAATATTAAATGGAAAAAAAATACGTAGCATACAGCAGATGACTTGCACGGATGGAAAACGCAGCTCCGGATGGTTCCTCTTGAGCTAGTTTGCTCACGTGAGATCGTAGACGGCACGCTATTGGCTGATGGATGGGAGGCGACCAACCAGAGCACTGTGTTCTGTAACCTAGGCACTGATTGGCTCAGCGACCGTAGCATCAGTCTCCTCCATCTCCTGTGTATAGCAGCGCTCTGCATCTTGTCTTGTTTCACATGGACGTCTGATCGCTGCGTAGTGTTGCTCTGCTGTGTTGTGTTTTTGTGAAATTTTCGTAAAACAATGAATTTATTTCAAGTCCTACGATGTCGCCCAAACGTTCTGCGCCTTCTAAGGCTTCTGGAACCGAACCCAAGCGTGGGGAGGGTTTATAAAGCCTTAGAATATATATAAATAATAAAATAAATTATTCTCTCCCCCCCCCCCCCAGACAATCTGTATTCTTTGTTTGTGTTTGCATAAAATGTAAAACGATTCCCAGGAATTCAAAGTAGAGTTACTATAACGGGATCTGAACCTGATATAATTCAACAAGCTGCTTTAATCATCAGCATGACTTAAACTATTGCAACATACTTGTCATTCCTTCTGTTTCTTGCAATGCAGCAGTAAATGATTTGAATAAAGTCCAGTCTGATCCTATCAGTGATGTATCACGTCAGACAGATGGATCTGTGCTGGTCTCCCCTCCCTCCTCCTCCATCTGTTCCCTTACTTATGCGGTGTTGTGTCCACCTGTTTGTTTAGATTGTATTGAGTATTCCACAAATCATTTGGATTATATCTAAAGGTTTTTGTGCACTGAGTCTGACAGTTAAAACCTGGAAGTGTTCAAACCTGCAGCACCGAAACTCCATAATGAACAAAAGCATTCAGTCAGGTTATATAACTGGTTCATGCACGGAGCATGCAAGCACGACAAAGCAGCTGCTCACTGATGTTTCTGACTCTTCACCACCGTCCTCATCATCACCCGCAGAGTCCTTCAATAAATCTGATCTATCTTAACACACTTTGCAGCATCAACCAGCAACTGAGTGTTGGATGTTGTCGGTTGTGAAGGCTACCTGCTGCAGCTAAGATGACTTATTAAATATCAGTACATTAGCATATAGGCTGTCAACACCAGGGCCAAAAGAAAAAAAATACCAGCATAACAAGAGGGGTCCACCGTGGACTCCCCGATGACCAGTCCACACCTGCATTCTGCTCACAGCACTGTTAACTGTTCCCTAATAAACTCAGGTACAGGAGGTCCTCGGTTTACGACGGTCTGGTGTTAGGACGTTTCGTGGTTACGAATGACTCCCATAAATTACTTAAAAAACCTGGTTTCGACATAAGCAGTTTGGTTCGCAAAGAATACGATACTCGCATGAGAACTAGTTGCTGGTGCGCAGCGGCGAACACAGTCAGGGGGGAAACACTGACTCACGCGGCGTAACAACAAAGAAGTAAGAGTCACTGAGTTCACCATTGTTGATGAACCCGCTCTTAGTTTTTGCTATTTTGTGTATTTTTTGCCCTTTATTATGGCTCCCAGGCATAAGGCAGACTCTTCTGATGGCAGTGCTTCGATAAAAAGGAAAGCCATCACCATGGAAGTGAAATTAGACGGTGTGAAGCGCTCTGAAAAGAGAGAAATGCCGACGAACATTGGCCAATCCTTAGGCTTGTTTCATTTAATTACTGTATTTTATATGTCCTGTATGTGCTGTGTACAACATGAGTGACTTAAGGTATTAGTTTAGGTATTATTTAGGTATAAAATCCGACTTGCACTAAAAGTTGACTTACGACGCGTCGTAGAAACGGCTCTTGTTCGTAAACTGAGGACCACCTGTAATCAGAAATTGAATCAAAGCTTAGCACGTAAGGAGGTTTGTGTGAAGGAGAAAGTTAAAGGAGGTTTCGCTGAACACCTGCATCAATGCAACTGAATGTCAGTGAGTTTTATAACCAAGATGTTCCTCTAATGTCTTCTAGATGGCTCCAAAATATGCTGACTTTATTAAAGATGGAGAAAAAGCCTTAACTTCTTTTGCAACACGATCGGATCGATCATGTCTGCCTGTGTTCGATGCATACAACAATGTTCCCTGGCTGAAACTGAAACAGGGATGTTGTTATTATGTGCCATTTATTCAGCTTTCAGACCATCCCGCATTCAAAAATAACAGTAATCATTCATCAAGCGATTAGAAATTCTGCTTTTATCTATTTTATGTGATTGTGAATGCAATGTTTGAGTTTGTCAGTCAAACATATAAGTGATGTAAATGGTAAATGGTCAATGGTCTGCACTTATGTAGCGCTTTTCTCTACCTTAGTGGTATCCAAAGCGCTTTACAATGTGTTTTGCATTCACCCATTCACATTCTCCAATGGTGACAGAGCTGCCATGCAAGGTGCTAATCTGCCATTGGGAGCAACTTGGGGTTCAGTGTCTTGCCCAAGGACACTTCGGCATGCGGAGGGGCCGGGGATCGAACCGCCAACCTTGCGATCAGTGGACAACCTGCTCTACCACCAGAGCCACAGCTGCAACATAATAAACGAATAAATCACCTCGTGCTCAGACAAAACTGTGACTGGAGGTTTCGCAATATTCACACATTCTATAGACCAGGGCCCGTATTCACAAAGCGTCTTAGAATTTTCTAAGAGAGCTCCTAACTTAGCCTAAAAATTCCTAGCAAGGAATCTTAGCTTAAGAGTGATTCAGGAAGTTTCTGAGAGCAACTCTGAGCAAGGAGGGCACACAAACTTTTATCTTAGTGAGGAGGCGTGGTTGACCCCGTTGCTAGGTGTGACGCAGTCTTCTAAAGGCTGTGATTGGTTGTTACAAAAAGGGGGAAAGACAAAAGAAAAATGCGCTCCGCGCTCCTCGTAATGAATATACAGTAAAATCAACCGATCATATAACTTGGACTGTATTCAGAAATGTGTAATCTTGACATTAATTTTATGTCATGATGATGAAACTCGGCAAAATTAAATTAGTTGTGTGACAGCTTCAAATGTTTGAACGTACATCATTCACATGCCGATTGTATTGATTTGCTTATTGTTATGTTTACTGTCCATGCTGGTCATTTACTACTTCATGTGTTTGATAGTAATGATGGACTCAGACTCAGCTGTCAGCAGGTCCTGTGGTTGCTGTGAGAAGCGCTGGTACGAGCTGTAATCCCAAGCGAGAGCGGAGATTGAAATTAATAAATTGCGTGACGATACGAGGCTGTGAAAGACCGTACTGGTCTGACTGGTCTGACTGGTCTCTCTGCTGACAGATGGTTGTCACAGACCCAAGTCATCACTGCTACACTGGTGCATTTTACCTGTGGCCAGGTATCACAATGCTGCGATGACTTTCATCTCAGGAGTTTTTACGTTACTGCGCTGAGTGGGACAGTAAACTAATCCCTGATGAGGTCAACCACAAACATTATTTCTGCACCATCGAGCCGATAGCGTTTTATTAAATCGCTGTCATTTAACATCTTTTAACGTACAGAGAATATCTCTCCTTCCTCTCGGTTTTTCTGCCATCTTGTCTGTTTAAGACACTCTTAGGCTTCTTAAAAGTCCTCCTCCCTACTCCTAACAGTTTTCCACCTTAGGAGCTCTCTTAAGGCCTAAGACGCTTTGTGAATAACTTTTATCTTACCGAGGGAAAATTCTAAGAAAAATCGTAGAATTCGAGAAATTCTAAGATTTTTCTAAGAATGACGTCACTAAGAGCTACTTTTAGCCTTAGGATGCTTTGTGAATACGGGCCCAGAGATTTAATGCAGTGATTGTAAAAACAATCACCAGACGGACGGATAAAGAAAATGACTTATTTGCAGAACTGTTTCCTAAAACAAATCAGCAGTTAATGTCAGTAATCAGCCTGTAAAGTCTGCTTTAATGGCAATTTCAAAGTTGGATGTTTAAATTAGTATTTCTTAGGCTGACACATACTTTTTCTAAATTGAAAAAAGGTCGTCCATGGTGATGAACTCACAGAAAATTACCACTAATCTTCACCTTTTCACCTCTTGAGCTCTTTTGTTTTAGTTTTGGAGCCTGAAAGTCTACTTCATAATTCAGTCTCACCACACTGAGGAACTCAGCATGCAGCAGTAGTGGGCAGCTGTTATCTGCAAGTAAATAAACAAAATTCAATTTGAAAAAATACAATCAAATAAATCAACACAGTGTCCACTGCCTACATAGCCAGTTAGATTTGCTCAGTAGTTGATGGAAACCAGAGTTATGTTATGAGGTGGCCTGAGATATGGCTCCAGAAGGACGATACTAATTCTGTGTGTCTGCTGTAAAGATGAAATAGGTTTGTTAACATGTTTGCCGTAATATAAAGTCAATACTGTGTTAGGTCTGTGTGTCTGTCAGCTTGATTTGGAGTTCCTTAGTAGCCTAGGTGCCATAAATGTGTCTATATCTGAGTGTGTGAGTAGAGATACAGTCACAGAACTCAATGATCTGTTTAATTCCATTATCCAGAGAAACACACAGAAGGCCTGAAATGAGAGAGACACCCATCTGTGTCATTGAACGACCTTCCAGAGTGAGAGTCCAGGAGAACTGTCAGCTGGCGATGGGGATGATAGATGGTCCCATTCACATCTCACACACATACACACCAACATATATCACACAACTATCTGACATATCACCCTGCAGCAATTATGTTATTCTGTGGAGCACTGGACCAACACAGATAGTGTTTTACCCGCTTGAAGACAAAACCCAGTTCTGTAATCAGCACCGCAGTATCTGATGTTCACGTGTACAAACAGAATGATTTGAACACATGACTGAAGGCAAATGACTGGCTGGATGTCAACTCCAGGTATGAACCTGGCATTTCTGCTACGCATTTCACACAGCTCTCTCTTTCCAGTCTGTTTTCTGTACTGTTCTAAAATCCCCTAAACTACAGAAGTCATCAACAACAAGAACTTCTGAGCAGCAACCTACACCCACCTACTTTTGGTGAGTTAGTCATTTGATGACAGCTCACCTCTCTGCATGCAAATGCTCCACCAAAATAATTCTGTTGTTACTGTTTTTGCAGGGACATCACTGCTGCATCCTGGGCTTAGCACTGATCAAGGTGACTGCGATTGGTTGAAAGAAAAAATCCATCTATAGCAGAATGATAATGAGGTGCAGTCGGACCATTCTACACAGGGATGTGGAGATAGGTCTAGCGAAAGAAGACAAACTGTCCAGTACACTCAGTGGTACATTCAGTGCACCTTATAATGTTTCGGAATCACAAAAAAACGCTCACAGAACAATGGTGGCAGAGCTGCCATGAAAGGTGCTTGCCAGGAGCAATCTGGGGTTCAGTGTGTCGCCCAGGGATGGTGGGGTGACAGGGGATTGAGGGTCAACCCTGTGATGAGTGGACACCACCTGAGCCCCAGTAACCCATCCGTCAATGGTATAAAAAGCCATTCAACTCTGTGTATGAAAAAGTAAGTGTCATCTGCATATACGATAAGTTCGTCACTGATCTACTGTAAATTACCTTTTTGCTGTGGACCCAAGACCAGGCAAAAGTAAAAATATTTCATTGATCTTGAATCCTCTGATCACTCACCAGTAAAGAAGCTGATGTCTTGTTCTCAGTTTATTCACTCTGCAGTGAAACCCACTGAGACCCAGCTTATTTTTCAGGCACAGACAGAGGAGCCTGGTGTGTTTCAAGGTGTCAGACTGTGATTTTTTTCGACCATAGACACACATGCTTTTCTGTTAATAAGCAATAGTAGCACCAACCAAACATCGATTTCCTTCCTCAATTCCTGTCCTTCAAATAGCCAGTAAGAATTTAGACTCGCGAACAAATGCAGCAAACGGCAAAGGAAAGGATTTTTTGTCCGACACACAAGACAAAGAGAACTAAGGAGAAGCCGGTGAGCGTTAGTGATGGTGATGTGTGGTGTCAGCTTGTGTCCTGCTGCATCTCTGACACATGTCAAAGTAAAACGCGTAGAACCCGGCGCTGATGTCTCTGTTTGTATCCACTCAGATAGACGAGTACAGACAACCTATGCAGAGATACACCGATTTTACCGCTATATGTGCCTAGTTTCCATTTCCATCAATCATTTTCAAGCACAAAATCACAAAGAATTTTATTTCACTGCATGTGATCCTGCGGGATACGAAACGCTGCCCAGACCAGAAGACGTGGATCTGACAAAGACTGTAAAGCAAAGTGCTTTCAGGTGATTATTTTCAATTATCTTCATCTCTTTCTGTGTGTGTCATGATTGACACAGTACCCCAACACTGACATGACTGACAACAACAAGAAGAAAAAGAAAGAACTGATGAAAGCAGGAAAGCTAAGCAAAAGCTTTGTATGTGCAGTGTAGGGTTATCTTGCTTCAGGGCAGTTCTTTTTTTCTGTACCTCTTTCTACAATATATCTCTGTTGACCAAGGATGAGTCGTTGCCAAAATACAGTATGTTCCTTTTCTTTTTTAGTACTGCTTGTTCGTCTGTGTTTGCAAATTGCAAACTATCATACAGTATACACTAAAACAGTGGGGCCTTCTCTCATCCACAATTTCTATATCACATAAGTATTGAAGTGCTGTTAATTTTTTAAATACACCACCCACAACCCACAGGACCCATGGATCCACTGCCAGCATTCAGGCGCCAGACACCTCAGGATACCTTAAGAGGTCATGTGTTCATATCCTGATGGGTCAGAGTTGTCTGGGCAGCATGAGGGACATTGACATAATATTAGGCAGGTGGTTTTAATGCTGTAGCTGATCAGTGTATGCACTATACATGTTGGCAAGGTAGCGCTGTCACTGTGATCATAAGGACAGCATTTAACTGAAGGCACCATGGTTTCTATATAACTAGTTCACATTCAAAGAGTAGCCAGCAGAGCTCTAGACTGTAAGTTTGGTTAAAAAAGCATTAACACAGAAATTAAACAAAGATTTCTGTTAGACTTTGTGCTATTCTAAACTCTCACACCAGGACTTTTATTTTATGCTGTAAATATACGTCAGTTCTAAATGTCGCTTATCACCACTAATAACCAGTACAGCTACCAACCCTGAGAACACCATGACAGTCAACCTCTACGAAGGTTACAACTGAACAGAACTGAACTCAGGCATAACATGATGACCACCTGCCTAATATTGTGTTGGTCCCCTTATGTGGTCAGAAATGGTCTGAACCATTTGGGCAATGGACCAGAGGACCTCTCAGGGTGTCCTATGGGGTCTGGAACCAGGATGTTGGCACTGGATCCTTTGGGTACTCTGGCTTGTGCAGTGGGGCCTCTGTCAATCCAACTTAATAATAATAGTATGCACTGGTTTTATATAGTGCTTTTCTAGACACTGAAAGATGCTTCACAATTGCATTATTCATTCACTCCATCCTTGATGGTGGTAAGCCACAGCTGCCAGTCTGCACCATCAGCCTCTCCAACCACCACCAACACCTCACTCTCACACTGCATCCACCCAGACTTCCTGGTGTTCCCTCACGGTCTCCTATCCAGGCACTGACCAGGCCCAACCTCGCTTAGCTTCCCAGATCTGACAGGACCGGGCATCCACAAGACAGTATGGCCAACACTAGTCCCACTGCATCCTGTTGATGCTTGATCACAATGGGCTGTAGGAAGTTTGGAGGTCAAATCAACATGTTGGGCCATTGTCATGTTCCTCAACATGTTCCTGATTGGTTGATGTTGTTTCCATGTGGTGGGGTGCATTTTCCTACGGGGGTAGGCCAGTGACATTTGGGATTTCCATTTGCATGAGGGAGTGTGTTTGTTGTGGGACAATGTTTATTTGAGTTCACCTGTCAGTGGTCATGATGTTGTGGCTGATCGGTGTATATCCAACAAGCTGAAATGGCAGCTTTGGAAGGATGTTCTGGTCAGGACTACAAAGATGGCCGTATGCTTTCAAAGTACAACTTGGACTTTAAAAACAAGCAATAAAACAATTCTGCATGGTTAGCTTCTTGTTCCTCCATCTCAAAGATGGTGCACCTTTAAGGGGAAGCGTTAAATCAGAATAAACACTGATTCACAATGAATTATCAATGACTGTGTGTTATAAAGAATACAGAAGTTCCAAGCTGAAAGCAGTTGGACTTGCTTTTAAGATTCATCTCCTCCCCTCGAGCCTTCTGGGTGACTTGCCTTTGACTTAATAGTATTTCTCTTTATTTCTATGTGTTATGAAAAATCTCAATTTTCCCTGCAAATAGGCAACACAAATTCTTCATAGCAGTCAAAATTATTTGGTTAAATGATAAAAAGGTAATTTTCCAGCTCAGTTTGGAATTATATGTGGCACACTCACAGGACTCCGTCTTCTTAATGTACCTGTGAATGTTATGAATGTCAACATCACCAGTTAGTGCTTCAGAGAGCGCTGCCAACATGTTAAGCACTAATGTACAGCCACTTTTCATCACACACTCTCATATTAGGTGAGACTGAGCTGCACAGCCTCTCAGGTTTGGTTTGTGTTTTATTCGGCTGCAACATCTCCGGCGCTGCTGTTTAATCATTTATCATTCTCTGTTGTGCTTGATCGGAGACCCGCAATTATGTTTGTCAGGAGTGAATTTTAATACCAAACCCACTTTCATCTAAATTTTCTCTTACATAATCCTTTTCATATCCGCTGCCGCTTTGTCCTGAGAGTGTGCCCTGTTGCCATGGTGATCTATGAGGGGATGGATGCTGTTTGAAGGGCAAATGGGGGGGGGGAGGCCCAGCGAACGGCCTGAATTAGGAGCACAGCTGACTGTAGAGCCTGTAGAGTCGACCCTGCAGCTCTCCGTCTGTCCTCCCCTTCAGCGCACACACACACACACACACACACACACACACACACACACACACACACACACACTGAGTCGTCCAAACCTACTCCTTCGTGGTCCTAAAATAGAGACACCTACTTGGGTGATGGAGAAACAAAAAAAAAAAGAGGCATCTGAGAGCAGGTTTTCACCGAAGACGAATTGCCTCCCTCTGCTGAGAAAAAGCAGGCCAGGCGAGATAAGGACGAGGTAAGTCCGGTCATCCCTCCCCTCCTCCCTCCCTCCCTCCTCCCTCCTCCCCCAAGTCGACTGTAGATTCTCAATGGAACGCCGAAGCTTCACCTCCAGTGTGAGCAAGCACAGCCGAGTTTGTTCTGCGGAAACTTTTCCAGGTTTTTAATTGCTTGTCTCCTCTGATTAATTTCTAGTTTTGTTTTCCAGATACGCAGCACATGAGCACTGAAAAGTAATTCATGTTTTCCTTCTTTGGTTTTTGTTGCTGTTATTAGTTGTGCGGGTTGAAAATGTGCTTGTGAGAGGAAGATAAAAACCAAAAGAACAGGACTCGCAGTGCATGACATTTTCTTAATACAGCTTGCAGGTAATTTGTTTTTGGACATTCAGAATAAATAAACTGCACCCTCTGAGCCTGAACAGGTGAAGCTACAAGATGTTTTTTTTTTTAAATCTCATGCCCGTATTAGAGTGGATTCATTGTCATGTTTGCTGACTGTGTTGACACACTCCAGCCATCCATGACATTAAATTAACAGCATCACAGTTTACAAAATGTTGTTTATGTCCGAGGTGTAATTACTTGTAGGGGTTGTTTTTTACCAACTGGCACCTTATTAAAGGTAAATCTGCCATGACTGGAATGCAGCATGAAAACTAAACAGCCTCTACACTAGATCTGGTTCTTTAGCTGCTACAAGCTCCTCTATATTCCCCAGTTGGTGTCTAACTGCTGGCTTTTTGCTGCTGGTTAGGTATCATACAGCCATTTTGAGCTTTTTGTCTACTTAACATCTCAGCACCTCAGCCTGGACAGTAAAACCCCTTTCACATGACTTATAGTCATTTGAGGGGTGCAAAGGCAGTGGCTCTGGCTAAGCAGGGACAGTGGTTGGATGGGGAAAGTGTAGAGAAGAGGCAGATTAGTTGGAGGGACCTGTGGGGAATGGAGGAAAATCGTGTTAGGTTCTTGATAGGGGCTACATATGATGTTTCACCAACCGCCTAGCACCTAAACTCTGGGTAAAGGGGGACCCATCATGCCCATTGTGTTCAGGGACAGCAGCATTCTGTCAGGTTGTGGAATTAGATGGTCACAAGGTCGCTATACATGGCGGCATAACCAAGTTTTGGAAAGCTTAGCTGCAGGAATTGAAGTTAGAAGTGGACAGGTAAATTTAGATAATTCCAAGAAAGGGAGCATAGGAATCCAGATCATCCATGAGGGGGAGAACTATAGAGGTTATCGGTCGGTAAGGAGGCACGAGCGTGACCACCTGGAAGACACGTGTGATTGGGAAACACAGGTAGGTTTAGGAGGAAAGCTTGTTGTGTCACAGGAAATAGTGTGCACTAATCTGAGGCCTGATATTGTGTTGTGATCTACTAGTCAACAATTAGTTTACTTCACTGAGTTGACAGTTCACTTCGAGGACTCAGTGGAAGAAGCTTACCAGAGGAAAAAGCTTAGATATGCAGACTTAGGGGCAGAAGCTGAGCAGCGAGGATGGAAGGTTAGAGTTTGTCCTGTGGAAGTCGGATGTAGAGGTTTCGTAGCAAGGTCAGCTGTCTCACTACTGGGGGAACTGTGGGAGTGGGGGGACAGAGTTTGAGGAAGACAGTGAAGGAAATGTCAGACGAGGCAGTTAAATCTAGTCAGCGGATTTGGATGAGGAGGAATAGTGCTAGCTGGGGGGCAACATAAGGATAGGAACAAAGTCAACGATCCGTCATGTTGTTTTGTGCAAAAAACCATGCAGTACTCCAGCGCTGGAGTGTTAGCAGTCTCCTGTTCAGTCGGTGGTAATTAGATTAAAAACAAATATTCACAATATGAAGCATAGGAGCACAGTTTCTATTAAAATTCCATTCTCAAAGCTACATTTCAACAAAGGGTCTGCCCAGAAGACATGGCATTTATGTGGTCATTTGGCAATTCGGATCTTAAAGACTCAATCAGGTGAAAAACAAGGCTTCTACCTTGTTAGCATGTTCACATGGGGTTTGTTATTTGCTGGAAGACGCATCATGAAAAAAGCCATCAGCATAGATTCAGACTTCCAGGGTTTCATCTGACAAACCAACGGAATCAATCCAGTCTACTTGCAAGGTGGAGCTGTCTGGATTCTTCCTCTTTGGAGGTTTAGAGGTTCTGGTTCACATATCTATGGCTGGATTACTCCAACATTACAACTTGCAATTGTGTAACCTAAAGTAGTTTCACTGTATTTTAGCAGAGTTGTAGGTGAGCTGGTGTGCTGAGCTGCAGAGAGTGGGGAGGGGTGTGTGGCGAGAGACTATAAGACTTCATAGATCTGCACATTCTAGAGGAAGCAACAGTGTAGAGTTACATCTAAGACTAATGTTATACTTTTCTTGCCTTCGAGCCCATGTAACATAAACTTTGTCATGTTCCCAAGTCCGCAACACTCCGCACTACTATGCTATAGTAATAGTGTAAATGCACGCAATAGGTAGATGTGACCAACTATGCAAAAAATCAGTGTAAAAGTCATATAATAGCAAGAGCTACAAATCCTTGGTGTCCACAGTCGTCCACGCAGAAGTATAATCAGGGTTTAGGCCACTTTCCAACAGTAAGCGACTATTTTAATGCATAAAATACTTCTAATTATGTAACTTTGATACACCGAGATGAGTTTTCAGGGGTTTAGTCGATGACCAAAGTGGGATTTAAAAGCCCTTGCCTTCAGTGGTTTTAATGCCCACACAATTGCGTACCTAATCAAATTACCATAAATGAATTGCCACACATTGAAACTGAGGCTTTTAAGTTCCTCCTGGGTCTTGGCCTGTGACTGTTGCCCATTTGGTAATCCAGCCTTTGTTCAGATGGCAGTTGTTCAGGTCCCTGTTAGATTAGACCTTTTTGAATGGTCAGAAAGGCTAAAATGTTGGCAGGTGAACCGTCCAACTGGTAATATTTACTGCAGAAGTATAACAGACGATTGAAATTGCTCTTACTGCCTGCCAGTGTGATTGTCACTCAAATCAAATCATCTCTCTGGTGAAAATGGACAGATTTCACCGATCCTTTCATGATGATGCTAAGTAGCAGCAATGTTTGAATGACTGAGTGGGGAAAGATAACAACTGTCTAAACAAATAATTCGATTTTTTTGTGCCATAACTTCAAATCTAGCTGTCAAATGCGATCAAGCTTCAGGAATATTTTATTTTTAGACACTTTTTTAAAAGATTCAAGAATACATCTAAGTAGTCTTTGCTGGAGGTTTGGTGATGATATTTGATAAAGGCATTCGTCTTGTACCAACAGTTGAGCAGGTAGACTTGTCAAATAGTTTACAGAGGAAAAAAAAAACAGTCAATTCTGCCACCAAAAAAGTCATGTACTGCTCATGCTACCTTCTGGCAGTGTGACTGAACAACTCCAAAAGATATAGAAATGATCTGCCAGCTGTTCTCCACATGTCTCCCAGCACACATCTCTTCCATTTCACCGTCTGTACACATTTTAACTTGGGGTTACAAAATAATCAGATTCCACCAACAGATGTCTTTTTTTTCACAAGTAGACTTTACAGAGCACTTTTCATCCACTTGTCCTTCAGTATGACATGGTTGGATCTTAAATCAGACCAGTTTTCTGAATGCTATCTGAAACTGAACAGTAAGAGCTCCTGTTGATGCTTGATCAGAATGGGGTGTAGGAAGTTTGGAGGTCAAATCAACATGTTGGACCATTGTCATGTTCCTCAACATGTTCCTGATTGGTTGATGTTGTTTCCATGTGGTGGGTTGCATTTTCCTGCGGGGGTAGACCAGTTACATTTGGGATTTCCATTTGAATGAGGGAGTGTGTTTGTTGTGGGACAATGTTTACTTGGGTGTCTAAGTCTGATCAACACGGATGTTAAAATCCAAGGTTTTCCATCAGAACACCACATAGTACCAATATGATCAATGATATTCACTTCACCTGTCAGTGGTCAGAATGTTGTGGCTGATCGGTGTATATCTGAGCCCTGTCCTCAAACCTTTTTCTCTGCAACCCGTCTGATTTATAAGTAAAAATATACTTCATAATAACATCTTGACTTGCTGAAAAGAATATAAATTGCTTTAAGTTGGGTGAAAACGTCTCCATGCATCTGCCATTCCCACTCAGGCTATTGATGCAGGGTAATTAACACTCGGACCAATGAGTATTTAGTTGGATGACAGCATATTCACCAACCAGTGGACATGCTAAATACATTTAATACATATGAACAGAACTTGATTTCTTGAAGCACCTTTGGTCCGTTTAGTTCTGCAGAAGGAGTAAACACAGCCGTGTCTGGGGAGACCGGACAAAAGCGGCCATCAGAAACCATCTGCCAGCTTTTATTTTCCCCGTACTGACCAGGTGTGTGGGCTCCACTCAACAAGCATAATGTTTGCTCAGCAGTCATAAACACCAACTGCTAAGCTGGCGCTCACCATAATTCTCCCTCTGCTTCCATCAGCTGATGCAAAAACTTTGTCCAGTTCATTTGCAAAAACCTTTAAAAGGCAACGTAATGTGCGTTCTGTGATTTTACAGCTCCAGCGGTAATTCCCAACAGGAGAGGATAAGTGAATTCACCTTCTAGTGTAAGTACTATGTTACACTATTCACCGGTATAAACTCCATCTCTCTATGTTTAGTTAATGATTTATTTGTGCAGCTCTACACTCTATATGTCAGGCTTGGCCGACCATGTATGTAATTGAAGTATTGCGCGCGGCTGAATGGAAGGACAGCAGCGTGAAGGAGAGCACAACCTCTGCTCGCCATTCTTCAGATAGAAAAATGCATTTTAGCACCTCGGTGTGTTTCTGATGTTGTGTGTGTGTGTGTGTGTGTAGGTGTGTAGCAGTGCACACGTCTGTAACAGGAATGAAGCGGTTTTTGAGATACGAGCCCATATGTGGCACCATGGATCTCTGGCCCTTGTATTCTGCAGCAGAACAGGAACCCCGAGTTGAGATTAAGATGTTTACCGGAGGAGAGAGGAGACGCTGAGGGAGCGCTCAGACAATGGAGGGGAGTGTGTGAGTGTGTGTGAGTGTTTAACAGGGAACAACCCCCTCGGTCTGTGCCGTTTCTTTTATCTGTTACACAGTTTACTTCATTTACTTTGTTTCAGAATAAATAATGCTATTAAAGAAGGAATTAGAGCTATTAAATAATTATCATCAGTATTATCAGTAATTTAAAACTGCAGCAGAACTTGCCTTAATTGGTTTAACCCAGATGACCTCTCTCTCTGTTTCACACACACACAATCCACACACATAATAAAGCTGCTCATTTGTGTGTGTGTGTGTCTTCAGAGAGTGGCTATTTTTGCTGTTATTTCCATATTAATTCACTTTTTAATTTCCTGTGTATCTCGTGGTGTTTAATAGTACCAGGACTCTTCATTCCAGGGATGTGTTTATCAGTGCAGTGGTTGGAGAGTGCAAACAGCATAAAAAGGAAATTAAATGAGCAGCTTCGCAAACACTCTGGCCATAAATGCACACTGGCAATAAAGTCATGATTGATTTGAATGAAAATGACTGATCACATCACTCTCATGCAGGTGCTTGAAAATGTGTTTACAAAAACGTGATTTTCAAATGTTGCAACAACAAAATTCAACGACTAAAAATAACTGAAATATCACAAAACAGTTCATAAACTTGGCTGCGTTGGAGAAGCTGTTCTGTCTCTATCGGGGCAGTGGCGGCCTAGTGGTTTGTGAAGCGAACTTGTAACTGGTGGGATGTCGGTTCGAGTCCGTGGACTGGCCAGAGGTTGAGGTGGGCGCGTGAGAGCAGCTGCTTGTCCCAGTCACCACCACCCTCCTCCCCGGATGCTGTGCACTGCAGCAGCCCACTGCTGTATGTTAAGGTTAGCTATGAATAGGATGGGCCAAATGCAGAGAAGGAATTTCCCCAAGGGGATCAATAAAGGGTAGATTATTATTGATAAGAGTAAAATGAGAAAATGGTGCAATGGAAATGGAGTGGTTTCTGCTTCACTGGGGAGATGAAAAACAGTGGCTAGGGTATTGTTTGTATTGTAACTGTTCCTGATTCTTTAAAGTTCGGGTGGTTTTACGTGAATACATAAGTAATAATCTACTGATGTAATATACTGTATTACACTATAACAGTCACAGCAGACATTTTTCTACATTTTGAGTACTTTTATCTTTTAACACCATGGTACATTTTCCTGATTATACTCACATACTATTACTTTAGGTAACATGTTCACAGAGATGGATAAAGTAAGTCTTAACAGAAGCCATCATAGTCTGTACACCACATCAGGTCAGTTTTTCCAATATTATCAGTATCACTTCCACATCAGTCACCAACCTGGGTGTTAAAATTGACCCTCAGCTCATCTTTGACACCCACATCAGGCATCTGTGCAAAACATCCTTCTACCATCTCAAGAACATCACCAAACTCCGTCCAACACTCACACCGGCAGATGCAGTGAAGCTTGTCCATGCCTTTGTCTCCTCCAGGCTAGACTACTCTAATGCACTCCTCATCGGGATTCCTAGCAGGAGCATCCAGAAGCTTCAGTCCAACCAGAACAGCACTGCTAGGATCCTGATGAGGGTGTGGAAATATTACCATATCATCCCCGTCTGAAATCACTCCACTGGCTCCCTGTCAAATCCAGAACTGAATACAAAATGTTCCTCCTCACCTATAAGTGCATCCATGGAAACGCCCCTCTCTACCACCCATTCCCTCCACTCTTAGACCTTGTCCACACATAGCCGGGTTTTTGTAAAACCGAATGTCCTGCACTCTTCATCTAGAAAAAAACTTACATACACACCACCTCGTTTTTAGAAAAAAAATCATCCACACCTAACTGCATCAGTGTGTTTTTAAGCACATTACATACTGTTTCTGAATGTAAACACAGGTCCCATATGTGATGTAAGAACATATTTTGTAGCAGGCAGTGACGTTTGGAAATGCAAAACTCTGGTTATTGACGTCCACATGCAGACGCATAAACGGAGAACTTGTAAATCTTCACTTTGGTCGGAGGTTTGAATCGTTTTTAATGCCGTGTGGATGACAGGCCAAATGGTAGAAAAATATCTTTGTTTTGTGAGATACCCGGCTACGTGTGGACAAGGTCTTAATCTGCCAACCTCCTAAAACGCCCCAAAACCAAGCTCTGTACGATGGGAGACCAGGCCTTCTGCTCAGCTGCCCCCAGCCTGTGGAATGTCCTCCCTGACCATCTGCGGACACCACAATCTGTGGACAGTTTTAAAAAGGGACTTAAAACCCATCTTTTTCTCCAAGGCATATGCATGATCCTTGTTGTATCTTTCTACTCTTTACATCTATGGTGTTGTTTGTTTTTGTTTTGGTATGTTTTTGAATCTGTAGTACTCTAAAATTTTGTTTCGAAATGTGAAGCGCATTACAAAGAAAAATGATTATTATTATTATTAACCATGGTGGTGGGAGATGGTGGTCGTACTTTGGTCCTTGTAAATCATTTTGTAGCAGCATTTGCTAAATCAAGGCGAGTGTTTCAAGACAATCACACAGTTTTTTCTCTTCACCTGCAAATCAAACAGAATTGAAAACACATTTTCATAATGATTCCTTTAGAATTTAACTTTCTGTACTGTTTCTCAGGCCTTGTCCGCATGTAGCTGGGTATCTCACAAAACGAAGATATTTCTCTACGATTTTTCCTGTCATCCACACGAAAACACAGATTTACTGCATTAAAAACAATTCTTTAAAAAACCTCAGACCAAAGTGAAGATTTGCGAATTCTCCGTTTATGCGTCTGCATGAGGACATCAATAAGCGTAGTTTTGCGTTTCGAAACGTCACTGCCTGCAACAAAATATGTTCTTACGTCACATATGGGACCTGTGTTTACCTTTGGAAACAGTGTGGATTCCCTCACATGGTATTTGGTGCTGTTTATTGTACAGGCGGTTTATTCTTGCTTGTTTTTACAAGCCCAGATGCTGCTTCACATAAACTATGTTTAGGAGCAATTCTGCCTCCTTATCGGTCAACACAAACCAGCCTGGTGCCATTTTTCATCTTTTGTGGAAATGACGTCCAGAGACGGAAGCTTACTCTGATTGGATAGGATTTGAGGAACTACTGCCACCTAAAGGTCTGGCATGTTTATGAATGTGCTCAAAAACACACTCATGCGGTTTGGTGTGGATGGATTTTTTTCTAAAAACGAGGTGGTGTGTATGTAAGTTTTTTTCTAGACGGAGGGGGCAGGATATTCGGTTTTACAAAAACCCAGCTACGTGTGGACAAGGTCTCAGTGGAAACAGGCTCAACCCTAACGTCAGATCTGTGTGGAGTGACGAGGAAGCTGTAATCTTCCTCATAGTAACACATGGAACTAACTGAAATGTCACATTTCCATCATGTTTTCTACATTCCCTTCTTCCACTGAGGTTTGACTGGCAGTCTGTAGTCACTGATTTAAGCCCTGAAACACACCTCGGTATCACAGCTACATATTCAGAAGTTTTTTTTCCTCCATTAAAATAATCTCTTCATTGCTTAAAATGGCTTAGCTGTTCCTCTACATGACAGATGTATGAAGTCCCTACTTCCTTTACTACAACTCTGCACAAACACTGTAAAACCACTCTACACTACAAGGCAAGTTGTAATATTAAGGTAGTTGTTTTGTATATGAAGTCTAAATCCATATTTTTCAAACTGTCATCAGTACACTTAAGTTTTACGGAGAAAATGCTCAACCATGAAGTTTCATTGATGGAATATAAAAAAAACCCATCTGAACACAGTAACAATTTAAAAAACTGATTTTCCACAGAGGGGGTCTTCAGTTACAGCATTTGTTGCATTGTCTTGTTGCATTGTGTCTTGGTTTAATGGTGCCTGCTGTAAAAATAAAATGCAAAACCTGTGCTGCAGCTGATAGTGGTGTAGAGATTTCTGATATATTATCTACATACAGACCCAGGTACAGGTGGCGTGCGTCCACACGCAGCCTTTCCCTGGATATGAAAAGTCTGTGTTGTGTACAGTAAATGTGAAGGCATGCCAGCAAACATTATGCCAGATGGCGTCCTCCTGAAGCATAGCTTACCCATATGTCAATCCCCAGTAATGACTCCCATCAGGTTGGCAGAAAGGAGAAAGGTTACGCGCTCATCCACAGACTTCCAATACCGCAAATATCCCTGCAAAAAAAAAAAAAAACCCATCAGATTTAAGAGACGCTGGTGATGTGACCAATGTGGATAATTATGACCTGGTTTATGTTCTATTTACTTATTTCATGGAGAGATTTGAGTCCGAAACACTTAAGTAATCATCATTTTCTACTGTTTACCATCAGCTGACACTAATGAGGAAGGGATTTGAAAATGAAAACGTTAGCCTGCAGATTGCCAGAGGAAGTGATGAATGATATTTCTTCCTTTTGAATGACAGATTATGAGGAATGACACTGTCCTTTATCTGACTGAGCAGGTCAGGTCAAACGTTTGAGCGTCTAATTAATCATTTCTGGGGACGGTCATTTGTCCTTCTTTGTCTTATCTGGATCTCTACCAGGCCTCCACCAAATCTGCCAGCATCTGGCTTCCAAATGTCTGATTTTCTCTCTGAGCGTGTGTTTGCATGGGAGGATGGCTGGAAGGACTTCCATTCAGCAGCTCAGCGGAGATGAGATGAAAAGAAAACAATTTCTGTGGCTGAAGTTTCGCTGAAAGCTCCAAGGACGAATCTTTGTGCTGTGAGAGAAAATCTCGGCACCTTCAACTAAAGGTTAACAACTCAAATTCAATATTTCCCCGTCGCCATGGATGCGAGATAAAAACTTTTTCATTAGAGGCGTACAGTAGCTTCACTTTGACTACAGCATGTGTTTTCAGATGTCTTTTCACTCCGCTAGACTGACGATTTGGGTAGAAAAGGAGTGAGAAACCTTCATTTGACACTATTTTAATTCTGTTAGAGTAAGTTAATACAAACTAATCAAAATAAGTGAGTTTTTAAATATCTCTGGACACGTCTTGCTGTTTTGGTGAACGCTAGTCTCTTTAACCATCATGTTTTTTCATTTGCTTGTAAAATACAAAAAACACTGTGACATGCATTTGATTTCTTTAAAAAATGCCATATTAATGAAGCTGAATCAGTTGATCAGTTTGTGAGAATGGTTCAGTTGATCCATCATTTCATCAGTTTTTCTAAAAAACATACATTTATTAGTTTTGCAGAACAGAAAGCCCATCTTTATCAGTGCTGTAAAATACACTGGCTTGAGTGTCGCAATCTGAACTTGAGTCTGATTATTTCAGACAAGACCTAAAAAATTAAACGTTTGCAGTTGAACTTGCCGCAAAAAATCATCTAAAAACTCTTCTCCGCATCACTGATGACGCCCTCACCTGGCTGACATCTTACCTCACTGACCGGAAGCAGTTCATTTCTATTAACAACTGCTCCTCCTCTACTGCCTCCCTGTCCCAAGGTGTCCTTCAGGGCTCGGTGCTTGGTCCTCTCCTCTTCATCCGCTACCTCCTCCCCCTCTGTCAAATTATCCATAGCCACGGTCTCCGTTTTCACTGTTACGCCGATGACATTCAACTCTACATTTCCACTAAATCTATCGACCCCCAGGCCCATTCTACCCTCTCAAATTGTCTTTCTGATGTTAAACTCTGGATGCAAACAAATTTTCTCAAACTCAACTGTGCTAAATCCAACATTCTCATTATATGTCCAGATTCCCTCACCTTAACAGCCCAGGACTTCTGCCTTTCCTTTGACAGCTTCACTCTCTCACCCTCACCCCACTGCCACAACCTTGGAGTCATCTTCGACAATAAACTCACCTTCTCTCAATACATTTAACTAGTCACAAAAACAGCCTCCCATCACCTCAAGAACATCGCCGGCTTTCGCCCATCCCTCTCTTCCCCTGCAGCTGAAACCCTCATTCATGCTTTCATCACTACCTGCATTGACTACTGTAACAGCATCCTGTACGGCTCAACCAACAATCTCCTCAATAAACTTCAGTACATCCAAAACTCTGCTGCCCGCCTCCTCACCCACACCCGTTACCGTGACCACATCGCCCCTGTCCTCCAGAACCTTCACTGGCTTCCTGTTCAATACCGTATTAAATTCAAAATCCTCTTACTCACCCATAAAGCACTCCATAACCAGGCCCCCTCTTACCTTAAGGACTTGCTCCACCCCTACACCCCTTCCTGAACCCTCTGTTCCTCTGATGCAAACCTCCTGACCGTCCCTAGGACCAAGCAAGGGATGTGGCGTACGAAGAATTGCATTGATGCACCATTAAAGAAGAAGACTATTCATGTTTCAAAGCATTAAAAATTCACTTTGGAAGTGTTTTATGAGAGGAGGAAATCAGTCAACATGTTGGAGAGAGAGATGAGCAACACTGAAAGTAAACACACACTGATCAGCCACAACACTAACATCACTGCCAGGTGAGGTGTTGGACATTGATCATCCTGTAATAATGTGATGTTCTGCTGGGAAAGCTGGGTCATGGCATTCATACGGATGCTACTTGGACATGTAGCATGTCCAATTCAATTCAGATCAATTCAATTGTATTTTTATAGCGCATATATAAAACACATGTCCAGAAAAGCTGATTGGCTTTAAAAAAAACTGCTGTGCGGGGCTCGATGCTGATTGGTTCAACTTGGAGAAGACAATGCTGATTGATTAAATTCAAAAGAACAAAGAGGACATTTAATTCTGTGCTCTGGATCTTCTCTTCGGGGAACAGTCCTGCTTTCTTTAAATGGAAATAGAAAGGTATAAAGGGCCTATCAGATGATCATTCCTACAAAGGTTCATGCTACCTCATACCTGCCCCGAGTTCTTGCAGCTGCCTGGCGATGGCACTTCTTGACAGTGGACGTCCTCCAGCACAACAATACACGTTGCTAAATCGCAAAACCTGCTCAGGAAGAGCTGAAGGCGCTCACCTTGCCTCTTCAGATCTTAATCATCATGGCATCCTTGGGGTGGGCTTGATCCATGGAGGCTCCACTGAGCAATCCACAGGACAGATCTGCTGCCAAGGTTCCACTGTCAGCACCACAGGACATCCTCAGAGGTCCATGGCCAGGTGGGTCAATACAGCAAATTAAATGTAAAGGTTTTAAGCAGATTTGTACTTGTTAGACCAACGTTTCTTTCAGTGTTGGGGTGTAGGTGATAGCAGGCAGCTGTACAGGTTAGTAGGTGAGGGGCTTGAACATCAGGAGCACTGACAGAAGTAAACAGATGGCCAGCTTATTCGGCCCATAGCATCAGACCAGAATTAAAAATACAAAGAAAAACGGGTTAAGGAAAGTGACAACAACACAGAACGTTTACAGTCCTTCAGACTGTTAGATTATGAACCTCCTGACTGCTTTTGTCCTGGTGGTCTGATCTCTGGCTGTCATCACACGTGACTGACTGCATTTACATTTGTATCAGCACACGTGGTTGAACAGAGTGAGAGCAAAAATGAACAGTGCAGGAGAAAGAGAGAAAAGGTGGATCTGAGAGGCATGAAAAGGAAAGAAAATAACTGAAGGCAGGTGCATCTAGATGCTGCCAAATTACATCTATGTTCCCAAACAAATGGTGTGTTTAGTGTTTCAGACGTACACATATTAGCCAGGCTCATTCTAATATCACATCTATCCTTTCCAAGTTGGAACTATAGGTCTGAAAGGCTAATAAATGGCATCAGAACGTAACCATGTTCTGTAGGAAAGCGGGAGATGTGTCTGCTGGGAAATAACATAGAAAATAAGGAAGTGTATACTCTTGTCTGTCTGGTATTCTGAGCTCCATGAAATTGAACAAAACTACAGCCAGAGTTTGGAGGAAACACCAACTACAAAACAAACACAGGAAATAACTACTTTTGATATGAAGGTTTATTCCTAGAGCTTTAATTACGTCAAAACAATCGACCAAAATTGAAAGTGGACACTCAGTTTTTTTTTTACTTGTTCAGATGTTTTCTGAAGCAGTGTTTGTGTAAAAATTTCAAAAACAGGAAACGCGTGAACCAGACATGTCCACCACACACAGCAGGCCTGGGCTGTCAAATGATGGCAGTAAGAAAACAGTTTGAATGTTTGAGGGTGCCTGTCTGATTATACTTGGTTCCATCCACAAAGAACCTCAAAAAATTATAACATCTGGAATCTACATGTACTACATTTTTAGGATACCATTACAGAAAAAAAAAAAATTGAATCTTCATTCTATAGATGTTTTACTACATTTTGAAACATACCACCCTATCTGCTCTGTGACAACACAGCCTGCAGTTCAGCCCACTGCATTTGTTTCACGTGGCTGTTGGATGCAGCTGTATAACAAACTTCATGGTTGTGCCAAAGAGCACAATTTTCTTTTTGTTGTTTTTTCTATAGAATCATTTGCAAACTATGTTTGACATGTAAAGTAATTTTGATCAAATTTTTAGTCTGGATTTGGTTTAGTTACTCGATAGTTTGGCACTTCATAGATGAATAGTTTAAGAACCAATTGAAAGATAAAGATTCTGTCTGTTTTTACAGTTTTTGATTTCAGAGAGTTTTGTTTTTGCATTAGAAATAGGTTGTTGTAAATCTCAACAGTTACTGAAATATTTTATCATGATACATTTTTCAGCTGTATAGCTTAGCCTCAGTACATAGTCTTGCTGGTAGGTCATTAAGGTTTTATGCTTTTCAATATTATTACATAATTAATCTTGTTGATATTAACATTGAAACATTAAAGATAGCAAGATGACCACAGGTGACTTGTTCCTCTTGACTCTGTATTTGAGTTCCATGGCTTCAGACTAACTTGTGCTTGAAAAGCAGTGACTTCACCCTGCCTTGTATCATGTTTCAGAAACTTTGGCATGTTTAATATATTCAAAACTTTCAAGCTGTTCTCATGAATACATGCAGGACACATCTGAAGCAGCCTGCGCTCCAACCAAATGCTTGTTTCTCGAGTCTGCAACACAGAAAAAACAACTAAATCTCCTTCATTCATTTTTCATTTTCTCTCAAAAGCCAGAGCAATCTTCGCAGCATTCATAGTTGGATGGCCTCAGCAGCTACTTTGTGTGTCTGTGATTGTCTTTTTTTTCATATCCTTCAGAGAACAGTCGTCATTGCATACAAAGGGGTTGGTTTCTCTGCTTTTGAGATGCCACCATTTTAGCACTGCGATTCACCTCTGTGCCTGTTGCCAAGCAACTCCTGACACTTTGGGGATGCAGAGTGAATACAGAAGCTGCTGTGGTATTTCCATGTTGCTTTGCACCGTGAACCAAATCTGTAAGTCTAATTTGGTTGTATTTTTACCTGAAGAGATAAGACTCACTTCATAAACGTGAAACATCCTTAGGTCCCTTAAAAGGTGAATATAAATACAAACTACTGTTTGGAGTTGGAACTGTTTGAACAGGAATTGTAGAGATGATGCAGCAAAAATACACTGGTGATTAGTCCTGTTGTTGGAAGCAAACTTTCAAGTTACACAATGTATTCTTGAGTGCAGCGTCACCAATTCATTACAGTTCTACAGCACTCCTGCATTAACTCTGTCATTAACAAGGCTGGCTTCTAATGGCTGGTTCCCATTTGGATCCTGTTTCAGGTTGGAAAAAAAACTCATGTTTGTCACCTACAGGTACCTGGAACTGAAGCTGGAAGATACGATGGACTGGAGGGTGAACACTGACACACTCTAAAGACAGAGCCAGTTCAGTTTGTTGAAGACTCAGGATCTTCACAGTGTGTAGCAAGTGGCAAAGGATATTCTACCACCAATCTATGCTTCAATGCAGGCACAAATGCAAACCCCTCTGTGTATATTACATAGCATCCAGGGGCACACAAATCCACAGCTGCGAGATCCGATTGTCATTGCTATCTGGATACCTCCGCTTGATGTCTTCGTATGGAGAACATACTGTATCTGATATGAAACTGAAAAAAAACAAAAACTACACTTCATCTTAGCCATAAGGCTGAGAAGCAATGAGCCATGACCCTTTGCTGCCCTGGTCCACCTCCTGATACAGCGCTCACAAGCTCATGTTGCTTGCTTGGTTTTGATAGCTTCGGGTTCAGTGCTCAACCTTACAGTGTGTACCAAAGATTTTCACATTGCATAAGGCCAGAGAAGGGGGCACCGTTCCCGGCGGCACTGCAGTGCTATGTCAATGCATGGAGTGAATGGGGCAAGCCCCTCTTTCAACTCCCAGTGCTAAAAATCCGCCTAAAATGTAGTGCTCATATCGAGGACTTATCAGATATTAAACTGATAAGAACAGATACTACACTTGATCTTAGCCAAAAGGCTGAGAAGCGATGAATCCTGACCATTTCCTGCCCTGGCCCACCCTCTGGCACAATTCTCACTTATGCTGGTGCACTGCTTTTCACGGGCTGAAAAAGGGGTTTCTGCTTTGCGACTCCACCCACAAGCTCCATTCAGCACCCATCAAGCACAGCTCCGTTGCTTTCAACAAACAGATGTGTCTCTGCCAGACAGCAAAGCCTGCCAAAAACAGGCTAAACTCGTTGGAGTCACTCTCCACGGAAGTCTTTAATAAGAGTGCGTTATGAAGAGAAACCAACTCTTTGAGGAGCAGACCAAAAAGGTTACCCTGTCATGTGATGTGCTGCATTTGAAGAGATATTCTACGCTTTCATTGGTGTCACCATTGTGCCTCCAGATCAGATGCATGCAGGTACACCTGGCTGCAGTGTGCAGTTCGGGGCAGGAGCTCATTGTTACTCAAAGGAGGCATGCTACTGGCTGAATCCAACGTTTCAGGGCAGGAGCTCAACGCTCAACGTCGGCATACTATTGGCTGAATCTAACATTTGATCCACCGGTGACATTGCCTGCTTGTACAAACAAGCGCCGTCTTATGCTCATAGCATAGTCAAAACCTGTATTTGGTTCTACTCTGGATTGTGTTCAATACGCACGTTTCTGAAGGGTTATGGTTATGGTTAGGGTGAGGGTTAGATTGTCACCAAACTGTTGAAAAATGAAGTAACGTTGAACGTTGCGCTCCGCCCCAAATTGCACGCTGCAGTCAGGGGCTTCTCAGTGCACAGACTTTGTTCATGTTGGTCCTATCTTGCGTGACGCACCAGAGGCATCTGAGCTCGACCACAGTGCCTCTCTTTTAATCAAATCTTCTCACGTTGGCTCTTCAGTGGTTACAACGAAGCACCAACTTCATCCGCAGTTGCCCTACAAACTCCCATGACCCTGTGTCCTCCACCCCCTCCCCCTCAGCAATGCACTTCTCGTGGCTTGCTTTGAGGATTCACAGACTTCACAGAGGTCCAGGTGCAGGCTGGGGCGTGGTGTGACAACTGATCCACCTCACTTACTAAAAACCTGTACCTCACGGTAGTGGAGCAGCTTTCGCCTTCTATGCAGGTTTTACTTTCTTTCTTTATTAAATGTGTATCAAGATTAGATAATTCCTTCATCCTTATTCTTTTACATGTGTGTACATTTATTTAGTTGTTTGTATTTGTCATTGGTGTGTTAACATTCAAAATATTTCCTTAATCAATAGGCCAAAGATATCAATTTCAAATGAATTTTTTTTTCCTGGTTTCAATAAAAATAAGTCATTAAAGATGATCAAACACTGTCACTATCAGCTGAGATGAAACATTTCATACTGATAAACTTTTCATCTCCACTGCCCAGCCCTATGTAAGGGTCAAGGGAACAGGGAGATAACAAAAACTTGGTATTGCACCCTGTTTCCACTGAACAGGAATCTACAAAAATGTTTCATTTCATAGTCTTGATATGAAAGCTTTCTCTTTGGAGGAGAAGGGTATTCATATCCCGTCTCCTCTTGCAGAATAATAAATAGAGTAAACAAAGTGTGTATATAAACTAAAGTGTGTATCAGTTAAAATTTGATGGATGAAAATGCACCCCACCACATAGCAACAACATCAAACAATCAGGAACATGTTGAGGACCATGACAATGACCCAATATGTTGATTTGACCTCCAAACTTCCAACACCCCACGCACCGGAGCATGACACCGGAGATGGCAGGTCTGCTACTACAACCACCACGGTGTCCTACAGCTTCAGCAACGTACTGGAGCCTTGGTGATGCTCGGTGGCGTTCGGCGGCGTGCACAACTTTTTGAGTATCAAAATTATTATCTGAATACCACCACAACAAACAAATATTCTGATATTCTAATATTCAGGAGCAGCCCTAATGAAACGACTTCTTCAGACACGGTAAAGAAAGTCCACACTGGTCAGTGCCACACCATGCCACTTGTTTTTCTCTGCCAGTGCAGTGTTATGACATCATACGTATGTGACAGTACCGTCTGAGAGGGGAGGGGTTGAGGAGCCAGGCACGAGCACAAACCACAACACACAGACCAACGGCAAAAACTAAGATTCCAAGTCTTTATTATTGTCGGGTCATTTTATCGGCTGATTTTTTAATTATCGGAATTATCGGAATGACGTCATTTTTGCCAAAATTAACCAATAATTATCGGACGCCGATATTATCGTGCATCCCTAATTTGAACATAGATTTGTACATTCCTGCGTTTGACTTACAGCTGCACACTTCACTTTTCAGATTACAAGTTCTTCTTCTTTTTATCAACATCTGCTCGAAGGTCGTTAAAGGTGTTCTTCACGGCTGGGTGTGCGTCTGTCTACCAGCACTATGGGAGTGTTACTTCCACTTGTTGGTCTGTACAGCTCCTCTTTGCTGCCTACGACCTGCGTCTGTAGCTGTATTTACCTTCTCTGGCAGGTTGATGGATGTTGTGCAGGTCTGCTGCCGCTTTAAATACTTCAACTACGTCTGCTCGAGAATTCTGCTGGAAGGGATGGACACAGTGTGCCCGAGGTGGAGGGCAGATTGTTGTGTGTGCTACATTTTAGTCAGTTTAGTAAACCCTCCCCTTTCTGTCTTCCTCATCATTTCTTTCTCATAATCTGCATCCCTGAAGTCAGCAGCCTGTTCAGTCTTTGTTCTGACAACACAAGCTGCATTATGCAGGAGTACTATATTAAATTACACTTATTTTATAAGGCTGCATCAGAGACAGAAGAAAGGGACGCATTAAAACTTTCTGAGAACTTGACAAATGTGACAACTAGGTTCAGTGGTGGGGAATGTTTATCTGTTCTGTTGTCTTCCTAAACTCATTTTATCCATTTCAAGTTTGATCCTCTGACAACAAGGCTTGTGAATACACACTGGCTCAGCGCTGCTCCTAAAGGAATAGTCTGACATTTTAGGAAATATTTTTATTTGCTTTGTTGCTCCGAGTTATGTGAGAAGATTGATTCTACTCTTGAATATGATGCTGCAGTGGGAAGCTATATTTAGGTTACAGCCCAAATATTTGATTGTCCTCCTGCCTGCCAGTCTATTCATTGTAGAAGGCTAACTTCTTAAAATGAGGCGTGGCCAGGTATGACTTGTTCCGACTTGCCATTATGTAGCGTACAGTAGTCCTACAGTGTTTGAGCAGAGTGGTAGGTGAGCTGGTGTGCTCCAGTTGCTGTTAGTGTGGCAGGCTGGGTGGAGGCATAAGTGTACATCTAAGGCATTTTAGGGCAGTGACGGATTGTTTTCATGAAAAGAAAGAAAACAAAAGACTGACTTAAGCTTGACTTAAATTACCAGGCTTTAGTTTGTTTGGTGGGAGGACTATTTTTGACCCCGAGAAAAGGTCAGGATAGCAGTTCACTCCCGTTTCCATTCTTTATGCTAAGCTAGGCCTGTCCTATCTCTAGAGAGCAAGTAAGTGATTTATTTTGTATATTTTCTTTGAATCTCAGCTGACAAAATTTGTTTACAGCATTTGAATGCACCCAGAGCCAACCTTACCCAATGTGGAGCCCTAGGAAAGATTTTACATGGCGCCCCCCTCTGTCGGTGATTTACATACACTTACAAAAGAAATTAAATAGCATTGTTTTGTAGTAGTACTAATTGGGCATTGCTTTACATTTGAATCAGTATGAGCTTTTCCATTTTTACAGTTAATAGTAATACTTAGTTTTAATAAAATTATACTGAAGGTGAAATTTTTCCTGATTTTGTGGCGCCCCCTGGAGGCCACAGCATCCTTAGCATTTACTTATATTGCCTAATGGGTTAGCCGGCTCTGAATGCACCTGATGAGTAAACCAATCAGTGCTTTTAGATTTATTAGAGCAAAATGATTGCAAAACTTTCTATAAAAAAGAAGAAGAAAAAGATGCAAATGTCTGTCAAAGTCCTTTAATGTTAATTAGCTGTCACTTTGGTTAAATTCCTTTTGTTCTCAAACCTTTCTTCATAGATAATGCTAGTGTCTAATCCTTGAAATCTATCTAGTGAGATTCAATTAAGAGTGTATTGCCTCATTATATATCAACCACTGTGTTACACTTTCTGATTGTCATACTTTTGGACTTCTTTCTGCATTTATAATGCTTCCATCACATTCATTTCTTGGGGCAGCATTACCGGAGTGTCTGCTTTGTTCTGTCTTCATTTTGGAGGCTGGTCTTCTTTTTAATTGTCTGTTCTCTTTGCAGAGAAGCTTCAATTATAATCATAGTTCTGAGTGGCCTCATTGCCTAGTTGTTGTCAAGATTTCTGTCTTGTGAAAACAAAATATCTCCATGGTGACATCAATTCATGAGGTAAGAAAAACAGCCTTGTTCCTCAGCTTTGTGGTGTGCCTTTTGGTTATAATCCCCCAAGCCTCATAAGGGTTTATTAGATTAAGCAGGACACTTTTATCAACTCATAGAGGAGGCTTTAATCCTGTTTATCTGAAATCCTAAAACCACCACATTGAGAGATACATGTTTGTTCCTGAGACTGAGTCAGTGATATTGAATGATGATTTAACACAAATAAATATGAAGGAAACTGCTCATATGCTAAAAAATGCTTCTAAGTTCACTTTCCATGTGGGTCAGAAATCTACGGAGCTCCTAAAGGGACATGGGCAGGAAAAAATTAAGATGTAAGTTTCTCGTGCGCACAAGAAACTATCTCGTGAGCACGAGATAGTTTGGCGTGCGCACAAGATAATTCCCTGTTTGTACACTGCAGACGTCTGAAAATGATAATACAGGAAAGATATTCACAGATTAGAACTTCCGGCATCAATAACTCATTAGCAATGCGTTGTCAAAATATAATCGATGACTCTTTCCCATCGTTGTAAGGTAGACAATGTGCTACAAGCCCAGTTTTATCAAAAGTAGCTGTCTTTCAGGCTGCAGAAATAACACTGGTGTCTATGTGCAGCCGGCTGTCCAGCAAGTGCACAGGGACCGTCTGCAAGTTGCAAAACCGCTGCAACAGTGTAGAGAGACACCGCACAGATATTCAATAAGGTCACTCTAATACACTGTAGTGTCACCAGAATCACTGCAGCCATCGACTGGCTCCTGTTGATCAGACCACAACACTTGGTTTGAGATATATGTATAAATAAAAATCATACCGTCTGCTAAATTGTAATTTGCAGACGGTCCCTGTTCACTCATCGCACAGCCGTCTGCACATAGTCACCAGTGTTATTTCTGCAGCCTGAGAGACAGCTACTGTTGATAAAGCTGGGCTTGTAGCACATTGTCTACCTGACAATGATGGGAAAGAGGCATCGTTTATGTTTTGACAACGCTAATGAGTTATTGATGCCGGAAGTTCGTGTACGCACTAGATCGTTTCGCGTGCGCACAAGAAACTAACATTTTAATTTTTGTCTGCCCATGTCCCTTTAGGGGCTCTGTAGAAATCTTTTGTGTGACTAAGTCTTTGTCAGAGTTGTTCCATCATGATATCGTGCAAAACCACACTTACTAGAGAAAATGCATTTATCTTTAATAATGCAAAAGTCACTTCATCTTCATTCTCAACCAGATGGAAATACATGTGAAAAGGTCTTGGACCTCTGGAAGATCCTTTTGTCAGAGGTGAAGGCAAAGCTGACAGAATTAATTTGGGATTTCTCTGTCCAAACGAGGCCAGTATGACCCTGAAAGCTGCAATAAATTGTCAGACGAACAGACAAGCATGCAAATCAGAGATGATCAAATGTTTTACTTGCTATTTTTTTGCTGAGAATATTCCTAATAAGGTGAATTACGCTTGATGTCTTCAAGCTTCAGGCTCCAGCTGAAGAATCTAATCACTTGCTGAAACCACGGTACCATTTTTCTCACAGTTCGTTCCTCTGGTTCATCAGGGAAACAGGAATATGTATTCAGTTTATAGAAGCTCTGCAATGACATCAGAAATCTCCTAGCAACCACATCTGGCATTTGGTTGGCCCAATTGACCGTGACAGTGTGAAAAATAGGAGGCGAAATCTTTTAAGGTGCTGTCTCTGGCTGCTTCCCAATGCCGTCTTGACTATAATTATGGTGTTTGTTGAGGATAAAGACGAGGGGAGAGCTCGAAATTTGTTCGGCTACATCCAGTTACTACTGACCATTACTTGAAGTGCAATGATAACAAACAAGCCTCATGAACCAAACTATCATGAAATATCACTATGCAGATGTAGCCACAAGTTTGGTCGCAAAAACACTGTTGAAGTCTTTGAAACATAGCAATCTAGTATTATCATTGCCGCGACAGAGGTACTGTCTGGGGTAAATACTGCACTGACCACTGCCATTCGAACCCAAGAGCTGTCTGCCTGAGAGAGGATGATTTATGAATGAAGTCACGTTTGACCAACACAAAAAAAATGCTCACCATCTTGACAGTAGAAAGTCATGCTAGAAAATAATAAGAATGATGTTTATTCGCATTTGATTTTCCTACGCAGCACCTTCATGGACGTCACATTTCAGTTACATACAGCCAGATTCCACTTTTGTTTGCCAGACAGCCCTTTATGTTGCATTACAGCAGTGGTGCCATTCATATGAATAAGGATGCTGCATATTTCAAATTAAAGGCAGGCCAAGGAAGGTAGCCCAGATGTTCTTCTCACCACCCACAACCTCCAGCTCCTCCTAAAAGATCCCACAGAGATCGCATGCCAGATGGTAGATATACCCCCTCTAGCGTGTTCTCGGTCTACTAATCCAAGAAAGACCTGTCTGTGAAACCCCTCGAGGGTGACGTCCAGAACCAACCTATCTCCAGTGAACCCTTTCAATACGCTGAGCTCCAGGGATCCTCACCGACTCAGACACCCTGCAAAAATATTCTCCTCTTGAAGAGTTGACGATCTTTGCGCTCAAGCCGCCCTCTCAAACCCCCTCTGGATGAACTGAACACACAGAGCTGTTTCCCTTAAAAGCATTTTGGACGCTCTGCACGCCCAACATATTCCTGAGCCACATTCCTACCACCAGTGTCCCACTCACACCCAGACGGATGCTTTCAGCTGCGAGCGTGATGCCAGAGATACTCAGCACTCAGACACTGGTAATCAAATGACGCTAATGAAACAAAGAGGCCTGCAGCGCCTCAGGCCCAGCGTCGGCCCGCTTTAGCTGATAACACAACCAATCACTTCATGGCACTTTCAGCAGGCCCTGCAGCCACTAGCAGGACAGGACGTGGGCCAGCGAGTAGTCTTGGCTGAGATGTTGGATCTGTTTAACATTACGGTCTTCATTTCCTTTTCACTGGCTGTTTTTATAAAGCAGAATTTCAGACTTTGCCTTCTCTGCCTGCTCTCGTTATTGCTTTTTCTAGTGTGTTACTGGCCATTTGTACAGGTGAATTAACTAAATCTAAAACTCAATTTGAACCACATGAAGCCATGAATCATCTGCTGGAGCAGTCTCATTACGCCGGCTGCCACCGCGGTTCAGCTGATTATCATCCAGAATAGACAAGCGCACTGACAGCTACTAAGAAAGAACACAGCATGCAGGAAGACACTGTGGTCTATGCATCTAATTTACCCCTGTGAGCGCTGTGTGTCTATATTATTACTGGACACACATGCTTGGTATCTGTTTAATGAAACCTGCATTGTAATTTTTCTGCTGCAGTGGTCACCTGTAGATCTATAAAGATGAGTAAAATGAACAACAACAAGCAACATCAGACTCTTAAGTCGTCTGGCTAAATATTTTCCAGAGGTAAATGGGCCTTTAACACTGTGCTGTTGAAGTAACACAGTAATCCCTTGTCTATCGCGGGGGTTCGGTTCCAGAACCCCCGCGATAGACGAAATCCGCGAAGTAGCAACCTTATATTTATTTTATTATTTCTATATATTGCAATATGCAAAAAATTCTACCAACCATGGAAAACATCCCACAGCTCTACTCCAAATACTTTTTGAGTTATGAATTTTTGAAAATCAGCCCTCGGTGTTAAATTTAATAATGTTAGCGACTATTTTAAAGCATCTTTAAAGCCTCACCAGTTGATTATTTCACAGCATTTGGCTGTTGTTTTGTTGTTGGTTGTTTTACTGAATATCCCAGAAACCTCAAGAAAAAGTTGGAACTTGTAATCATGTCAACAGCTTATGTTTTTTTTGTCTTGTAAATATCTTGTAACTGTACAGTCCTGTAATATTTTTTAATATTTATGTCTTTTGCACTGTTTTTTTCTCTGCTGTTTGCACTGTTTTTATGAGAGCTGCTACTTTTTAAATTTCGTTGTGCTTCTGACGGGACAATGACAATAAAAGAATTCTGATTCTGATTCTTCTGATTCTGTTCTTTTTTTATTTTTTTTTACAGAACTTAAAATAATGAAAATCTTTTATTTATTATCAAAATAAAAAGATAATTTCCATGGCCTCCACTGGGAGGTTCTAGGTGAGTTGTCATGGAATGACTCATTAGACAGATGCATGGATTGGTTCAGTATCAGAAATAATGCAGGCGTTGAAACGGATTGTCAAAGTGAAGGGGGAGCTGAGCCAGAAGGCAACGCTCTTAATTTACCAGTCGATGTATGTTCCATCCCTCACATATGGTCATGAACAATGAATGAAACTGTGGATACAAGTGACTAAAGTGGATTTCCTTTGTAGGGCTGCTGGGCTCAGCCTTAGAGAGGCTTAGGAGTTCAGACATCCAGGGAGACCTCAGAGTAGAGTTGCTGCTCCTTTGTGTCGAAAGGCGTCAGCTGATGAGCTTCTGACATCTGACTAGAATGCCTCCTTAGTGTCCTCCTTTCAGGTTTTCCCAGCACATCCAACTGAGAGAAGATCCTGGGGTAGACCCACAACTCTCTGGAGCGATTACATATCTCATCTGGCCAGGGAACACCTTGGGATTCCACAAGAATGACAGGTATCTAAAAAGGCCCTCTTATCCCGCTGCTACTCTGGATGTGCAGGAGAAAATAGATGGATGGATAAAATAGCTGTACATTTATTTATTTAGGAGAACGGAGAGCTGGAGCTGACTTCCAGTTCTTTGGGAGATTGTTGCAGACATGTGGTGCATGAAAACTGAATGCTGATGTTTAGTTTGGACTGTGAGAACATGAACACAGTCTGTCCTGGAACATCACAACATAACTGCAGATCAGAAATGTATTTTGGTTCAGTGCTTCATAAACAACAGCATCATTTTGAACTCCAAATCAAACTCGGGAGGACTCCAGCAGAGTTGTTCTGAATCAGCTGCAGCTCTTTAGAAAGACCTGTAAAGACATTTAGCCTACTCTTGTGCAGCTCCTGCAATCTGGATAATTGGCCGTATTTCGATTTTGATAATACTTTGATTCATTGTTCAGCCCTCGTGCCTATGATGTCAGTGTGATTGTATATGTTGTACTCCCTACAAAGTGCTTTGTAACTGCTATGATGGCTGTTGAGATCAGACAGCAGCTATCCAACCATAAAAACAGGTATATTTTAAGCATTGTGTGTGTGTGTGTGTGTGTGAGTCATGCTATATGTTGTGCAGGTACAGAGCAGAGGGTGCTGTCTAAACACCTCTTCACACAAACGCATGTGACAAATCCAGTAAGAGCTTTGAAGCTGCGAAAACATCTACCGAAGCGTTAACTGGATTACCACCCGCTGACAACCGTGAATGTGTAAGACTGCAGGTGTAAGACCCGGCTTCTCCTGCAGCAACACGTATGGAAGGGGTCTTGTATAGCTGAACGCACAGGAGGGACTGACGCTGTGAGGGTCAAGCATTCAATTTTCAGCAGAGGCATCGATGTGCTTGGACAAAACGGACTGAAGTTACTGTGAAAAACGGCATTAAGTTCATATGTGGAGGAGCAGTAGGTAGCATGAAGTCAAAAAGAAAACCTGCTGGGCCCTGTACTGGACAAGCTGAACATCAGGACCTTTCTGTAAAGTAAAACAGCAGAGCAAACTTAAGAGGTGTTTTAATTAACTTTGGTGGAAGTTTTCTTTAGCTCCAGGCTAATTTAGGTGTTTGAGGGCGGCGACCCTGTCTGGCTGTTCCTTGAAGTAAGCCAGAATGTAGGGTCATGCTCAACGAATGTCGCCGGCTGATAACAGGACAGGTGATATTCCTTTTGTTAAGCAGGGCCCTGGAGGTCCACAGCACTTAATTACATGTGGATTAATAAGCTGATAAGCTTAATGAATCCTGACAGTCGAAGCAGGTGAAAAGGGGCTAATGGAAGTAATTACCTCGTCTGATCTGTCCGTTGGAGGCCACGCCGGGCCTAATTCAGACCATAAAACAAGGGATAAAACCCAGTGTGAGGAGTGGAAATGAAATTTGTCATTTGTAAAACATTATCCTCACAGACAAATTAGCATGGCTAAGTGAGGAGCTTATGAGGTGCTGAATGGGGACGAGCTATTTGACTTTGAAAACAACAAAGCGTTGTTGTGCTTGAATGCTGACCTCAGCTGTTTCTATGACTCTAAGCAAAGAATACAGATGCACTGAAATAAGAGAACTGCTGGATCAATTAAAGGCGTAAATTGGAAACACAACTGAATAAAGTGTATCCAAATTAAGCGATGCCTCTGGTTTAAGTTAGATGTACAGTTTGCATTGCTGCAACTTCATTTAAAGAAAAATACAAATCAACTGAAGCGTAAATATGATTTTGTCATTAGAATTTCCTTTCAGTTATACTTTTTACAGTGTAACCAGTGACACACACACACACACACACACAGAAACATTCAACGTTAAGATAGCATTTTAACCGATTGGTTCGCCACTGTATATGTGACCTGTCTGAGTGTCACTGGTGTTTGTTTTAGATCAATACGAAGCCCATAGGGGCTGTTTAATTGGGTGATGTGGTTCATTTACTCAATGTGTCACTGACAACAAAAGCCGAGTCCATGAATGTGTGTGTGCACATGTCCCAGTACGATTCAACACTCACTTCATTTTCCTTGAGGAATCTTGTCCTTCGCTGCCCTTCAGTCTATCTGTAATTGAAACACATGGATGTAGCTCAGCTGAGCGCTAACAAGAGGACTCGGGGGACTCCGGGCTTACCTTTTGTTGGTTGACTGATATTTGAAAGATGTGAGAAGAGTGACAGCTTAACACGCTTGACACGAGCAGCGGCTATAAAGGAACTGTAGCGGCTGAACAAAGTGAAGCGTGTAGTTTCTAAATGCATTATGCATTAAAGAGAAACATACTAGTATAGCAGTAGATCCAGTCACATGCTGTGAACACAATGCAGAATGTTTAAATGCAACTATGAAGCCTGGACATGAAATTTAGTTGTAAAGCTGATCAGATTCTTTAAAAAAAAGAATCTGATCAGCCGTATCAGACTCTTATAAGCAACACTGAAGCACTTACAAAGGTTTTTGTATGAACAATAGATCAGATTATTACATATAATGCCGGTCACCCACGATAACAAACCCATACGTTTGGAACAGTCACACAAAAACAATCTTTTCTTATATTTGTTTAGAAAAACTGAAACTGATGTCCATCTATTGGTGGTCAGAGTAAAGGTTTTACCTTCATTATAATTTTTCCGATTTGTTGTCATACAGCTGCACTATGTACCTTAAGAATGTCATACTGGGCATTGAATTGAGAAAGACTTCCTGTTACAATACTCTATTTCCTGGTTGGTTAAACATGGTGAACTGGGCAAACCTGTGCCCCCTATGTTCCTGGAGTAACAACATAAGAACAACTCCAGTACAGGCCTCCTGATGAGCTCTTTAGATTGGTTGTGGTGTGTTTCACTTTATCATTTAATAGTTTTCCGCAAAAATCTCATTTAAACTTTACCTTCTTTGTCACTTCCATTCACACTGATGATCTCTGACCACATCTGTAAATGATTCGAATCAGACATAAAGGTGCAGACGAATGTTTAGTTCTTTTTCTTTATGATGGCCTGGAACTCAGTGAAAGTTAGCTCCTCTCTGGTTAGACTAGAAGCAGTGGTACATTTGATTGTCATTTGTGGTTCCCTGCTGCTGCCTAGTTGTGAAATGCATGAATATTATTGTCTGTATTATCACGTCTTAGTGTTTCCCACAGCTTGATAAGTGACTTGTTGGTAGTGGTGGTGGTGAGGCGTTACCAGAGAACATACAGTCATGGAGTTTAGAAAAGGAAGACTATAACCCAGGTTGTTTTCTGACACTGTAAATCACGGATGTTTCCTAAATGCCTCACATGCATCAGTAATCAGTTGTGCACAGAGAAGCCTCTAGTCCCCACTCACTTACTGCAGTGCAGCAACTTGTGTGAATGAAACTTAGTTTGAAAAGAAAGTGAAATAAGGCGTTCTTCCATCAGATTTACCAAAGCTGACACTGAGTGGTTTTATCCTCCAGGTCAGGCTGCCCAAAGACACGCAGACCTGCTAAATGTCAGCAGTAATGGTGTCACCTTTAAGAAATGTTCAGTAGCACCTGAAAGATTTTTGGTCTCAGTCTGGAGCACTGCTAGACTAAATACGCTTTGAATGGTGTAATTTGCTGTTTTTCCTCCTTACGTTTGAGAACAGTTTATTAGATATTTCAAATATAAAGTGACAGCTTAAGGTTTGACTATATAAAATGCCAGTGCCAGGTGATATTAAGCTTCATTACAACTGACGGTAAAAAAAAGGCTAAATGGACCTTTAGGCTGTAAAAGACACAACGTCAGAAAGATTTTCCTGTGAAACCTCAGATAAATGCTGGGAAAAGGGAGAAAGTCAGATCCAAACACAGCAAGTCACCATCTTCTGGGTAATTCAAAGGCTCGGCTTGTTAGCACAGAACCAAACGAGCTGCAGAGTATCATTAGCCGCGCAAACTGCCTCACACTCACTTATGAAGCTGAACCTGATGGAGCGTCCCCCTAATGTTATGGATGACGGGCCAAATGTTGCCGCTGACGGAGAACGGGCAGGCATGGAGGCTGATGAATGGACAGCTGGTTAGTCTCTGGCGAAAGCATGAATAAAAGCACTTGATTCTGAACTGCACCAACGGCTCATGGTGACACAGCGGAGTGGATACAAGGGAATTAAACTCAGATGATTACACTTTTACAGCATCACACAGCGACTGAGATGGAGGTGGTAACTCGGAGGCACCGAGTGTTTCATGGCAGTGTGTGTAGGACATGATAGGGGTCATTATTATGGAGCTGTCAGGAATCATTACCAAAACCACATTTCAGTCAAGTTAGCTGCAACACACTTAACTGAGAACTCTGATGGACCTGCTGCTGTGTCTGTTTACGAAGAGATGGATGAATTCAGAGGACAGACTGTAGTGTTGGTATGCTGATCAGACCTCTGTCGCTGATTCACACCGCAGCTCTGCTTATTAGAGTCTGAGAAGAAAAATGTATGAAGACTGACCTTTAGCGCAGGTGAGTGGCGCTGCTTACTCAAGCTGTAACCTGGCGAAATTAGGTTTTCACCAAAGCAACCAGGCAGCAAGGTGAAGGCTTTGATTACAAGCTCCTCCAGAGAGAAAACACAAATCAGTCGGTGTAGTTGAACCACTGATGAGGATCATAAAGACAGGGTTCTCTCTGGGAGAGTCACAATTAAGCTACAGATGTGAAATGGTAAATGGTTTGCACTTATATGGCGCTTTTTTCTACCTTACTGGTATCCAAAGCACATTACAATGTGTTTCACGTTCATCCATTCACACACCAATGGTGACAGAGCTGCCATGCAAGGCACTAATCTGCCATTGGGAGCAACTTCAGGTTCAGTGTCTTGCCCAAAGACACTTCAGCATGTGGAGGGGCCGGGGATGGAACTGCCAACCTTGCGATCAGCGGACAACCCGCTGTACCACCTGAGCCACAGCCGCCCAGATGTGCAGTTTTATCTCCAGATGAAGTGATTTAGATAATCAGGCTACAATCAAATGTTTTTTTGTTCAGTTTCTTTACCAGATCCTGCTGCAATATGTTATTTCTATCCGACTATAACTGTCCTTGTTATGAGTGCCATGACAATCATACTGGAAGATAGGGCTGCATGATATCCTGGTTCAGCAGCACCATTGCTATGTGCACTTGTGCAATAGTAACATAGCACGAAGTGTGAGGCAAATTAACGCAAACACATCATGGTACAACTTTATCTTATTTAGGGTTAGACACAGAGTTTGTTGACATGCAGGCTCCACTGTGCACAACAAAGGAAAAGAGAGAAACAGTGAAAAGGGAAGATCCGGTTGCAAAAAGAGATGCAATTTAGGGATGGGAATTGAAAACTGGTTCTTGTTGACAACCGGTTCCCAGTGTTTCAGTTCCTTGGAATCATCTGCCAATTTTGCAAACAATTCCCTTACCGATTCCAGTCGGCGCAAATGACGTCGTGGTGACGTCATTCACCAGTGCAGCCAGCAGGAAGCATGGTGCCCAAGTGGCTCAAACGCTCGAAAGTTTGGTTACATTTCACGAGAAAGGATGACAACATGGCAACTTGCAATACTTAAAGTGGATATTTCATCAAAGGGAGGAAATACTACCAATATGCAGAAACATTTGCACACAGCATGAGATAACTTTGAATGAATGTCATGTTTTCAATCCACTCCGGAGTGAATCTCAACCCAGCAGCTTGCAACGTTAGCACGTCCTCTGCTGTTAATACTGCAGGTAACTAACTAACTAACACTGCCTATCATGTTAGCGCCATTTGCCTGATTGTAAAACCAACTATTACTGTTAACGTTAAATGAATGCCTTTTCATGCATCACATTTAGACGACCATGACGGGAGACAGAGTCTGACTGGCTCAGAGGCTGGCAGTACTCGCTCCAGTTCACGTCTCCCTCTAGCTTCTCCTTTCACCGAGGCAGGGAAATGAAAATCGATAAAGAACCGAATCATTAAGCAGAATCGCAAATAGAATTGGAATCTTAAAAAGCATATTAATTCCCATCCCTAGTCTGTTGTTAATAAAGAAAAGATGATGTTCAGGAACACTCTCTCTGTCTGCAGCATCTGGCCATTGCCTTCACCAAATGAGGAAACACAACTTATTTGCTTGGCCATTAAAATCAGCAGCACACAGCTCTGCATGATGAGTGGAGATCTCAACACCATCCAAAACAAAAACTATTTGGGATGTCTTGTCAGTGTTACACTGTAGGAGAAATGTCCCAAATGTCAGTAAGAGAAATCATTTTTAAAAATGATACCAGTTAACACAGTTACCAAGGAGGGTTTTAAAAACGTGGTCTGGTCACTTGATCAGTAGAATGTAGCACTGGTACACCCCTACTTTTCTCAAGCTGCCATCCAAGAGCTGTATAAAAAACATAAGACATAAGTTGACAGAGCTGTCGCAAGTATAATATTGTGCAGCTCCAACAGACGTGTTGTTCAGCCGGACAGTGAAGCTCTGCAGAAGTCTCAGCGTCCACTTCATTAATGAGGACTGACAACTGAAAAGTTGCTGTTTGCAAACAGCATTTTCCCACATGATCATAGAAGTGAGAAGATCGTAACAGTGATGAGGGAAGTGTTGGCTGCTTGGAGCCTCGCTGAGAGACGTCAAGTCTGTATAACAGACTGAGCAGTGAACATGAAGACTGCTGACCTGATGATTTACTGAGCAGTTTTTTTGCATATTGCAAAATTATGTTGCAGAACATCTAAATACCAGTATGCTAATGTTTCCCAGTATTGTGCAGCAACATGATTAACTTGTCAAGAGTCAGAGAGAAATGCAGTCATCTCCTATAGAGTGGTAATGTTGCTCTATGTGTTGTATCTCATTCAGTTTAAGTGGTAAATGGTAAATGGTCTGCACTTATATAGCGCCTTTCTACCTCAGTGGTCTCAAAGCAGTTTATAATGTGTTTCACATTCACACATTCACACACCAATGGCAGCAGAGCTTCCATGCAAGGTGCTAGCCTGCCATTTGGAGCAACCTGGGGTTTAGTGTCTTACCCAAGGACACTTTAGCATGTAGAGGAGCTCGGGGACTCGAACCAGCGACCCACCAGTTAGAAGTTCGCTTCACTTTGAAAAAATAGCAAAAAATAGCTTTTGAAACTCTCCACAATATATACTGTGTACAATGTCTCATTACATTATGGCATGTGTAAGGGTACCATGGTACATGTTATTGATTCAGATTCAGATTCAGATTCATAACTTTATTTATCCCAGAAGGGCAATTTTGTTTGCAGCCACCGCTTTGAAAAATAAAAAGTACCGCATACACAGTCATACAGTAACACAGATAATAATCTGTCAGTGCCAATAGCAGACAACAGCAACAACAACAACAGCCTCTATAATAAGGTAGGAAGCAGCAGGACAAGGAGCTTCACCAGAGTACAGGACAAGTTCAACAGTAATAAATATTGAGACACACTTAAAATCAGACAAAAACAGACTTCAAATGCTGCTTTCTCCTAGATTTAGGAGCCTTATGGCAGCTGGAATGAAGGAGTTCGCAAATCTGTTTGTCTTCCTGGCAGGGGCAAGATAGCGCCGCCCAGAGGGCATTAAGGAAAATTCTTGCCTTAAAATGTGGTCAGGAAGGCTCAAAATGCTTTGAGCCTTGCGGACCACCTGTCTGCTCCACAAGGAGTTCAAACATGGCATCTGTACTCCAATAATTTTTGAGCTGATCCTTACAATGTTATTCAGGCTGTTTTTATCCTTGACTGAGAGATTATAAAACCAGCAAATAAAAGAGAATGTTAAAAGACTCTCGATAAAAGAACGATAAAAATTACACAGAATGGGCTGAGAAACATTAAAAGAATTTAGTTTCCTTAAGAGATATATCCGCTGTTGGCTTTTCTTAGTGATGACATCAGTGTTTAAGTCAAACTTTAGTGCTGAATCAAACACAGTGCCAAGATATTTGTAGTTATTTACAATTTCAACTACCTCTCCGTGAATGGTACTGGTACTGTGTTTTCCAGTGATCCTTCGAAAGTCTATTATCATTTCCTTAGTTTTACCTACATTTAGGTCTAAGGAACTGATGTCACACCACTCTACAAAGTCCAACAGGGCTTTATCATGGCCACTTTCGGAGCCTTGAAGCAATGAGAGCAGGACAGTGTCATCTGAGAACTTTATCAGATATCTATTCTCCTGTGTGGACCTGCAGGCATCAGTGTACATGATAAACAGCAGGGATGATAATACACAGCCCTGCGGCGAGCCTGTGCTGGAGATCATAGGGTCCGACAACTGTCCATTCACAAAGACTCTTTGCACCCTGTTTGTTAAAAGGTTTAAAAGCAGAAATAAAATTTGATTTGGGAGATTAAAATACAGAGCAAGACGTTCAATCAGAATGTGAGGCTGCATCCTGTTAAACGCAGAGGAAAAATCAGCAAATAAAACTCTAGCATGAGATTTCGGTTTCTCCAGATGTTTAAATATTTTATCAAGAAGAAAGATCTTTGCATCATCCACTCCTTTACCAGCCTGGTAGGCAAATTGGAGGGGATCCAGTTTGCCGGAAATCCTGGACATAATCTCAGTCTTTAAAAGTCTCTCAAAGCTCTTCATCACAAGAGAGGTTAGAGCAATGGGTCTGTAGTCGTTCAGCTCTCTTGCTTTGTTACATTTAGGTACAGGAATAATACTTGAAGTTTTCCATAATACGGGAATCTGTCCACTGTCAACACTCATTTGAAAGATTTTTGAGAATACACCACTGAGCTGATTTGCACAATGGCGCAATGTTCTGCCACAAATGTGGTCTGGGCCAGCAGCCTTTCGCACATTTACCTGCTTGAACAGGTTTGTGACACTGTCCTGAGTGATCACAATTAACCTATCATTCAAAACCAGAGACGCTCGCAGGTCAGACACTTTTTGGGCAGCCTCTACCGTTTCAAATCTTGCATAAAAGGAGTTTAGTGTGTTAGGAAGATCCCTGCTTTCCACTCCATTAACACATATGACAGCTCTCGCTTCACGTGCGGCCTGGTTTATAGAGGCCATGGACTTTATACCAGTCCAAGCAGCTTTAAGGTTACCTCCACTGTACAGTTTTTCTATTTTGTTTTTGTAGTTAATTTTAGCTTTCCTAATTTCGTTTCTTACTTCTCGGGACATATTCTTTTTCTCCTGAGGACCACCTGAGAAGAACACCCTTCTCTTTTTATTAATGACAGATTTCAGTTCTTTGGTCACCCAGGGCTTATTGTTTGGGTAGATTGTCACTTTCTTTGTTTGAATAACAGAATCTACACAAAACGTCACATAAGAAGATATAGCATCTGAGAGTTCATCAATGCTGTCACAAGCCTCAAAAAAGCAGTCCCAGTCTGTGCACTCAAGGGACGCCTGCAGAGTAGATATACTTTCTTCTGTCCAGGCCCGAACAGCTTTTTCCTCTCTCTCTATGCGTCTAAAGGAAGGCTTATAGATGGGCATTAGGTACACGCTGTTGTGGTAGGACGCACCGAAGGAGGGCAGAAGTAGCGCTTTATATGCTCCATTAACAGAACCGTAGCACAGATCTATCGTTGTATTTTTCTGTGTTGTTGGGCACTTAACATATTGCTCATAGTGCCTCAGGGTTTTTGATAGCACACAGTGGTTGAAGTCCCCTAGGATGAACTTTGGTGCATCCGGACAGATAGAGTCAAGTTTGAGCGTTACGTCAGCAATCAGCTGAGCGGCAGCACTGGCGTTCGCTCGCGGATGAATATACACCAAAGTGACGAAAATCTGCTGGAATTCGCGAGGCAAGTAGTAAGGTCGTAGGGAGATGGACAGTAGCTCTATGTCCGTAGTGCATATCCTCTCTCGTATCACCGTAGTGTTACAGTACCTCTCATTGATGTAGAAACATACTCCTCCTCCACGTCTCTTCCCTGTCATCTCAGGTGAGCGGTCAAGGCGAATGGGGCATCCAAATCCAGACAAACAGAGATCCGAGTCAAGATCCGATTCAGATAGCCACGTTTCCGTGAAAGCCAGAAGACACGTCTCCTTTATCTCATTTTTGAGCTTGGCATGCGCCTCCAACTCATCCATCTTATTCCTGATGGATTGAACATTAGACAGCAGGATAGAGGGGAGAGGCGGAAGTTTGCGGCGATCATCTAGCCCAAGACGCTTTAATCTCCGCCGAAGGCCACCTCTTCTCCCTCTTTTCCGACTTTTTGGGTTTACTCCCGGTCTGCGGAGCTCCGTAGGAACATTGTTTGGTATAGATCCAGCGAGGGAATCCCGTAGGCGTAGAAGAAACTCCCGGCTGTGAGTGACACGGGAGCCATCACTCCTTCCCACTCCAGCATGACACGACACAAAATCAGTGAACACCAACAATACGCACGTCAGCGCAAAAAGTTCATATAACTTTGCCCACATCTCGAGCACTGACAGATCCAACACTTCACACACACGGATCAGAGAGAATAAAAAGAAGATAAGAGGATTTTCAGAGAATTGCAGGGAGCGACAGACTGCAATTCCATACATAGAATGGTACATACACGTGGAACACACCTTTAAAATGGTGAATGCAGTGTGAGAGTGAGTGGTTGGTGGTGGTCGGAGGGGCTGATGGAGCAGACTGGCAGCCTCACCTCCATCAGTCTACCCCAGGGCAGCTGTGGCTACATCCCATTGAGTATGGAGTGAATGAATAATGCAATGTAAAGCATCTTTGAGTGCCTAGAAAAGAGCTATATGAAACCAATGCATTATTATTATTATTATTATTATTAAAATGTCCCACAATCCACTGTACATACTATGATACATAAGCAATGTAGACACTGAAGATACCATAGTAGGAAATATCACATGTAACACTGCATGTACAAGGTGCAATAAGAGGAATAACAGCTTGACTGCAGCTAAGAATAAGAATATTTTTGTGTTTTTTGGGTGAACTCAACCTTTAAACCCACACTTCAAAAGCACAAGCACTATCTTCATCTTCTCCATTTTTACCTTTCAACCACATGATCTCCTTTCCCACTTGTTAGCAGCTGAAACACTAATTAGATGGAGCTTCCAAGTTGTTGTTGAAGTTTGTGTTGCATAGCAACAGCAGTGATGTAAGGCTTCCTTGCAGCCTTTGAGCTCCTGTTGTCTGTATTTTTAATGCCGTTCCCAGTTTTGTTTTGCACTCGAGCAGAAAATACCAGCTCTGATCAGAGCTCAGGCCCGCTGGTAAATAAGCACGACGTCTATAAATTCCTTTTTTATTAGCAGGAAACGGAGAGACTAACTCGCTTTCCTCTAATAAGGAGTAAATAGCAGTGAGAGCCGAGGAATAGCTGCTGTGTATGTATCGCATCAGATAAGAACCAGCCGTGTGTCCCTCGCTGTGCTCTGCTCCCCAGCATCAACAATAGATGGCTAAAAGACTGCTAAATTGGCCGGTGATTGCTTTTTCGCTCCTCTGTCCTTTGCCATAAATGGGGTGTAAGTGTTCAGTGACACACAGCTCTACCTGACAGCTGTGGTCACTCCTCAGCCTCCGACCGGCTTTTTCTCTCTCTGCTTCCTGCTTTCTTGTTTGCTCAGACAGAAGCTGACAGGGAGAGTAAACAACAGTCGCGCTGATACCTTCAAAAAGGTCTCCCGTACTTTGTCTCAGTGTCTTTCAAACTCTTGTGTCTTTGTTTGCACATTTCTTCCCTCCGCCATCATACTGTGGGTTCCAGTGGACCGTGGCTGCGGGTGACTGGAGGATTTATAACTCATGACTTTGAAAGTTTTTTCAAAACGGGTGTTGGGAGTTGTTACAGATTACAGACCTGCAGAGTTCAGCCAGGGAAGACATAAAAGACTGTTTTCACCCTGTTGTTCAACTCTTTGAACCTCAAATCCCGAATCTGAAACACACGTTATCTTTAAAGAAAATTTGCCAAAATGAGACGATTTATCTGAGCCAGAAGCTGGATACAGTAAAGACTTTTTAGATTTTCAACTTTCCAAAAATCCTCCAGGACTTATTGTGTGTGAAATGCAGATCAATCTGGAACACTAACTAAATCTAAGTCTAAAGTTGCTGTGGTGGTTCTGGGGAGGAGCCAACAGGGGCCGGTGCTCCTGTAAAACTGAACCTGGACCCCCCTGTGGCCCCCCTCCTCCACACCAAACAAATATTATACAATAAAGAAGCTATGGTATCGCACTGATGTGACAGGCGGAACAAATGCGTGTGACACTTGGTTCCAGTCGGACCCCTTAGAGTGCTACAGGCTCTGCAAAAACAGCAGTTGCGATCCCAGTGAGTTCTTATGAGGGGAGGTTTTCTACTTTGAAGCTGGTGAAAACATACCTCAGATCCACCATGAATGATGACAGGTTCAGCAGTCTGGATGTGCTGAGCATTGAGTCTAGGAGGGCAAAGGCTTTGAGTCTTCACTCATTTGTTGATTGGTTTGCTAGAAATCACCAAAACCGCAGAATACAGTTGCTGTAATTTGAAATCCTACACAGGAAAATAGACTGGGGTGCAGAGACTGTCTAGACTAGCCTTATAAAGGCTGCAGTAGATGCTCTTATTGTTTTATCTTGTTTTCATTGTCAGTATTGTTACTGAAACAAATAGCAATGCTGTTTTTATACCTTATGCTAAACTAAATATGTTGAAGACTCTGCATCGTTGCTGAAGCCAACAAGGATGTTTTATTTTGTTTGCTTTAGCAATTTCTTTGGACATATTGTAGAAAAATGTAAGTAACATTCAGTAAAGCTTAACTGCAACTGGAATACTTTTACTAGTGTATTACTTGTCCTGTGATAGACTAGGGGCCTGTCCAGGGTGTCCCCTGCCTTCGCCCAAGTCGGCTGGGATAGACTCCAGCCCCCCCTGCGACCCTACAGAGGATTAAGCGGTGTACAGAGGATGGATAGATGTGTATTACTTTGTTATTATTTAGACCAGTGGTTCTCAACTGGTGGGTCGGGACCCAAAAGTGGGTCGCGATGCCATTTTTAGAGGGTCGCAGAAGCATGCCCTCCTCCAAAGAAATAATGGTACAAAGTCTTTTATTTTGAAGGACGTGTTTCTTATAACACAGTTTGCTTTCAGTAGCAGGATATTTAGTGGTGGTGACACCAGTAGTTGCCCACTATTAACCTCTAGATTTGTCTCTGCCAGCTAATTGGAGAAATTTATGCTACAACGTCCCAAAAACAAACCAAAATGTGCTCAGAATCTGTCAGAATGGGCCAAAATATGGCCAGAATGTGGCAAAAGCGTCCAAATATACCAAAAATGAGCAAAAGATAAGCCAAAATTTTCCTAATTTGTATCAAAATGCGCTGAGACTACATCCAAATACACCTTAATTTGTTTTCCTGAACAGCAAACTTCAACAATTTGGGTCGCAACTGTTATAGAGACATAGTGGGTCCTGAGGCTGGACCAGCTGAGAACCACTGATTTAGACCACAATTTTTTAAATGCTTGAACATTTGTCAGTCTCTTTTGTCAGGGTCAAATGTGTCCCTCTGACAAGACCCTTGGTCCTTGCCTGGCCCTCCCAGTGAAACTGGTCTAGAGCCACCACTGTAAAGTTATGATGTTTCATTTAATAGAATCTAGTAGAACAAAAAATATTCTGTTTGCTCCTATCAGACTTGGTAAAATTACAAAAAATTCTGCTCTTCGACGCCCAAAAGAAGCCATTAGTGACTCAGCTATGACCAACAGTTATGTGACAAAGATGTTGTGACTTTTCGGTTGAACTGCAGGCCATGTGGAAACTCATTAAACATGTACACAGTAAAGTATCTGTAGTTTGTAGCCATCATTTTCCCAGTATGAGTAACAGCTGTGGGTAATTCAAGGTTCTTTCAATTTGACTAAAGTAAATATTAAAGAAATTTTGCTATAGTTTTTCTTTTTGTTTTAGGATTTGTGGCTTTGTAAGTTTGTTATATTGCACAACAGACATTTTTGGAGGTGTCTCTACTTCTAGCTGTTGCTGTACTGTTTCCATAGAGGTGCAGGACTTCATGCTGCAGTGAAAAATGAGCTCACAGGGGGGACAAATGTGACAGGAGCAAACCCACAAACCTGGAGGTCAGAGGGTTAAAAAATGAAATCAAAATAGATATCTCCCCCTTCCTCCCACCCCCGTTTTTGTTTATATCTTCCCAATATCATTTCAGTGACGACTTGCCTGCAAAATCTACGTACTTTTGCATTTTACATCCTGAGAAATACTCTGATTACGTATTCAATGCTCTTCTGGTGCACTGTATTCCTCTCTTTGTTTCATTCCCCGTTTTCATGCACACACACAACCACACACACACAACCACACACACACACACACACAAAGCCTGAGTCAGTGCCAACTGGAAAAGGCCCAGAATCATCTGAAGGCTTTCTGTGAGGCAAAGTTGCCACTCTCAAAGCGATTATGTTTCATTACAGTGGAAATGGGAGAACAGGGTTTCCTGGCGCCTCGAGATCAATAACCCCACCTCCCCCTCCGCAAACACACACACACACACACACACACACACACACACACACACACACACACACACACACACCTGCTTTACTCTCATGTCTTAATACTTGTTAGTGTCTTTATGAAAATGCTGAATCTGCTTTGAGATGCGAGGATGACTGTTTCTTCTCTGCTGGTGTTTATCTTTTACGTGTTCGCCATCTCACTTCATTTGCATTACTGCATCGGTTGATTTGACTTGCGACTCCTGTCTGTCCTTCGTGTTGGCATCAGGAGCTTCAGGCCCGGATGTGTTTGGTATGTGGATGTAAGCAGAGCTGCCTTGTCGGTCCGAGGGGCCGCGGTGACTCAGGGTTTGTTTAGCCGCTGCTCGTATCTTGTTCTGTTTGAACTGACTGTAGGATGTCATCTGTAACTGACACCAGCATCACCTCCCTGTGTGGAGCACGTGCACACTGACACAGACTTTCAATGAAACTAATTGGAGCGCATTGCGTTTTGTTCTTATTTGATCTCCATGAGCTGTTTCCTTTAAAATCTCAGTGTGTAATCCTACAGTGAGGATCTATAAAGTGTTTAAACGAGACCACTAGGATAGAAAAACAGGACACGTACAGTAAGTTGGGCACATGACCAGCCTCCTAGTTGGTTTATGGCTGTTTGGCTGCATTTAAATCACAGCCCTCTGAATTATTCACTGTTCCAGGGAGGGAGGGAGGGAGGCGAGGGGAGGGTGTGGGAGGCTTCTCTGCTGTAATTAGTGCTGTTCTTTAACCCAGCGTAAGGCTCCAACCGCTATCGAGTACATTAGAATTTATCTCCGAGAGCCGCTCCTGGCAATAATCCAGCAGATAATTAAGAGCAGTGAAAACGGATTGTGTGAATTACAGCTCCCACACCTTTAATTCTATATTAAACATCCACTTTCTAACCCACTTTGCTCTTGATCTCCCAGATACGAGATGACTAATGGATGCTGCCGAGCCAAGAGCCTCAAAACTGTAGTCGAGTCCGATTGTTAAAAAATTGTATTTCATGATTAAAGTGGAAAGCAAAAAGAACCATGACCACAGTAGCTGTCATGTCTGCAGGAGGTTGCTGAAGGGATGCTCTGAAACTTTAATTCGGGTTAAGTGCACACCGTCTTTTTTCAGTTGTGTGAGACTGGAGTTCTGTGTAACAGGCTGAGATGGCTTTCAGTCAGGGAAAGAAACGCCCAAACATGCAGCTTGAAACCAAAAACCTTTCTAACTGTCTGAACAAGCAGCAGTTTCTGTCCATTTTTTTGCTCCCTTGTCACGTTTTTACTCACTGTGGGCCCAAAGCAGCTCTATAGAACCAGTGAGACCACAGCTAGAAGTAAAGAGAACTTTGACATGTCGCTTGTGGGCGGGTGTGGCTCAGGTGGTAGAGTCGGCTGTACACTAATCGTAAGGTTGGCAGTTCGAGCCTGTCCACACGCTGAAGTGCCCTTGGGAAAGCCACTGAACCCCGTATTGCTCCCAATGGCAGGCAGGCACCTTGCATGGAAGCTCTGCCGCCATTGGTGTGTGAATGTGTGAATGGGAAACATTGTAAAGCGCTTTGAGTGCCGCTAAGGTAGAAGGTGTTATATAAGTGCAGACCTTTTACCAAGTACAGACAATTTGCCTGTGCAGTGTGACGGCCAAGGGGGTGGCCTTTAATCTGAGGGCTGGACTTCCCCTTGCTCCTTGGTCATGTTTGCAGGAAGCTGGGCGGTTCCCAAAACCAGGTCATTGCTGCCTCCGCACTCTCTGCTCCACTCCTGCCCTGGCCACCACGTTGACTCCTCTTGTAGTTTGGTTTGATTAATCCACACGTTCACTCACCACCTGCACTCCAAACACAATTGCTCTCACACTGACTTCCACTTCCACATTATGTTTATTGAATAGACACTGGGCTGCTTTTGGTGTGGTCTCCCTCTTTGTTGCTACTTGTTGAGCCAGAGTAGCAACAGCAGGGTGACAGTTAAAATGCTGATGTCAAATAAAAGAGATATTTAAAGGCAACTTTTTTAAAATTAAAAAAATAGAATCAATTACCAAAACTTGGAAATATGTCACTTTACATAGGCTATAACAGATTTTTACTACTATGTATTTGTTTTCGTACCTGGCTCCTGTCAGCTCTGTGTAAACACTGCCTGCAGTTCAGCTGAAAAGTCTCTTAATTATTGTCATGTGACTGCATGAGTCACTGTACTTGAGTCACTAATGGATTCCCAGTTGCATCAAGGTGCTCAGAATTTTTAGTTTTTAAAAGAATCTATTTAAAGTAAACAGTTTATTTTCAGCAAAACTGTTAAATAATGCATGTACATAAAGTGAATTTCGATGAAATATTCTCATTTTTAGCTCAGATTCGGTAAATTTTCCTGATAAAAAAAAGGTCAGTTTTGGGGTTCAGAGGGTTCAATACAACAAAACTCTACTGTCAGCAGTAAAATTCACATCAAAATAATTGTTAGATTTTCATTTACAAACAAAATGTGTTGAGTTTTTGATCCAAAAGATATTTTTTAACAAAACTACTCGACTGATTCAGCTGAACATTCCCACAACGTTGGTGTTTTTTCAGATGCAAAATCAAACTGATGCAGATTTACCGTTAATAAATCAGTTGACTAGAGTAGCTCCCTGCTTTCCGAGGAGGAAATAAGTTGCTGCATGTCTCCTCAGGCAAGCTGCGTTGATGAACAGTTAGCATAAAGTTGTGAAGGTGCAGGCTGAACAGAAGCAGCTGCTGAGTTTACACAGTGTCAGGCAGCTGCTAGTATTTAGGACTTAGCAGGACTCTGAGCTTCCAACGGCATCCAAACTGAACTGATGAACTGTGACAGAGGTCCGACTATAAATACATCTGAGAAGTGGCGGTAAAGACTGAAAGATTTAGCGGACTGATAAAGTTGCTGGGACAGTATTTGATGACATGTGTTGAATGTTAACACTAAGCACGCCACTGTAGTAAACAGTTAATGGTTTTCTGGGAAGCCATTATGGGTCAGGTCTGTTGTGGGCTAACAGAGGTTTTATATCTATTCAATAGCTTTACAGGTTATTTACTGTTAGTGATTATACTAGGCTACTTAGATAAAAATGGGTCACAGTGTTTTATGTGTTCCGGCTAGTCTGATCTAATTTATGTCTGTTAATGAAGCTGCTGGTGCAACTGTTCTTTACACTTTGGGATTCTGACCCTCATGATATCCTGCTTAAAAGGCATCGTCAGTCCAAACCCTACCAAGTTGTTTATCCTGCCTTAAATTTTCTAACAGAGTCTGATTTTGCAGCACACTACTGTCAGTCTTACATCAATAGTTGTATTTCCCCGGCAGAAAGGCATCGGTTGCTTCAAGCCTACCCCTGCCATGGCTCAGTAGTTCCCTTCTCCATTCTGAAAATGAAGGGTCAGACAGCGAACCTTAAAAATCAGTTAGGGTTAGTAAAGATTCTGTAAGGGTATTATACCGTCCTATGAAACTGCGGTAAGGGTATTACGCCGTCAAACACAAAAGCAGTTAAGCTACTGTTAAAGGCTTGCTACAGGAATTCACTGGAAACACTGTTACTGCAAAATACAATTAAAAGTCCAACAGTCACCAGTATTTACCTATCTATTTTAATGAGTAATTGATTAGTCATTGGTGACGTGGTGCTCTGTTGGTTAGTGTGTAAAATTTGTATCCCCATCCACTGTGTAACTCAAACAGGTATCGCCTCCTTAATTGATGATAACTGGTACATATCAGTCCCACTCCTGAAGCTTGAAATGCAGATGTGGGTGTGTTTTGCTAACGTAGCTTTGAGCCTCAGTGGGAAGCAGAATACAGAGGTTTGGTAAGCTCACTTCTTTCTTCCTTCATTTTTTAAAATTCAGCTCCTGGATGTATAAAGTAATTGTAATTATATTATAAGTCTTATAAGTCTCTGTAAAGTCGCTGCGGCACTCCTCCAACTGCAAACAAATGGGAAAAGACTGTTTGTACGATCATTTTTTATTCAATTCAGTTCAGCTTTATTTATACAACCCATATTTACAACATGTCATCTCATAGTACTCAACATAGTGAGGCACGAATTAACACAGAAAAACAGGAAACAGAAAAACCCAACAATCCAAAGTTGCATTCTGATTCCCTTTGAGCAAGCAGTCAGCAACGGTGGGAAGGAACCAAAAACCACTAGGATAGGGAGAAGGGAAAAACCTTCGACAGAACCAGGCTCAGGGAGGGCAGACATCTGCCGGTTGGGTTGGGAGTGGGGATGAAGGGGGAGGGGATCGCAGTAGAGGTTGGGGTGGGGATGGCAGGACAGCAGGTGGTGAGGCCAGCGGCTGCAGATCAGATGCTTCTTTTCCACCAAGAAGAACCAGATACTAGTTCAGTGCTTCAAATCTGGTTCCTCCTAAGAACCTGTTTGCTTTTCCATTGGCAAGGTGTCAACTTGGAGCTACGCCATTGTGTCACCGTGCAATGCAAATGACTACACTTGAATCGATTACATAGCAGTTAAACTAACACAATAAGCTGATGATAACATCCATGTTAATCTTTATGGATGGTCTCAAGTCTGTTTGCGAGGAGGAGGTCACCTGTTTCCCGGGCACATCCACAGAGCGCTACTGGTGGGACACAGTGTGCAACAGTTTGTGGTAAACTTCTTTGTGTCCCGAGAGTCATTCCAGAGATCAGACCAGGGATGTCCTGGTGAAAAAGGACACAAATGACTGTTTGTGTGTCCCTTTCCCCCGTTGATCGTTGGTCATGATAACCCTGCCTCCAGCCCCTGACGTACTCGGTGCTTAGATCTGACCCAGCAAAGAGTTGGTGCTTGCTAAGCTCCAGTTTTTAGTCCCTGGAGCTGGTGCTTAGGTGGTGGAAACACAAAGAACTGGTGTTAAGTCAGGCACTGGCTCCAAACTAGACCCGGAACCAGCTCAATGTAAAGGGGTAAGAGATGTGTAGCTCCAGATCCGGACACATCCATGGAGAGAACAAGCACAGGACAAAGGACCTTGGGGGAAACAGTTAGTGATATGTAGTAGTGATATATAACAGTATAGAGAGAGGAGAGGAGAGGAGTCCAGTGGAATCCCCCAGCAGTCTAAACCTACCTACCTACCTATTCCATGGAGGCTTTATATTTGTACAGCTTTCTCAAAATCATATATACTTTATTTACCATTACTCAAGCATTTCTTCTGCTCAGTCTCTGGTGCTCCATCACTCTGTTGAATGTTTTGTCGGCCAACACAAATCCAGACATGCAGAGAAAATACTGCACTTTTAAAATCTTTAATGAAGGCCATGGAACTCAGTCGACACACGGGCTTAAAGAAATGACATGAGGTCTGTGGATTCAATGAACAGACGACTGATTTCACCAAATTTCATCACCCTCTCAATTACAGTTCTGGACTTCAGCTTGCGAAGGGACTCTGATGGCTGCTTGGATTAACATTCATGTGTGGTCCATTACAGGAGCCCCTCCGCCTGATGACAGCTTAATCGCCTGCTACTTCATGGACTCATAAACCCACCATGTCGCAAGTGACACGGCTGAAATTGCGAGAGTGGTAGAAAGATGAACATGAAATGAGCGGGCTTGACAATACAGAAATAATTCAATTTATTCAGCATTTAAACACAGGAGAAAATCGCCTCAGTCCTGTTTAATCTCCTTTTTTATGTATGCAGTCGTTCCTAGCTGAGTCTCCATCACTTTGCTCCCTCCTGTGCATACAGATGAAGAGTCCAGCAGCCGTTTGACTTATTTATAATGAAGCACGCCCAGCTCCAGCTATTCACCTTCTCATTTATTTGTAGTGTGGCAGATTTTAAATGTTTCCTGCTAATTACACGTCAGCTGAGAGTCAACGACTGCGAGGAGATAAGCTGAGAGTCGACGCTATCAGGCACTTCCACTGTTCTCTCAGCAATTTGGCGCCTGAATGCATCACAGCACAAATAAACAACGAGGCCCAGAGACTCTTGTGGTGTTTAATGTTTTAGTCCAAATCCATTACGGGGAAGTCTGGCTGCATTAGAACGTTACTTAAGCTGCACTACAACAGTATTCACAAACACACTGGCTATTAAAATTTCACAAATGTATAGTGCAGGGGATTTTTTTTTTCATTTCATTCTTTGTTTTCAGGAAATAAATAACCCATTTTAGTTATTTTTCAGTTTACTCGATGCATATTTTGCAGTCAAATAATGCAAATGAACATATCAAGGGTTAGTGCAGCAGTTCAGGGCGTTGAATGCTGCTGATAGACTTATCTTTCAATATTATTGTACACTGTAAGAAAACATACACCCTAATTACTCAATAAAATTAAGACAACAGATTACTAGCAATACTAATTACATATACATCAAAGAGGCATAGCATTATGAGCACCTGCCTAATATGATGCAGTCATCTATCATTTACTTATTTAATATCTGCCACAAAAGCAAGGACACATTTATTTGGAATATATTTTATCTAATAGATTATTTAAAATCTACATGACCACAGAATCATTTATTTTAGTGTAACATGAACACAGCAGATGAAGATCATGCAGCCTCTTTAGTTGACCTACTGGTTAACAGTCATAATAACCACATATGTTACCAAGTGGATGGATGTTTTGAAAATTGCTCAGAAAGAGTCAAATTTGTACCAACTGGCTCCAAGCAACATGTTAATTTGCTAATTATCCACAATTTCATGCAGCATGCTTTTATTTATTGGAGACATTTAACTTGTCAAAGGAAGAAAAGCACAGGTGGAATTAATAGCATTAATGATGGCTCGGTTTCATTAAGCAAAGCTAATCCAGTGAGGCGGCACTCACAGCATCAGCCCCTCCCCAGAGTGGAATGCATCATTAATGTTATTTAATGCACCTGGAGTTTTCCCGCTTTGACATCTAAAAAGGTCTGTAACCAGGAGTGTAATGACTCACAGAGTTCCCAGTTCACAGGTGGATTAAGTGTGAGTTAACACATCATGCGAGATGAATTAAAATGGCAGCAAAATCAGTCACAGTATTAAAACCCCTTTGTGTCACCAACATAGCTTGAACCCATTAAATATGTTGGCAGTGGATTGTTTGGGTCCTGTGGGTTGTTAGGTGAGGCCCTCATGGATTGGACTCCCTTTAGGTGCTCGATCAATTTAGGATCTGAGGCATTTAGAGGCTGAGTTAACACCTTGGGCTCTTTGTCGTGCTCCTAGCTGTTCTGGGGGTAGTGAGGGGTTAGGGTTAGGGTTTCTGCTGCATATATCCAGCATAATAAATGGTCGGTTCTCACAATTTCTCAGGAACTATCCCATAATTTGGATGTGCTTTCAACTACACCCTTTCCTCATGTTGGGGAAGGAGCTGGATGACCAAGGGGATTTTAAACTGCTCAACCAAAACCCTAAAAGAAACCACAAGGCAGAAACAAAATGGAATTGAAGACAAAACAAAAATGAAACTTTACAGATGTGTTGCAAAGTGGTAAAAAGATTCTTTTGGCTAATTTTGGACGATTCAGTTGCTTCAGGAGTGACTTGATGTCTTGCGTCTCACCTGGAAAGCTGCTGAGAGAGACTAACCGTTGGAGTAAAGTCAGACACTTTCCAGCAGCCTTCAGTCTGTACAGTGTTTTACAGAAACACACACCCTGTTAGATCTAATTCTGATTTAACAAACTGTTATCAGATCCATATATCAGTTTGTACACAGTCTCTGATAGTTTTAATGAGGGTAGCATATTAATATGCTAGATTTGTGATCGCTGTTCATGGTTCAGCCTCCATTCTCATGTAAATCAGTTTATATTTTAATCCACTGAGCAGCCCTGTGCCTCTCAAACTGTATAAATAGACATTAACAGTGAAATATAGAGGAAAGTTGCCGTTGGATTCCCTTTGAGCAAGCAGTCAGCGAAGGTGGGAAGGAACCAAAAATGCCCTAGGATAGGGAGGGGGGAAAAAACCTCCAGCAGAACCAGGCTCAGGGAAGGCGGCCATCTGCCTCGAGTGGTTGGGTTGGGAGTGGGGATGAGGGGGGAGGGGATAGCAGGAGAGGTTGGGGTGAGGATAGCAGGACAGCAGGTGGTGAGGCTATTTAGATTGCCAGGGTTAAAACATCTGTACAGCTATTTTTACTTTGTGTCATTATATGCTTGAAGAGTATAATCAGACCAATTATTATAGAACAGATGTCTGTAAATATACTGTTTGCAGTTTATGCTAATGTTTGGATATTGTGGGCCCTGAATGCAACATCAATGTTCTTTACCTGGTGATGAACTGCACTACCTGCAGTTGTTTTTGCAGATGATAACTCATGCTACACCCTCATGACCTGTGCTACTAGACTTCCTGCAGCACCAGTGTTCTGCACCAGAACAGTGATGGTACAGCCCTGGTGTGTGCACAGCTTTGAACGCTAACCTACTAGCTTGCTACAGCTGACAAATCAACAACTGGTGCACTGCCAACACGTTCCAGGTGGAACTGGTTCCGGGAGTATGAGCATGTAGTCATAAATAGACTTCTGACAGTAACTGTTTGGCTCCCAGGGTGATCTTACCTTAGAATACTACACACTATATACAGTGTTGGTAATAGCTGTGGTGTATTTATACCAGGTAATTATGGCCTAATAAAACACACTCAGCTGGAAAGAACCACAGTGACTGCTCAGGAGAGAAACAGTGCATGTTTTGCACCATGGCTGGTAGAACACAGAGACACTTGAATATTTACTGTTGAATTATTTTAGACAAGGATTTGGGTCACAAGTGCAGTTTGTTCAGCTTTGTTGCCGGGTAGAGGTGTGTGTTATCTGTACAACTAAGTACAACTATAGTATGAATGACACAAAAACAGATCTCTTCATTCAATTCAATTTAATCTTATTTTATTTATATAGCACATATTTACAACATATGTCATCACATCGTGCTAAACATTGTAAAGAAGAAGAGACAACAGGAAACAGAAAACCCAACAATTCACAGGTGCTTTTGGATTCCCTATGAGCAAGCAGCCCTAGGATAGGGAGGGGGGAAAGAACCTCCGACAGAACCAGGCTCAGGGAAGGCGGCCATCTGCCTCGACCGGTTGGGTTGGGAGTGGGTGATTAGGTGGGAGGGGATAGCAGGAGAGGCTGGGGTGGGGATGGCATCATAACATACATCTTGGATCATCGTAGAATAAAAACATATTATTAGTATTAATGCCAACATCCCCTTTAGGTGCCAGTTGATGTGATCATAGTTGGGTTCATGATGCCTCACTGACATGGATGTCCTAAATGAACCTTAAAAGTGTTAAAATGGTTCAAATGCTTCTGTATCAACAGACAGCACAGCAAGTTTACCTCTGTGTTTCAAAAAAACCAGGCGATTGTTAATTTAATCAGCTCCACTGGGGCTTTTCCTGCTATGACAAGTCAAAAAATTTTTCGTGAAAATATTTATAGTAACTAATATGTACGCAATAATGAGACGGATCAATGATGAAATGGTCACCTCCACTACTTTAATGAGTGCTCGCAATATTTTTAATTTACCATTGTCACAGAAATCTCATTTTAACAAGATGATGTTCAGTAGGAAAAACAATAACATATTCCTTATTGCAAAATCCATTATAATAGTGGAGGTTTTTGTATAAGATTAAGCACTTATAATGGTTCACTGTCTCATTTGTGTTGTTAGAGAAAGAGTCACAGCCCATATGAACTGTCAAGGAATCATTCTACATAATCAACAATTTGAGTTGGTGCAAGCATTTCAGCAAACATTCTGCAATGACAGAACAGCAACTCATATAGGGCTTTGCTGTGCTTGTGTCTGTTTTTTCTATTTTAGATGTTCTTCATTAACAGTGAGCTAACTGTGAGTGCACGGTTACACAGAAATTTTAAAATAAAGGCTTATTTTGTCTTGCTGTTGCTGCCTTTCCAGGATTCTCTCTACCATAGAGAAGCTGTGGAACAGTGCCGAACTGTTTCTGTGGAACCAAAGCATCGATACACTGACTGGAAAAAAAAGAAGAAAAAAAAACGGAGGGGTAGCTTGATCTCAAAGCTGAAAGGTAAGCTGGCAACAAGATTGACCTGCCAATCAACAATCAGCGTTTAGACGTACTACTTTGTGATCGGTGCGTGACAGATTCCCATTACCAGCTAATCAAACAGCTAATTGGATATTTCTCTATTGTCTGTCACCAGCTTTAGATGAACGCTACAACCAATGACTCGCATTAGAAAGGTAAGCTGCACCTGAGGTATAAACTGTAGAAACAGTAGACATAGAAATAATACATCTAATCTAATTTATTTTCCAGCTTAAATACAAATTGCTAACGTAGCTGCATCCATTGAGTCCTTGCAGTCAGCCTTTGATACTGTTCAGTTCCGTTTGACTCAACTCAAGTTAGTACTGAATGCAGATAAATCAAAGATCATGCTATTTTCAAACGGCAAGCAGCTTCCATCTCACCTTCCGAGGTTGTTGACTGTTCATGGGGTTGAAATTGAAACGGTCACATCTTATAAATACTTACATTTGATCACTACAACTTTTTTACCCTTGTTGGACTATGGAGACCTGCTTTTTATGAGCGCCCCTGATCAGTTTTTAAAGAAACTGGACACTGTTTACCACTGTGCTTTGCGTTTTATTACTGGTTGCAGCTATCATGTGCATCACTGTTCCTTATATGCTGTCGCACATTGTCCATCTTTGTACGTTCGTAGACTCTCTCACTGGCTGACTTTTATTTATAAATCTATTCTTGGACTTCTGCCTACATATTTGTGTTTACACACGTGTAGAAAACTCAGCCGACGTGGCCTGCGCTCTCAGGACATCATACAGTTGCAGGTCCCAAGAGTCAGAACTGAACTGGGCAAAAAGGCTTTTAAATTTTCTGCCCCATCTACCTGGAATGACGTGCAGAAGGACTTGAAGTTGACACACGTTGTAACTCTGGGGGAATTCAAGACAATTATAAAAGACAGAGAAATAACCTCTATTGGATCTTGTGGTTGCACTGAGTAATGAAAGTTCCCTGAATAAATATTAGTTCATTCATTGTCTGTCTTTGCTCTAATTTATAGTCACACAATCCATAACAAACAAATAGAACAAGATCATGTCCCATTGATCACACCACATACAGATCAGGCATAACATTATGACCACCTGCCTAATACTGTGAAATGCTCTGAACCATTGGACATGGACCAGAGGACCTCTCAGGGTGTCCTATGGGGTCTGGAACCAGGACGTTGGCACTGGATCCTTTGGGTACTCTGGCTTGTGCAGTGGGGCCTCTGTCAATCCAACTTGTTCCACTGCATCCTGTTGATGCTTGATCAGAATGGGCTGTAGGAAGTTTGGAGGTCAAATCAACATGTTGGGCCATTGTCATATTCCTCAACATGTTCCTGATTGGTTGATGTTGTTTCCATGTGGTGGGGAGCATTTTCATCCAGTGACATTTGGGATTTCCATTAGCATGAGGGAGTGCGTTTGTTCTGGACAAGGTGTCTAAGTCTGATCAACATGGATGTTAAAATCCAAGGTTTTCCATCATAACACCACATAGTACCAATATGATCAATGTTATTCACTTCACCTGTCAGTGGTCATGATGTTGTGGCTGATCAGTGTATATACTCTGGTACGCAATCTTGTCATGGTTAAAAACTGCATCTGAGTAAACTGGATCCATTTAGATCTCATGAGACGCTTCAGTTGCCTGTGGATCTTTGGATAATTTTTTTGTGTGACGTCATCTAGATGCTAACTTTGAGCCGTTTCCATTTAAAACTGTTGAGAGCAGGTCCACTAAAGAGTGATTTTCCACATTTCTAAGTTTCAACTTGCCCCTGTCAAAACATTAAGCATTTAAAAAGGTCTTTTTTGGTCAAATTTCTACACTCAAAATTAAGACCGTACAGCCTTTCTGAACGTTATTAAAATATCCGACACTAAAAAGCCTCAGAGACTCATCAGGTATGCTGGCTGCTGTGCGAGAGCTTAACTACGACGAAGGGAGGAAGAGCTCGTCAACCTCTGCGAGATCACAAATCCAGCGTGCTAAATTTAACTCGCCGATATGAGTGCTGCTCATGACGCCTGATGCAACGGTGTGCACAGGCTTACCTTAGCCCGACTGGCTCATTAGCACGCTGCCGGGTGCACGCTTCCTATGATCTCTCACTGTGTAATGACACGGAGGCAGCTGAGCTGGATAAGAGGCTTCGGCTGATCAATGGAAATGTCTGACGTAAAATATTTAATACTCCACCCCCCCCAACCCCCTGCTTATCATAAGGAGTCTGTGGCTCAGCATGAAGGTGCTTCACCTCTTGAGTAGGTTGTGTAACTCTGAGTACCTGAGCGTGTTGGAATTTGTGTTGCCTTTCTACTCAGTATGTTGTAAATCTTCACCATTTGGTCAGCCGGTGACCTCACTTGCGGTTTAGCAGAGGCACTTAGAAGTGATTTTGGCAGCAGTACAGGAAGAAAAATGGGCTTAAAGTGAAGGAGCTCAGAGGGTTTACGTTGCACTAGAACAGGCGACACACCCGTCTTCATTAAAAAGACATTTCCCTGATCTTAATGGTCTCATTCTGTCCCCGTGTATTTATTTCTCGTTTGTGGTTATAGCACACCTCACACTGCTCGGCTGCCAATGTAAACTAAACTCTAACATACAAACCTACACAGGTGCACTTTATGGAAAATCTTTTAAAATTCTGTGCGCAGTGTAATGACATACCCAAAAAAAAGGACACTCACAGAAATGTCTCACTGCCTGGGGATGTATTCAGAAAGCACCACCTTCTCTCCCGAAATAAAAGTCATTTTTTTCCTCCGTCAGACAATATGGTCAGCTCTGGTCCATTGAAACCTCATGGGCCACACTAGGGCCAGCTGTTACTTTAGAGGGGACGATTAAATTGACCCTGAAGTGCTCATTTTAGCAGTGGGAGGGTGCAGGAAAAATTGTGGGGAAGCAAAGTCAGATAGGTCATCTAAAATCATTTAAAAGTCTGATTTGTGGTGTGCTTATATTGAGACTTACATACACCTATCTTCTTAGCATAGAAATACACTGATCAGTCACAACTAGAAATGTCATAATCAAGGTTTTTCGCCCCCAGTCCGATCCAATCTGAGTCATTTATGATTTAGCATCTCTCAGTATCGAGTCTCAATCTGATGGCATGTTCCTAAATAATACTCACTTCAAATATCGTACAATAGCTATCGTTGCACCTCTTACTGCTTAATGCTGTAGCAATCAGAAGAGGCAGGAAGTTCCGTGTCAGCAACCAGACAGCACTGTTGGGGATTAGCTTGTAAAGGAACACCATGACAAAGTCTTCTGTGAGGCTTAATGACCACCGACCAGCGCACACATGCTACATCAAGCTGGGATTAATAAGGATGGCTTGGACAGTGTGAGGATCTGAACGAGTTTTAACACGAGGTGAACTGTGACGGCTAGATGGCTGGATAAGAGTATGCCCAATGTCAGTGGGGTGTTCCTGGCATATGTACTGGTTAGTACCTAGCAAAAAAGGCAACTTAGCCATGGCCTGTCAGGTCCCACTGATCTTGAAAATCTTGATGCTGCCATGATAGAAAGGTGTTGGAACACCTCTGTATGAGGCTGTGTAGCTGTCTACCAGTGTCTTTTATTCGAATTATTCGGATCTCAAAATTATTATTTGGATACTACAACGACAGAATATTCAGATATTCAGGTCCAGCCCTATGATTGACAAGATCGAAGTTAACTGTGTGTGTTGTCAGTGTGAACTGAGTTATCATCGCAGCACATCCAGTCTGAAACACCACTTGATGGCCAAACACAGCTGATGTGAATTCTCCGCCTCCTCCTCATCAAAACCAGGTGACGACGGTGATAAGAGTATTAAAATGATGATTCAAGGGACATTTAGAATAGATAAAAAATGTGCGATTAATTTGCAATTAATCCCAAGGTAACTACGACATTCATGTGATTAATCGCGATTAAATATTTTGATCGATTGACAGCACTAATTATTATTATTATTTTTATTATTATTATTATATAAAGACAATAATAGCTAGAATAATAAGGGAGCCTTTGCCTTGATGAAGGTGACAAAATGTCACTGAGATGGTGGTGTATTGGTAGGATACTGGGGGCTCAGTGGTTAAGACTTTGGCCTACTGATCGGAATGAATGAATAGATAGATAGATAGATAGATAGACAGACAGATAGATAGATAGATAGATAGATAGATAGATAGATAGATAGATAGATAGATAGATAGATAGATAGATAGATAGATACTGATTAGCACTGTCACCTCACAGCATGAAGGTTCTGTGTGGCGTTTGCATGTTCTTACTATGCCATTGTGGGTTTCCTCTGGGTGCTCTGGCTTCTTCCAACAGTCCAGAGAGGTTAGGTAAATGGTAAATGGTCTGCACTTATATAGCGCTTTTCTCGACCTTAGTAGTATCCAAAGCACTTTACAATGTGTTTCACATTCACCCATTCACACACACATTCACACTCCAATGGCGACAGAGCTGCCATGCAAGGCGCTAATCTGCCATTGGGAGCAACTTGGGGTTCAGTGTCTTGCCCAAGGACACTTCGGCATGCGGAGGGGCCGGGGATCGAACCGCCAACCTTGCGATCAGTGGACAACCGCTCTACCACCTGAGCCACAGCCATCCCTTAGGTAGGTTAAATGGTGATTCTAAATAGCTGCACATGCTTGTTCATCTCTCTGTGTTCGCCCTGTGGTGGACTAGTGACCTGTCCCAGTGTGATCCTCCACAGGACAAAGTTAGTGTAACTAACGGATGGATGGATGGATGGATGGAGGGGGCTTCACTATTCATGTTACAGCCAAAGATACTGACAGTGGCCCGTAGAATATGGTCTTAAAAGCTCTTTTAATACTTGGCAGTTGATGATCATTTTAACGCTGACACACAGGTATATCTTTGTGCCTGTTTGACAGGCCTCAAGCCTCAAGATTGGTGACTCAGCGGTGATGCTGACCTCCGACCCCTCCTCTGTGTGGCCTGTGATAAAAATAGACTGCGTTCTTTTCAATCGATCAATGCTGCATATGCATAGATAAGAAAACAATCAGAGTTTTCTTTCTTCTGCAGGATCAGCTTTTAATTCCCAAGCCACTACCCATAATGCTTTGAAAAACACTCCCCCAAAATACTGCTAATTCTTCATATTTTTAGCAACACCTTTTCCAAGTTAAAGGGATCATCAAGGATCATTAAATCATAAACAGCTTCAGAATCCAGTATATAAACAAATATTATGAAACATCTTTAATGCAGCAGAAGAGAACATTTGCATGGTGTCGCCTCCCTCCATGCCTCTTCCTGCAGCTAAATAAAGAATGAAGGCTCAAAACTATGGAGGAGTACACATCAGTATCCCACATACTTACAGCAGTGAAGTGGTGGACAGGATCGCTGAAGGGCCGGTTTCCTGTGTGGACTCACTTCCGACTGCAGTTTGGAGTGTCTTCACAGTGTGATCCTGGGCTCATCTGTGAAAAATGATTGTTTTTCTGTTGTCTCCCAGAGCTGATGTGGTATTTACAGCCCTCGTGTGTCCCGGCACTTAGCGCACGCCACTACATGCTGCCCTTGTGGTTGTCAATAAGGGGCTCCATGTCAGTGTGTGAGTAATTTCGAGCGTTCCCGTGGCTTTTTGAGTACGCACCTGGAACAAAGCCTGTAAACGGAGCCCCCACTCTACCGCCTGACTCACTCTGCCCTCGTGGACTACGCCTGTCTCATTACATGGCACTTATTGGGATTTAAATGCCACACCGCAGCATGACAGCTTCACAGCCCAGCATCTTGCTTTCATTTACCCAGTGTGTGTAAATATGCAAAGGCTGATCATCACTAGTGTCATGTCAGGAGTGCTTTTAATAAAACACCTTACTGGGGCATCACTGAATTAGTGTCTCCAATAAGAAATAAACCTTTGATGGTGTCTGGTTCAGTGTAACAACTTCAGTGTTTTCTTTAAGCTGTCATTTTTCAAAGCTGTCTGATGTCAAGTCAGTTTCTTTTTACTTTTGTGGCTTTGTTAGTGTGTTTGGTACAGGAGTACTGGTAATTTTAAACATAACTGAAGTTACTGTAGGGTATACTCTGTATTTGCCTGAACTATTAGGTATATGTAAAATAATCCATCCATCCATTATCCATAAACCGCTTAATCCTCTGTAGGGTCACGGGGGCTGGAGTCTATCCCAGTCGACTCGGGCTAAGGCAGGGGACACCCTGGACAGGTCACCAGTCCATCACAGGGCTACACATAGAGACAAACAAGCACACTCTCATTCACACAATTTAGAATCATCAGTTAACCTCAGAATGTTTATGGGCTGTGGGAGGAAGCCGGGTTCAGGGAGAACATGCAAACGCCACACAGAAAGATCCCAGGCGTCCTAACGGGGACGCGAACCGGGGATCTTCTAGCTGTGAGGCGATGCTGCTAACCACTGAGGCACTGTGCAGCTCATGAAAAATAATGCACCTCAAAATTTTTCATGACCTGCTTGGTCTACTGCATGCTTGGAGATAAGGATAGTGAAGGGTGGGTTGGCCATGTAGTCAACCCACGTGGAGTCTTGACTGAGGTACCTTAATCATCTGATAATCTAACCTTTATTGATGCCCTTGGGGAAAATTCCTTCTCTGCATTTGACCCATCCTATTCATAGTTAACCTTAACTATACATACTAGGAGCAGTGGGCTGCCGCGGTGCAGCGCCTGGGGAGCAGTCAGGGGTTAAGGGCCTTGCTCAAGGGCCCAACAGTGGCTGCAGCGGGGGTTTGATCATCTGACCTTCTCATCAGTAACCCAGGGCTTAACCTGTTGTGCCACCACTGCCCCCAAGAGCCCATATTATGCTCATTTACAGTTTATAATTGTATTTTTGAGGTCTACTAGAATATACACTGGAAAAAATGCCCCTCCCAAAACAAGAAAAAAAATTACTTATTTCAAGGCACTTTTTACCTCAAAATAAGTGAAAAAATCTGCCAATAGAACACGTGAAAATTTGTCTGAAAACAAGTCCCTCCATCTTGCTGAAATGCTACTTGTAGAGTGAATTTTATCTTAAATCAAGTGGGTTGAGATATTTTGACTTAAAATAAGACGAATAAACTTGGTAAGATGTTGAGTTTTTGCAGTGTATTTACATGGTTAAAATGAAATATTTCCTACCTCAGCTGTACCATCCAGATTTATTTACTGTATTTTTGTATTTATCTTTTAATATACGTGTAGAGTGTTTTTTGAATTTTTTATTTTGACTAAGTGTGTTTACTCAACTTCCAAGAGAGCCCCGCACAAGAATTCCAGTGTGTCTTGACTGTCTGTTTGCGTACAAATGGCAAATGAAAATCTTGAATCTTGAATCACTCAGTTTTCTCGTAGTGTACATGACTGCAGCATCTCTTCTCACATTCTGTCTGAAATGCTTTGTTTTAGCCCCAGTATACTCTGACTGGACAAATGGAATGCAAGTTATCATTGGTTACAGAAGGTCTATTCTATAGGTTCTATTCATACTACAGTGTTCATGCAATAAGTACGCGTCGACCTGCTACACAGACGGTCATGTTGCCCCAAAAATTGAACACGGGGCTCCAACACTGAGGATGAAGCACTGAGGATGTGTCTGAAAGGCTGTATGAATATAGCAGCTGGTTACAGACTGGCTTGCAGCACCATGTCAGTGTGATTATTTCTCAGGTTTGCCAAGCACAGTGGACGGACATAGCACAGAATGTCCAGAGGATTCCCACTGTGTTTGGGCACCGTCAATGGAAAGCATGTACAAATCCTCAATTACAACTCTTATAATGATGAATCATAAATGTGTGGGTCTCTTCACACAGTTCAATTCAGTTCAGTTCAATTTAATTTTATTCATACAGCGCAAATTAACAACATATCATCTCATAGCACTTAGCATCGTAAGGTAAAGACCTTACAAATTTTAAACAGAGAAGAGAGAACCCACGATCCAAAGTTGCATTTGGATTCCCTATTAGCAAGCAGTCAGTGACGGTGGGAAGGAACCAAATAAAACCTCCGACAGAACCAGGTTCAGGGCAGGCGGCCATCTGCCTCGACCGGTCGGGGTGAGAGTGGGGATTAGGGGGTTGGGGACAGCAGAAGAGGTTGGGGTGGGGATAGTCTCTCCTCATAACAAGTGTTTGTTCTCCTGGCGGATGTGCAGTCAACTTTGGGCTGCACACGGACATCCACGGAGAAGGATCCACACAGACTTTTAGATTTACGGAAGGCATAATTTGGCATCAACCTCAGTTCCCACAGCCCTATGTTCCCACGGGTCTCACATTTCTAAGACCCCGTTTACAAAAAGGGAAAACGCAGATATTTCCACGCAACTCGTCACTCCACAGCAACCACGTGTTGGAGTAGCGGTGTTGAGCTGGAGAGAGTTTGGAAGCTAGCTCTCTCCTTCAAATCACCAGCCGCGGGATTGAGTCGTGAGCCCCTAACTACCAGGGGTAGAAATGTGGGAACTCTGAGAACATAGAGCCTAATTTTGAAAAATATCTTAGGAATGTGGGAACATAGGGCTGTGGGACCATTGGGTTGTGGGAACATAGGCACGCTCCCATTTTCATTGTGTTGACATGGTCTGGGTTGCGTGGGTCCTTGGGTAGCTTCATGCTGCTCACTGACGTCACAGAAGGTAAGCGTGCTTCTCTGCTCCCATCCCTGGTTTTTTCTACAGGCATATTTTCAGGTGATTTTTACCCGACGTTAGAGATAGAGAGTAAAACATTTTGATGGTTGGAATAGACTGTATGTCTGTATAATATATCTTTCACACAGCTGTCAGTGATGCAGGTAGACTGTGCCTTCACCAGAAAAGTTCCCAGCTCCATTATTATTTTTTTACGGAATTTTTCGTGAATGATTCCTTCATTTTTCTCTAATTTTAGAGCTTTTTCTAGGGTCTCCCTGTGATACCTTTTGGCGTTTTATGACATGTTGTATAGGGGAAAATAAATGAAGAGTAGTTAAATTTGCCATATATTGTTGTACTGTAATATATTTTGATGAGAAGTATTTTTTTGTGGGTATATTTATCTGGTAAAATATACCCACCGTTAGTGATGGTGTTGCTAATTGTTACGTTAGTGTTTCTGACATGCAGCTTAACCCTAGTGTTCTAGAGTTAAGTTTAAGGTATAATCCTACCACACTAAACTCAAACATTACAATTTGGATTTGGTATGTAAGAAATCTGGCTTCACACTTGTAAAGGAGATTAGAATTTACCACCAGTGGTCCAAGCATCTCATTGCAGTAATAAATCTTCTGTACATCAGTGAAGTCTCCATTTCCAACTAACATCGACAGTAAATTAAAGCAAAAATAAAGGGCCCACTGTCAGCAAAAACAAGACCTCAGGTATCTACCGTGCAGTCGATCCGTCTCTGTGATGTGCTCTATCTGTTAGGCTGCTCTGGATGAAGTGAGTTTCTGTGTGTTTCACCGAGCGACAACCAACAAGTTTAAAGCTGCCACTGATGCAATATTCATGTCACGAGTCTGGTATTTTGGATTTTCAGCAGCTGGCACCGCACACCCTGCCTCCCCCTGCTCTCTCCCCCCCACGCAGGGAGGTGGAGGTTAGGTGGGTGAAAGGGGAGGGGGAGGGGAGAAGGAGGACAGGGAGAGAAGGGTCCTGTCCTGAAAAACACACTCCACACGCCCTGGCTGTTTACATCACTTTGGCACGTCTGTGGCTGTTTCCATGGCGACGGGAGTAAAGATAGTCGGGGTGTCTCAGAGATACAGTGCGCCGAGTGCTGCTGATTGCTGGACGTGAGCTGAAGAATGAGCAGGGAACGCAGGAAGTGGGAGAGGACGGACGGCGCCGCTTCACCATTATCTCAGCCCGAAACCTGTGGGAGAAATCCAACGCTGGCCGCCAGACAAATGCAGATACTGTTTTTAGGCATCAGCTGCTTTGTTTGCCTTTTACTCTTGCTGGGAAATGACATTTAGAGCTGCAGTAGGCTAGATGGAGCCTTAAAATAGACCTCTGTTATTAGAGTAAATGATAAAGTGCAGCTACATCATCTCCCTCCCCACTGAGGTGCTGCACATTTTACTGAATGAAATTCCAGCATCAGGTATCTCCAGAGAGCATGTGCAGCTCTCACATACTCACACCATTAGAAGTCAGCATCATAATATAGACTCAGATACATGTACATAATTCTAGATTACACGTATGTAAATTTTTAAGTTCTAATCCAATTCTGATCTCTAAACAATAAAACTCTGCTGTTCTAAAGTCTCATGTTCCAGCATCTGGTTTGCATCTGTTGCTATGGGAAACCAGACCACCATAGCTGTGTAACAGATCCACTACTCGAATTTGCACTTCGGCTCCTCTTGTTTCGTTTTCTTGCTCTTCCTGCGGGAAAAACAAGACTTTGAAAAGAACACACAGACGGTGATGAGGATCGCAGCAGGAGCCGACCGGTAACGGCCGCAGATCCTGCAGGAAGGTGGTGGGGAGGAGCAGGACGGAACAAAGAGGCCCCCAGCAGGCCTTTTGTTTTTGTTTTTCACAGCCTTTCCATGAGAGAGGTTCAGTTTGGAGTGATGACGTCCATGACTTTCTGCTTATCTTTAGTTCTATTTACAGAAAAATGACTAATCAAAATGTTTTCAATCATAAAATGGATTAACCAACAATTACAATTACTGTATATGGCATGGAAGGACTGATGAATTAGCCGCTACCATAACCTTCCTTTCATTAAGGCTGTCAAGCTGCACTAAACTTAGAATTTAACATGCAATGAATTTTGATTCCACATTTTAATAAATTACCGACTACCCACCCAACACAAAACAGGTTTGCATGCTCACAATATTTACATTTCCTCATGAACATGAACATCTTAGTAACTCAGAGAAAACCAAACTCAAATGTTTGTCTGTTTATCAAAAAAGTAGTTCTATATATAACAGTATAACTTTCCAGTTAACCTTTTAGGATTTTTTTAACCAAGATGTCAAGATGTTTGAGGATTTATGGGAATATCAGTTCAGTTTTTTTTGTTTTGTTTCAAAATCCTTTAAAACTAATAGATTAGAGCTGAAATGATAACAACTAGGACCTGTACTGCGAAGCAAGTAGAATATAGGCAGGATATTGTGTCATTAACTTGGTTTTCAACAGTACAGACCAGTTCATGCTTTCCGTGTCCATGTCGTTATTATAATACTTTTTCCAGTTTGTGCTTCGTGTATACTCACAAACGTGAAAACTATAAAACCAGCCACAGCCAGTGGAAGCACACGTGGCCCGAATCATTTTACTACAGATACAAATCTGCTACGCAATGGTTGCATTTCTCCTCATATTGAATTTAAACATTTAAACACACAGTGCTCTAATGTAGATGTGTCTGAACCTGTGACCTGTGACCTTGTACTTTTTACTTGACATATATGGTAGTTACAGATGGGGCTGCAGCACAGGATATCTGAAGAAATTAGTGCAAATGTGGTCACAAATTTTGTGCCACGTCTCACAGACTTGGGTGGATGACTTAATTTACGTCACACATACTCTTGACATGGATGCAGAAAGTGCAAATATGACTTAAGTCAAGCCAGGGCTCCTGAATCCAGCTATAAGGGACAGTGTTGACACCAGATGACCAACTGCAAACATGGACAGGTGCACAACTGCATTTTTGCATAACTGCAGCAGACTATAATTGCAAACCAATACAAGGAATTTTAAAGTATAATACAGGCCAAAATCAACACAGCTGTTGCAGCCAAAGCAGGAAGGAAAGCTGACAAAAAACTGTCAGCTGTGTGAAGCTAATAGGCTTATCAATATCACTGCCCCATCATTAAGGCACGGGTACATCTGACTATAATTACAACTGTGTATTCCATTAAATTAATGTTTTGCTTAGATGTAGCCTATCCTTCTCCAGTGTGAGACAGTTTTTGTCTTATTCTCTCAGCTGCAGGCCTGTCAGTGTTAAATGGTTTGGGGGGGAAAGTAAGCAACAAATATTAAAACATAACTGAAGCTGATGAGTAGGTTTACTGAATAGAATCTAACCTTTATTGATATTTTTTGATTTTATTTGACCCATCCTATTCATAGTTAACCTTAACTATACTTACTAGGAGCAGTAGGCTGCCGCGGTGCAGCACCCGGGGAGCAGTCAGGGGTTAAGGACCTTACTCAAAGGCCCACAGTGGAGGTGACTGGGACAAGAGGCCGCTCTCACTTTCCACCTCAGCCAGGACTCGAACCGGTGACCCACCAGTTACATAATATTTACTAATAGATAGATAATATCTATCAAATGTCAACATGCAAAAGGCTTTAGTGCTTTATCAGTGTCTGTTTTAGGATTCTATCACTGTACAAAGTTTTAAAGTAGCAATGAAATGGCTTTGAAAGTCCTTCCCAGTGTGTGGACGCAGGATTTTCTGGGAAAGGTGATGCTGCTTCAAGGCTAGATTGGTCAGAAGGTGACATTTTTATATTCACTGATCTCTTATGTTCAGGAAGAAGTGAACCTCCACTGTAAAACCTTCAAATCCAGGGTTATACCTGAAGTAAGCTCGCTATCTTCAAACCCTGCTTCCTAGCACTGGCCTGTGGTACTTGTATTTGCAAAATGGAAGTGCTAGCCTGTCAGTCATGTGTAGGGGGGTACTGTGTGTTTGAATAATGGCTTTAAAGGCTGAACTCATACTTGTGTTTTTCAGTAAACCCAAAATGTATAAAGGAAGAAAACAGGTCAAAGGAAACAAAGAAGGAGACCATCAGATAAAAGATAAATAGTTTATGTGAATCTCTCACATAGCATTTACCTTTACTCTATACACATTGTTCTGAACGTGATATACAGTATGTCATCTTATTTTCTTTTCTTTTTTTTTACAATTTGACATAATGGTTTTTTTTCAGCATGCACTTTAGAATGCCAACAAAAGGCTCCACAAATACAGACTTCAAACTAGAATTTTCCTCACAGTAAAACATACAAAACATGAACTCGGATCAAAATCCTGACAGTTTGAGGACACGATGGAGAAGCACAGCATCAGACTACCATGACTTTCACAGGTAAAGAGCAATGTACTCAACAGTAAGACACAAAAATACATGTTCTGGGTTCAAAAAAATAAACACCTTTTTTTTTTTTTAATTCTCCGAGTTACAACGTCATCCTAGAAATACACAAAGAACGGTACCCCTTTGTCGATTCAAAGAGTGAAGCAGCGTGTGTACACGAGGAGGATTGTGGGTACAGGGTGACACTTGAACAGCTAGCCTACAACCGACGTGGCGCTCAATAAGCTGCGCACGTCGGCGTCTTCGCTCCGTTTTTTTTCCGTCTGCCTTCTTGTTTGAATGGGCTGCTGAAATCACAGTGTGGATCGGCGCTTTTTGTTTTCGGGTGCTTATTGCAAATCCGATCTGATTGTTTGGGTACATGGGGTTTTGCTACTGTGCAGATTGTAGCCATTCTAGAAGTCCCGCTTTATAACTTGGTAAACTTCTGCTACACTTTTGCTCCGCCCCCACACAGGGGAAAAGTTTGGAAGAATCAAGTTATGCAGTTTTTTTTTTTTTTAGCCACCAGGAGTTATGAGGAATAGTCTGGTAAGAGTAATTTGGTTTGCGATGAGACAAACATCTGCAGCACTAACGCAGGGTAGTTGCATGTTCAATGCACCTTGAGGGGGGGACTTCTACAACGGCAGCTGCATCACAGGGGAAATCTGTCTCATCCGTGTTAAACCTAACTGGAAGAGTGACAGCTTTGAGTTCACTCACTGGTCTTTGCTGACCTGGTCTTTCAAACTGCAGATCTTACCCTGGAGTTTTAGGATACACACACACACACACATTAACACACAGCAGAGCAATTAACCTACTGAAATTACCAAGGGAAACAAAAGCAGAGATGACCATAATGTCACATTTATTCAACTTAGCACATTTGTCTCTCTATACTGTATATACTGTATGTAGAATTTCATATATGAATACACTCCATTTTTAGAACACAAAGTGCCTCAACTGATACATCTTAATACACTTATTGCGAGGAGGGATACCACAGCAAGAAAAGTGATTGAGTGTCACGGCGCAACTTAGCAACCAAACCACCTTGTTACCTGACTCGCCATCAAAAGACAGATGTGTGGACGGAGCCACTTGGCCCAGATGTGCTGTGTTGTTGTCGTCGTATTTACAGGAGCAATATCTATACAGAAGATAGTCTCTTTAAAGGATGGGTCCTGTTTGCTTTGCTCTCCTTTTTTTTTTTCTCCAGAGTTCGAAAACAGGAAAAGAGAAATCAGGAAAGTGTGAATGCAAAGTCCTCCCAGATCTCCTTTAGATCGTTGAATTCCTCCCCTGCTTGCTGAGCCATGAGCTGGGCGGCTGTCAGACAGTGGCTTTAGTGTGCGTCCTCGTCCATATTGTCCTGTAGGAGTGGCCTTATGGCTCCAAATGGGGTCTTCCCACTGCAATAGGTCCTCATACTGATGACAGTCTTATCCCACCGTCATTCAAATAGGAAATGAATTGTCTAAATAAAATATAAACACATCTCTAAATATCAGAAATGCATCATCTGTCTGCATCATTTCAGAAGACCTTGCCATGCACACACTGGCTGCTTTAAATATATGCACACAAATGAAAACGGTACAAATCTATGGTGCTCTATAAGCCAGAATGATAAAAGCTCTGTTGTATATTGCAGAGGTTGAAGTGGGGGGTCATTCAATAATTTGGTGCACGGACAAAGAGAAATGTTTGCGAGAGCTTTTTTAATTGTTGGACTTTTTGTCGAGCTATGTGTAAGATGCATCTAGCTGTGAGCCAGTTGCTAAGCAACCTTCTGCTACTGGTATAGACATACTGTAGGGAAGGGTGAGGCACACTGCTGCATGGTTATGTCTGCTGCCCCACACCTGTTGGTGTATCGAGGCAATTTATGCCTGTCATGGTGAAAAAAAGTCTCATCAATAATAAATGATGCAGCCTTTCAGCTGAACCAAAAGGCTGCTTCAGTTTAATATCAGATTTAATGTGAGACACTCCAAACTGTTTAGAGTAATTCAGGTCCAGTCTGTCGAGTTTGGGGATTTGAGAGCAGTTAATAGCCCTTGGCTGTTGTGAAGTGCATTTAAGAGAGGAAAGCTGAAATAAAAAGTCATGTATCTATTTCTTTATTGCAAAAAATCTACTTTTGAACCACCAACCAAACCTGGGGGAACATGGTGCAAAATGCATGCTTTCTCTTCAAAGGGCCATATTATGCAAATCCAGAGTTTAACAGTTTGTGAACATAATTCTGCATCCCATGTCTGCAATTCTACAAAATATGAAAAACAACTATCCCCTTGTTTTTCTCCTTTCTTTTCCTTTCCTTTCCTTTCTGCAGAGTTTAGAACGTGTGTCTCTGAATGAGCTGTTCAGGTTTGGAGCACATTGTGATGTCACAACAGGATAAGCACCGCCCCCAGCTGGCCCCGCCTCCTCAGGCCTCCTCTCTGTCATTGACTGAGCAGAGTGGATACAGAGAGAGGTGTACCTACTGCCCTCTTCCTAAAAGAGGTGAAGCCAGCAGCTCAGTTGGATTTAAAGCTACAGACAATGTTTGAAACAACAAGGCTAAAACCGCTGGATATCACAGACATGGTAGAATTAACAATCTGTGCAGTATTTTGAGCTGAAACTTGAAGCATACATTGTGTGCACATGTGAGACTTATATTAGTTGTTAAAAACAGGTATGATAGGGGACCTTTAATTATGGTCTCAGTTGTTTACAATGTGGGAAATGCTACACACAGCATCTTTATCGATGCCTTTAAGAATGAACGTTTGTCAGAGACGTATACATGTATCTGTCTTTACAGGTTATTGAATGACCCCCATTTTAGCACACAAAAACACAAATCATAATTCATGACCAAGAGGGTGAGAGGGTTCTGCAATCCGACCCTCACACCCTTTTCAGACGGTTACCTTTCCGCCATGGCGGTTCCTTCTCTCAAGCCATTAGGATAGAACGCTGCTCTCTGCTTGTGTGAAACCAGTAAAGACAACCTCTTTGCAGTTATCTGTGAGTAAACAACCAGAAACACAACAGCTTTGGTGGCACTCCGTCAAAGAAAAAAAATTCAACATGAAGGAGGGGGAGGGGGGGAGAAAGTTAATCAGAAATAGCAGCAGATGAGCAGAAACCCACATGCAGAGAGAAACGAACACCCGGCTGGCATTCTGTGTGTTTAGTCTCCTCGGTGGTTTGTTGGTGAAGCCAATGGCAAAATGAGACACGGTACAAGTTGAGTGCACTCTCCCCTCCTCCCCACCCGAACCCCAACATAACAACATAACATTTAATTAAGAAATACTCCTTCATGTGTATGCACTGCAGATACAAATCCTCCAGCTCTGTTCTCTGTCTGTCTCGGCCCTCCTCCCCTCTCCACACTGCTGGCAGACGATGGTTACAGGATGATCCATGCAAAAACATGAGCAAGGCCCAGCAGAGGGTGAGTAGTGACAAACTGCACGTGTGTGTTGTGTGAGCTGAAACAAAACCCTACAAGACTAGTCTTCCATCTCGCACCTCTTATCCCCTAGCCCAAAAATAAAGTACAGACAAAGTCACAGTCGTATGAGGTTAACATGAAGTGACATCTCTCTTTCTTTTTTTGGAAGCACGTCTGTTTCAAGGTATCTAAATATAGCAACATCTAATATCCCTGATTATTAATATGTCTTTTATTAAATGTTATGGCTGCTACTTCTGAAGCCACCAGTCAGAGTTCTTTTATTGCAAGTCTAAAAGTACAACAATATCCAACTAAAGGGAACTCCAAGTGACACAGGAGAACTGACTAGTTACTTAAGGATCTCAGCTAAGCACATGTACCTTCAAGGAAAAGGGGACCCGCTCAGGTTGCCCAAGCTATTAACATTAGTCTTAGCTACAGTGTTAAGTACTTATCCACTAGTCACAATATCTAGAACAGAGTTCAGATATGATGCCAAAGGGAGGTGGTTTGTTAGGGGGTTGGATGTGGGGTGGTTTGGGTCAAAGTGGCCCGGGGCTGGAGGTCTCACAGGATGGAGGGGATGGGGGAGCGAGAGCGCCGCAGCGGGCAGGGTGATCCGTAGGGCGAGGTCACGGGAGACAACCTCAGGGCGTTACCAGCCATGCCCGCTATGTTGTTTAAGCTCCGGGATTTCTCATAGCCTTCAGATGAGGGGGGCGACAAAAGGTGGTGGTGGTGGAGGTGGTGGTTGTGCAGGAACAGGACATGAACACACACAGGCAGGCAGGCAGGCACGCAGGCAGGCAGGCAGGCAACGATCCGAGTCCGAGCCAGCCGAGTGAACCGAGACAAGACAGGAGACAGGAGTGAGACAGAGCAACAGTAACATACTGTATGGTGAGTGCATGCACAGCACATTTCCTGACAGTAGCAGTAAGGCAGATTAAACCCGGGCAAATGTATAGCATTAGACTGGAGCTGCTTTGGAGGGAGAAACAACCTCATTGGCTGAGTGGGAAGAAATAAAGAACCAGATAGTCTCATTTAATATGCATCCCATCTACCCTTCAGACAGGTACTTAGAGCCGAAGATACACTGGACCATCCCATTAATAGTTAGGAATAAACATGGGCTATATATAAAGAAGGGTGTAGTCTCTTGGTCTAAAGGGTGAAAGCAATGTGGAAATGAATTAAACCTACATTATTTCTAACAGCCAGCGGGGGGCGACTCCTTCAGTTGCAAAAAGAAATCCAACTGCATAGAGTTCTATGAGAAAGTAATCCTACTTCCCACTTGATTTGTTACCTTAGTAAATATTTTTCAAATGGATTTATTGTCTCACTTGCTGATTTTAAGACTCCTTTAACACAGCATGGTGTTCACTTCCTAAACTATGGTTCCATGTAGAGTAAAATAGATAATACAACAAGGTGTGTTTTAGTACTGGACTACCTTTTCATCGACAAGGCGCTACCATATCACTATGCATAGTGTCCTCAACTTCTCAGTCAGAGCCATCCTTGACTCATTACATGTGCTTTTGCCACACATAATGAAGACTGGGCTGCACAGTGGCTCATGACTAGCACTGTCGCCTCACAGCTAGAAGATCCTCAGTTCACGTCCCGGTTAGGACGCCTGGGGTCTTTCTGTGTGGAGTTTGCATGTTCTCCCTGTGCCTGCGTGGGTTTTCACCAGGTTCCCCGGCGTCCTCCCACAGTCCAAAAACATGCTGAAGTTAACTGGTGATTCTAAATTGTCAGCTGGTGTGAATGTGAGTGTTCTTGGTTGTCTGTTTATGCCAAACTCAAGTCCTCGAAATGGTAGTTCACAAAGCAATGGGTGACATCAGATCACCAGTCTAGAGTAAACTGGTTTTCCAAATGGCTGAATTGTCACCCACACAAAAACAGTTAATTCACTCTCGATATCTCAGCAGGTCACATAGCTTGAAAACAATATGTTAAGTCTGAGCATCTAAGATGGAAAAATCATACGATGTTATATCTCCGACTTGACTTGGCTGTGACCTCTGCTGACAATTATTGCAATTCTGTGACTACAAATAGTTGTGGGTTTTTGTTGTTGTTTCTTACAATGAGACCTCCATGTTTCTAGAGGCAGTGGGCCCTCCTCCACAGCGATGTTCTCCTTTTACCTGTATAAGTATTGGATTTTAGCCTATAGCTAGCATGAGCTGACGTCTCAAAATAACAAATGTCATGTACTGTGAATGGATGAATAGAATGAAATCACTTCTTTTTTTTCATTTTGACCATTATCTAAAAACTGCTCTCTGGCTTCACCCACTAACCCACTCGACCAATCAAATAGCTGTAACCTCCGCAGCAGCTCCGTCCCTGAGAAACACTTGTATGATTAAAATTCCAGAGTAAGTAAAGGCAAAACCTCTTAGTTAAATAACATATATTGTTATTTCTAGACATTAGCAGGCATTTATTTTATGGCATCATCATAAGTATTTTATCTCACAAAAATAGTTTGAAGACTAAATCTTACTTACAAATGGTTCAGGAGTGTTTGTATAGACTGCTCATTCATATTGAGACACAACCTGATAACATAATAATCATACACCTTAAAACTACCAACATATATTGTGTATCAAATATAACAGCCTGACTGTATGTGAAAATACAGGTTGCACATACTGATGATGATGATTTAAATGATCTTAATTCAATAATCTCTACAGATTCACACTTTACAACAGCTTAGACTTCCAAAAATGCTGCATGTAATGCACGCTGGCGAATTTGCATTCGGTGCGACGGAAAAAAAGAAGAAAAGCAAGCCAAAGCAGACCATTAATGGAGCATGCCAATCAGCTGGCGTAAACACTGATGAGGAACAGCTAATGGAAACATTGCCTCATTACCGTACTGCATACGCCACCATTTGTTTCACTGAGAGGAAGAGTGTAAATTAAACTGGGGCTCTTTCAGAACCACGCGGCAGAACAAAGGGCAGCTTGGGTCTGTGCCAGCAGGTAGCAGGGCTTAGAAAGGATCTGATGTTTTATGCATTAGTGTCAGTGTGGCGGCAAATGCAACCACAACTGTTGGCTAAAGCAGCAGAGACGAAGGCACAGCTGCTTGGCTGTCTACACTGAAAATACAATGGTGGCGAGATGCCCTGCAGTGAGAGACACCGCCATTACCCCTTGTCCACCAAGAAGAACCAGGTGCTAGTGCTGGTGTTTAACTGGTGCATATCTCGATCTTCCTAATAACCAGCTTGCTTTTCCATTTGCAAGGGGCCGAGTTGGAGCCGCGCCATTGTGTCACCATATCACAACTACCCTTGCATCCATTACATAGCAGTTAAACAAACACAGTAAGTTGATGATAATATCTGTGTTTATCTTTATAGATAGTCTTAGGGCAGTTTGTGAGGTGGAGTCGCCTGTTGCCTGGGCACATCCGCAATCGTGCTACTGGTGGGACACTGTTGTACCAGATTTGAGCGCAACAGTTTGTGCAAAACTTCCGTGTGTCCCGGGAGTCATTCCAATACATCTGCTATCGGACCAGGTGGAAAAAGGACACAAATTACCACTTGTGTGTCCCTTTCCACCACCATAACCCCGCCCCCAGCCCCTGACGTACTCGGTGCTTAGCTCTGGCCCAGCAAAGACTTGGTGCTTGCTAAGCACCTGGAGCCGGTGCTTGGGTGGTGGAAACACAAGGAACTGGTACTAAGTCAGGCTCTGGCTCTGAACTAGCACTGGAACCAGCACGGTGGAAAAGGGGTACATGATGCCCCTGCAGAAGACGTGAGCCACATTTAGTTTAACCTGCTACACTCTTGTCAGTAACCAGCTTGAAAACCATTTACAGGTTATTTAAATTTTGTCCTCAGCACATGTCAGAATAAGCTAAAAGATGCACTGTATTCATTAGGATTCTTCTGAAATGTGGGCTGCAATTCACTTTCACAAAAACATAGTTTACAGTCTAATGATAGCACTCATTTGCCTGCTATATAGTAAGTACAGTAGCACTACAAGACTATATAGAGCAATAACAGTGAGGCAGGACATTTAACTAGCGTCCTGGAAATGCAGTTAACTTCTGATAAAAGGCAATTAGCTGAGGCTTAACGCGTCTACTTTACAGTGCAGATTAACACAACACTAATGCCTCAAGATGCTGGAGATAAAACAGAGGAATTAATCTACGAAACATGCTTCAGGCCCTACATGACGGCCGAATATTACTGTAGTGTGGTCAGAATGGGACTGCGTTGCACAGATATTGTGTTTGCATCTAATAAATAAGAGGCAGTCTGAGCTCATTTCTACTGTGTGAGCTGCTCTGCTTATATATTATAGTTCATGACCTTTTCGGCAAGACTTTCTGATAGTTCAGCAGGTGTGAACTTAACAATGACCTTTAGCTCAGGTCAAAGTGCTTGGAAGCCCTTCCTGAGTGACAAGACTGAAGGCGACGACTGACGGGCAAATCATGTGGACGAATCTGACAGCAAAAAAAAGACTAAGTCTGTCAATGGTGTCTCTCATTGGAAACAATGTCCATTAATTCAGTATCTGTCAAGCGGTGTGGTTGACAGACTTTGCTGGCAAAGTTTCAACATTGTCCAATCAGAAAGAAGAATCAGGTTATCCTAATGGTCAACTCATAATGTTTGAGTCGGGCAAATTGACTTCTGCATTACTCTAAGAATTCAAATTCACAGTGTCAATACTATATGGGATTGACTGTTAGCTAAACCCTTCCCCCATGTAGTAGCTATGGCAGGCCAGTCAGGTTTTGCACAACTCTGAAACGTGAAGCAGTGAGCGGATGGCTCACTCTGCGTTTACAAACCAAAAATACATGAGCAAAAGTGTAAGGAATTAATAAAAATGTGTTTATCTGCCATAATGTAAGCTGCTAATACTTGCAGGCCTAACTAGCTAACTAGTCACCATTAGATGTCCAGCTCAGAGTTACTTAACAGGCCAAGCGTTAGCATATTATAAGTTAATCACATTAAGATGTTGGGTTAATGGAAACATTATGTTTTATTCATCTCATTAGAGTTATTATAATTACCTTTTGTTATTTTTACTTGCATTTGCTCTAATTATGTCTGGGGAAGTCACATTTTTATTTGACTTAGCATTATGTTGTGCGGAAATGCTAGCAAATATTTTTTGTTTCAAGTAATTTAAACAGTGAAATTTCATGTTATGCTGAATAGTAACAGTGCTTTAGCTCTCAATTGTCTAAATCTGTGTAATTGACACTTCGTTCAAATAACAGTCCTGTAGATGTAATGTAGCTAACTTTGTAGCTTGGCATCATGTCTTTCTGTTTTGTTTTGTTACTGTTTATTGATGAAAACAGTTGGAATCCAGGGCTGTTGCGATAATCGATCATCAATGCTCAAAATACTTTGACGTCAATATTTTAAATGAAAGTGCGTTTTGAAAATGCCCTTATAAATCTCTTCAATTCATTGTAACAGCTGTTTTTCATCAATATGTAACTGCTGTGACATGATGTTAGTCGATTTTTTTTCCAACAACACAAAGTTTTAAAAGTATGGGAGTACTTAAAATGATCACAGAACAAAAAAAGGTGGTTTGTACACTGCAGAGCTTCGATGGTTAGCACAGTACGAACAGCTCATGTAACAGGAGGCACTTCACATGTTTTTGCTTCTCTCCTGCTCCCTGTGCTCACACTGCATTTTAGTACAGCCGAATTCCCAATAACTCTGTTGACATTCACAGGTTTTTTGTTTTCTCTGCCGCTCTGTACTGCTAAGATCCTGATTTTATCACCGCAATGCTGTCTGACAAAGTCACAAAATTTAAATAAAATTGTTAAACATCTGAATGTTATAGTACAGATAGAGACTGCACTACCACTGAGGCTGAATCGTACCCTGCAAAACGAGGACAATGCTGCCCTGTGATTTCCATTTTCTTTACAAGACATCATGTTCCTTGTGCTTGAATGTTTTTCAGTGGTAACTCTGCCAGCATTCAATTAAAACGGTGTATAGTCTTTGCAAGAATGGAAAGCTTGACCGGCATAGCAACAGTAACTAAGAGGGGCAGAGCTTAGTGAAGGGTCAATCATAGAGAAAGCTAAGCTCTCTACATGTGCATGGCCTCATTGTCATTTTTTAAAATCACCTTTATGGAACTATTAGACTTAAATACCATAACTGACAGGATAAACGTATCAAGTCTGACATGTCAGATAAAAAGATCAGTGGACTTATTTGCTTAATCTGAATGTAAATTAATCCACTATATTAATTGGTCATTAATTTAAACAACAGCGCTTGTTGTCACGAATGAAGAAGTCAAAATGTTTATGAGTTGACAACTTTAGAGTCTATTACAGTAGCCATTTATTCCCTCTGATAGTAAAATATCAGAAATATCTGCAGGTGTATCATCACCTTAGAGGCAGATGATACACTGGGTTATTTATCCGGGTGCTGTAGATGGGCGATGAACCTGGCAACGGCCAAAAAAAGTGAGACACTGGGTCAGAAATTTATTCAAGTGTTTCCAGGCAACAAGAAAACATGAATAAATTGTGAGGAAAGCAACAGTTCTGAGTCAGCTGCATGGACACGGTCGTCCCTCAGAATTGCCAAAATCGTTGTGCTGTGTGTCGCTGCGGAGCGTCGCAGCAGCTCCACAGGTTACGTTACCTGAGCTGACTATGGCTGAGCATACAGCCTCCCCCCCTCCAGGGATGTCGGTGTCCCAGTCACTGAGGACACGGATCAGCGGATGAGGATTTTGACTCACGTGTGTGTTTTTAAGATCTTTTCTATCTTCTAAAGTGCTGAACTGGTCTGACTGCTCTTTCAATTTCACACTGGAGACCAAAAAAACTACATGAAAAACGAGAGGAAACTAGCCCAGACTTAACACGGGATGACTCATGGATCAAACATCAATCAGTATTAATGCACAGTAGCAAGCATGGATTTCAGAATGATCCACTAAAACAAGAACATTGCATGCTTTTTTAAATCACTCTACTCTTATGAAACAACTGACATAATAATTTCATATTCTACCAAAAATATTTATTCTCAGGTCAATTAAAACACAATGAACAGCAGTTGACTTTCCACATGCAGTTACCTGTTTTTCTCATCCCTCCGTCTGCAGGGCAGGTGTAGTCACTAGCAGCAAGCAAGAAGCACGTCCCCCCACTCCGGCGGTCCTGTTCCCGGGTGCTGGACCTTCGCATGGGGACCCTCTCCTCTGGAGACATGGTGAGGTCGCTGCCCCCGCTGCAGTCTGCTGACAGGACTGTGTCCAAAGAAACAGAGACATGAAACACTCCTAGCAGCCTTTTCTCCAGCTCCCATCATGCATTTCATTTATATTTATAATGTTCTGACACTGAACATTTCAACAGAGGGCTTCTAACAACGTGATAAAACGATCAGAACTTTAAAGCTTCATTAATGTCTAATTCTCAACAGAGACACTAAACAGATAATATTAGATAATAATAGTTATGAATTGTTTTAATCATATCCATCCGTTCATAGATACAAGTTGCCAGGCAACTGAAACTACTCTCCTCCAGTCTGGTTTTTAACCTTGTGCAACTTTAGAGTCAGTAGCATTTCTCTGGTAACAGAAAACTTTCTTAGGTGGGAGTTTGCTTAAGTTCTTCTCCAGTGTAACATTTCTACAGTGAATAAAAGAACAACATGATATCTTACTGAAGAGCAATTTATTTTCTCTTAATTTCCGCTAATTTTTTTTGGAGACATTAAACATACAGGCAGGAGGGCCGTGCTCTTTAAAAAGGCCTTTATGTATTTACAGTGCATCACATTACATCTTATAGGCCAATTGTCTCTGCTACAGCATGGCGTGCAGTACTGGGTAGTGAGTCTGAGTGAGATTTAAGGAGTTGGTCTTTTTTGCTAATACTACCACTGTTTTTTTTACTATGGTGAATTTTTGTGCAGGTTGTATAAACTCCAGCTAGTCCAGATGTCCAGTCCACACTTCTACGGAGCTGCTAAGATGCCTTAACGAGTTTCATGCAGGTGGAGAGACTCCCTCCTGCATCTGTAACGATGAATCTGGTCATGAACAGCACTTATTTTGGACTATTATGTTCCCAGAGATAGGATGGAGTTCTGGATGTGACGTCTGAATCAGGTCTGTGTGAGACTGATAGCTGACATGGTTCCTGCAGTCGATTCAGTTCCTGGTCAGCAGCAGCTTCTAGTTCTGGCGCCAGTGAAAAGAATGCTTATAGATTCATCAGAGGATCAGCTAGATGAAGATGCGAACTGTGCACCTTATGTTTGCAAACTTCCAAGTTAGTCTTCTCTCGTCGACTGATCTGATCCTTGTGCATTAGTTTCTGTTACGGGGAAGTATCAGTGTACTCCAGTATTAAATGGTAAATTCTATGTGATGTGATGGCAACTGTTATGTAACACAATATGCAGCTAATGCTATATAACATCAGCCACTCACCAAACACCTGCCCAGTTCCTCACCGGTCCTCCTCACACCGCTATTAATTTGTCGCTGATGGTTGTTTTTTCTCCTCATCCTCATCTATTCCTGGTGTCCATGACACTCAGCAGACTCATAATTATAAGGCTGTGGACCATTACAAGCATTTTGATATGCATTTTCTACCTCTTCAGTGTCAAACTCTGGCTATGATTTATATTTTTTATTGTTTAATTTTACCTAGCCTCACTGCCCTACGTTGCATGACATCACAATTAAGTTGTGTTTTTTAGAGGCGAGCATAAAACTAAGTTAGAAAAACAACTCTCAGTGTTATTGTAGTGCAAATATAGGGTTTTTAACTTTTTCAATTTTGTTTCTTTTCATTTTTTTTACACATTTATTCAACGAGCTCACCAATCTGCAAGTTGCTCTTTAAGTTCATGCTCTGGTTGTGATTTTGTGGTAGATAAATAACACTTAAAAAACACATATATAAATTTTAATTTATTTTATTGTTACAAACATCTATCAAGGGTAAAATCTAATTAGAACTACTAAGTCTACATACATCCATTTTAAAAACGATGACACAGATACACAGTATGCTCCTTATATTTACCAAGAAGGGATGTTATCATTAAGAACAAATTAAGGATCATTATTACCAGCTAATAGCTTCCTCCAGGTTATTAGCAAGGATGCTTTTGAAACCGTGACCACAAATGCCGTGCACCTGTGACACAGGCCGTCTACCACTAAAATGCTGTAGTGAGTAATGACTCTCTCTTGGGGGGTGGGGGGTGACAAATGGAAATGTATGTTTGCAGTAAGCTGAAAAAAGAGAGGGTTTGTGGGTGAGGGAACGGGGGAGCTCGGGGTGACGAGGGAATTGCAGTCACGACATGCATCAAACAGCCTCCCACATAAAAAAAAAGCCTGCACCAAATGTCACAGGCAACACCATGCAGCTCAGCAGAGGTCAAAGGTGAGGTGGTGTGCAGCACCCCGGTGAATGATAAATACTCATTGTTTTTACAGTTTGAGCCAGCAAGAGGTTTTCCAGTAATAAAAATCTGCATTGCAATCCTGCATATGACATACTTGAAGCTACATTTAAAAAATGAGTGTTAGATTGATTTTCCTATTAGCCTCAATAAATGTTATAAAAAGCAATGATTTTATCCGACTATCCAGTATCATCTACGGAGCCACAGCCTGATGTGGTGCTTGTCTCTGTCGAAAAACTGTTAAGAGAGTCATACTGTGGCATTTGGATGACATATTCCATCCATTACAATAAAGGAGGCCAGGGTGATGCATTCCTCTCAGCATATAAAGTGGAGCTGCGTCCCTAAGCATGCCCAATAATGGCAGACATGGAGCTCCTCTGCACAGACTCAGAATGCAGGGGCAGTTTCACAACTGGCCATGTCCATTCTAATAATGGGATATGTCATAAATTAAATCAGTGTGGCTCTTTTATGAGTTTTTAATAGTTTGGGGCTGACAGCGGAGGCCCTTGGCACAGTGAAATAACATATACAAGGCTTTCACTGCAGAGACAACACTGGATAGGAGGTTCATTTGTTTTGTCCTTTTGGGCTTGACATGGAATTGGTTGATTAAAAAAAAGATAAAAAATTAAATTACAGCAGTGCTTAGTGTTAGTAGGCAAATCTGTTGTCGTACATTCATTTTCTCAGGATTATTAAAGCTGGTGTAGGCAGTATTTTCCTGGCAATATCAGGCAAACATTCCACACTAATCTTTCATAATACAGCAATTTAAGTGTTCTGAGAGGAAACTAGCTCCTCCTAGCTCAGTGTCAGGCTTTAGAAAATCTACATCCGGGGCGCCCCGATAGCCTAGTGGTTATGTTGCGTGACCCATGTGCAGAAGCATAGCGGCTGTGCCGGGTTCAAGTCCGACCTCGGCTATTTGCCGCATGTCTTTCCCCACTCTCTCCCGTTTCCTAATCTATCCACTGTCCTGTCAAATAAAGGCATGAAAAGCCAAAAAAAATAAATCTTAAAAAAAAAAAGAAAATCTACACCCTGACAGGCGGCTTTAGCCAATCACAGGTGTTTTCACTGAACAGATGAGATGGTATAAATAGCAAGAAAGTCCACTAATAAGAGCATGATGTGGTGGCATAGAGTGTTAGATGGAGGAAAAACCTGCAAGAGGGCTGTATATTTTTGAATTCCGCCTTTTTTCCTTTTTGTTATTTGCATTTTCTATATTTCTACAACTTTAATTCTTTTCAAACAATGACTCCCAGATTCAGACAGTTTCGATGGAATGGCAGTCGTCGTAGCTGAGCTAATATTAACTCTACGAGGTGGCTGGAAATAGTGACATCAGCTGAATTTTTAATGTTTCCAGCTGGATCGTTTTAATTGGAATTTTGTAAAACAACAACAACAACAACAAAGATGTCATGCCAAGCAGCAACCTCGAACGGAAGTGTCAATGACTGCAGTTCCTGTAATGGCCACTTGAGGCTAGCTCCAAAAGTGAGTCAATCCCACTTTAAAATGTAGGACTTGTTTACATGTTTACAGCCTGGTACAGAAATGGTTTTGGTCTCTATAGCTGATTACCTTGTTCAGGACATGTGCAAAGGAGGTCAATTTTCATGTAATTCACCTGTTTAAATTGTATCAAGGCTTGAAGTTATGCATAATTAATGATGATGGGTGGATCTCATCAAACAGTTTTAGAATAGGTAGGAACCTGGAGGAGTCAGTTACTGCCAAGATGGTGATGGCCGGAGTCACCACTCTGACCTTCAAAACTGCTCTTTGTAAAACTATGGGTCAGTCACTGTTTAATACGTCCCAGACAAAAAGTCAGCATACTCACCAGATGATGATCCATGTGGAACTTTCAACTACAATAACTAATGTTATAATGAAACAGTATTGCTTTTGTGTTGTAGAGTAGGATAACCTTTAGTACTGTAAGTATGATCAGAAAAAATCTAACTACAATGCGGAGTATTGCTCTTACTACAACCACATGCACCTTATACAAAGAAATCCAAAGGTTGACAGGCCTGCTGAGCTGAGTTGTGGTTGCTAAGGTACAGTATGAGTGGAAAACTGTTTTCTGGGATGCGCTCAGCAAATTGTCAACTACAGATAGTAACATAATCCTGCTAAGTTTAAAAACTATCAGTAGAATGCAGAAAAAAATATATTAATGTCCATGCCACAGCAGTCAAAAGGTCATTTTGTATGGGTTACTATAGAGGCTTTTACATTAAAGGCTTAATATTTGTCTAAAATCACATATTCTAGACGCCGGTAACTTCCCATTCACATGTAACCAAAATTAGTATGTACTCCATGTTAAGACCTTTTACACTAAAACATGAAATATGCAGCACTGTAAAGGACACTTAATAGGTAAGTAACCCTGCAGACTGTGTATTTTAAACGACCTCTAAGGAAATCACACAGGCCGCTAAACCAGATTGATTCTGTTTGTGCATTCAGTCATTCATGAATTATTCTATGCTTATTAAATATATGTCTCGGAAGCCTAATAAACAAATAGACTGTAAGGAGTGCAGAGAGCGTACCTACCCTCAGGAATGTCTGCACTAGAATTCAAAGAAAGTCAGTATACGGAGGTCGACACTAATTTCCATCAATATCAGATGTGTCAGAGTAAATTACTGACACGCACCCAGAGGGAAAAACAGCCACCTACGGTCTGAACAACAAATGAACAATCCACACTAGAAGAAAGACATGGACACAAGGACTCTGAATTCTTATCAGCCTGTGCTATTTCACGCAGCCATCTCCTTTTTTCAGTACCTTTTGCATTGCCTCTCTTATCACTGTGGCAACCACAGATGAAGGCTGTGAGGCAAAAGCGCTCAGTCTCCTGTGAGGGAGCCGCTGTGGTGCTAGCGGGTCACAAGGGGAAACCATTTCTACTCTCAGGGGGGAATCTGTCATACGGCCACTGCTTTCTCCATGAGATGAGGTCCCTTATGGGTTCTCCTTGCTGTCACTACATAAATAGCACCCTTGAGTGTAATCTGAACTCAACTGCTGAGTTGAAGTTCCTGATAATTTTTTTTCTCCATATGGCCTTTGTCTGACCAGATGGTCTTACCTGAGCGATTGCGTTCTAGTACCCTGCTCCCTTTGACGTGGCACAGGTCCCCTTGAGTGCTGTTGCAGGTGGTGTTGAGATCAGCTTTGCAGTAGGTGGGGGACCCTCCCTGCACCACCTGAGGGATGTGTTTCTTCCTCTTCTTGGGCAGCTTCTGCTTGGCCATGGCCAGGGAGTAGTACATCCCAAAGTTATTGACAATAACGGGCACAGGCATGGCTATCGTCAGCACGCCAGCTAAAGCGCACAATGCGCCCACCACCATGCCTGACCAGGTCTCTGGATACATATCACCATAGCCCAATGTAGTCATGGTTACCACGGCCCACCAGAAGCCAATGGGGATGTTCTTGAACTTGGTGTGGAGGCTCGCAGTGGGGTCATTGGGCTTTGCGCCAATTCGTTCGGCATAGTATATCATGGTGGCAAAAATTAACACTCCCAATGCCAGGAAGATGATGAGCAGCAGGAATTCGTTGGTACTGGCCCGTAATGTGTGGCCCAGCACCCGTAGCCCCACAAAATGACGTGTTAGCTTGAAGATACGCAGGATACGAACAAAACGCACCACCCTGAGGAAACCCAACACATCCTTGGCAGCCTTTGAAGAAAGGCCACTGAGCCCTACTTCCAAGTAGAAAGGCAGGATGGCCACAAAGTCGATGATGTTGAGAACGCTCTTAACGAACTCCAACTTCACCGGGCAGAAGGTCACACGCACCAGGAACTCGATGGTGAACCAGAAGACACAAACGCCCTCCACATACGTGAGTGCAGGGTCAGTTTCAATCTCGTACTGTGGACCTGAGTCAGGTACACTGCTGTTCCGCACCGACTCCGTCTTGTTGATGATTTTGTTGAAAGCCTCATGGGTCTCCAAGCAGAAGGTGGTGATGGAGACCAGGATGAAGAACAAAGATGCAAAGGCAATAAACTATAGGAGAGAAAAGAGAAAAGAGACAAACAGATGTTATTGTCAATCTGTCCTTTACATTTTAGACTATTTGAACCGTGACATCCCATACACTGGTTGTGGTTACACATAACACCAAGATCAATCATTTCATTTGCTCTTGAGAGAGAGACTGAACCCAGGCAGGTTTAATTAACTTGCATCAATTTGAATGGACTCCAGAGAGAGAAGCAATCTATTAGCAAGAGCAACAAATAAACACACACTTCCCTGCGCTCCTGGTGAAAAAGTAACATGGGAATGCAGATGCAGTCAGAATTAATTTGCTGTTGTTGGTATGTTGGGTAGCTGGCAGAAAAGCAAGCAAGGAGGTAGTTGAGTGAACCAAGCGAACACAAGGCTCCAGAATCAGTGGGGAATGAGGAAATCTAATTTTTGTGCTGTATTTATTTCTGCATTTGCATTTTGGGTATTTGTATAAATCTATGCAGTTATGTCACACCTCCAGGAAGCTGATTTGTTTCAAATGCTGGAGTATTGCAGGATTTACCTGCATTCAAACCATGCCTTAAAGTACCAGGAACAGCAACAAAAACATAGACCAGGAAGAATATCTACTTGGGAATGGTCATCACAGGACTTATGTATTCATATCGACTAATTAACCACAAGTATTATCTTTTTTGTTTCTACTCAAACCAAACAATCAAATAAAAGCCAAAGTATGTACAGTATGTCTGGGTTAGTGTTTCATGGTGTTGTGGAATGCACAATTCATGGTTCAGTTTGTATTTTTGGTCTCTGTAGAAAACAGAAGAATTACAGAAAACAAAGTTTTTGTCATTTATGTCAAACTGTATTTATTCCACAGTGTCTCATTGTCCTTATTGTAACAGTTAGGGCATGCAAATGCCACTGTAACAAACAAAATGTCGTATCTAATGGTTGGAGATAAAAATGAGCACAAATAAAAAGACAAATCAAATTATGGTGGCAACCCACCATTCATACTTATTGATGGTTTACTACTGATCTGTTAGCATTAAGAGTTGATTTATTAACTATCAATAACCTGTTACTTAAAGCTTAAACTGGTTGTTAAGGATATGAAGTTTAAAACATCCCAACACAAGCTGAACAGTGTTGTATATGCAGTCATTCAGTCAGAAGTGCACAAGCCTATATTAAGGGGAAACTAGACAACTATTCCACAAGCACATGTCTAAACACAGGAGAGTAGTTCCTCAGGAGAAGACTCAGCAGTCCACCTGGATCTAAATGATAAGCAACACTCCTTTAAGGACAGCAGTGTTACCATCCTGGACGGAGAAGACGGATAGTTCGAGAGGAGTGAAGGAAACCATCTATGTTTAAGTAGAACAGCCATCTCTGAACAGTCCTGACATCCCTCCCCATACAGTATCAACACCATTCATACCAATTAGTCTTGGGGCAGTGCTGAGTCTTGATTCATTTCAGGTTGAGTGATGTGAGTTCAGTCTAAGTAATGGCCCATAGGTGGCCCTTAGCAAATACCTCGGACTCCCAACCAGTCAGTTAGAACTGAGCAAGCCCCTTGGATGAAGGTGAAATGTCTTCAAGAACCAAAAAGAAGTCCAAGCCAGAAAGGCTTGGCATAATAATCTGAACTGCGGATTCACTGTTTATCTTTCTTTTTTTGCCAAAAAAGGAAGTTTCCACTTCCTTCACCCCTTGTGTCTATGAAAGGCTGGTCTTCAGAGTAGGATGTGCATGCCGTCCCTGACAAATGACAACTCCAAAAACTATACCTTTTGATGAAGACCATGAGATGCAACTGAAACCCCAAGGAAAAAGGTCTAGTAAATAGACGTAAGATCATTTTGTCAAACTACATTTTCTAAGGCCAGTACTCTAAAGGTATGAAGGTATTTGTTCTAGACATGTCATTTACTCATGATGTATTTGATGTTTTGGCTGAAAGACCCCTGGCCCTGCCTTTAGGGTGGAAATCTGTGATGCAACTGTGAAGACTACAAAACCTTTTCTTAGACCTATAGACCAGCTTCCTTTAAGACTGGAAAATGTTCATCATCCTCAACACAATCAAGTTTGGTTCCCATTATAAGACATAACACAAGTGTTACAATGTTGTCTTGGCCGCAGATGAAAAACTATCTCTTCTCACTCGCCCCCCTTGTGTGTCTGGGTAGGAGTGTCCAAAGGCAAAGTCAGGAAGAGACAGCAGACCCAAATGTTCCTCTTGGGTGCTGTTTGGTAACCCCTACATTCATATTCACTGCCGGAATGAAAAACAATGCAGAGATGAGGAAGTTTTATTGGGATGCTATGGAGTCTGTAGCTTCAGGCGAGGTAACAAGGGGGGGGAGCAAGGTTCCCAGAATATTCAATTAGTTCAAATGTTGTTGTCAATGAGGGAAAATAAGAGACATAATTGGCAGTGAGCTTGAGGGCACTAATGAAGAGCATTTATAATTTTACTGGGACAAAACTAACACTAAAATACAATGTCAGAGGCAGAATGCATCTCCTTCAGTTAATTATTACTAGAAAGCCCAGTTACATCCTAAAAAAGCATTATTATACTAAGGTTGTTGAAATTAAATTCAAATGAGTTTGATCTTTGGATGGCAAAGTGATAACATGTTTATATACTGCAGCTCAGTCTGTATGTTAACAGCATTAAATGATGAATCAGATACAGACTTTATTTAGTTTATGTCCTTGTGTTTTGGTCTTCTCATGCAAAGTGTTTACTGAACCAGCTGTCCGATGCACAGCTCGCGTCCAGATATTCCAACTGTCCTGGAAGAAACTCGGGCTGCAAACATCCACGGCTTTCTCCAAGAGCTAGACGGAGCAGATTTCCACACACGCAGCCTACTACGCTCCTTCTCCACCTTCCTCCCACAGTCCATCCACTGGTGCGCTCTGCCTACTGAGCTCTGAAGAAGTCGTTTCACACTCTGCCTTGTTTTCGGATCGCATGACTCACGCGCTCTCAAAATATCATTGCCACTATTTGGGTCACCCTGATCCTGAACTGTGTGCGTGCATTCACTCTACAGCTCCTCTTTATATATTATACATGCGTCTTTATTGCCCTGTAAGCGCGTGTGTTCATCCTCCTTGACTGAAGCCGTTTTAAAGCCACAGCATGACGCTAAATAACACCATCAGTTTATTCAGCGGCACACGGCTCCATGTGATTTTTACATCCTAGAAGCAGTGAAGGACCTCACGTTACACATATAGATTACACGGTTATACTAAATATAATGAACTTTGCTTACCTGTTTGTACACACTAACCTACTGAACCTGTTGCACTAGTTAGCAAGCAGTATACTGTAGAGAGTTTGAGCATCATAATAGCAAGAGAACATGTTTTCCCTCTTTTGGCTTATGGCTGCATTGTCTTTCAGTCTATATCACAGTGGTTGAAGTTATGATTATCTAGAGATTCTTCTCCTACTACAGACTGATCAGCGTTGTAGGTGGAAGTAAACAAACAACCCTTTCTGCATTGGCATGTCCGTTGTAAACCCACACAGTATATTTTACTGTATATTAAGTGTTTTACTTTATCTTTGCTGTTTCTAAGAATTATGGCAATGAGATGGTCAAATAAAGGCGATAGTATAAGTCTGATTGCTTAAACATCTTTTCTGCTGCAAATCACAAAAATGACGCACTGACTAATAACAGCTGCTCCAACAAACAAACAAACAAACTAAAATGATTCTGGAAGAAAAAAGGAAAACAAAAGCTGCCTACTTAAATTATTTTCACATGAATGTTCCTTTTAAAACCAGAATCAGTGTTTAAGTAAGAGGCACCTGGCTGCAGACCTCCACTGTGAGAACACCTCCACCGTGAGGACAGGAAATGCACGGAATGCATTACAAAGTAAAATTGTGTAGGCACTTCTGGTGGAACTAATTTTCACGCTAATGCATTAGCAATACAACGTAAAATCTACAACACCTTTTTCTATAGTATATATCGTTTTAAATCTATATATTAATCTATATATTAAACTTGTGATTATTTTGAGAATGAGTGCCATTGTGAGTTTTATGTCTGCTAACAGAATAATCCTTAAATGTTATTTTTAATGCACAGTTACAGTCATAAGAATACAACAAAGACGTACTACAGGTAATGAAGACAACACAATAATTACTAATTTAAAGACAAAGTCGGCGACCGGGGACAATAAATAACAAAAGTGTAACCGTTAGATTCCCGTAAAACTACTTCTATCCCGCTACAGAACCGTCAGAGCCAGCGGCAGATTTCAGAAAGCGAGCTAAGGCTGCTGTCAGCGGGGAGCTGTGAGCTCTGACCGCCCGGTAGTAGCTGTCTAACCGGGACACTCACATCTCCGAAATCACTGGAGTAAATTTTTAAGCAGAATTTATCTGATAAATCGATTACAGATTTGATGTTTATACAACCACTTTATTGCCTCAAATAATCTTAAAACTAAATTCTGTGTCACAGTCAAGGTAGTACCGTGGACAAGTATGCATATTGAGAAACGGGTGGGGGGGGGGTGGGGGGGGGGGGGGGGATGAATACCTGTTGACACCGGCCCACTGGGACAGTGCCCCGGTATGCCAGATGGCCAGTCCACCCCTGATCTGAAGTCAGGCTAAGTGGTCACACAAATCTGCCCATCAACACGTTAAGTCAACCCAGTTTTTGAATCTAGCTATGAACACATTCACACAAAAGGGCTGGCGTTGGCACCAGATGACCAAACAGACTGGTCTAGAGTTGCATATTTCTCACAAGAAGAAACAAACTCTAATCCTAAACTAAATATGAGGAATTTAAAAATAAACCTGCAGGTTACAACAACACAGCTGTTGCCGCCAGAGCAGGCAGAAAAGCTGGCACATAGTACCTATGTGAGTGTGCCAGTTTAATAGGCTTATCAACATCACTGCCCCATTATTAAGGCATGAGTAGTGAAATGGTTGGTCAGTAGGTGGTGCTTTTCTATGTGCTTATCTGTTTTCCTGCACCGGAGCATGTTATGTTCCTCAGGACCAGACAATCAGTCAGTGCATGTGAAGCGACGGCACCATTACTAAAGAACACTGCACTTACAGTAAGTGATCAATGTGTATCAGTGCAAACTAAATGCAGCTGAAAATTATTATTATTATTATTTTAACTCTAAGGAGCTTAGGCTGTGAGCGCATTGGTGCTGACTAATGTGGAACTACAGATAGGTGACATTTTAAAGGAATAAATGAGTGAAGAAACACAACGACTGCAGCTGCTTCCACACAGGTGCACTTCACGGTACAATTAAGCAATTAGCATCGAGTCACGCTCTGTAGAATGTATGAAAACGCTGAGCAGGCCCAGTGGATAACCAGCAGCGATAGGGTGGCTGCTATTGTTTTCACCTTGTAAGCCCGTCAGTGTGTGAGTCATCACAGCAAAACGTGGTCCTGGAGACACCTGCTGCAGCAGAAACTACCTCAGAGGTGGTTTTCAGTACTTCGGCAGGTATTTATTTATGCCTGTGGACAGATTATGCCAATGCAAAAGTGTCACAACTGTATAAGAAACAGTCGTCTAACTTTACAGGTATGTAATTGAAATCAAAATGCATTCCACATTTGAAGATGTGTCTGGTTTGCATTGTGTTGACAGTTGTCTTAGCTCATGTGATCTCTAGTTCTTGTTTTAAATATTCAAAGCTTTAGTGCATCAATCCTCCTCCTGCCTCTCCTCACCCCTCTCTGTGTCTTTATCTCTGTCTTCCTCTTATCGTGACACTGGCTGAAACGAACAGCAGGACAGCCTGAGCTGCTTCCCTCGGCTGCTCGGATGCTGCGCCAGCTAATGACAACTGCTGTCTCGTGCTGGGCTGTAATTTTGTTGCGTTCACGTCTGCAGAGCGAGGATATATCATCTCCCCAGCGCACGCCGGCCTGCAACAGCTGAATCATGTCACATTACACCAGCCAGACACGAAATGCACACACATGCACTCAGCAATGCCCCTGTTTGTACACACACACACAGCCTCGCAAGGTTATTTATGATAGACATTAAAAATGCAAAGGCGCTAACCTACCATGTGATTGCAAAAGGCACATGCTTCTCGACATCCCGGTTCCCAGCACACACACTCTGCATGCTAAATAAGTCCTGCACTTCTATAAATCGCTCGTTGAAGGCAGCGCGGGGCGGATGTAGCACAGACAGTCCATCTCTGAACAATGCAGATCTAATTTAGCCCGAGGACGAGCCCCATTTTCCCGCCGTGTTTTTTCATTACACTTAAGGCTTTTAGCTTGAGAGTGTCTCAGTCACTGGTGCAGCTGATAATGGCTGAGGTGGCTGTTGCAGAGGTCAAAGCTGTGCCCTTCACGCCTGACGTGCAAAGTTTGCCACGCGGAGCCACGTGCGCACTGGTTTTTCTCATAAAGAGTCATTATCTGATGATTTCACAGATCACTATGAGCTGATTGCCTCAGGGAGGAGGTACAGTTTAGTGTTTATCCATGAGAAGGAGTCAAACACTATGGGTGTGGTAGCTGATGTTTGTCACGCTGATTGAAAAAATAGGTCAATGTAAAGGTCAGTTAAAACATTTAGGTAGGCCTCTCAGTTACTTCAGAGTACCCCACCCTCCTATAACACTGTTGGACCAAGAGCATCAAAATCAGTGCAGAAGAAATATATATATTTATCTCATGCATTCTTCTTGCTTGTTGAAACCTTATGCCTACGTTACCCACACTCCAACTCCACTGCCAACAGCTCATGTCAGAGCTACCAGCAGCTAATGTAGCCCTCAGCTGCTAACCTCAAGCAGACCTGAGGAGCTAGCTGTGGAGGTTTTTTAAACTTGTAGTTTTAACCTCAACCCAAGCAGACTGAAAATCCCTTGGGGGACTTTATCAGTCACAAAGTTTTAATGTAGCAGTATTCCCCTGCACGCGTGAAAACTTCAGTGAGTAGAATTGGCCCATTTAATAGCCGGTGAATAAGCTGTACAGTCTACAGAGGTACCTGCACTCAGTTTTGTCGTTAAACTTTATTGCCCATCTATAAATTAGCTTCAAACTGATTTAAAGCCCCTATTTAAGCCTGTATACTTAACTTATCACTAATAATATTGGACATCTGTGTTGGGGTCTAAAGTTGCAACATATTTATTTTCAAAAATGATTTAATCCACCTGTTGGATCACAGTTTGTCATTTGATAATGAGATACTGAGACAATATGGAAATAATCCTTTAGATATGAGTGCTAAGCTGTGAAAGTACATGAAAAGGCAAACATCCCTAAGGATGAACCTCAACATTTCTTTGACCAAACCTATATATTTGTTGGCAGGTGGGGTGGTTGGGGATGGGCGTTGGGTGGCGGATGGGCCCCCATGCCCTGTGCCCACCGGTCTCGTCCTTGGCATGCTGGGGGTGTCAGTTGCTGCCTTCTCTTGGTTTCTGGATCCGCGTGCTTGTCTGCGGCCCGGGTGGTCTTCTGGGTGATGCCTCCTGGTGCTCCCCCTGCCCGGCGTATGGGGGCACTTGGCCAGCCTGGCCCTGCTGACTCGTGGTAGTCGCTCTGGGCTTCGGTGTCCATCACACATGCATGTTTGTTCAGTGCTTACCAACTCCTGTTGAGTCCCCTTTCTGAGAGCTGACGGGACCCACCTGATTGTGCGGAGTTACTCTTCAGACTTTGCACTAAACTCACACCCTTTATACATTTCTCTCTCACTCCTGTCCTCTGGCGTCCTAACTCTGTATACTGTCAGGACTTCTGGTCTCCAATTTGTTTCTGTGTTGATTATTTGCTTCCAATTTTCAGATGTGGGATCGGTTGTTGGGAATGACACAGCATTTTACAGCACTCATATAGGATTCAAATAGCACTGCCTGTCTATACCCTCCCTGTTCATCTTGTCTCGCCCTGTCCTTCATTTGTTTCCCCCTCAATTCACTGAGGTGCTGCACTGCCCCCTCTGGCTCATGATAGGAAAATTCAATAAAGAATGACAGCTTAGCCTCCAGGGGGGGCCGGTGATGGTCACGCACACGCACTAAATATTAAAATATTTTGCTGCAAGACTAAAATATGCATTGATCTCATTAAAGTTGACTCCCTTCTGTGGTGTTAAACGATGAGTATAAATACAGACAAAAAAACCCCAAAACCTATATATTTGTATAAAAATGTCAGAAATTACGTCACCAGGTGGATGAATTTGAGCAAGCAGCCTTTACACCTTATAATCTCACTGTGCAGCTATTTCATGCTTCCAAGATGATCAACCCCTTTGCTTTAAATCGCACCAACACTTTCCCTCTAAAGCACTGCTGACATTTTTAGCACACTGCTGCTGAGGATTCAAAGTTTGTCCGTATGCTGTTTGTTCTGTCCAACACATTTATACCGCAGACTGGATTGAACGTTTCAGTCTCCAAGGGCAACTAGCGCGGCTTTATTCTTTTCGTGTTGCTTTAAGTGTGACTGGAGTGAACCGTCAAGCATCTTTTCCTCTCCCCTCACAACAAACTATTTGCTTTTGTTCACGCTTATCGGCTCGAAACAACAGACTGGATGAATCACTGCAAACAGGAGAAGGATAAGACCTTCATTTTGTTTAGCCTCCTTGTGTTTTAGCATCGTTTCATTCTGCCTGAATGTTTTCATGTCAGCGATGCGTCAGATTAAGCTCGGATTCCTTTCAGCGACTAGAGACCAACAGGAAGAGCTGGAAGTGTCTTCTAGCAAAGAATCCATTATAAACATGTTTCCTTTGGTGCATTATTATCAAATCAATGCTGTCCTCTTTATTGAGGAAAGACTAGAGGCTGAATAATTGCACAGAAAACAACTGGGGACAATAAAAGAGAAGACATATCTCTAAATGATGGTGAGTTCTTGGGATGCCTTATTCATAAGCGCCATGTATCTCTATTAAATGTACTGTACAGAGTGATTCATTAGGACCTAACAGATTCCATCAGCAGCCCCTTCACCCCCTCCACCACTGATGGGATGTGATCGCTGTCACAGTCCTGAAGCAGGGAGGCCTCCCTCATAATCACATCATTTTCCACAAGACGTCTCCGCCACTCCCTCGAACTCTGCATGTCCGCAGCCAGGGGAGGAGACACGAGGAAGATGCCGGATCAAACCGCTTCGATCACACGGTCCCCTGGCGGATTGCATCTGCCACTTTGCCTGGAGCCTCTGCAGCCGGTGGTCCGAGGCGCTGACACCGGAGCTATGCGACTTCAGGCTGTAAACAGTAAGCGATACGCTGACATGGACATCACATCTGAACGCTGGGGAAGGTCTGCAGGCTGCAGTGATGCGTGATAAATCAAATGTGACTGACATGCAGCCTTTAGTCTGGAAATAAAATAAAGACCAGCTCATGGATCCTCTATTTTCTTACATATACCAGAGGATGCTATGTTTTCATAAATAAAGAGGCAACAAAAAACTAATTTTTGCATTCCTTTTTGAAGGAAATCCCAAAATGTGCTCCTCATATGCTGTAATGTTATTATAAATCTCTATGTTTAACACTAATAGCAGTACACACAATGTAATATATATTGCTGGGACGATATCACAGCTTTGAAGCCATTTTAAGGATATTTTAAGACGATATTAACAGATCGTTAACAATGACAACTTCTCCTATGAGGACATATTTTATGTCGCTATAACTGCATTCTACTGTGTTGTGATTCAATTGCTGTTCATAAACCGTCCTCAGGTTACTGCTGCATTGACTTTTGCTCAGTCAAACAGTCCTGCTGACCAACTCCATGAAGATAAAGCTGAATTTTGCCAACTCCTATGTCACACGAGAATTCTTCATGCTTCCTCAGACGCCCTGTTTACTGAGGTCATGAAAACACTTAGTTTAACTTAGCTTTAACAAACTGATATCACCTCATCGAGGGTTAGGTTTGATCCGTGCACAATTGTGTTAGAGTGCACAGGTCTGTTGTTTCATTTATACTTTCATACTAGTGAGGGAGCACGTTTGTGGCGTTAAAAAGAAACAAGGTCAGGCAGCACCAACCTTAGCATCTCTTATAGCTTTCCATAGAAAAGCCTAATGGTATGTTCAGACTGCCAGTGAAAAAGCACCTGGTTATGTGTTTTTCAATGGAAGCCGGCAACATGAAGCTGCAAACTGACACGTGTTGCTGCATGATGGAAGTTACATGCTATAAATCAAACTTGAGTTGGCCTGTTTTTGATTCACCGTCTTCACTTCTCCCACTCAAACCACAGTCTCCTGTTCCATTGTGTCTGAGAAATGGAAGAAAAACATACTCTAGCTGTTAACCCCTCCTTTCTTTACTGTGACATGTGCTTTACCAACACTTTGATTGCAGCTCAGTGACAATGCAGCTGGCCGCGCATGGCTGAAAGTGTGAAGAATAACTGCAGAAAGCATCAACAGAGCATTCTCATTTCATAAAAGCCAACATAAATCAGACATAACATTGTGCAGTGGATCCTTTGGGTACTCTGGCTTGTGCAGTGGGGCCTCTGTCAATCCAACTTGTTCCACTGCATCCTGTTGATGCTTGATCAGAATGGGCTGTAGGAAGTTTGGAGGTCAAACCAACATGTGTGTTGCTTAATCACACTGCTGTGAGCATCATAATGTAAATCTAGTCATCTCCTTTATACTGAGGTGCAGTATAAATGTCACAGAGAAAAACTGCGCAATTAAATCTTAACTGACCCACATGACAAGAGATCAACAGTTATGTGTGAGAAAATCTACTATTTGTAATTTGGTTGAACCCACTCTTCAAAATAATACAATTTACAAATTATATTTAATGGTTTTTTATCTGTCACAGAGAAGTAAATAACATCCAAATTAGCTGCCAAGCTGGAAAGTAGTTTGTCATTTTGCTGGGATGTAGACCTGCCAGGTTTAATGTTTAAAATTAACCCCAGCAGTGTTTGAAACACTCTGTGGTAGCTCCAGCACTCCCTCACACAGCTAAAAACAGAAGGACCCTCATAGGTCACACATTTTTCCGTGCATCCCTTCATCTGTTGGCACAGCAACGCGTTGGATGGGCAAACCTTGGCAATCTCCCACTGAAAAATCCCCCCAACCCACACACAACCAAGCAGCCCACTGCTCTGCTCAGGCTCAGACACCGCCCTGCTGCTTCGGCCAATCAGAGCGCTCGCTGCCCTCACCTCCTTGGGACTGAAACCATCTGTTTGACACCACGATGGAAGCTGTGAGCTCCGATCCTGGCCCGAGACCACCACCCACTACCCCGCTGCCCGGGGCCTCTGTAGAGCTGCTGTGACATCATCCAGCTAAGGGGACCCTGAGGTGCTCACACTGTCTGAGAGCATCACACACACATACACACACGCTCACACACACATACATGTCTGACATAATTAAACCTGTGGGGTTTGGGGCTTTGAGCTTGTATGTGCTTTGCCTTCTGTTTCCGCTTGATTGCCGGGTTATAATTTCAATTTGGATTTAGGGCTTTTCTCACTGTGTACACACATGAAGTCTGCAGACGTGTTAAACTGCACGTCCACTCAGACACCGCCAACGCTGTTCAGTATGCAAAGACAGAACACGAGTAACACTGTTTGGAGGGTGGGCCCACCTTGAGCCACATTTTCTCCAGCCTCTTCTGCAGCTCTTTGGGGTTCCTTTGGCTGTTTTTTCTTTTTTTATTCCGCCTCAGGATAACAGATGCTTTGTATTTTTATATGCTGTTTTAATTCATCCTCCAATGGGATCATTAACTATGAGCTGCAGGACCAAAACATTTCTATTAACAACTGCAACCTGGGTGAAGTTATTACATTTGTTTAGGACTTAATGAGCTCAATAATTGCAGGCATGTAATTTTTTGCTCTTTTTGCTGCTAGACATACTTCCATAGCTAACTTTCCATCCTGTGTGAAGACACTGCCGGATTGACAAACTGTCCTGCTGCCTCAGTAACATTAATATGTGGATGTTGCAAAACGTCAACTGAACAAAAGCTGGCTATGAACAAAAAACACAAAGCTAACAAACTCAGTGTCGTCTTTGATTGTCGTCTATCCTATGAATCGCAGGTGAGAAGCATCACTGGAAATGCTTGATCCAAAGTGCAGCATTCTCATGAAAACTAAACACAGAATGCACGTAATTCCATTGACTCATTTTAGATGTAGATACCATTTTGCCTTCAGTTTTAAACTTTTTAATGATGTAGCTGCTGACTATCAGATATCAGATATTATCACATACTCTATGTTGCCAAAAGTACTGGGACACCCCTCCAAATAACTGAATTCAGGTGTTCCAGTCACTTCCATGGCCACAGGTGTATAAAATCCAGCACCTAGACATGCAGACTGCTTCTACAAACATTAGTGAAAGAATGGGTCACAATCAGATGGACGAGTCTGGGTTGGCAGTTGCCAGGGTTACGGTACTTGCCTGATTACATTGTGCCAAGTGTAAAGTTTGGTGGAGGAGGGATTATGGTGTGGGCTTGTTTTTCAGCGGTTGGGCTTGGCCCCTTAGTTCCAGTGAAAGGAACTCTTAATGCTTCAGCAGACCAAGACATCTTGGACAATTTCATGCTCCCAACTTTGTGGGAACAGTTTGGGGATGGCCCCTTCCTCTTCCAACATGACTGTGCACCAGTGCACAAAGCAAAGTCAATAAAGACATGGATGAGCCAGTCTGGTGTGGATGAACTTGACTGGTCTGCACAGAGTCCTGACCTGAACCCGATAGAACACCTTTGGGATGAATTAGAGTGGAGACTGAGAGCCAGGCCTTCTGGTCCAACATCAGTGTCTGACCTCACAAATGCACTTCTGGAAGGATGGCCAAAAATTCCCATAAACACAATCCTAAACCTTGTGGACAGCCCTTCCAGAAGATGTTGAGGCTGTTATAGCTGCAAAGGGTGGAACAACTCCATATTAAACCCTACAGATTAAGAATGGGATGTCATTAAAGCTCAAGTGCCTGTAAAGGCAGACGTCCCAATACTTTTGGCATTATAGTGTATGTTAGTTAGGTGCGCCCCTTTTAGATCCCTGAGATCCACTAACTCTGATCTTTTAAATGTTCACCAGAGTAAAACTAAGATGTACAGAGATCAGCCCTCATCTCTGGCACATCCTTCCAGAGGAGGTCAGAGCATCTGATTCAGTGACAGCTTCAGACACAACCTTAAAGCATATCTTTTACGTCTTGCATTAAAGTATTTATTATGTAATTTCATGTAATTTACTGGTAACATATCTATTTATTATTTTTATTTGGGACTTTTTAACACAAATCTTGTAGTATTTTATTCTCTGTTTTGATCTAGTTGACTTGCAGTATGATCTGTGCTGTACAAATACAATTATTAGTAGTAAAGGCTAAGAAAATAGAGACCTGGTATGAGTGACTTACTAACATTTGTAGCAGCTGTATATTAGACAGCAAGAAAATGTATGTTTAATAATGTTTGTGACTAATAATATTTATACCTGTAAAGCATTACATTTCCGATATATCATTTAAAGCTGCACTGATCAATGTGTCCATAGTAATAAGTGAGTGTGATGTTAGTCATCACTCAAAGTTGGACTTTCCCCAGAACATTTGAGCATCTTTTTGCTCAGTTTTACCGTTTCCAGCAGCAACAGGACGCCTTCTTCCAGCGAAAACACTCGGACAAACCCACATTACTTCCACAGCGCCACCAGACAGACACATTTATCAACTAGCTGGAGAGCGAACTGGAGCGTTTAACAGCTAAAAGAGCCAGATCATTTTCTCAAGGAGTAAAAAACCGAGCTGAAACACGAGTGGATGCTGGGATCTGTTGAATTGCCAAAAAACATGACTCCAACTGAATGCTAATGACGCTCTGTGTGTTCTGGATGTGCAAGTGATTGTTTGTCAACAAGTTAGACGAAACAGCTTTATGAGTCAATAGTCAATATTGTGTCAGTGTTATGGGATGTTTTCAGTAGCGATCCTGATCCCGGTGGTGCCAGTCTTATATTCATATACCCACATATGATTCTTAGCTCAGGCTGCAAGATCAGGTCTTTAAAGTGGAATAAAATAAAAATAAAGCATCCTTCACCACAAAAATACATCGAAATATGAAGGGAAAAGTTCACCCGCTTATCATTAAATTACCATAATATAATCAGATGTACATGCATGTGTCCAAAGCTGCCTCCCCCCCTCTGTGTCTGTCTGTCTGTCTCCCACAGACTCTGAGTTTAGCTCCAGCTGGAAGCCCAGACCCCCGGGCAGAGATCTCCCTCGGTCTGCCGCTGTGTGTCTGTCACTCAGTGCTGTTGTGTCTCTTCAAAGCGACTCCCCCCCATCACCACCACCACCTCCCTCACCTTCACATCACTACAACCCACGGCACTGACAACACACCAGGGAGCCACACTTATCACCTACATAATGACAGCAGCATCTCTCCGTGCATCCGCCCCTCGTTCCCTTCACGCTGCCTGGTAACCGGTGAACCAGGGCTTGTAAACAAAAGTCAAATAGACACCGCAGCTGATTGCTGATGAGCTTTGGCAACCTGCGATCCCACCAGGTTAGAGGTTTTGGCAGCTGGGTGGAGGTGCGGCACAACAGTTCCTGCCCACTGTGTTAAATTTAGCTTTTCACCCTGATACACCACTGCTATGCTCAACTTCCAAAGCATGAACAGCCGCTGGATCAACACCCGTATCAGGAAAACCTTTATATACCTTTGTCACATATCAGTTTTCAGTCAACACAGAAGGTTAAGAGGGGCTGTTTATACTGGACAAATCTGCAGCACACGCTAGGTTCAGCAACAGTGCAGGCAGTTTGGTGTTGTGTGCGACATTCAGCAAGTCAAGATCAGGTTTTATGTTCCTCACACTTAATGTTGATGTAACCAGATGACCTATGCATTTAATACAATTTGGATTATTAGCAGCATTAAAGTGTCAAAAGACATGTTTTAATGGTAATAATCAACTACCATGAGAGGGTTGCCAACTCTTAGATGTTTTGCCACGGGGACACTTGCTTCAGTCTCCCCAAACAACCAACACCAGCATCGGTTAATAAACATCACAGACAGCACAAAAGACACAGTTCTAGCAACTTTAATTCACTGAGGCACACATAAAACTCCTTCATTGTGAGTTTTGCCTCATTCACTTTGCTCTATAATTTCATATTACAAATGTTTATACACACATGCACCAATCAGGCATAACATTATGAGCACCTGCCTAATATTGTGTTGGTCCCCCTTATGTGGTCAGAAATGCTCTGAACCATTGGGCATGGACCAGAGGACCTCTCAGGGTGTCCTATGGGGTCTGGAACCAGGATGTTGGCACTGGATCCTTTGGGTACTCTGGCTTGTGCAGTGGAGCCTCTGTCAATCAAACTTATTCCACTGCATCCTGTTGATGCTTGATCACAATGGGGTGTAGGAAGTTTGGAGGTCAAGTCAACATGTTGGACCATTGTCATGTTCCTCAACATGTTCCTGATTAGTTGATGTTGTTTCCATGTGGTGGGGTGCATTTTCCTGTGGGGGTAGGCCAGTGACATTTGGGGTTTCCATTAGCATGAGGGAGTGTGCTTGTTGTGGACAAGGTGTCTAAGTCTGATCAACATGGATGTTAAAATCCAAGGTTTTCCATCAGAACACCACATAGTACCAATATGATCAATGTTATTCACTTCACCTGTCAGTGGTCATGATGTTGTGGCTGATTGGTGTGTATACCTTCACTATCAGACGGTAGCAGGATCCTTATTAACATCTCCAAATAGAAAAGTTAGGTCCATTTACACACATGGGACAACAGTGGTAACTTCACTAATCACTGCCTGGATCTATCAACAAGTCATACTGTGAACTTCTCTTCACCTCAGACAGATGAGCTAGTAGAAGTCTAAAGTTATATTTTTCCGTCATGTCAGGTGTTCTATTACAGAATTTTTTCCATTTCACAGTCACACAGCAAGATATTTGCAGCATTTGCGACATGATTGTTCGGATGCTTTCCAAAACTACATATAGAACCTGACCTCTCTAATAATAAAGTTACTACCAGAAAATGGCAGCAGAGGTGACTTATTAACAATGACAACACATTTAAAGATATAAGTTGCTGTATTTGCATAAATTATCATCACAGTGAATTTTCATCATGTAGGATATCATAAACTAAATTGTATTTAACAGATGTTTTCAGCTACACTGTTATTGTTAATTATTTATTGAAAGTATTGTATCTCTAGACTTCATGGGAGCTTTTCCCCCTCGAATAGACTGCAGCATCTCTTCTGCTGGTCAAGTACAAGGTTCACTGCACCCAAATTACTATTAAATCAAATTACTAGAAGAAAATAATTAAAATAAATATACTATATAACCTCCTAAACACACATCCACACAATTACACCACTATCTTCTCAGAATCTCACTTTAACTGGAGCCTGAAACTTGGTAATGCTGATGTCCACATGTACACACAATACAGAAAACAATGAAGTAGAAGTCATCCTATATTGACTCCTTTACTCTGGTGTTCATTTGAATATTTAGTATTAATAATCCACCCTTTATTGATCCCCTTGGGGAAATTCCTTCTCTGTTTTTGATCCATCCTCTTCATATTTAACCTTAACTATACATACTAGGAGCAGTGGGCTGCCGCGGTGCAGCGCCTGGGGAGCAGTCAGGGGTTAAGGGCCTTGCTCAAGGGCCCACAGTGGTGGTGACTGGGACAAGCAGTCACTCTCACTTTCCCACCTCAAACCAGCGACCCACCAGTTACAAGTTTCCTTCACAAACCACTGCCCAATAAAAGTATTGAAGCAAACCAAACATAATAAAAAGTAATAAAGTGTTTATACTTTACTGTTGTGATACTTGGATTGTGCTATCCATCCATTATCTATACACCACTCAATCCTCTGTAGGGTCGCAGGGGGGGCTGGAGTCTATCCCAACCGACTCGGGCGAAGGCAGGGGACACCCTGGACAGGTCTCCAGTCTGTCGCAGGGCCACACATAGAGACAGACAACCAAGCACACTCTCATTCACACCTACGGACAGTTTAGAATAATCAATTAACCTCAGCATGTTTTGGACTGTGGGAGGAAGAAGCTGGAGAACCCGGTGAAAACCCACACTGCACAGGGAGAACATGCAAACTCCACACAGAAAGATCCCAGGCGTCCTGACGGGGACGCGAACCGGGGATCTACTAGCTGTGAGGCGACGCTGCTAACCACTGAGCCACTGTGCTGATCCCTGGAGTGTGCTATTACATTTTCAAACAAGTAATTATGAATTGTATGGAAATACATTTTTAAAGTAACCCCAACAGCTAGTTGTGTCTACATTTACCTGAGCAACATCTGAGCAACCAGAAATTCTGTTTCCTTAAAAATATATTTGATTAAAAAAGAACAGCAGTATAATAAACAGATGTCTAGAGGACAGGGTTGAGTTTCAACAACAGTCTATAACAGTCTCGGGGTTGAACGTATCCTCCTGACAGCCACATACACTAGCTATGTGGTGACACGCACCACAGCACACGTTTTATTAATAGGTTTAAATCCCCCCCAGGTAACTGCTGCATACTGAGTCTACGCATGGCTGTACAAATGTCAGCTTTCGACGTCAGACGCTTGCAGTCACACAAGAAAGTAGCATTTTCTCCACCAGCAGCTTCATCAGTGTGCAGCAGCAAAAACATGTTGGGTCGCAACGCTGGGAATCCACAAATCACAGCTCCACTTGCGCTCCATTCACTAACTCAACCCACTCACATGTAGAAGCAGGCAGGAATTGGCACAATCTGGTGTTTTTTTAACATATGAATGGATGTATGTGTGCATTAGAAGTGATGAACGGTATATGTGGAGATGCTGCAACTCTTTAAACTGAGGGATTCAGTAAAGCTCTTCCGCAGAGAGCGCGTTTCAAATGATGGATCTCCTAACCGCCGGTATATCTGCTTAGACATGCTGTGTGATAACTGAGCCAGCCTGTAGGAGGAGAACAGTGCATGCTGGGAAACAGATATGATGTCTGTATTTGCAAGTTCTGTCACATCAAGCTCCCCATTCTAAAATTAAACAGTGGTTAAATCAACATTATGCAGTGTAGTTAGCTGAATGGCTCATTTAAAGACCATCGTAGCGCATACATAATTAAACCACCAAGTAATTGATTTCCATCTCAGCTTTATTCTATAGAGACAAGGCTGGATGATATTTCTTTTATTAAGTAAAGCAGGATAAAAATAAAGTGCGTGCCTGGGAGGACAGTGATGAGTCTCAAGGAATATCAGGAGACAGGGAAGAAAAGGAGGCTACTAATGAATTGTCCTACATTACAATGAAGTCCCCAAACAAAAGCATGTTTTAGTCATACACAGGACTGCACTTTTTCCCCCTTTCATCAGCCGCCGCCATGGTAACGGCACCTTTTCCTTTTTTTTTTGACAGCTCAAGATGGTGAATCGCAAGTGTGAAGTGAAGAGAGAAGGAGGGAGGGAGGGAAGAAAAATGGGAGGCGGAGGAGGCGGCGGAGGGGAAAATGAACGGTTGTTGCTCTTTGGCAGGGAAAAAGGGTTTCCCCTCTCCCTCACTGGCTGCCTCCCTTTTTTTCCCTGGATGTGATGAAAGAATTTAGTGTTCGTCTTTCGCACAGACAGTTGACAAAACAAGAGCGGGATTCGCTGTCACTCACTCAGCTAAAAAGATGGGTTTCAACAAATTGTTTTCGCCGCTAATTGAGAATCAACAGCAGACAGAGGACGGATGTGAGGGGGCGTCGCTGAAAACAGATCCCCGGCTTCTAACCACAAACACAGAAGCGCTTCCACATGACAGGACGGCGTGCTTGTTCCCCTTGTTCTCTCCGTCACCGTCTCCCCGGCTCACAGACACTTCCTCCTCGTCCTCATTATGCGGCTCGCTGTGACATGACAGCCAGCTCACTCGGGGAACCCTCCTAAACCCATAGCTTTTGGCAACCAACCACAAGCCGCGGCTAAAAATAGCCTATCAAAAATTTCCAGGCATTCTAATTTGAATAATTCATTGTCACTTGAAGTCAGTGAAGTCGGCGTTGGAGGGGAGGGAGGGGAAGGGAACAGACGGATGAATCCCCCCACAGTCGCTGTCGACTTCATTTGCACAGAGACTCGGAGGGTCGAGACACAGCTGCTCTGCTGCTGGATGGTGGACGAGGTGATGTCTAACACTTTAAGGGATTCAGTTCAACCTGGATGAGCACAGTTGTAGATACACTGGTGTTCAAAGAAACTGCATCACCTAGACGTCATACACTCCTGACTCTTTTTTTGCAATGGTACAAATAGTCACTACAAAGCTAACGAATATTTGGCAAGTCCTGTCTTTAAACCACAGTTGTGGTAAACGTGACATTCATGGCTGAAATGTGATGAAAAGTTGATTCAAGTTGCCTCAGTTTGTCATTTTAAATGGAAAACAAAATGAAAAGTTCACCAGGTGCCATCCTGACACAAGCAAGCCATCACTGCAACTCTTACCTGATGCAGTCTATCAAGAAACACTGTCATATACGGAGGTCATTCAGACAAAAATTGCAATTTTAAAGGCTGATGCACTTTCTTTGAACACCATAAGCAGCCACTACTGCCATGATTTTCATATCTTACGACACGTCATGGCATCAGAGCCAGCCCTACCCAATGTGGCGAGCTAGGAGAGATTTCATATGGCGCCCCCCTCCATCGGCAATGATGCTTACAAAAGAAATCAAACAGCATTGTTTAGTAGTAATATTAACTGGGCATTCCTTTACATTTTAATCAATGTGAGCTCTTCCATTTTGAGAGTTAATAGTAATCACTAGTTTTAATATAATTATATTGAAGGTGAATGTTTTCCAGATTTTGTGGCGCCCCCTGGAGGCCGTGGCGCCCTTAGCATTTGCCTGTATGGCCTATTGGGCCAGCCGGCTATGCATGGTATATTCTACTCTGTTTTTCAGCAAGTACCCAAAACCACAAATTGTCCAGCTCCCGATAGTGGCCACAGAAATAATCCATCCATCCGTTATCTATACACCGCTTAATCCTCTGTAGGGTCGCTGGGTGGGCTGGAGTCTATCCCAGCTGACTCAGGCGAAGGCAGGGGACACCCTGGACAGGTCGCCAGTCTATCACAGGGCTACACATAGAGACAAACAAGCAGACTCTCATTCACACCTACAGACAATTTAGAATAATCAATTAACCTCAGTATGTTTTTGGACTGTGGGGGGAAGGTGGAGTACCTGGTGAAAACCCACACATACACAGGGAGAACATGCAAACTCCACACAGAAAGATTGCAGGCGTCCTAACCGAGACGTGAACCGGGGATCTTCTAGCTGTGAGGCGACGCTGCTAACCACTGAGCCACTGTGCAGCCCCACAGAAATAATAATATGAAAAAAAAGATGAAGTCAGGTGATCTAGCAATTAAATAGGGAGGAGGTCAGGGTAGAGGGATGAGTCCACAAAACATTAGATTCTTCTTGGTTTTAAAAAAGAACCATGTGTGTGAATTTTCCCCAACCTTAATTCTAACCATGATGATGAAGGTCCCCTAAATTAACCTTAAACTTAGAAAGTGCTCATTGAATGCTGTCTCCTAGAAACTGCATTCACATTTTGGGAAAAAAAATTCTTCCAGACCATTACATAGCAGGGAAATGCTTTTAGTTTGAAAAAGTCATAAAGTCCATAGGATGAATAAGGGGAGCTGGAGGGAGGACCTTCATCCAGAAAGCTGGGGTTTGTGTCCCATGTAGAACTGACATTCTGAGATTGAAGTTATATTTTCACCTGTCGTTTGGTTAGGTTTAGGAAAAATACCACAGTTCCAGTGAAAATACAACCGTTTAATAACTTGTTTGAAGCTTTTCCTCTGTTTTCTGGGTCACCAGGGCGAAGAGTACTGCCCCAACTGATAAATGATTGGTTAGCTGAAGAGGAGCAAAGGAACGCAATAAAAGGAGAAGGATATGTTGAAATGCGGGAGAAATTATGCTTCAGTCCAAACAAATGAGAGTGCAACTTACTTCTTTAAAACCATAGACTGCCCTTAACCCTTGTACTAGTCATAATGAAGTCATTGTTCTGCCTAAACTCTACCAACATTCAACTCCGGTTGAGTCCTCTTTAAAGTGTGATCTGTAACGCTGTTCAAGGGCACAGGAAAATGAAGTCATCAGGCCGATCATGACATCAGATAAAATAACACTTTTGCATCGCTCTAGGGGTAAAGACCAGCGATGTTTTGCTTATTTTGGATGACTTATAGGGGAAGTTGCTCAAATAACTTCCAACCAAATGGCTGGAAAAAGCCATTTTTTAAATCAGTCATGAAAACAATGAGCACGACTCAGTGCTTTATTAGGCTCATGATGCTATTTGTCTTTGGTAAGTCAATGTACGAAGGTATGGTCATTTATTATAAACAGGACTGGGAGGTCTCTTGCATATTCACGTCCTACATGTGTTTCGGTGTTGATCTCATTAGAGAACACTGTTGGAGCTCAGCTGAAGGTTTTTACCGGCGACCCACTTGACAGCCATTTAACAAGGTGATATTAGGACGACTTTCTTTGGCTCTGATGGGGATGTCACAGGCTAATAGACAGACTTGTCTCGACTCGTCAACCATCCAGCTCTCAAAACTGTCCGTCATTGTTCCGTTCATTTAGAACCTTTTTGTCCATTAGTTCCAGTGTGTTGGGTGACAAGCTGTTGTTCCCAAACTGTCTCTGGCTCATCACGGGCTCGTCAGAGTCCAAGACAGCAGAATTTGCAGTATCGCTTCTAAGAAATGTGTGATGTGGCGGGGTTTGATCTCTGTACCTTGGCCTCTGCAGCATTGATCTACCTCACATTTTAGACAACAGAGCAGTTTCAAAGGCGTGAGTCACTTTGACAGCGTCCTCCTCGGCCTCTGTATGGAGAGTCTGAGCTTCTTCTCTGCAGGGGGCAGGTTCTTTTGTTTGTCTGCAGTCAGCTCACGAGTATTGTTTGGTGATGGTGACATTGTTTTAACCATGGATCTTTGGGTAGCATGACAGTGCCTGGATGTTCTGGTGTCACTGATGGACATTGCTTCATACAAGTTTGTAATTTAGTTTATGTTAATCATATATACATAAGTATTTCCCTTCGATTTATATACTTCATGTTTCATTTGTTAGCAGCGTCGCCTCACAGCTAGAAGATCCCCGGTTCGCGTCCCGGTTAGGACGTCCAGGATCTTTCTGTGTGGAGTTTGCATGTTCTCCCTATGCAGCGTGGGTTTTCCCCGGGTATTCCGACTTTCTCCCACAGTCCAAAAACACGCTGAGGTTAGCTGATGATTCTAAATTGTCCATAGGTGTGAATGAGAGTGTGCTTGGTTGTCTGTCTCTATATGTAGCCCTGTGATAGACTGGTGACCTGTCCAGGGTGTCCCCTGCCTTCGCGTGAGTCAACTTGGATAGGCTCCAGCCCATCCGTGACCCTACAGAGGATTAATATAGATATTGGATGGATGGATGGATATTTCATTTGGCTGTGAGACCAACAAGGACCATGCACAGTGCTTCAAACCTTCAACCAGGTCAGAAAAGCTTTCACACTTTCTGATCTGTGTATAAAAGTTTAAATTGGTCGAGGGTTGGTTTCCAAGTTAAATGCATTTGCTTCATAAGGAATATTAGAACATCCAGTGGGTACTGGGGAGACGGGGTGCTCTTTTTAAAAGTTAAGCACTAGTATTAAAATGTTTATGCACTCCTCTTGCATGAACAGTGTTTTGGGCAACAGGGATGAGTTCCATTCCTACTAACCATCCGGAAACTGCTTCTAAAATGCCTGTTTCCTGTCACCACACACCGCCTTGTATCATTAAATTCCCAACATTTCTCCGCCGCCGTTCCCTGTCAAAGCTGCCCCAAATAACGCCTGGTAGAAAACAAAGAATTTAAGACAAAGATTAAAGGGAGCAGCGGGCAGACAGCATGCGAGCGCTTATCGTAGCATCACTCAAAAACCTACAACAAAAGCTTTATTCAACCTCTCCAGTCAGACAAAAATACTCCCGCTTGAAGATCCCGGAGAGACTGTGATGCTAAATATAACCAGCACGCCTCTCTCTCTCTGCTTCTCTCTTTCATCTGTTCATCTGCCCATCAATATTTTAGTGTGTTGCCTATGGCTCAGACAAGCCATTGACTCATGAAAGCTGATGTTTATGTGAGCATGTCAACCGTATAGCGGCGTGGATATTAGCAACGGCTGCACTGATGTGTTCAGTGAGACCCAGTGTTAGAATAGTGTAACACCAGGACACGGCAGGTCTGGTTTGGGAGGTTATCAGGTGTTTGGTATTTAGGGGTGAAACTGACTGAATGCAATAAAAAAAAAAACATAAAAAATAATTGGAAACAATCAAGGAGAAAATAAAATACAATGTAAAAAGAAACAGAAAGCTTTATGCTTTTCCTTTTTATCCCTTTTCTTCATCCTCCCCACAAAAACTTACTTTGGATTTTACATGTAACAATAACAATGATAATAATAATAATAATAATAATAATTATATTATTATTATTATTATTATTATTATTATTATTATTATAGCTTACCTAAGCTACGCAACGTGCATGGCGACATCATTCACCAGTGCAGCCAGCAGGAAACATGGCACCCAAGCGGCACAAACGCTCGAAAGTTTGGTTCCATTTCAGGAGAAAGGATGACAACAGGGCAACTTGTAATACTTAAAGTGGATATTTCATCAAAGGGAGGAAATGCTACCAACATGCAGAAACATTTGTACACACAGCATGACATAACTTTGAATGAATGTTTTCAGTCCGCTCTGGAGTGAATCTCAACCCAGCAGTGGCAATGTGAGCACGTCCCCTGCTGTTTATACTGCAGGTAACCCTTTCTCCAAATGAGAATCGATAAAAGAATTGATGAAGAACAGAATCGTTAAGCAGAATCGAAAGTGGAATCGGAATCAGAAAAGTCTTCTCAGTTCTCATTCCTAGCCCTTGGAGAAATTCATCTTCTGCATTTAACCCATCCTAACCCATTAGCGGCAGTGGGCTGCCGCAGTGCAGCGCATGGGGAGCAGTCAGGGGTTAAGGGTCTTGCTCAAGGGCCCAACAGTGGCCCCAGTGGGGGTTCGATCAACCAACCTTCAGATCAGCAGTTAATCATCAGCAACTTCACTCTGTTCAAAATTCGCTTCACTTTCTGCCTGAATGCAAAGTAAGAAAGGTTAGCTTCAGCTAAGCAGTAGGGATGCATTAGAGAAGAAATTGGACACTGTGATAATTTGTTTTGTCTGCAATATATGTGTTCACTAGATGACTTAAATAACTATTTGGAAAGAACTGATTGTTCTAGAATGATCGGGATGATTTTGTAGACGAGTGCATAAGAATGTAAAAAAAAAAAATACAATTAAAAAGCTTTGTCATACATTGGGACACTGGCAAAGGCATCCAAAAATATTTGGATGTCATTCAAATCAAGTTTTACTCTCACGATACAGAGCTTTGTGCTGCTGAGTTAAATGATCAAACAAATTAGTTGTGTTTCCTCGTGTAGTGGCAACAACTGCAAGACACTGACAACAGAGTGTCTGATTTTGGTCAGCATCATCCTTTCTGTAGCTGAAATGTTTCCATACAACTGATGTTGCATTTCTTGCTGCTACCAAAGTTTGCTTTTTAGTGTTCCTCTTGGGTTCCGTGCTCATTTCACTCAGCTGTAAACTAAGCTTAAAGTCATAAAAGCCCTTAAAGCTGAGTGTGTTGGTTCTATCAGACAGACTTCTCTTGTTGATTAGTCATGAAAAATGAGAACTGTGAAAGTTTTCTGACATTATCAAGCAGCAAAAATGTGTCTGAGTTCATTTACCTTCCCTCATGTTGCATTTCTTGTGATATGACTATGACACACCATGCACCGCATTGTTAGAATGATATATTGTGCAGCACTACTAGGCAGCTGGATGAAGAAGTTGCTTCAACTACACAGTCCTCTCAAATTCCTGCACTGATGCTACACTCACACATGCAAACAGAAATGCTGGACCAGTGTTCTACATCTATACGGATATGCTAACATTAATGCTAAAGGAAAATTGGAAACATGTCGGCAAAAAGGTAAATGTTTTGCGACAAAAAAGAAAGTGAAAAAAAAGGTGCAATTATGTGACAGAACCAAAAAAAATGGAAAATAAAGTGAACTCTGAGATAAATGCAATCATGAAATTAACTATTATTTTTACATTTTAAATTTATTTTACCAGCTGACTGGTGTTAAACACTTTATATTTTCTTTTTAAACTCTTGTTGTCATTGTGTACAGTAATTAGTCACTCAATTTTGTTATGGGGCTCCATGCATTTGAAAGAAAAGTAATTGATATTTTAGAAAATACAGATCCCCAGTTGGTCTAAACTCTAATTACTCTTAAACCTTGTTACATGTTCACATGGTATTATGAACATCATGTGCAAAATAAACAGTCAACTAAACGGCTGAGTGTTTCCACAGTAACAAGGAACGTTTTAAAAACACAGATTAGGACTTCTGTGGTTGCATATGTAACAAACCTAAAGAATCAATCCCGTCAAATTGCAGGTTGGAGCTTTTAGTATCATTATGCTTCTTCAGAATCAGATTCTGACTTGAACGTATGTGGCTGAATTACTGAATAAGTCACAGGTGAGCTGGTGTGCTCGAGCTGCAGCAATGGGTGAATGGAGAAAGAGATAGATCTGTACATTCTAGAGGAAGCAATGGTGTACAGTACCATCTTGTGGCCATACCACCTTGTGGATGCCCGATCCCATCAGATCTGGGAAGCTAAGCGAGGTTGGGCCTGGTCAGTACCTGGATGGGAGACCATGAGGGAACACCAGGAAGCCTGGGTGGATGCAGTGTGAGAGTGAGTGGTTGGTGGTGGTCGGAGGGGCTGATGGAGCAGACTGGCAGCCTGGCCTCCATCAGTCTACCCCAGGGCAGCTGTGACTACATACGTAGCACCATGGAGTATGGAGTGAATGAATAATGCAAGGTAAAGCGTCTTTGAGTGTCTGGAAAAGCGCAATATAAAACCAATGCAGTATTATTATTATCAAAGCAATTTTAAAGCAGTGTAGGGATTATTTTCATGTAAATGTTTGATACACAGAGATGGGTTTTAGGGGTTTAATCAATGGCCATAGAGAGACTTTAAATTAAATGAGTTTTCTGTAAATATTCCTCTTTGGAACTGCACCAAAACTCTGACACAAACACATCTTTTATCCCTTCTTTCCTAAACATCACAGTAGGATTGCAGCATCCACTCCCTGTCCCCAAGCCACCCAGTCTCGAAAGAAAACTGTCAGTATGCAAATCATTACTAATCTTAACAGCCCCAAAAACGCCATTACACACACCCGTTTCCCGCTGAGGACACTGACTGCCCATATCCCCAATAAAGGACGCAATCCTTTGATTCCATATTCAAATCCCGCTCCCCAATCCTCAGAGACTAAATGTGACATTAATCACATTTCAAGGCTGTGGCACATCTGAGAGTCCAACATGATAATCTGAAACAGAGGAGGATCAGAGAGACAAGGCTCGAATGGAAGACGAGTAGCCTCATTTGACTTAACAGCCTTGATATTTCAGCGGCCCATGACGCGTTTGATTCAGTGTGGCACAAAGCGCTCAGGGCCTGGCTGTCTCTTAAGTTGAGGAACCCCAGTCTGACAACAGGATTGTTGTGTGGGCCGAGGCGGACATGCAAGGTAGTTTTTTTCAAAAAAAAAAAAAAAATGTGTGAAGCAGATTGGTGGAGTTTGTTTCAGATTTGTCTAATGTGTGTAAATCTAGGTTGATTCAACACTGTTTGCTTCTGTCAGGAAAAACATTGACAAGCTGAACATCCAGGTGGCTCAGACACACACTGTGAAAACCAGGCGTCCAAGGGGATTGTTTTTGGCATAAAATCCCATTTCTCACTACTTAGACTACCTTGTTACAGCAAAACAAGTAAAAATAGCACCGACAGATCATAGCAAATGTCTCAAAGACTGATAGGAACCAAGAAATACAACTGAAAACGCAGATAACAAAGACAGGATCTCACTATTATGTGTGTATGGAGGCCTGCTATGATAAAGTTATTATTAGATTGACAACATTGGCCTAATTCATGAGTTCTACATGGACTTAGTGATGTGTGGATGTAAGAAGTGAAGACATTAGTCGTAGACTGAAATTTTTCACTTGAGACTTGACTCTCTTAAGGCTTGACTTAAGGGACAATTAAGCAGTAAAGATAAAGCACTTTTCTGAATATATTAAGACATCTCTCTGTGTGTGTCACATCTCGTCCATGTAAGCCATGTGCAAATACACAGTGGTCACAAACAGGAAAGTGCAGCCACCGCAACATTAGCTTGGCAAGCTAATGGTCAGTAATGGATTAAATGCAGCCAAAATATTGACTAATGGCTGAGGTCATGTTTGGGTTTCAGATTCACCAGTCCGGTTCAGTCAATCTTGTGTCTTCAGCACAAGTATGGGAGAGTTTAATGTAAAACTCCATTTTGCTTTGACATCCCTGGGAGCTTGACTAACATGAGACTTAGACTTGTCTTAACTGACCTGAGATTTGCCTCATATTTGTCTCAATGAACCCTAAAGCTTGTCTTGGACTTTCCTTAACAGACTTCAGACTTGACATGTTGCAATTAATTGGAGACTTGATTTAAAGCTTGCGACCTGTCCAGGTAAACCCTCCCTTCACCCTAAGTCAGTATGGATAGATTCCGGCCCCTAATGACCCTACATATGATTAATTTAAAACTTGTCTTTCTCTTGTCTCAATTTGGACTCATCTAATGTGACACCTGATTTGGACTTGTCTTTACTGACCTGAGACTTGTAGCTGACCTGAGGCTTACCTTGGACTTGTCTTAATGGACTTGAGACTTGACTTACATTTGTCTCAATCAACCTGATGCTTGACATGGACCTTTGTTGACTGATTTAAGATTTAACTTGTTGACAAATTTAAGACTTGATTTTAAACTGTCTGCTGACATGAGGCCAGAGTTGGACTTGTCCTGACCGACAAAACACTTGACTTGAACTTGAACTTGTTTTGACTGACTTGACGCTCTTAACTGACCAGAGACTTAACTTGGTCTTATCACAACTGACTTAAAACTTGTCTCACGTCTATCTTGATGAACCCTAATGTTTGACTTGGACTTAGGTTCACTAAATTAAAACTTGACTGACCTAAGACTTGACACTGAATTGTTTCAATTGACCTGAGACCTAACTTTGGACTTGGCTCAACTGATTTCAGGTGGGATATATTCTTGTCTTGACTGATGTCAGTAATGTAAGACTTGACTTGTGACTGGTCTTCACTGACTTGAGGCTTCACTTGTCTCTTGTCTCTCACTGGACTTGTCTTGACTAACCAAAGACTTCACTTGGACTTGTCTAACTTGATACACAACTTGGGCTTGTCTTCACTGAGCTGATATCTTTAACTTCTTAATACTCTTGTGGACTTGTCTAAACTGACATGGAATAGTCTCAGTTATCCTGAGACCCGACTTGGACTTGTCTTAACTGATTTCAGACTGGATTTAGGCTTGTCTTGACTGATCTAAAACTTGACTTGGACTTGGTCTGAACTGATTGAAGACTTGACACGTTGGACTCGATAAACCTGATGTTTGACTTGAACTTGTCTTGACTGACTTCAGACTTGACCTAGACTAGCTAGCTGTTTAACTGTGAGAAATTTGATGAGCTAAACAAGTAAAGACACAATTATGGTCACTAACAATAGTTTCTGTCACATCATATATATTTAGATTTTTGTGTGTCTGAGTGTTTTTGGGTAAAAACACACTTCATAGTATTGCATTAACGCTGTCTGAAGCAAAGATTGGAGCGCTCCTTCCTTCTGTCGTCCATTTGCAGATAAGTCGAGAAGAACATATGATTTGTGTGTGTGTGTAGTGTGTGTAGTGTGTCTGTGTGTGTGTCCATGAGTGTATCCGCGCTACAGTGTAAAAATTGATGTCAGTATCTGGGCTTTTTTCTGTTGTGATTAAAAGCCTAGTTGGCAGGCATTTGCTCAGCCCTCCCAAGATTTCCTGAATACATGAATACATTATTGTCATTTAAAAGAAACAAACATGCAATTATATGGAGAGGAGGAATAAAGGGGAGAAACAAGCCTAGTCAAACCGCCATACATACCCCCTTTGTGTGTGATGGAGTCCACGCACAAAGACTCACACACACACTCTTTACCTCCTGCTGACTTCCGCAGCCCTTCCCTTCAGTCACACCCTGCTAAAAACAACATGTACCTTCTCCAATAAATGAGCCTATTATCTGTCACTTTGCTATTATTTGTGCTCTGACGAGCTTCCTGCTCCAGATTTCATCAGCTTAATTTAGCCAAAAGCTACACCGAAGTGGGTCACACACACACAAATAGCTGGGCTGGCAGGGTCCGAGGCAGAGCGGTCTGGGGAGAAAGTTCTCCTCCCTCATCGTGGTTCAGGTATTACCACACCATTGAAATTCAAAAGCCAATGTGAGCTGCAGATACAAATTATCCCAGTTTGCTGTCTGGCATCGCGGTGGGGAGAAGGTATTGTTGAGCTCCAGCTCTGATAAATAAACCATGGGATGTGATGTCTTGCACAATGGTTGAAGGTCAAATCCAATGGCTCTGCAATGGCTGTGCAGTTTTATTCAATTCCCAGCCCGGACTCATGAATTTCAGAGAAATAAAGTGCAGAGTTAAATAGCTTTCACTGTGCAGGACATGTGAGACAGATGCATTAACCTAAAATGAGGGTCTGCGTGCGCGGAGCATGACTAGGAATAGGAAGTAGTGACCGTGAAGGACGGGGAGCGAAGGTGAGGTGGGGGGAGTTAGTTATCACCAACTCTGATGACCTCGGTTCAAATCCTGATTCATGCAGTGAATTCTAACATGGTAGGTTTTCTGCTTAGTGATATCAGTACTAAAGAAATCGTGCTCAATGTTTCTCATGTTTGTCAGCCATCTTTGCAGACTGAAGTGCCATTTTGTTTGGCTTCAGTATTCAGTCTGACATCATGTTCCTGTTAGGGGTTTCTTTGTTGCCTTAACCAATCAGCAATGAGCGCCACATCCATCCCATCATATTTAGTCAACTTGGATTCTGTGGTAGCAATTGTTAGGAGCAGTTCTCTTAAAGGTAATAAATGTATTGAATATTTCAACACTGTTCTTGTGAAAAACAACCCTAACTCAAGGTCTATTGTGTTTTCCATTTCACATAGTCCTCATCAGCAGACTGAGTTTGATTATTTACCACAGAACTGTGGATGTTCACATTTCCATGATTCCAAGCGGTGTCATGACAGTTCGACTCGACAGTTCAAACAGCAGCTGACAAAACAATCTCACATCAAGATTCACTCACATGTTCATTCCAGAACTTATAACAGTATCACGTCTTCATCAGCTGCTGTTTCTTCAGTCAGAAGCAAACTGTGAATCGTACTGTATTTCACAGACCGTAAGATGAACTGTCGATACTCAAGGTTTTACTTGCTTAGAGGGTTATAATCCTGAAAATGAATATATATTTGGTAGCTATGATCAAGACTGATTTTGCTTAAGATTTTGCTTTGAACTTAGTGAGAGTATCTATCTATCTATCTATCTATCTATCTATCTATCTATCTATCTATCTATCTATCTATCTATCTATCTATCTATCTATCTATCTATCTATCTATCTATCTATCTATCTATCTATCTATCTATCTACTTGCCACTTAATATATGAGAAAAAGTATTTATATATATATATATATACATATATTTCTGATGCTGTGTAACAAACTGGCATTTTAAGGGTAAAAGTCTTCAAAATGCATGTATAAATAAAAATTTGGCAATTATGATCAGGACTTAAAAAAAATCTAATTCAGGAAAGTGGAAATTAACATTAATACAATATTGTTTCTATGGGGGTTTTTTTGACAAGGACATTTTTAGGACCTCTTGGTGAAACTGTTTAAAACTGATGCCTGTGGGTTAAATTTACTTAGTTAAAATTTAGACATGTTGCACATCATATAAACACCGATCAGCTACAACATCATGACCACTGACAGGTGAAGTGAATAACATTGATCATATTGGTACTATGTGGTGTTCTGATGGAAAACCTTGGATTTAACATCCATGTTGATGAGACTTAGACACCTTGTCCAGAACAAACACACTCCTTCATGCAAATGGAAATCCCAAATGTCACTGGTCTACCCCTGCAGGAAAATGCACCCCACCACATGGAAACAACATCAATCGATCAGGAACATGTTGAGGAACATGACAATGGTCCAACATGTTGATTTGACCTCCAAACTTCCTACAGCCCATTCTGATCAAGCATCAACAGGATGCAGTGGAACAAGTTTGACTGACAGAGGCCCCACTGGACAAGCCAGAGCACCCAAAGGATCCAGTGCCAATGTCCTGGTTCCAGACCCCATAGGACACCCTGAGAGGTCCTCTGGTCCATGTCCAATGGTTCAGAGCATTTTTGACCCACATAAGGGGGACCAACACAACATTAGGCAGGTGGTCATAATGTTATGCCTGATTGGTGTATAAGTCACTTAATGGTCACACAGTTGTGTTCATTAGCTACACAGTATATCGCTTCAGCATTGACATCGCTGTATGTGCATGCAGGATGTGATGTAAAGCCAGGCAAACGTACTCAAACACACCATGTTTCAACTTTTCTTGCCGCTTGATACAAAAAGAAAACTCACACAGCTCTCATTTTCCATGACTAATCTGCAAGAGAAGTCTGTCTGACAAAAGCCATCTACTCTGATTTAAGGGTTCCTGGAGTCTGCAGAGAGAAATGAGCGAGGAACAGGAGAGAATCACTGAGCAGGGAGATTGTTGCATGGAAATATTTCAGCTGCAGAAAAGATGATGTTGACCAAATACAGGTACTGACTGTGTCTTGTAATTGCTGCTACTGCATGAGACAAAACATCTCATTAGTTTGACCATTTAAATCAGCAGGACAGAGCTCTGTATGACGAGCACAAAGCCAGATTTGAAAGACATCCAAAGCTAAAAAAAACATTGGATGTCTTTGTCAGTGTTACGCCACATGAGGATGGTTCCAACTGGCTTTGTTTGGCTTTTTTATTTCCGATGCAGATGCTCTCCCCTGCAAAATCACCCCAATCATTCGAGAACGATTCATTCTCTCCAAACAGAGTCATTCAAGTCATCTGGGGAGAATTCTTTTATTATCACAACGTCTGTTTTTATTTTACCCAATATTGTGCAGCCCTATTATGTTCTACTATCACTGCTTTTCCCATCACTGTGAATGATGATTTTTTTTTTTATTGTGAATCACTGAAAGTGTGAATTTGATCATTTTATATCCTAAAAATCACAAAAATATCATCTGCAGATGTGCTATCAGTTTCACAGTAGAAGACCCGGGTCATGTCTGCTGGATTGAAATGAATCATGCTGAACGGTGGAGCTCTCATTTCAGGAGACAAGCTCATCACCCAGATCAGCATCATCTTCAGGGCCGTGGCTCTCGCTGAGACACGAGGTAGGGAAAGCCACTGTTGCTATGGCAATGAGGAACGTGTAAGTGGCGGCTGAGGAGCGCCGTGACAAAAGACAAGGCCAGATCCGACAACGCCTGCACCGATCGGCCCTGAGCTGAATGCTGATGTGTTTTGACAACACGACGATTTCAAGCCAACATTCAAGCAGAGTCTCGTACCTGAGACTCTTTACGCTCATTATGTCTGGCAGCGCTCAGTGCACATTATGAGAGTTAAAAGCAGCAAACATTTAGACATTTAGACACTGAATGCATGCTGACCTGACAGCTGGCTCCAAAATAAAAGTCTGAAACAACAGTCAAGTCGAGTGCGGTCCAGCGGCAGTGGCGGCCTGCTGCCTGGTCATTTGAATTGATGTATGAAATGATTTTATACGCCTTGTCCAGAGCTGCAACTAACAATTGTTTTCCTTTTGAAAGAATGTGCTGATGAATTCCTCCATTAATTATTTGGTTTATAAATAAATGCATGCCAATCAGGAACACAACAAAGCCGACGTCCTCAGATTGCTTCGTTTGTCTTGGCCAACAATCCAAAATCCAATGACATTCAGTTTACTAAGATCTGAGACAAAGAAAAGACACAAAGCCTCCAGAACAGGCAAATGTTTGGCATTTTGCTTGAAGACAATTTGAACAGATGATTAAAATAGCTGCAGATTCATATTTTGTTGATAAACCAGGTACTATGTATATTCATCTCCACTCTAGGCTGTATACAGCAAGTTCTGAAATAGGCCGTTTGTCTAGCCAACCCGTATAACTGTTAGAAAAATGAACCATATAATAGATTTCTTATCTTCCAACTTTTACAGTCTGAACCACCGGAGTTTGCTTTTCAGGAAACATAAACAGTAACCATTTTTTAAATCGTTTGAACAGCCTCATGCTGTCGATTTGCTGTTGGTTGTGTCATGAAAATGAGATTCCACACATTGGAGGTTTAGGTACACTACACTCTCTGTCATTATTCACCATCACAAATACATAATTTCATCCAAACACAAGTAAAATGAAAGTCATTTAGAATTTCAAAACACTTTTCTCTGTGTAGATGGCTAAAAGTCTATATGTAATTCACTATAACACCAGCTAAGGTTTATTTCCTTCAGAGCACTTTCATATTGACACTGGGAAGACTGGATAACAGACATTGTTTTTTCCTAAAGCTTAGCTCATAATCAGACAGTCCAAGATCATCAATATTAAGAGCTGCGCTTTCACTATCGGGGAATTCAGTTCAACGTGCAGCGCACATAATTCAACTGGCAGATTAGCTTAGACCCATAAACCCCTTGATTCCACACAGCTCTCACCGTGGCTGCATCCAAACAGGCAGAGCTGCATTTGTGTGGTTTTCTCATGTGGAGTCAAAAAAAAAAAAAAAGCTTCCCCAAAAATAGCGATCCCTCACCAATCAGCTTGATGAAACCGCCCAGCATGACGTCAGCCCTCATCTCACTCCTCCATGTTTCTGTCCCAGCTGGACAGCAGGGAGGCCCCTGTTCAGGACTGATTGCAGAGCAGAGCTGGCTGAGTGTAACCCCTCTCCCCCTCCTCAGGCGAGGTGAAATTGCAGGTCCCACTTTGCCATTATGCTTGGCAAGATGGACGCCCACGGGCGAACTGTGAGCGAGCACCACAGTTTGCTATATAGAGGAGTCCGGCCAGTGATATAATCCCTCGTGGGATTTACTGTTGACCCACTAAAGGTCACACAGAATGTAATACAGGCAGGCTATAGAGTGTCATGATGGGCTTGAGTTTCAATATTGATGCCTAAGTGAAAGTAGTGGTCTGAACAACTTCCAACATTTGTATGCTGGTGATGTTTGATATGCTTCCCTCCCTGAGCAACACGCCGAAAAACACGATGACATCAGAACACACTTTACAAACCAATATAACTAATACACAAGTGACATCATCATTATCATCATCATCATCATAGAAACATTTCTCGTAGAGGAGGTGCTAATACACACTGTCTTTTCCAGAAAATGCATTGTATATTGTTATAGGGTATATATAGTGATGTTAAATGCATGATCTAAACTGTTCTGTACTCTGTATGCAGAGTGGTAACACTCTTCTAGGACATTCAGATCCTTTAGCTGAGTTACAGTATTAATACAGCGATATGAAAATTCTATACAGCAAGTAAAGGTCCTGCATGAAAAAGCACAAGAACATGAGCATTATTGGCCAAATGTATTCGGAGTGGAGTTTGTTTCAGCTGCTTTACATCCAGCTGCAGTTCAGTCCACTGATTTTCAAGTAGTGTCCTGACCCTGGTGAGTCGTGAGGTGGTGAAGAAGAGGAATGAAGAAAAACAAGCTCTGTACCACAAATGTGTATTTTCTGAACTGTATTTAGAAGGAGTTGTTTGCCTTGTTTCCTGACATACAGGTAACCTTCACCGCTCTGGGCACTGAATGTATATGTTTTATTAAACTAGGGCTGGGCTGTATTTTTATTTTTTTAAATAAATACAGCAGAAAAAAGGTTTCATTTGATTTGAACCACTTTACTGTGAATTAAACCACTTTAGCCTGTTTATCAAGGTACACGGTAATAATACAGGCTATACAGTAGCCAAATTAAAACAAACCCATAAAAACAACATATTAAATAGCTGCAAGATGGATGAAAAATAGCAAATACCTGGAGGACTTTGTGTTGTCTCTGGTGTGTTGTATTGACTCCTGTTCATGTTTATGTATAGATTATATATAAATTATTGGTTGATGTGTAAATGTCTTACATTAACTAAATAGTGCAGGAATGTGTAAAACTGCATCATCTACGTATGTGTGTGTACTGTGTGCAATATACACTTGTGGCATGCACTACAATATGTACACTGTATACATAATACATTTTGTATAATTATCACATGCGGGTAATATATATTAACACAATCAACTATGTAGTATATAAACTTTAATAAAAAAATATGACTTATAAGATGCTCAATAGCACCTTATAAGTGCTATTGAGCACATATACATACATACATATATGTACATATACATATATATATACATAAATATGTAGATATATATATATATATATCTATATACATATATATATCTATATATATATATATATATATATATATATCTATATCTATATCTATATCTATATATATATATATATATATATATATATACATATACATATGCAGATTTAAGGGGGCAGGACTAAATAAGTCTTGTACTTCATGCTACTCCCTTCTCGGACAGTGAATTGAAGTTTTTTTTTTTTTTTCTAACTGCTAGATGGCTATGCTTCCATGTACCCAGTATTTACTCTGAACTTTGCAGAGCAGCCTTCCCCTACAACGCACCTTGGTCATGGAATAATCTCCAGATCACCTTAAAGCTAAATGATCTTGTCTTCCTGAATGACTTCAAAAATTTGATAAAGAAAAATGTAACCCATGAGTGCAGCTGCTTTTCCTGATCTTTTTTTTTTTAGTTATTATTATTTCTGTTCTTAGCTTGTTGTAATATTCCTTGTCTATAAGTATATCTTGAATGTTTTATGTGTTTATAATGTGACCAGTTTATAATCCTTGTAATGGCGTGCTATCTTGGCCAGGTCTCCCTCGGAAAAGAGAATTTTAATCTCAAGGGAACTTCCTGGTTAAATAAAGGATAAATAAATTAAAAAAATAACTGAACATGTCCGAAATAAATAAAAAAATGAAAAATAAATGTAATGTTAACTCAACTCAACTCAACAAAGAAGGACATTCCCAAATTAATACAAGTAAAAAAGAAGGGTGAAGGAATGATCTCACTTTGATACACATTAAATAAAGAAATGAAGTAAAACCTGGAGGTGCACAAGGACTAAGGATGCTGTCCTCACTAACTGGGCATCATCAAGCCAAGGCTGGGTTAACAATGTTGACTTAGTGGAGCCACAAATGTAGCTGCGGGTCATGTCCGATGCTTAGGCCCAGCGAGGGGTCAGCTCAGTGTACCACAGGCTGATGGAAACCCTGGCCTTCATTCAGAGTTCTGCCTGGATTGAGGCACAGCAGCTCCAGTGATCCACCCATTACTACGGTCCAAATTCTGACTGCTAACCACCATGAATCACATTTCCTCCAAATTGGAATTTGATGTCTCTGCCAAACGGAGTCGACCAGGGCTGATTCTACAAGTCTCCCGGGCTTGACAACCTTAACAATGAATAAATTCATGTTTGATGTAGCGGCAGTCACACTCCCGTCTCACCTCTAGCAGCTCACACACACACACACACATGGAGGAAACCTAGAAACCTGAATGTTAATGCAAATGAAGGTCAAGGTGGTGGTTTTTTTAAGGCCTGTGCTGGTCTGGGATCTGGGCCTTGTGACTGATGAGTAGCCGCCGGCTAAATGTGAAACACCTCCTTTTCAATCTGATACACCTCGTTTCCTGTGTCACGGGGAAATATAGCATTCAGTTTGTCTCCACCCATGGGAGCTATGTGCAAAATAATTGGCCAGCAGATGAATTATTTATCTGTTTTGGTGTCTTAAGGCCTTGTACTGACAGAACATGTAATTATTATGAGGTATGACAGAAGTTGCCTGATAGTTCCTGTTGCTACTTTGTGTCCGTCCGAGCGCGACATCATGGGGATACATTTCAGAAGGTAAAGATGGAAATAAATGAGTATGGATGACATTCACCGAGCAATAATCCAAATGCATGACTATTATTTGGTAGCTAAACACTGACAACACTCACCAGCAGGCATCACAAATCAAACCGTCCCATTCTGGTGAGGCGACCTCCACTTGACAGTGCTGCTAATGTGTTACACTGTCAGATGCAACAATCAGGAGGTTTTGTGCTTCAAAAATGATCAAAGCCTCACATCTGTCGCCACTACAGTAAATCTATTTGCGGCTTGCCTGCTGAATTATTCATGCCAGATATATATTCTGGTCCTGACTGATCACTCGTGAAACAGCGTCATGTCGAAGCGCTCACTGAATTCGTGGAGGTGAGCCTCCATGAATTCAATGCTTTGTAAGGTGCAGGTTAGCGCTGAAACCTCATCACTTCAATGGCGTATATATTCGAGGATCTCAGCAAAGATCATTTATTGTTATTCTCAAATGACACTTGGATTTATTTTAGTATGATTTTGTACTTTCTGTCCTAAAGGCATACACATGATGTAATTCTGAAATTAAGTGGAGTTATTTACTGTTAAATCCCATCAGTGCAGGCTGTGTTGTGTCTTTAGAAGGTGGTGTTATGGGCTTTGTTACATGCATGTTCCAAGTGAGAGTGAAAGAAAAAGATTCACTATGTCCTAATACACAGTATGTCAAATGTAACATGCCAGAAATCCTACATCCTACATCACATCCTACATCATCCGGTAGCATTTTGAAGTATGAGGAGCATATTTTCTGGCCGTTCTGACCCATAATGCTCTGCACAGTTGCATTACTAATGTCAGTTTCTCGCGCAAGTACAAACATGCTTGACCCGCCGAGGTGGCACGGACAGATGACAGCACATTTCACACTGCAGACTGCGACAGTCAAAGTTTAAGATGCACTATTACGACAAAGTAGGATGTCCCAGTTGTATGTATGCTGCATGAAATAGTATGTGCTTTGTTAGGGCAGCGGTAGTGCATTAAAAAAGTATGCAATCTGGTTTGCAAAAATTGTAATTATTCCTTCATGTCAGCTGGTATTGTTTCATGTCTTCTCTTTTTTTTGTATCCATTTATACTCATCGTTTAACACCACAGAAGAGAGTCAACTTTAATGAGATCAGCGCATATTTTAGTCTTGCAGCAAAATATATTAATATTTAGTGCATGTGCGTGACCATCACCGCCCCCCCCTGGAGGCTAAGCTGTCATTCTTTATTGAATTTTCCTATCATGAGCCAGAGGGGGCAGTGCAGCACCTCAGTGAATTGAGGGGGAAACAAATGAAGGACAGGGCGAGACAAGACGAACAGGGAGGGTACAGACAGGCAGTGCTATTTGAATCCTATAAGAGTGCTGTAAAATGCTGTGTCATTCCCAACAACCGATCCCACATCTGAAAATTGGAAACAAATAATCAACACAGAAACGAATTGGAGATCAGAAGTGCTGACAGTATAAAGGGTTAGGAAGCCAGAGGACAGGAGTGAGAGAAGAATTTATAGTGGGCGTGAGTTTAGTGCAAAGTCTGAAAAGTGACTCCACACAATCAGGTGGGTCCCATCAGCTCACAGAAAGGGGACTAGACAGGAGTTGGTAAGCCCTGAACAAACATGCATGTGTGATGGACACCGAAGCCCAAAGCGTTTCATGCCTTCTCGAAATGGAGACGGTGACTTAAGCAGAATCACCTGATCAGTCATGTGAGGTAAACTTACCCTACATTAGAACTTATTTTAAAAAGGGGTTTTCATCTCTTACTGTGCAAATTAAAATGTGCATAAAAATACTTCACAGAAACGAGGCTGCAGACGACTTGTTCAGGTAAAGCATCCTAATCACTGACTCGTGCACGTCTGCATGACCTATTGTTGAAATCCGAGCTGTGCATGCCGGCCTTCTCTGAGGTTTTACACTGTATTTAAATGCAGAGACATAATTCTAACCTGAGGCATAGTAGCAGAATTTAGCAAAACAGTGATTTTTTTTTTTTCCAGGCATTCAACACTTTTGTTTCTGCACATTGACCTGTACAGCTTTTTAAATAACCTCAGGGTATGATAAGGTGCGATGAAAATAAATTTGCTCGCTTGCTTAGGAGTTTAACTAAATCTTCATTTTTAAATAACTGAAAAAGTGAATCTGAAATCATTTATTATCTTATTGCAAACATATCTATAATAGTTTTTACTTTACTAGCAGAGAAAATATTGGAATGCCCACAAGCTATTGGATATGTAACTACAGACAGACATTCCATGACAGTGTGTTTGAATATTCTTGGTCCCCAACAGTGGTGTTTTTGGCAGCCGTCTTAGTCTTAGTCTTAGTCTTCTGGACTAAAATGCTTATTAGTTTTAGTCACATTGTAGTCATTTCTATATGTGATAGTTTTACTCCAGTTTTAGTCGACGAAAACTCAAAAAGGTTTTAGTCTAGTTTTAGTCAGTGTTAGTTAAAAAAAAGGATTAGTCTTTTACATTAAGTATTGGAAACTGGAATCAAGGTTGACAGGTTGTATCTAGTGTTGTAATTCATAAACTGGGAAGTGGAGGAGGGGTCTTATAATCAGGGTCGTCTATTCGGGCCAATACGGTAGATCAGTGACCCAGTCTGTGCTCGCCACCTGCGGCTGCGACGGCAGAGGTCTGCGGTCAACCGCGGCTACATTTGGGGTAAAAAACACCAGTCCGCCCAACGGCCTGGAACAGACCGTCCGTTTGGGAAACCTCCCCAACCTCCCTATGGCCGACCCGCCCCTGGTGAGCCTTCAGGTGCCGCTTGAGATTGGTGGTATTCTGTCCACCTAGTTTGTGGCCACATTTACTGCCATCTCTCTCTACAATGCAATCTGTTTTTCTTTCTGATGGATTACATTGAAATTAGGGCGGCTGTGGTTCAGGTGGTACAGCAGGTTGTCCACTGATCGCAAGGTTGGCGGTTCGATCCCCGGCCCCTCCGCATGCTGAAGTGTCCTTGGGCAAGACACTGAACCCGAAGTTGCTCCCAATGGTATATTAGCGCCTTGCATGGCAGCTCTGTCACCATTGGTGTGTGAATGGGTGAATGGGAAACACACTGTAAAGCACTTTGGATACCACTAAGGTAGAGAAAAGCGCTATATAAGTGCAGACCATTTACCATTTACCAAATTATGTCCATAGATCATTTCATCGTTTCTGACCACCAAGCCCCTTTGTTGACGCTGCCGCCATGGTCCATCAGTGAATTCATAAACTAAGTTGTGTGTCTGTGTGTGGCTAGTGACCGGTGTGTTGTGCGGAATGTGTGCTGCACGCTAGGTGGTGGGTGTGACCAAATAAAGATAGGATGCAGCAGCATTTTTGACTGACAGATTACAGCACAAGAGGCAGAAATGTCATGCATTTTAAACGTCTCACAGACCACCCACTAACATTTCCGTCCAGTCTCGCCTCGTCAATGAAAACTCACACACGACTCGTCATGTTTTAGCCATCAAAGAGAGTCATGTTTAGCTCGTCACCGTCTTGTTATCGTTATGAAAAAAGGGGCCATCGTCGACAAAAACCACACTGGTCCCCATCCAAAAGTGGGCCCTTTCCTCCAGTGTAACCATTAGGACAACATTTATGAACTATTCGTCAGTGACACATCTCCAAATTAGATTTTCATGAACATTTCTGCTGAACATATTCATGACCCCCAAAGGATGGATCATCGTGATTTTACTCATCTAAAAAATCTTGTTATAAGAGATTGATTAGCATAAAACTATCATTCATGTCCTCTGGAGGATGAACCTTTTCCATTTTGACCCACCAGTCGCTATCCTCAGCACTAGATATTTAATCGCGATCTAAATTCAGATTGTCACTCCACGTTTACAACTTATTTATGCCGACATGTCCTGGCAGCGTGCCAAAAACCCCTCTGAAATGAAATATGCCATTAGTGCAATAATTACATTTCTGTCAGAAAGCTGATGAGATAAAAATCCTCAGGGAGACAGAGACAGAAGGAGTCAGTGATAAAGAGACCGAGAGTACAGAAAGGAGTGGCGCCAAAACTGTGGCAAACGGAGTGAAAGAGTGGAGGAAAAACTAGGTGACAAAAATTATGAACGAGAGGAGGAGAGCCGCTGAGAGAGTCGGGCGGCGATGATAATGAATGCTGCTGCTGGCTGCGGCTCACGCGCTGCAGTCCTCGCCATCTATCGTCCAACCACTCCTCGTTAAATAATACAGACAAGATGGAAAAGCTCTCGTCGTCCACATCCATTTAGCCAAATTGAACTCTATTGTAGGAAAAAAAAATGTGCTTAATGATTCATGAAGCAGCTCCCATTACTATTGCAGCAACTTCCACAGAGAGCGCGAGCGAGACAGGAGCTGAACGGCAGCAGCTCTGGCTTTCATTAGAAAAAGAGGCGAGGCTGGTGAACAGGTGGATAAAAGTGCACACAGTGTGGACGTGCCGGGTCAGGGACATGAATCAAATATTTGACCTTTAGTCCCCTTTGCTGCGGTGCTGTCCAACAAAGACGCTGTAGCAACCAGCAGTGGGGTGTTTTAAAAGCCAGAGGTCAGAGCTGCACCCAAAACATGAGGTCACTTCAATTTCTGGCCAGCTGCTGAGACAGTCTTTGAGATGTGGTTGGTTGTGGAGGTGTTTGGGGTTAAAAACCAGCATATCCACAGTGGAATACAGTAACAACAGAGCAATAATGTTGGAGATGTGTTGTGACCCACTGATTCTCAATGACCAGACCACTGCCTAACACTGGTCTAAGCTCAGCATCAACCCTCTGTATATCAACACAACCATGACAAGTGAACCCAGAAAGCTTAAAAACTCCTGTTAAAAACAATAAATGTGCACCGTTTTTGCACAGTATTAAACATTTGGAAACTTTTAATCTCTGTGTTCTGGTCCTCTTGATCAGAATGGAGAATTTTGCTTCCCGGGTCGCGCTTAAAACCAACATTTCAACTGCTTTTAATCCAGTTACTTTCAGCTCTTACATACAGTTGTAACAAACCCTCCTCCTGCAGGGCTTCAACTGACATTGCAAACACTTTTGGCAACTACATTTCAATGATTTCAGCAGCTTAAACTCAAAGCTGCAAATATTTTAATCTATTTTAGTTCTTTAGCTTCAACTGACACTTCAGCACTATAACTCAATGACAATTTATGGTTTACGTATGAATTAGAAAGCAGACAGTGGATGTTCACGTGCTTCTATTCATAGGTACATACTGTTCTGCTACACAGATGGCCGCGTTGCCCCTCATATCGACCACTGAAATAGACACGGGACTCCTGTGGCTGCTGTGTCGTTGCACTTCTTACGGGACGAGCCACTGGTTACAGACTGGGCCGTAGCACCATGTCAGTGAGATTATTCCTGAGATGTGCACAATAAATGGACATAGCACAGGATTGCTGGAGAATTCAGAGCTACTTTGTGCCTCATTGATGGAAAGCATGAACAGATCAAATCACCTCCAAAGTCCAGGAGCGACTACTCCGATTACAGTTCTTCTAATGATGAACTCTAAAGGTGTGGATGATGGCGAATCTCCTCATACAGTCTCTCCTTATGACTAGCATTTGCTTTTAGCATCATTTTTTGTTCCTGGCAGCCGGCACACTCGCACATACATACAGTCACAAACTTTGGGCTGCATGCAAACATCTACAAAGTGGGTTGCCAATGCCCAAGTAAACGCAACATGAATAGAGAATGTACATTTTTCTAGTGTATTTTCTAGTATAACATTCATTCTGCTAAATTATGGATAACCAGCAGCAGGGTTTTATGTTTTTATTAAAGCATAATTGAAACTGAGTATAAATCTAATTCCTGTAATGGGATATCAAAATGTGGGCATGGTCTTGGATTTACCACAATGGACTTTTATCTACATATAAATACAGTAGTCCCTTGTCTATGTTGGAGGTTGGGGTCCAGGACCCCCGTGATAGGTGAAAATCTGTATATTTATTTTATTATTTATATCTATTTTAAGGATTTATAAACCCTCCCCACACCTTTATTAACCTTTCCCACACTCTTATAAACACCATGTTAAACCTATGTAATTTTACCAACATATAATATTCTATATGGGTAAAGCCGCGTAGCTTCTCCCTTCCTTTAGCACGTGGAGGAGTTCCACCTTTTCTGCCATGGTAAGCATCTTCCTCTGGTGCTTGCGTTGGGTGCCAGAATCCTTAGAAGGCGCAGAATGTTGAATCGACATAGTAGGGCTTGAAATGCATGACATTTTTTATGAAAATTTCACAAAAACGCAACACCGCAGAGCAACACCACGAGCAGCAATCACACTTTGATCAGACGTTGATGTGAAATGGACAAGGATGCTGAATGAATGCTTTACGCGGGAGGAGGAGACTGATGCTACGGTCGCTGAGCCAATCACTGCCCAGGATACAGAACACAGTAGCTCTGGTTGATATAGTAACTGTACACAAGCCGCGATACAGTGAGTCCGCAAAAAGTAAACTGCGATATGGCGAGGGACGACTGTATTTTGCCCCCCTGGGTGTGATAATGGGTGGGTAAAATATTTCGAACACTTTTCAACATAATATCCAGTTCAAAATAGTTGCGGCCTAAAATGCCTGAATTTGCGGCAGCTTTTCTAAAAAATTGCAATGTAAGTTGCGATGTTTTAAACGTATTTGTTGCAATAAAATTGTGGGAGACGGTAAAAAATTGCTAAAAAGTTGCATTTTTTTCTTTGTTTTGTATATTTCATTAAAACATTTTAAAAGTTTAAACAGTTAATTTCACATCCTGGCACACACGTGTTCACACACACACGCTCACAGCTCGTCACATCAGTTAATTAATCTAACTGACCTTCATTGTTTCAGTGCTGCCACAGATGTGGATGCAACAGCTTCATCACGGTGGTTTGTCTGGTCTGTGGTCCGCTGGTTTCACCCATTCTCCTGATATGTTTACGGTAGAAAAGTGTTTGTCAGTGGATGGTTTTGGTTTGTGTTCCTCCTCAATATTCCACGGGGTGAAAACAGTTTACCTCCGCTTTGGTGAAGAACATCAGGGAATTGTTTTGCAGGTCTTTAGCAGTAATTTTTGTTGGTAACTAAGTGAGAGACATTACTATGGCACATGTCTGCATCTTCAAACCATAAACAAGGAAGTGAATTCGGTGACGTACGTGCATTACTGGGGACTGCTGTGATCTGTGGAACTCACGGGAGGCGGGACAAAATTGCGGAAAAGTCGCGGTGATTGGACAAAATTGTAAGGTTGAACAGAATTTACGGAGATTGGTTGAATTAGTGTTGATTGTTGCAATAGCAACATCGCGAATTCCTGGAGGAACTGAATATCGTCCAATACACTTTCACCCACTATAACCTCAGTAACAAACAGAAAGTTAAATGATCACCTTAATGTCAGCAAAAGGAAATCTAGACGTTAATTTGTAGGTGTAGAATTTATGGCAGAGCTGCTGTGTTGGATTGCATACGATTATGCAGATGTTCCTAATAAACTGATCAATCAGTGAACATATACTCTCCACAGATGTACATGAATCCAGTTGCATTGGACGTGACTGCTAGAAAACCCAATACAATCCATTTTAAGAGTCAAATCAACAATCTGTGACAAGATTTCAACAAAATTAAACTTCATGCTTCACTGAGGTTGGATTATTTGTAGGACTCTTAACTCTGATTTTATTATATTACACAGCTGTGTATGTCTAGCGCGCTTAGCTCTTGCACTACAGAAAATCAATTCAGAATCTTTTTTCCCATACCTATAGAGTTAGTGTTCTTTAGCGCAACCACATCTAAGAACACACAGCCTCTCTTCTCCGTTCCTCAGTGAGTGATATTAACCTTTCTGTGGTGATGTTGTGCCAAACAGCCGACTGATACAGCTCCCAGACTAGAGCAATTACAATAATGGGATTTATTATTTCCAATATTAAGCTCACATAATAAGGTTTGGAATTATGATAATCTGGATAAAGAGAAAGCAAATCTGCATCAATTTCACTACAATGTGGCTTCTCATCAAATTAGCGTGCTCGCTCAGCCTCAGCATGCTGCCAGGCAACCTGCAGCACAAACTGACATTTGGGAGCAGCCAGCGTTGGGTGTGCTAGCGCTGTAGCATGCAGACAGTCTGGCACGCACTTGTAGACAGACACACACACGACATCACAACCCCACACACACACACTCAGACTGCTGCACAAGCAGACACACATCCCACTGCTTCCCCCCTCTCACCCCCTCACACACACCGTCTCTGTCTCACACACACTCAGGCTGCTTCTGCTGAAACACAGAAGAGCAGCCCCCAGCGGATAGATATCAGCGCTAGGCATTATGGGTGAACCTATCTGGCGTTTCAGATCGAGTTAGGGCCAATTAGCCTGTAGGGAGCGAGAGGAGGCGTCGCATGAGAAGCTGCTGAGGAGAACAGCACACAAAGGACTGAAGCCCTACAGCAGTGATTGTAACGGAGACAACTTCATCACAGCAGCTTCAACTCAAAACCTCTAGACTTACTATGACTGAAACTAAAAATAAAAACCGATTCTGCAACACCGCCCAGAGTAGTTTCATACGGTCGCTGACCTATACGCCTAATCCACCATGTAGATCACATCAGTCATGGTGTGTTATCAGTCTGTCTGCTGAACTAGGAATGGATGGTCGTGGCTGCTGATCAACTAAAATAACTGTGTTGAACATTATTAACCGTTTCAGTTCAGCCACAGCAGAGCAGCAAGTAGTGTTTTTTAAAGATCGGATTTGCTCAGATGCGTATTAATATCCACCTTTGCATGACTGCAGCAATATCCAAACAGCCATGGCTGCAGTTTCAGTGGTTACTGCATGTATAGAATAGGGATAGACTGATTATCAGTCTGGTCGATTATCGGGGCCGATATTTGGGATTCTTCCGATTATCCATATCGTCATTCGTATTAGCCGATTATTGCTAAATTAAATGCACTACTTTGAGTCAGATGCTGCCGAACAAGAAACACAAGCCATCGCCACAAACTAGGAAATTTACTGCTTTCACGGGCCACGTTAACAGATAGCGGCTAAGTTAGCAGGCAGCCACAGGTTACCCCGAAACAGTGTCTGGAAAACAATAAATAATAATGCTTTCATATATGGACTGAGCCAGCTCGCCCATTAGGCAATATAGGCAAATGCTAAGGGTGCTGTGGCCTCCAGGGGGCGCCACAAAATTCACCTTCAATGTAATTATATCACAGCTAGGTATTACTATTAACTCTTAAAATGTAAAAGCTCACATTGATTCAAATGTAAAGCAATGTCCAGTTAATAATACTACAAAACAATGCTATTTGATTTTTTTGTCAGCATGTAAATCACTGATGGAGGGGGGCGCCATATAAATTCTCACCAAGGGCGCCACATTGGGTAGAGCGTACGTTGATGTTAGTGGGAAATAAAAGTGACAGAACAGAGGAAGATTCGACAACCAGAAAAGAGCTGCAGGAGACAAACTGATCCATCTCAATCCATCAGTAAACAGAGAACGTTGTAGCATCCTGTGATGTTATGATGTCATCATTCATATCGCTAGGAGCTGCCTTAATAATGAAGAAGCCTATTTATGAATGGCAGGTTCTCTGCCAGCAAATGCTGTTAAAGTGCAACATTTAATGTACATCAGTTCAAAATACTGGTTATTGGTCTTTCTTGATAACTGATAATTAGCACTGATATTGGCTGAAAAACCCACATTGGTCAATCCCTAGGATAGATTAGGCTTCAGTCTAATAATAAGTGTTTTGACTTTGAACTATAATTAGGTTTAAAAAGTGTTTTCTCCCCACAGGTTATACTTCTACTATGCATGCACTTAGGTTCATGTCACTGCATTGCATCAGTGAAGCAACACTATTACTTGGATGCTTTCCGCTGTTGCAAAACAGATGATTTGCTTTTTGAGGACGGCAGTGGAACCTGTGTGACGCAACCACCATGGTCGCTTTTCAATTCATCGTTCTGTCGTAGATTTCCATTCAAAACTCTTGTCTAAGTTTCTGCCTTATAATGACTCTGCTTCTACTCTTGGGAACATTTAGGAGAGCAGGATCAGTGGCTCTTAGGGACAGACCTAAGACTGAAGGTAAAATATTAAAATGAATTCTAAAATGAAATGAAATGTGAAAACTGCATGGTGGCACAATGGTTTAGTCTCTGGGCTACTGATCAGAAGGTCAGAGGATCGAATCCCAGTGCGGCCATTGTTGTTGGGCCCTTAACCCTTCCTGCTCCAGGGGTGCCAGACGATGACTGACCCTGCGCTCTGACCCCAACTGGGATATGTGAAAACAACATTTCATTATGTTGTAAAAATATATTTGTGACAAATAAAGGTTTTTTAGAAGAATTGGATCAGCTGAAGTTTAAAGATTTCTTTAGGAGGCCAGAAAACAGAGTAGAACAACAGTCAAGTCGACAAGAAATAAAAGCATGAAGTGTTTCTGTCTTCCTGAGAGAAGACAGGTGGAGGTCATAAAATGTATTTGTAGTTGATGTTTCTCACCTGGCATTTAAAGAACAGGTCACAGACAAAGATGACACTGAGGTGTTCTGATCATCTGCATGGGTACAGGTTTCTATATATATCCAGCAAATCTCTTCATTGTGCGTCTGAGTTACCTCGAGAGCTGAGCATGAGCCTAGCTCTGTTTCTAGCTGCCTAGAGTGAATTCACCACTGTGCTGCACTTTTTCCTGCCTTATCATCAATGAAACAAACAAAGGTAGAAACACAGTTTAAGCTGTGCGATGTTAAGATACTGAATCCTGCTCCACTGAGAGCAGCCTCCCGATCTGGGCTTCTTTGATCTAGTTTCAGATAGCAAACGGTGGCAGTGTCACATTTTAACAAACAATTGTTGGCTGCAAATTTCAGATGAATTTGAAAGTCCTTGCCTGCTCCTGCATGAGTCACAAGCATGGCTTTTGTTCAGATGAGCGAAAGGTGCCAGAATCAGCGGGAGAGGAAACACTCTTATTCTGCAGAACACAGCTTGTCTCCAAGAAATCTGGAGGAGCCGGCACCACGGTTTCAAATCTGCATGCTCAAACATATACCTGGCACACAGCAAACACTTTGTTCTGTTTGTTTATCACTCTTACGTCTATTGTTGCTGCTCCTGTCCCCGTTTTACCTCTTCAGAGATCAGGACAGACGGATGCAGCACTCAGCTCCTCATACAGTAACGCAGCATGGAGGAACCAGGCTGCTTCCAGTGCGGAGGGATCCACAGACACAGCGAGGTGGAGGTGATCTAAGCGGCGAGGCGGGATGGATACAAACATCATTTGTTTTCCCTGAAGGTGACTGAGATAAGCAGCGCAGCGATGGATGGATGTGTGGAGTGAGAGGGCAGCCCCGCAGATTGATGTTGTGTTAACATGAAATGAATTGCCAGAGGGAGGGAAACTGTATAGTGTTCTGAGATATGATAGGAGATCAAGCAGAGATGGAGGTGTGTGTGTGTGTGTGTGTCAGCGTTTCGTGTGTGGGTACATGTGTTGTTTGTGAATGAGCAGCCCAGCGATCGAGTGGCGTGCCGTCACGCAGCAGTTCAACAGTAGTAGCTGAATAAACCTCGGCTGCATTCGTGTGAAAGCAGGAAAAAGTAGTGATGAAGAGATGGAAGTGAGAGAAAGAAAAAGCAAAAGAGATTCAGAAAGAGAATGGCATAAGAAGTATTCTCACTTTACCCAGCCTCCATCTGGGATCCTGTAGCCTTTTCTGTTTTGCCTTTGACTCTCTCTCCCTCTAATCTTTCTCCCCGTCTGTCTGTCTGTCTGTCTGTCTGTCTCCCTCCAGTGGGTCTGAGTATCACCTTCTGTAATGAAAGCACACACTTCCCCTGCTCACACTTTCCCAACTTCTAAATGAGGCCTGGGATCTGCCAAGGAAACCAGCGACATCCATCCCTCCCTCGACTCTCTAACGGGTTTGTGATTTCCAAATTCTCCACGGCCCTCAAGGTCACTGCGCGCGTGTGTGTGTGTGTGTGTGTGTGTGGTAGCGTCATAATGATTGAAGAAAGGCAAGACAGACAGGACTTAATTGGCTTTTCCTCATCTATTCTCCTATAGATCCATCAGGATCAGGGAAAAGCCTTTTGCTCCAATAAAGTAGAGTTAGGGACAGAAGCAGCACACTCACCGCGCTTTTACTCCGCTATATTTTATTAAACCTATTCACGGCAAATTTCTATAGTAACCCAGTATGCGAAGATTGCTGTGCTGCTTGGGTTTAGAACAAGGCGAATGTTCTGTTCACACATATGGCTTCAGACTGCGAGGACCCCTCCCTCAAGTGCGAGCCTGTCAGACTCCGAAAGTGCCATTCCACATTACAGGAAAGGAGGCTGAGCTTTATGCAAATACCTTCTGACACAGTGCGAGCGACAGCTAGACAAGAGTCAGTCGCGATCATCTTGATTCGGGCAGAAACGGAACAGCGCCAGGACCAGGAATGTCTTCCAACTCAGACACAGAACTGAAACGCTAATCAGGCTGGAGAGCTTTGGAATCACTGCAGTACTGAGAAGTTTCAGCAAGTGATGTAATCTGAAAAGAGTCAGCAGAAAATTGCTGGAAACAAAATGTATCACAAGACAATATGTAAGCAGTACAGCTGATACATCAAAATATTCCTACATGACATCATTATACTAATACCTGATTGTTCTACTGTAGTATGTGTACACCTGAGCCTCTGTTGCTGAGGAACATAAAATCAAGCATAAAATCTACCATAAATTTCACAGATGAAGAATTTACAGTTTTATTGTATCCATATTGGAACATTTCTCTAACTAATATTGATTTCAAGTCCTATGGCTTGTAGAAATAGTAATAGGTGTTGCAGTAGTACTACTAATGGTAAAAACATAAGCTTTAGAAGAAATCATAATAAACTGTTGCCCATAAAGTTGGAATAAAATCTTTTTTACTTCTGTGTTTTCTCCACAAACAATGAAGGCGGCTCGCTGGCATTTTCTGATTTCTACGGCACAGATTAAAAAGTTGCTGATCATCTCGTCTGGTAGTTAGTCGTGGTCGTCCTGGAGATTTTTGTGGCCTCAAATGACCCTCCTCTCCATGATGTTTGAGGATTTTACAGACTGCACTCTGCAATATTCCAAGTAAATCAGCAGTGTTGGCTTGTTTGTGTCCTTCCTGTTGGAGTGCAAGTACTCTTGGACAAGGCATATAGTCTAGGGAACTTCTGTGTCAAATTTGGTTGAAAATTATGCAGCCAGTTCTGAAAACGTGGACTTACTGTATGCAGACTTTAAGCAGGAGAAGGACAACACAGCCATGGACTCAGTATGTAAACATTGAACCTGGTCTAAAGTGATTACTGATGTGTAGAAATAGGAATAAAAGAGGAATGTGTCTGAAAACTACATTATTCCAACTTTATGGGCAACAGTGTAATATCTATACTGATATGACAAACAGTCATGATAGCATAAAATTAACAATAACAGCTACAGCAGGTTGGGAGGGTTACTTCTTACACATTAAGTAATTACCTGTTAAAAATACAGCTAGTATCGCAATATGAAAGTGACTTTGAATTTACCTCGAAACCAGATAAAGACAACATAAAATAAATATCAATAAGATGACCTGATGTAGGTGTATACTATTCCATGTTGTGTGTGCACGTGTACAACAGGTTTACCAAGTTTCAGCTATCAGTTAGAGTGAGTAGTTTGGTTTCATTGACACTTTAAAAGGCCAGTAGAAGAGATGCTGCAGTGTATTTGAGAGCAAAAAGTTAATTCATATATTCCCATTATATGATAATACTCCTAATAAATAATCAACAGTAATCAGCCCATATCTACTGACTGTGTAGCTGACAGTATTAGTTTATTTATTATTTTACAAGTCACATGACCAATGGGTTTCTTCATGATGATTATGATACACTGCTGCAACTTATCATATGGTAAGTGGTAAATGGTCTGCACTTATATAGCGTACTCAAGGCACTTTACAATGTGTTTCGCATTCACCCATTCACACACCAATGGCAACACCATGCAAGGTGTCTGCCTGTCATTGGGAGCAACTTCGGGTTCAGTGCCTTGCCCAAGGACACTTCGGCATGCGGAGGGGCCGGGGATCAAACCGCCAACCTTGATTAGAGCACAGCCCGCTCTACCACCTGAGCCACAGCCACCCAATATCCTAACGTGTGTTTTTTAGCTACTAAGTTACATGTTATTTCAATGATAAGAGAGGTCATCCACACCCACGATGATGCTACTACTGAAAATATCCTGCAACGATAAAATCTCCAAATAAAACATCTGACAAGACAGAAATTTCTTCTGACAGTAGTAAACAGATCGGACTTTCACCAACATTACATAAATCTATCCTGACACCTGTGGTGGATCGCAGAGAGGATGGCTGCTATGTAACAAATGATTTAAGTGCAGCTAGTAAACTGGGGCTGTGTGTCACAACTCCTCTGTCTGAGGTGAAGATCAATCCTGTCTCCATGCCGGGGATCATTTAGAACTACAGGTCACTAATAGAGGTACTGCTGTATGTTTGTGTATATACACATATTTGAGAATTTTCCCCTGTCATTGCTTTTCAACACTGAATCATGGTCAGTTTGGTTGACCATGACCATCGGTTAATTTGGCTGTTTTTGACAAGAATTTACAAAAAAAAAAGACTGGGTGAAACTAGATTTCTACATTTTCATATTACATATCTTCAATTGGACTTGAACACTTTCTGTGTACCTTTGGGTCTTCGTATTGCTGAAAAACAAATCTTCTCCCAGGTTGTAGTTCTCTAGCAAACTGCACCAGGTTGTCCTCCAGGATTTCCCTTGTACTGTGCTGTATTCATTTTACCCTCTAGCTTGACAAGTCTTCTGGGGCCTGCTGCCAAATGCATCCCCACACCATGATGCTGCCACCACCATGCCTTATGGTGGGGATGGTATGTGTGTGTGACTATCTTTAATGGAATACAAGTAACTACTTTTGCATCCTAATTACATAATGCCATTCTACTTCTCAAGCCTGAATCACTGTGATGGTAGTTCTAATTGTTGTCATCATTATAGTACCCGCAGTAGTAGGATTACAGCAGAACCTGTTGCAGAGACACTAATAAGTGCGGTAATAACCAGTTGTAGTGACAGTACAAGCACAGTAAATTAAAAAAAACAACTTGGTAGTATTTGTAGCAGAGGCAGAAGTAGTATAAATAACTCTTTGTTGTAGAAAGCGATTTTGCACCAGGCTCCACAGTATATCACCACATAACATGATAAATGGCCAGCAGCCAATGGGTTTCTTCATGGGTAAATGGTGACCAATGAGGCTGTCTTCTGAGTGGAGTGGACGCCACGCTTCACTGCACCTGGAGTTCAAAACACCTCACCCATCATCCCCCCTCGACCTCCCTTCAGCTTCCATCCAGTCCTAACGAGTTCTTCACAGCAAACCCTCCGAGACACCGAAGACAGCCACTCCATTTGGTGTCCCGGGGGCAGGTAAACAACACGAGGATTTTCCCACCTGACTGCTGAGTTGTTTTAAGTGAGTGACATTACGGCGCCGCCCTTTGACGTTTACCCTACAGGAGGACTGAATCTCTTGTGACACAAAACCTGCCAGTGACTGCACAGTTACCCATAGCAACCAGGAGCTATGCAAACAGCAAACATCCCTCACAAACATTTTAAAGTGAACTGATGATGCACTCAGGCGTCAACAAGGAGAGCTGTATTTCAGTCCAGTGAGAAGTGTAGCAGATATTTTTTGCGAATTCCGTGTGAATTCAAGTGAATGTCAAGTTTGACATGAGTGGAGGCAAAGAGCTGTCGCCAATACGAGCAGACAGCTATTTAAGCAAAGCAGCAACACCACAAAAAAATATCCACAACTTCGTAAATTCCTCTGAGTATAGCTTCTCACTTCTAGTATTGTGAGTCTAAAGCTGCTTATATCCCTCTATAGTTGGTGAAAACAGACACAGTGGACAGTAAGTAAACCTACGGCGTGAGTCAGGTACAGTAAGTGAAAAATCAATGAAAGGCCCTACAAGGCCAACATCCTGGTCTGCCCCTCAGAGGGCAGTTTGAGCTGCTGGCTGCTGTTCAGAGACCTGCTAATGCTCATTGCAATTACATTTGTGCATTTTAATGTCAGTGGCTGTGTGCTGTTGTTCTGTTCCATCAGTTAAATCTAAATGATGGAATTTTCCATCTAAGAGCAACTGCATCTTAACCCTATGATCCCAAGAGGCTATTTTCAGGGTAGTTTTACTATCTGTACTTTTAAGCTCTTATCTTGGTCATTAGGGCTACTCATACATGCTGCATCTTGTTTAATTTATAGTGTTTTTCAGAGCAGTCTCAGCTATTAAGATTTCCCATCATTTGATATGAAAATACTTTGCTGAATCCTAAATAAAAGTGCCAGCCCACCCTGAAACACATGGCTCCTAATGGCCACTTTGCTTGAGCCCTGTAGAATACTGGATCGCCAATGTCTTCTAGTGCACAGGCGACCTGTGCTCATCTTTTTAACACAGATTTTGAATCGTTGCAATGAAAAGCAAATCAATTACTTTGTGTTTATTTTAATTAAAGAGTAGAGATGTAATGTCAGCCTCATGTTGGAGACAATTTTATTTTCTATGCCGGGCAGCTCTTTGTCACAGAGAAACCACTAGTGTCATTGCAATGGATAAACCCTGCTGTTTATTTTGATATCTTGAACATTATAAAATAAAAGGGACTTCGTGGCCTTTTTAACATAGAAGCAAAAGTGTGAAAGTGGGTGAAGAAATTAGTAGAGATATTACTTTGCAGGAGTTTGACCTGAGTTCATAACGTTATTACTTTACTATCGACAAATGTGCTTATTTCCAAAGCTCTGGTTCCATTCTTTCTAGTGATATGACAATGACATATCACTGCATACATATTAAAATAAGTATATATTGAATTTCATGAGTAATGAGTATCTATGATTAAATTTGTTGCACAGACAACTACTGGCTTAGAAAGGTCAAATTGTGTAGTTGCGTTTGATATGCTCTATAACTTGCTGCATTTAATACTTTTGAGAAGGAATTTAAATCTAAACACAAAGCGCATTTGTCATGCTATAAGGATTAAAATAAAAGTTTGCTATCTTGGAATACACACTGATCTGGTTGCTTGTAGAGAGTCACCACTCTTGTGTCTGTCTTTTCGATATAGAACTGGAAGACAGTTAGCTTAGCTTAGCTTAGCTTAGCTTAGCTTAGCATAAAGACTGGAAGCAGAGGCAGCCAGTAGTCTGGCTTGTTAACTTATCAGGTTAATCTGCACAAAAAAACAAGAAGGAGGTGAAAAATCGGTGTTCTGTTCCCGCTTGTTTCTTGGCCACTGGCAGTGACTTCCTCGTGGTTATTGCTTTTGTCACGCTAAGCCAACAGTCTCCTGGTTGTAGCTTCAGAATATTATTTATAAGACAATTACTCAAAGTGTCAAACTCTTCCATTATAGTAAATGCATCATGGCCTCACATTTAGCTTTGATAGAACTCGTAACTAAAATGAACTTATTAGAGCACATAAAAGGTAGGAGGGAAAATGTTTGCTGTTTATTGACTTTGGGTGAACCGACCCTTTAATGCAACCCATTTCTTGTCAGATAGAAATCATCCGTTACTGGGAAGCAAACGGAGCAGGTTGGAATACCTGGAAATTGTGGGACAAAAAGGAGAACATGTTTTGCCGGAGGCTCTTTATCCACCGCGGGGACTGAAGCCACTTTATATACACTACTGTGCAATACTCACAGGCACCATTAGACAGCTGGGAAAGACATGTTCTTATGGTGGAGGATATTTATGTCCTTGTGTTTGGCGGAAAATGCCTGAGGGCCATGTGTGACAGGAAAAGATGAAGGAGACCCTGGAAGAGATGGAGCGCCTGGCTCCCCAATCTGGCCTGCGAAATACTGGGCCCTCTGGTTCCAGAAGATTGGCTTGAGATGACTTGGCACTCCTAACAAAGCTATTTCCGTCTTTCAAGCTCGCTTACTTCATCCCGATGACAAATGACCAGCGTCTGACCTCCCGTGGCAGCCATTTTACACCTTAACTCAATTCATTAATGTCCTAAAAATACCCGTATTCGAACAACAGCACACCTCCAGGGGTGTGATGGCGGGCAGGCAGGGAAGCCACGTGAGCAGAGCAGCTTAGCTTAACAACAAACGCCTGAAAAAAAATTAAATAAGGGATTTCTGGATATACATCCAGGACTCACACTGTGTGTAGCTGGAAAACACGGCCAAACAGGCATTCTCACAGGGATCTTTGGAGTTTTGTGCGTCTGTGCGGCCGGGGAGGTAAGCAGAGCCACGCTGTCTCGTTAGAAAAGTGTGCAAAAGCTCTCTGTTCAAAAGGAGACTGAAGAACAGGCTCTGCCAGCAGGATCAATGCCAGGCAGACTTGGAGCAGTACGGCCACACATCTCGTCTTACCCTGCCTGGTGAGGGGATATGTACCATTTCAGTGGGGATTATATGGGAGATAAAGAACACAGGGAGAGAATAATGAGAAGGAAGGAAGGGCAGAAGAGAGAGCACAAACAAAGTGAACCTACATGTCTTCTAAAACAATAGTTAAGCTTACACGGTTTACAGAAAGTTAACAGGGTAAAGCGGCTTTGAATCACATGTTATTTATAGACGACAACAGACGTTAGCAGAAGAGACAGTCCTGAAGCTTCTGAGAACAAAGATTTTCAATGTGTCATCACACAAAATGACCATCATTAGCACTGATTCACTGATTAGGTCATCGAGTGTTCAGCTTGTTGGCACCAAGAATCCACTCCTCACATTAAGTCCCCACGACAAAACTCAAGCATCCAGCTGACAGAGAAGCGTGACAATGTGGGAGAAAAGAGTCGGGTTTGTTTCACAAGTAAGAACTGAGCCCCGGCCTGCAGAGCGCATGAGGCAGACTGAAACTGTAATCACACCAGTGCGAAAATTGGGTTCAATTCATCCCACAGAGGCGCCGCGATCGCCCCCCAAAGAATGACATTCTAAGCATAGTTTGCGTCTAAGAATATCCTGCTTATGGAAAAAAAGGTTGTGAATGTAGGCCAAAGTCAGTGAGACACAGAGCGTAAAGAGAACACCAGGAGATTTGCCCGAGCTCGAGCTGCTCCCCCGAGGGTCTGTGTTTTCCGCCCCGGTGTTCTTCCTGTTCCTGACTGATCACCCCTGCTTCCTCCACAGGTGAGGCTGCCTGCTCTGCTGCTCTCACCGCTACCTGGGCTGGGAATACATGCTGAGTGCAGAGCTGGGGATCAGGCAGAGTTCTGAGAAGCAGAGCTCAAGAGAACGTGGGACTTGCAGCGGAGCATTAGAGAGCAATTCTGCAAACAGTCATGAGTGAAACTGGTGGAACTAAAAGAGTCTTTTCTTCAGTCAGTCTCCCCGCAAACTTAAACTTCCTGAAAGGACCCAGCAGGTGGTTCAGCAGGTTTTAGTCCATTAACTTCAAATCATGCTTTATTTTTTACGACTGAACAACATTTTCCAAAGGTGTCTTCATTTAGAATGTGTCTTTACCCTGTTGAGGCTGGTTCCACAAGAGAATGTGGCAACTAAGTAATCAAAGATACAGTCCATTACCTGACTTACCAGCTACCCTCAAAGCTAAGAGTTAGTATATCATTAGTTAACCACATTATTGTGTGGTGCTAAAGGTCGGAAAAAGCCATTCATTCCTAATGCCTCTAATATCAGAATGTAATATCGCCTTATGAAACAGTTTGGGGCAACATTAAATGCTCTGTCCTGCTGTACATTAGATTTAATGGAGGTTATCTTGGATGACTTCCAATCTCAGTGTTAGTCCTAATCTTCAAGTGCCTTCCTCTTGTAAAAGTCAGACATAACTCATGAGTTATGATGATGATATAGACTGACATTTTTTGGTTGCACTCGTGTGCCTGACATTTTTACTAAACCTTCTGCCAAGGAATGCGTTTTAAGTGTTACTTTTTTAGTCAGCTCTCATACACACTGGTAATTTAACACATTATGCAAATGATTATAAACAAGAGTAAAGGTCCAGATAAATGTTTTGCATGTGGGACTTAAAGTTAGTCGGAGGAAGCTTTTTCTTTGGCTATACTATAAGTAGAATAAGAATTCTTATTATCATATCTGACTCCTCACTGCTTCGGTGCTGCTCTGCCAGACATGCATCTGTCGGGGCACAGGGCCAGTTGTTTGGAGACATTGTGCTTTGTAGCAATTCAGTTTGAAACATCAATGATCCGACTGCAGAAGCACTGTTCCCAGCTTTGGTTGCACTCTTTCCCATAAATGCAGTGAGATCATGTTGGTCGCTTTATCATATCTCAAGTTGATAATTAACTTGTGGTGGTGGGTGGGGTGGTGTGACCGATCTGCATGCAGTTTAGAGGAGAAGAGTGGAGATTGCCTCTGAAATTACAATTTACCGATGTGCCCTAAAAGCCTCACCTGCATTAGTGGACTAGGGTACAGAGAAGCCACTAGTCTCCCCTATCGGTTACTGCAGCACACACAACTCAAACAGTTGTGTGGTCAGAAACACTTTAAAGAATAAAATAAGACGTAATGTCACAATTACTGTAGTTGAAACCGGCTGAGTTTATGTGCCTGGGCAGGACGCCCAGAGACACACAGGCAGATCTGCCAAATGTCGGAGCCCTGAACTCACAAATTTGATTTTAGCTACCTATTTACAGTTATAAAATCTGTCAGTGAGAGTCATTTCAGCCAGGAGAATTGATAGCAACAGTCTAAAAATGACAAAGTTGCTTTTGCCTGCAATCCAAGAGCCACTGTTTTAAATACTACCAAGAATTTAGAGCGGCTAACCTCCCATTGATATCATTGCAGCCTGTATACAAGCAGTCCTGGACAGTCAGAAAGAAGGAAATCTAATAACAAATGCAAAATAATCTGTTACCTTTAGACTTTTCTGTATTTAACTATGGCCACAACTTGTCCATTCGGTGGTTATCCCCAGTAGCTGGTATAGGACAGTTTGATTAATATAAAATTAATATAAAACTGCACTACAGTTCAGTTGGAGGTGGACCAACATGAGCTTTTTATATGGCACAGTGGCGTTCGCTGGTGTAACCTCAGTTTGAATGGTGTTGTCATCTAGCCAAAAAAAGTCAGTGTAAGATTTAACAACTCTACACATGGAATAATGTCAAGAAATGTTTTGTTTTTGAATGTTTTTTTGCATTAGATGGTCTTTCAGTTGCATCAAGGTGGGGACTCAGTATGTAATCTGAATGAATGACATCCCCATACAGTAATTAATACGTACACAACCACACAAACAGAGGGAGGACATCCCAGGATACTTGGAATGCATCCAGCCTCCTCAGTCCCAGACAATTTCCTCTGTCTTCTCACAGCAGCGGACATTATTCCATCATTACGTGGCGACAGCTGCCTGTCCCAAATAAAAATTGATCCCTCTGACGGGTAATCATCTTAGCCCCGTGGCTCCTCTTTGTGATGGCTAAACCTTTCTGCTGATTTACTGAGGGAGACGCTTCCCCGGAAACCATGGAGAGGTAATCATCAACACCAGCTTCCTTTTGTTCCTCTCTCAGCAGGATGGTAGTTGACTACTACATAAATGTGCCACACCAAGTGGAATGTTACGAGTTCAGCTGCCATTCAAAGCACTTAAACATTCGACTTTCCACTTTAACAGCTATTGATTTAGGCCTCTTTTATTCATACAGCTTTGAATGCTGCTCTTATCTCTGTGTTTGGTGAACCACTGCTGCCTTTCCAAAAAGACTCTGCTCTTGTAATACATTAAGAGTGAGCTGTACCTTCACAACTGATGCTTTTGGCAGTTATTACAGGTCAGTCACTGACCTAACGTCACTTTAATTTGGTTCCTTTGTTTGACCTCTGGAAAGAATCGTCTGCATTACACACTCAGGCTAAATGCTGCCAGGGTGGGATTAAACACAAAATGACCCTGAATTAAATGGAAAGGCCAGAGGGCGAGTTTAGAAGCTGCTGACAGATTAGGATTCCGGGAATGGGATCGAAGTGAGGAAAGAAGTGTTATTTTGTAGTAGCACTTTGTACTTGGCAAGACTACACAGTGGCTCCGATGTGCCTCAGATCTGAGCCCTGTGGCTACCCTCTCTATGTCCCGGTGACAGGAACTCCTCGTACCCGAGCCTTTCCCAGGCTTAAACTCCAAACCTATCCCTCCTTCCCTCCTTGAAATAGAAAATCGAACTGAACTGACTCTCAGTCTTTGCTTTCAAAGTGAAATATCTGCTACTTGAAAAAACTGATACCTTAGGAAGGAGCACCATACTGAGTATACTGAGTATAAGTAATCCAATTCCATTGTTGAGAAAATGATGGTACAGTAGGTATACTTTACAGAAAATCCATGATGAAGGTCACAACATTATCCTACGCTGCATCCCATACAAAGTCTCTCAGTTTTAGATTGTAACTGCCAAACTTGGAGAAAGTATAAGTTCAAACTCCCCATTGAGTTCCAGAACATAACCTCTGCTTGCCGTCCAACAGGCCAGACAGGCTAATTGTGGTGTGCATCCAACAGCTACACACTGATATCAAGTCCTGCTTCTTCCATCCCTATCAGATTACAACATGCTGCAGGTTGTTCAGAACAGGTGCATCACTCACTAGTCATGTCAGCAAATGTCTCTCAGGCGTATACAAATGAGAGACACGTCTGTCACGTCAGTAAAAAGCTGCATGACTGTTATTATGTGAGCATCAGGTTGAGAGGGAACACTGTGGCAGGACAACAGGTCGATGGATATTCGCCCTCCTCCATAATCACCTCTATTTGGAGGGGTTAAAAGAAGGGCCCATAAAACATGACCTTTTCCGAGGCTCTAATCGCTCTCCTCGGGGGCCAGGCAACTTCCATTCCCAACATGACAGTTTTACAAGTCCCTTCTGACACCATCGCCTGTGTTCAGGGACACTAAACACGCATAACTACAGACCAGCACAGCCGGGGGAGGAACGGAGGGAGGGGGACGATGAAGGGCGAGGGGGAGGATGTCCTGGCACACGGTCAAAGTCACTATCAAGAACATCAAGAAGGACAGACGGAGCAAGACGTCGATTAGCATCAGCCCCGTGCGTCAGCTGGCTTTGATCTCGCCACTAAATAAACAGCCATTAAGAAGGACCACGTGTGCCGACATCCAAAAGCTGCACGTATACGAAGGTGTGTCATCTGCCAATAGTCGTCATCTATGACAGGTGTTGTATTTCTGTGCCATTAATGTGTTTTGATGTCAGTTTCACTCACCGTGTGGGACCAAAGGTTCTGGCTGGCTTCCATCACCGCCAATCAATGAGCGACTGACTAGCTCAAGAGGAAGCGGCCGTAGCTGAGTTTTCCATACGTGCATCTACTCATCTGTTGTACGCTGCGTATTTTATATATTAATTAAAAATCTGCGATACAGTGAGACCGCGAAAAGTGAACCGCGATATGGCGAGGGACTACTGTATTTCTCACTTTTCTCACATTACATTTAAATGTACAGGCAAGACAAAGATACATGCAAACATGAAGATTCTGAATCTCATATTGTCTAATTGTAAGAGCCATTTTTATGAAATTTATTTATGACATTTTCAAAATTCAAAATCTTTAAACCAGAATTGGTCCTATTTCAGCTCCTATTGGGCCACTTTTGCTGACGTTTAGTCAGTTATGAGGTTATTTATATGCTTAATACATGGGCTCATTGTCATTGTCTTGTTAAGACACGGTATTGCTTTAGCTATGCTCACGTTTTAGTTTTTTTTTTTCTTGGTTTGTTTAGGTTTTGTTTGTTTGTTTTTGCTGCACAGCATTGTGTAATTTGCCTCTCCTTGTCTCTACATGAGCAACAAGCATTTTTAATGTAATGTTGAGTATCGTCTTCATATAATCACTGTCAAAATTTGAGTAGCTAATGCTAATATTAGCAAGCTAAAATGCTAAAGGAAACTAACTAACTAGCTAGGAAATGAGCTACTGTTAACTAGCTATGCTAAATAATGTAACTATGTGATAATTATGTTTTTGCTAATGTGATAAAGGTAAACCTATTGAATCCTTTTCCAGATCCACAGTTAGCTTGCTAGCTAAGTTAATATGCTGATTTATATTGTACGTTTCAATCATGTCAAAGGAAAAGATTTAGGTGGATAGTGATGCAACCACATGTATGAAAGACAATACAGCATGAGTGAGTATCGTCTTTTAGTTTGTGACAGAAAAAATAAACACTAGATGCTGATTTAACTAATTTAACAAGCAGGTTAGTTTTTTATTCCTAGTTTTGTTAATCAGGGATTGAAATTTAAGTCGTACAGCAATCCGGAAATTCACACAGGTTTCAGTTGTCTCCTGGTTGATGGAACCCTGCCTTTCATTTATACATATTTCCGTTTAATTTTAATTTTAGGTGCATACATCCTCATCACCAAAGTGCATCATCTGCTCACTATACAGGGAAGATTTGGGTCTAGATTTATTCAGATTCAGTCCATGCAGATAAGGTTTGATCGTGAACTCACTGCAATCTGAGTTTATCCTTACATGAAGCATCTGTGAAGAATGTGCTCACATTTCAGTTAAACTGCAGATTTTCTTTTACAAAATGTTTCTAAAATGGCAATCTTCTGAAATAGAAAAGCAGAGGAGGGAAGCTAGCAGTTTCATATACAAGACTGTGATAAAATTTTATTGAACTGCCATGAATAATGCATTATTTGTCACCTAACAACAAATACTGATGTCTCTGCTTGTATCCAGACGTTCTGTCAGAATGACTCAGTTCATTGTTTGGTTTCTCCGCTGAAATCTGATGTCCCCTTGAAGAAACAGAGAAGCATTTAGCAGGTGATACTGTTTCCAGGACAGAAATAGAGCGACCTCAAATCCGGGCGAGGTGGTAAGAGGGCCCTAAAGTGAGTGCACTTTAGTGAATAAAAGAAATGATGAAGCAACTGTCGCAGAGAGAACCAGAGATCCAGGTGAAAATGGAAAGCATGTTGCCTGGAGTCCTCTCAGGCCTAACTGTGTCTGTGGGTCCTCCTTCCTCACATTAGAGACATGTTCTGATCCATGCCTGCAGCATCCTCACTGTCCTCTTGCACTGCTTCACTATAACCTTTTAGACTGACTCCCAGAATAGGTTCTTTATAAATATTTCCCCTCCACACTCATACATACGCACCTATGACCAAACACACGTCAGTTTATCCCACTGCCTAAAGGACATCGTGCCCTGAGGAAGTTCTTGACTTACATATGCAGCCGCTCTGACCTCTTATGTTCTGCGCTGAACCAGCAGCAGCACAACTCATCAGTCACCCTGACGGACAGCTCTAACGGCGGCGAGGGGTTGGCGCGACATTAAAAAGTACATTTCCTCTGAGGAAACTGGGTAATATCTATGCAAATGTACTGGTATTTCTCTACACGTGAAGGAACACATTAACATGAATTCTCCTGAAGTCTCACCTCAGCCCTGGTGTTATCCCAGCCCAGAGCAGAGAAAGAGGCTTCCACTGAAAATGTATGTTCTGATGAGGAAGCACTTGTTTTGGGTCATTCAGGTGGCAGGATTGAAAACTGGGCCACCTCAGGGGAAAGCGGACTACTTATCCACCTTTAGTTATGAAGACAAATCTCTGTTAAAGCCTCCGTTAGGAGAATCACCTGGTCTCAGTATGATCTAAACAATCTAGTGATTGTTTTTGGGAAGGAAGAGATTATTTACATGGAAGAAACTTCTAAATATGAAACTGTGACGCACACTGATGAGTTTTTAGGGGTTCAATCAATGACTAGGGAGGAGCTTTAATAGAACCAGAAATTCAAGGATACAAAAATCACTGAAGTATCAGGAGCGATATAAATCCCAGTCAAAGTACAGTAATGCCACTTATTGCTTGTGCTACACATGCTACAATGTATTTAAATTGGCAAGTATCAGAGGCCTTTCCAGAGAAACTGAAGAGGTGTACAATGGCATTAGCCAAGACGTGCTCTGTAGTTTCTCTAAGTCTAGAATAAACATTCTCTGCAGTTTTCAACATGATCATTGTGAAGCGTTGCAAAGACAATGAAGATATTTACACGTGATTAACTAAACCTTATTGATGAGGGATGGTTTAGGGAACAAAAATCAACTCTGTATTGACACTTTTTATCAGCTAAAGAAGTGCACAAAGGAGCTATGCTGTTCGACTTTGAGGTTAGTTTGTGAGAAAAGCAGCAATAAACAGGTGTACTGGTTAGCTGAGGTGCATTGATCAGCCACGACATGATGACAACTGACAGGTGGAGTGAATAACATTGATCATATTGGTACTATGTGGTGTTCTGATGGAAAACCTTGGATTTTATCATCCGTGTTGATGAGACTTAGACACCCAAATAAACATTGTCCCACAACAAACACACTCCCTCATGCAAATGGAAATCCCAAATGTCACTGGCCTACCCCCACAGGAAAATGCACCCCACCACATGGAAACAACATCAACCAATCAGGAACATGTTGAGGAACATGACAATGGTCCAACATGTTGATTTGACCTCCAAACTTCCTACAGCTCATTCTGATCAAGCACCAACAGGATGCAGTAGAACAAGTTGGATTGACAGAGTCCCCACTGTACAAGCCAGAGCACCCAAAGGATCCACTACCAACGTCCTGGTTCCAGACCCCATAGGACACCCTGAGAGGTCCTTTGGTCCATGCCCAATGGTTCAGAGCATTTTGGACCACATAAGGGGACCAACACAATATTAGAGAGATAATCATAATGTTAAGCCTGATCAGTGTATATTGGTATTAGAGTAGTTATGAGTCCTTGAATTTAGCCGAAAACACTTTCATAGATGAACATTTAATATCGGAGTTGGGTTTGAGTGAATCAGAGGAGTAAAAGTTCGATCTCCATGTCTCTAAATACAACCGTGGTTTAATTCAGTGTACACCAATTGATGTAAAATATAAATAAAATAGAAAAAAAAACAGTAAATGTCAGTGAGTTACAGCACTTAGTGGACTACAGTCGTCATTCCATTGGTTGAGCTATGACGTCTTAAGACAGTTGTTGGGTAAACAGCTGTACTTTCTGGCCCTGGTCCTCTGCCTGCTGAGAGTGTGGGCTGCTGGGTACTTGGAGTACCTTCTTGTTCCCACTTTCTCCTCAGTAACTTTACATGTCAACACAACCAAACAACTCCATAAAGACCCTGTGTCTCAGAATTCAATAAATACGATTGTATTAATTTGTCTCGTTTGTCTGTCAGGGGATGTAACAACTAATAGGTGTGATGTGTTCATGTGGAACACGAGACTTCAAAGGGTGAAGCAGATATTTTTAGACTGAAAGCATTTAGTGTTTCCTGCAGTTTTATTCTCGTCAGTGTGGAAACACCTCCGAGACAGCATTTTGACTATAACAGGACGCTAAAACTGAGTCATACTTTGAGAGCTGGTAAGGCACAGATGATGACTCACCCACATACTCACAGAGAGGGAAACTCTGGGATACATTTCACCTTTCAACAAAGAAATATCCCAGATATATTTTTTTTAAAAGGAAGAAAAAAATTACCACCACTGCTTGTTTTGTTTGTGTCTGGTTCTTTTTGAACTGGGAAAAATACCCATATGATATTATCACTGGACAACACTGAATGCACAATATCCAGTATTTGTCTAAGCAGGATAAGGGATTGATGCATCTTCCTGCCCCCTGAGTCTTTCTCTAAGCATCCTGCATCTTTTCCATCTTTCTGCTCTCTACACAGTAATCTGCACAAATGGAGCTGAACTGAAGGTATTCATACTGAAGCACTTGGCTGCACACATGGAAAAAGGCACATGCAGTTGTGCCAAGAATGAAGGAATCTCTGTCAAGTGAATGTGGCCGTCTGCTTTGGACAGTTAGAAAAAAGATCTTTGAGTGTGACTTTCGGCAAATAATGTGACATGCTGCCATCAGAGAGGGTGTTTTCAGCTTTTTGTAGACAATCCCTTACACAGACGGCTAATACAGCCTCAAGCAGAGATGAGCAGCAGTCTACAGAGGCCTGGTAAGCTCACTTTTTTTATTTCTTTCTTCACCAACTCAGACTTTTTTTATATATTAGAACTTGTATTCTTTCACTCTATAGTCGAGAGTGATTAAAGTGATGCGACCTACAGCCATTTATCAAACTTCACATAAGTTCCTCTAAGGGATTTATATGACTGTTTTCATATATGCAGCAAAAAAAGCACTTTGACTTGGTGAAATTTCACTTTAAAGCCCGCCTCTATGGAGTTCAGAGGTTTTCATGGACCTAAGAAAACACTGGGCAGTGGTGGCTCAACAGTTGAGGCTAAGATGCCATTGTCGGCCCTTGATCAAGACCCTTATCATGTTTGACTGTCCATCATCACCTTATCATGGCTGACCTTGCACTCTGACCCCAACTGGGATATCGTTAGCCTAAAGTCATATTTTAAGGTTCTCAGAAAAGCCATCTTTGTCCTTAGCGCCAAAAATGCCGAAGTCAAAGAGATGACTTTGGCAGATGGCGATCTTGGAATGTAACAAGCATTCTGATAGGCTGAGGACATAGGCAATAAAGCATGGTCAATCAGCAGTGTCAGGAGAGTAGGGTTAGGCAGATGTCACAATTAGGCCAAAATATGACTCAGTGGCTCAGGTGTTAGAGCAGGTTGTCCACTGATCGCAAAGTTGGCAGTTCGATCCCCGGCCCCTCCGCATGCTGTAGTGTCCTTGGGCAAGACATTGAACCTGAAGTTGCTCCCAATGACAGATTAGCACCTTGCATGGCAGCTCTGTCACCATTTATGGGTAAATGTGAAACACATTGTAAAGTGCTTTGGATACCACTAAGGTAGAGAAAAGCGCTATATAAGTGCAGACCATTTACCATGCTATGAGGCTAACGATATGCTAAAAGAGAATTTTACAGTGCTATAATGTATTTGTGACATCTTCTTCACTGACATTAAAGAGAAGTACACCTAACCCAATGAAATCCAATCCAAATAGACTCGACGATATGTGCGATAAGCATCCCCAATAAATGCTTGTAAAAAGTTGCAATTCATGCTCTTTTCCCTGCTCGTCACAGTCAACAGTCTCTGACTTACATCTCCTGGACTATGATTTTGAGTCTGCTTGAATCTATTCAGAGATTGCATGCACTGACACACAGACCCAACTAACAGCAACACAATGAGTCTCCTAAAGCGAGACACTAGAACGAGTTTCTCTCATGTATTTTCTGTCTGTCATGTCCTATTGGGATAAATACCAGCTCAGTGTTTTGTTATGCCGGCTGTACTTTGCAGTCAAAGGGTCTAACAGCTGTTGAACATCACATTGTCTTGAAGGGAGGATTTCTAATACAGCTAGTAGCTTCTTGTAAGGAATGAAACATATATAGATATCTTTAAGCTTGTTCTGTAGCATGCTTACAGTCAAACGTCTACAGAACCTCTACATACCGAGTGTTGTTTGAATCATTGATACTAAGTCATGTTGGGAGTTGGTTTGCATAAGAGCACCTGCCAAGTGCTGTTAAAGTAAACGACAGCCTATGTGGACTGTAACTGTGTATATATGCATGTGTGCACGTCTGCCTGACTGTCGCTGCGAGCGCTGCGGTGACGTTAGTGTCATCATGTGACGGCGAGTGTGGAGAGCCAGAGCTGCACAGATGGTGTCAAGGCAGGGCTCCTCCAGTGCCGCGGCCCTCCTGCCGTCTGCGCTCACAGACAGGGAGCAAGAGATCAAAAGGCAGAGCGCAGACGCTTCACATGATGGGGACCGCGGATGAACTCGCAAACACACGTTCACATTCTGAGGGTGATCTTTGTAAACAAGGTCAGTGACGTAGAATCAGTCACAGTAAAGATTCTGTCCTCTGAGCTGAAGCTGCTGTGGCGGAAACCCAAGAACCAAGCAGCTAATGAGGGCTGAAGAATATGTTTTTCAGATTAACTTAGTCATATCATAGTTACTTTTACAATTCAGTTTGCCTGAGATTCAATCACAATCAGTACAAGCCCAAAAGAGACATGCTATTTCACATTTGGGAGGATTTTGTAACGCGCCCTTCAAACTTTAGAGGATTTCCCTCCCTTACGAGCCTGTAAAGGGTTAAGGATTATGAACATTAAATAATTATTAATAAATAACAAATACAACCTGCTTGGTTATTTGTAATGTTGGCCATATTAAATTGTAATAATGCTACACATTTGTTACAATTTAATAAGGAGCAAGAGCACACAGAAGTTCAACAAGTCTCTGACCTAAACTCATTTTACCTTCCAGAAATCCACACAATTTCCTGTCAGCTGCTTTTGCATCATGGCATCAGTCTACCTCTAAATTGTATTAAATAGAATTACTGTGTGTGTCTGTTATTAAGATGCAACCTGCCATCATTATCAGAAGGTTGCACGTTCTGTGTTGTGTCTCAAATGCATGTAGCAATGCTGAGTTACATTTCTCTTGCATCAAACTTGGTAAAACTGCAGGTCAGAATTTTAAGAGCAGGTTCACTGACGTCAGTGTCACTCAGTCATTGTTATTTAAACTGATATTTGCCATCTAATTTAAAGTTTTGATTATAGCAAAGTCTTTTTTGTACAAACTTTTTCAAATCTCACTCAGAGACACAATGTCTCTCACCTGTAGAGCTCAGGGTTGTTCATTTTGGCCTCATGGAGTTGCTCCTGACATAATCTAATAAAGCATTTTAAGGTGGAACTTAGGGGAGTGCAACATGTTAGGCAGCAGTGGAACAGTCAGTTCTTGATGCTGGTGTGCTGTAAGCTGGAAAATTAGCAGCATAAGAATCTAGAGTGGTTCGATCCCCACGAGCCTGAACCTCAAGTTACTCCCAATGGCAGAGTAGCACCTTACATGTTATTGTGAGTGTGAACGGGTGAAAGCTCTTTGTAGAGCCTAGCTGGGGTTAGCAGGCGCTATATAGGCGTGGATCATTTACCATATGGAGTAGGAGTATGTATGACCAAAGAGCCTACAACAGGCACATGACCATCAGAACTGGACCTTGAAGTAATGGAAGAAGGTGGCCGAGTCTGATGAATTACATCATGGCAGGACTCATGTAGATGTTACTCTGACATGTAATCCCTACCTCAACATTGCTGCAGACCATGTGCACCATTACACTAGTAGTACAAGGTGTTGACTTGGCCTCCAAATTCTCCAGATCTCAGTCTGATCAAACATCTGTGTGATCTCCATGAAAGCCTTACTTTGCAATTTAAAGGATCTGAACGCCTTGTTGCCTGATACTACAGGACACCTTCAGAGATCTGTGGGAGTCAAGCCTCAGCCGGTCAGATGGCACAAGGGAACCTACACAATATCAGGCTAAACTCTACATAAATCTAGACATGTAGACCAAAAACCAATCTTCTCAATGACAATGCAAATTCCATCGACTGATCTTGACCATGACACAGTTGCAAGCTTTATAGAAACTACTATGGAAACCTAATCCAATCTAATGACTTCCAATTTGTGAAACACATCACATCAAACTAGGTATCAGTGATTGCTTGATAATGTAGTGGAGAGAAACCAGAATTTGTATCACCCACCAAAAAAAAAAAAAAACCAACACAAACATGAGTCATCAGTAATGTGTCTCACTGAGACTGTGACTACTGTAACCTAGACTGGATCATGGATGCAATTCTTATTTTTGTTGTGTTTATATCATCATTTAAACAAATTACATTTAAAGAACATGTTGATTCTATCCAAATGAAATGAGAAAAAAGGAAGGTGAGAGCTCGAGGTCTGATCTTTCCTGTGTGCGATCCAACCAGGTGCTGAGAGCTGAAGTGGGCAGGAGGTGAATGACAGAGGATGAAGATGAAGCTCCTTCTCCTCTTACTCTTATTAAGATTTCTCAGCTTTTGGAAAGCCACTTATACCCACCACCATAAGTGTGTGCACGCACATGTGTGTGTATGTGCGTGTGCTTGCCTGTGAAAGAGAGACCCTCTCCACAACTCCACTAGCCTCCTCCAACACGCTGCTTAAGTGACTTCTAATGGGGAGAGAGTCATGGTTCGAGGCAGAGCTTGGCAGAGAATGAATAGCATAATTGCCTGTGTCTGAGGAGGGCGGGAATACGAGGGTGCTACAGAGGAGAGGGTTATATTTACATGCTGGGCTGTGAGCGTGAGCAGACACACCACGGCATTTAAATCTGACACTGCAGCCGGCGGTAAACCTGCAGATCTCACGCAGCGGCTGATTGTTTTTACTCCCATAAACGCTTGCTGCATAAATAGTGGAATGATATTGCGCTGAACGGCTCACACTTTGCATGTAGTGCCAACAGAGTGGAATGAAGGGAAACATGTGGAGCTCCATATTGCAAGCTAATGTTCTCAGCGAATGAGTGAGCGGCTAATGGTTTTAGCCTGTGTCGGTGTATTAGCATTATGTTCGAGTTCCAGAGCCAAGCATCCAAGAACTAAATACCTGCAGATCTCTGGCCATGTAGGCTTGCTGGGAGGCCGACATCTGCTGAAGTGAGTTAGGGGCTATGGTAGGGCATCAATGACCGGTTCCAACTTTGAACCAAATGTCTGATTCTAAAGGAATCATTAAGAAAGTTTCATATTAATTGTGCTAATTGGTTCTTGAACCAACCAGTTAATACTAGTACTGAACACCTACTGTATATCTACCACTGTCTGTCTGCCCTATTAGTCATGTCAGCTGTCCTTCCATCTCCTAATGCATTTGTTTTAAATCATGAATCAGTTAGAGATTATCAGGTGAACAGCACAAATAATGTGATTTGCCTCCTAACATTCACCTTAATTTAGCAAATGCCGCTACGAGACGTTTTACAAGGACTGGACTGGACTCTGCTATTGTTACAGTAAAGCAGTCAAACTAAACACTTAACAATAAACCAGATGAGAACACTGTGGTAACATCACATGAACCAGGACCTGTTGTTTCTCTTCTGTGACAGCGAACACAACACACAGACTTTCAGAAACTATTTTGCTTATCAAGTCCCATTACAGCTGAGTAAAGCAACGTCACTGGCCTTATAGCAACACTATTCTGCAACATGCTGCTTCTTCTCACTTCAAAACAGACCCACTAGTCTGCACCTTCCTTATTGGAAATGTGCAGTTAGACTGTGACTGTGTACCCTCCCTGGTTAAAAACATTAATTCATATAATTATTAGGTGTTGGTTTACCTTGATAGACAGAGATGGTAGTTGTGGAGGAGCTACTCACATCCTCAATCAGAGTCTTCGATTCAAAATGTTGCTTGAAGTTAATGTATGGAAGTAAAATGTACTTAATACAGAAACAATTCTCCTGTGATTGTTTCACTGTAATATTATATCATTAGATTATTACTCATGCATCAATGTGAAAGCAGGATTTTACTGTTGTGGAAAACCTACCCAGTTGAACCTCAAAGACTCTCAATCAAGAATTGTTGGAATGCAAATGGAAGCCAGCTGTTTACATGGTCCTCATTAAATTCTTACATTCTGGTAATTTGCTATGCTGAACCAGACCCCATGAAAGAGAGATGACTAAACACTGATCCTCTCTGTGTCTAACACAGCATGTTCAATTCAGTTCAATTAAGTTTTATTTGTATAGTGCATATGTACAACACATGTCATCACATAGCACTTTACATAGCAGGAAGAACAGGAAACAGAAAACCCAACAATCCATAGCTGCTTTTGGATTTCCTTTGAGCAAGCAGTTAGCGATGGTGGGAAGGAACCAAAAAACCTCCTAGGATAGGGAACAAAAACCTCCCACAGAACCAGGCTCAGGGAGGGCGGCCATCTGCCTCGACCAGGTTGGGAGTGGGTTGTAACTCTGATACATGTTCGATCCCCTTACATTGAGGTTTTGTCCATGTGAGCAGGAACGGTCACTCATGTTTTTTACTCACTGAGAGGCTAAAACCTGTAAATTTCCTCAAAAGCTGAAGGTTATAAAGGATCAGACATGCTAAAGGGCTTATGATACACAACCAACCCTGTATAGGGAAAAACATCTCGTCTCTATGTTCACAGGCTGATGTTCTCCCGTCAGTAGAGAATAGAAGCACAACATTGCTGTACTTTGTGCTTACTTCCACTAAATGTAGAAAACTTTAAAGGGACTTTGCAGTGTTACTCTGAGCCCAGATCATGTCAGATTTGCATTAGTGCCAGAGCTCTGACTACGTGAACTCTGTGACCTGCAGCAGGCTGATAAACACAGCATGTTAACTTTCATTTCTGAGCAGTGGCTGTCTAAATATTGCAGCGTCCTTGAGTCTAGTCTCAGTGACTGACACTTGAGTAAGGCTTAGTCTAGCAAGAGCTCTGGCTTTTTTTTGCTACCGCAAGCTCAAAGTGTAATCCTCCTAAAGTCAAGCTGTTTACCTCAACATCGGACCCAATTCAGCGTCTGGGTGAACGTGATATCTGAGGTCATTTAGATAAAACTCACAGTGACTGGGCTCTTTTTTTTTTTCTTTTCGCTTCAGCTCTCCTTCCTGCTATCTCCTCCGTCTCCTTGTGTCCTTCTCAGGGCTCATAAAATAGCCAAGAGGCTGCAGGTATTTTAGGGTGGTGCTTTAGAAAGCTAACCCCGTCTCTGAGTTGACTTTGTTCGTGAAATATGTTCCAAATAAAGGCAGCACCTCTGGCTGATGGATCACCACGGCAACAGGAGAGACTTTCATCCGAGAAAACATGGATTTTTGCAGCAAAGTTACAATTTAGGGTCATTTTTCAGACACACTTTGGCTAATAATGATAATTTAATGACACAACTTTGCTTGTTTTATCTGCTTGTTTTGCTGAATGTTAAAATAAAGCTTTGACTGTTCGGCTGCTGACACAATTACAATCTCAAATCCACTAGTTTAAGACTGAAATCTTCTGCCACCATCTCATTTAGTCCCGTTTTGCGGCTGCCATTGCTGCTAAAAAATGAAACAAATAAAAATCCTGTTTCCCACAAACCTCAGTGACTTCTGTTTCTGAGAAATAGAAGCCATCGAGGTGTCAGAAGATAAATCCAAAGGTCCTTTCTCCAGTCCTCTAATGCACTCTGAGGCTTCAAACGTCACTCATTTTTATGGATATCAGAGCAAGTTTGGTTCTTGCCCATGTGACAGTATTTTTTCTAAAAGGCTCTTAGTGCTATTAATGCTATTCATTATGTATCAGGGTGTGCTGCTTTACATTACATAAGGCATAGTGGTAGATATGCACTGTGAAACCTGTCCTTTCCATTTACATTAATACTAATATTAACATGAAACCCTTCACTTTCATTTCTCGGTTGGATGAAAACTGAAATATCTTTGCCTGCCTGAATTATTAGGTAGTGGAGCTTCATCAGTAAAGTTACACATAAGATAGATGTCATCAAATATAAATACATCTGGACTATGACCGAGACTGTAGGTTGTTCTGCTTTCATTTTTAATTTCAGTAAGTGAAGTCTGGTCAGTAGGGAGTGGGTATAATGTAATGGGAAGGCCTTGGTCGCATGTGGAGTTTATTGCCTTTAAGTTTATTTATCTGCAAGTGGAGGGAGGTCTGCACATCTGGAATCAGCTGAAGGTTTTCAGGAGAACAAACTTTGATGATTTTTTTTTTTTTGCATTGGCTGAATCAGCTCTTGAAGCCCCCCTCAAGTCACTGATGTAACCCCAACACTGTTCAACACTGTAAAACTACTTGATGCTACAAAGTGGCAAGTTGTAATATTGGACTAATTCAGTCAGACACGTCTAAACTGGATTCTGAAGAAGAATAACGACAAGCCTCACCCTCCAGGCTGATAGAATTGTTACACATGAAACCCTGGAGGTCTGAAACAGTTTCTGGGCCTGCAGTGTTTAAGGTAGAAATGCTCAGCCATGACACTTGACTGCTTGTTTTGCTCCACACGCGCCTTCTGTCACATGAAAATGCCATAAGAACGGGTGAACAAGGGGAAAAGATTTACATTTTTTGATTCTTTGAGTCTTTTTTTTAAAAACTTTAAATCGAAAACAGTTCTACAATGAAAAGTCAGGGATAATTACCCAGGTGATGTCAGTAGGCTTTAGGCTTTCTCCGTTTTTAACAATGACCTTGTAAAAAAACTGGGAGGTTGAACTTTGAACGACTCGTTTTTATCTCACAGATAGTCTAATAGAAGTCCCTATCAAGCTGCATCATGGGAAGTGCAGGATCCAGGACTTTTAAATCTTCAACTAGGCTAAAAGTCAGGATATCTTTCCCTCTGCTGAATTGATTTTTTTCTAAGTCTCACTTGTGTGAGTCCCCAAACTCAAAGCACAACACTAAACTGTTAGAGTGTCCCTTTAACTGATTCACAACACACATACCTTTTTAGTCAAGCTACAGTTTCTGTTTCAAAACTGTGTCATGATGTTTCGTTGAAGTCTCATTCTAATTTCTGTCTGTCTCGCTCTTCTTTGATTCAACAGTGTAGGTTCTCCCACAGCTGTGCTCAGTGGAACACCAGTCAAACTGCTCTGAATTGAATTGAATTGTGAAGCGAGGTGGTGGATTAAACAGTCATTTAGCTGAGACACGTGCTGCCTTACAACACTCCTCTCCCCTTCTGACAGCAAGCAGCAGTGGTAATTTAAGATATATCGCATGCCAGCAGGCATTAGTGGCTGGTGCACAGTGGCATGCATCTGCTCACATGAAGACTCTCACACAGGAGAGTATCCTCCCTCTGCACGGCAGAGCTGAGAGGGGTGTAGTTGTCCTTGGATAACAGCGGGCTTACTGCCGAGAGGCTGCATTTCTCGTGCTTGAACAGCGCTGAAGTCAAGCTCTTAAAATGGCTCCTCGGCCTGCGGGAGCAGATGCTTGGTTACCCTCTACGCTGAAATGATTTGATTCCCACAGAATTCAGGTTAACTGTCGAGGAACAGGTGGGAGAGCTGAGGCTGGAAATGAGCTGCAGGTGTGTGTGTGACAAGAAATGATTCACATGTGAAGCATTTAGCTAACCGTCTTCTCTCAAGTTACACACAACTGGAACTTCTGAAAGCTTCATTTTCTTATTCACATTATGGTCTGCAGCATGCTGTGTGGAGGCTGAGGGCCAGAGACCTTCCCAGTATGATGAGGAAAATAAAAAAGTAGGCAATAAATCTCCAACAAAATGGCAGCACAGTGGGTAATAAAGCCGATTTTCAACAAATAAAAATGGAAAACAAAAGACAATTTCTTGCATTCGACTGTGGATTCAAATCTACCTAATAAGATATAATTGATTATAGGATCTGTCTCATAACAGAACAAAAAAATGCTAAATAAACTGTCACATTATCGTTGCACTACATCCTATGAAAAACAGCTTGAGTTCCATTGATAAACTTCCCTGTGTCTTCACTAATAAGTCTATTCAGTGGAATATTATGAAGTGCACATTGCCAACTGTAGATCATCACACAGATGACAGATGCTTTCTCCAGACAAGCTGGTTAATTAAAAGACAGAAAACACTTTGACCACTTTTAAAGACCTCTTCCAGTGAAAATCAAGTTGCTGTTGTTTTTACCTTATTAGCATGACCAGATGGTGTTTTTATATGGTAGAAGACACATCATGAGTGGATTAAATAGTTCAAACCATTGCTGATCATTTTTACCCTGAAAGTGCAGTGCACTGATGACAGTCTTAAAAACACAGATTCAGATGTCTGGGATTTCACACGTAACAAATTGAAGGCCTCATCCTGTCAGGTTGCAGGATGGAACTTCTTATACTACTATTCTTCTTTTTCCAGTTTCAACATGTATGACTGACTTACTCCAATATTACAACTTGCCATTGACTCTCTGATACACCTTTTCCACCGAGCTGGTTCCAGGTCTAGTTCAGAGCCAGAGCCTGACTTAGCACCAGTTCTTTGTGTTTCCACCACCTAAGCACCGGCTCCAGGGACTAAAAACTGGTGCTTAGCAAGCACCAACGCTTTGCTGGGCCAGAGCTAAGCACCGAGTACGTCAGGGACTGGGGGTGAGGTGACCAGTGATCAGTGGTGGAAAGGGACACACAAGCAGTAATATGTGTCCTTTTTCTCCAGGGCGTCCCTGGTCTGATTGTTGATGTATTGGAATGACTCCTGGGACACATGGAAGTTTACCACAAACTGTTGTGGACTGAAATTCGGTACTATTGTGTCCCATCAGTAATGCGATCGCGGATGTGCCCAGGAAACAGACGACTTCCGCCTTGCAATCAGCCTTCAGACCATCTATAGAGATAAACCTAGATATTATCATCAACTTACTGCGTTTGTTTAACTGCTATGTAATGGATGCAAGCGTAGTCGTTTCACGGTGACACAATGGCTCCAACTTGACTCCTTGCCAATGGAAAAGCAAACAGATTCTTAGGAGGAACAGGATTTGAACCAACTAAGCACCAGAACTAGACCTGGTTCTTCTTGGTGGAAAAGTGGTAAAAGTCTCTGTAACTCTACTGGATGGTTAAAACCAGTCTTCCAAAAGATATTCCTTCCTTTGATGTTTTAAAGATGGTGACGTGGAGTGCTGTCAAACACATGGGTCCATTGTCATCCTAGAAGAGACCACTGCCATCAGAATATAAGTGTTTCATTATAGGGTAAAGCCGATCACTCAGAACGACTTTAAAGTGATTTTCAGTGACCCTACTTCTAAGGGTCCAAACCATGCCAGTAGAATGTCGCCCACATCATACCAGAGCCATTTGATGCCTTTCCTGTAGGGGTCAAGAGTTCAGGTTTGTCCTTTAATTCGTCACCCATCTGTATGTAGGAAGGTGATTCACTGATAATAAAACCTTCCAACAGGTGGGACCAATCAGCGAAGTGACCTGCAGCAGCTTGGATCTCTCTGCAGCACATGGTCGGACGTCACCGGCTTCGACACAGCCATTTGTACCGCAGATGACTTTCAGAGTGTTATCACTAAACAGATTAATTTGGGAGTCATTTATAGAAAGGGCCGGGGGTAATGTTCTCATCCCAGCTTGATTCCTGCAACGCCGAAGATTTGTGAGTCAATGACTAAATTGCTGGTGTGGGAGTGAATCAGCTTTGTACTTTGACACATGTGCTGGGGGAAAAAAAGCGCCTCTCTCTACATCCCATCACTTTAAGTTGCAAAATATTTACAAGAGGCTGAGGTACACTCGAAAGAGCAGTTTTCATAAATTGAAGTAATTCAGGCTACGTGTTTCTCCCACTCATGTTTTGAAATGAATGACTTTACTCGCCACCCACTGAGGGTTTTCACCGGCAAAGGCTGATATCGAGGATGATTTTCATTTTACAGACTAATATGAGTCATATCTGTACATAAACAGACAAAATGAGAGATGTATTAAAGGACACAGTCACTATTTGGACAGTTCAGTGTTGATGTGACTCTATTAGGAGATGGTTGAGTGGTTCACCCACTATTTCGCTGCTAGTCCACATATGAACCCAAACCCTCTACCCCGACGTAATCCATTTAAAGCAGCATTGGTACACTCTGTTTTTCAGATTATTCTTCTTTTAGAGCCACAGTCTGAGCACTTTATGTCACTTTACATCTTGCTGCAGTAACTCTGTTCTTGAGTCTGTGGATGTTCTCAGTCGTCCAGGTCATAGTCATTCTGGGCAATTCAACTGAAGGCAGCTGGACTCAGTAGAATGTCTGTGAAGACGTTTCGCCTCTCATCCGAGTGGCTTCATCAGTTCAGGCGTGTCAAGACTAGACTGGGCTAGTCTGACTCGCTGGTGGGAAACCCAGGTATTTAACCCGTGTGGAGGTGTTTGGAAAGACCAGCGGTGACTAACTTAGTGCTCCAAAGGTGGGACTCGGACGGTGCGCCATGATGTTGCGACAGTCGTTGGGGTTGTCAGAGTTGTTAGGAGTCACATGAGGCCAACACTCGTCAGAGATGTTCGAGTCACACTGGGCCACTTGTGGACGACTAGAGGTTAAGTTGTTGAATCTCCTGAGTAGAGACGAAAGGGTGGCACTGTAAATCAGAGATGGGTGGTGTCACAGACCTCCTCCCCTGTTAAAGGATGGTTTTCCACTTTTACATAGATGGCTTCCTCAACTCCCCTTTCAAACCACCTGTCCTCCCAGTCCAAAATATGTACATCTTCTAAGGAGTGTGCCTTCTCCTTTAGGTGTACAAAGACAGCTGAATCCTGACCTGAGGAGTTTGTCCTTCCGTGTTGGGCCATACGTTTGTTCAGTGGTTGCCTAGTTTCACCAATATAGAGGTCACTGCAGTCCTCACTGCATATATCAGGTTGCTTTTCTGGGAGTGTGGTGTATGATCCTTAGGGTGTACTGGTTTTTGTCTGAGCGTGTTGCCAGGTTTGAAATATACAGGAATGTGGTGTTTTTTGAAAATCCACTTCAGTTTCTCAGATACTCCAGCCACACATGAAATGGCCACATTATTGCGTATATTTCCCCTTTCCTCTGCCCCCTACGAGTTTGTGTTCTGGCTAGAGTGTAAAGCTGTTCTTAAAGAAGAAACATGCCACTTTATACAATCCATGACCTGCTGCCTGGAAATTCAGGTGATATCAGTCCCAGGTGCATGCAAAAAAGAAATAAAAATGTCTGCTAAAAAGATTTAAACGTTCACAAGAACCAAACTCCTCGCTCTGAGCTGGGATGCACATGAAACTCGAGGTCTGACACTGCTGAGTAATGGATAACAGAGGATTTAAAGTTTCAGCGAGACTGGTCTGGACTCATTCAGGCATTCTGCTGGCTGTAAAGGCCTGCAGACATGCCCCAAATCTAACAGCGTTAGTAAGTGTTGGATTTTTGTGACACTTGCTTGGAGCTGACAGGTGCAGGCTGCAGAGCCAGTCGTGAGCTGATGCAGCTCCAGGAAAGGACAGCTGCTCAGAAACGACCCGAGGTGTTAAATTAACTCCGGTGGGTGTAAACCTGCAAATACTGTCATGGTGTTAATTTTAATGCTCCTAAATGGAACTCAGTTACAGAATGCTGAGAACATACATTTGCAAACTAACTGTTCATCTGCATGTCTAAATGTTTTTTTTTCCAGTCCAGGTTAATGCAAATCTTCCAGAGCAGAATCTGAATGTGGCCTGTTAGAATGATGTCTAATTGGAATTCATTCTCTCCTGAGGCAGGTCATTAATGTCACACCTATGGCAAAGAACTGATCACCATGGAGGAACGGGGGATTCTTGGAGGAAAAAAAACCCTTCATTCTATCAAGGGCAGGTGAATATTAAGTGATTACCCTCCAGATCTGACTTGTCCTGAGGGAGCATCAAGATTTTTTTATTACCCTTGTGAAGACCCCTCGAGCGAAATGATCAAGAATAATTTACACTGCATGTCTAAATTGAACCTGCCGATTTGCATAAATTGATATGAATTCCTGCGAGGGGCTGTGATTAGTGTCTTACATTGGCAAAGTGTGAGGTCCTTCGTTGAAAATTGAAATTTGGCCTCCAGATATGAGCATAAAACTCCTAGCTTACACCGAAGGCATCATAAAAAATTCCTCCAAGCAATTTCTCTAGTTACGTTGCATGGCTCTTCCTTCCATTCCATGGGTGACATTTAATGGTTACTATAAATGAATGAATACATGCTTTTGGAAATGTTCAGTGCATTTTTCCTCATATTGAATTTCTCAACTTTGCAGGCTGATTGTGGTCAAACGTAAGTGTGTACAACTTGTACTCATAGGCTCAAATTGAAATTTATTGACAGTGCAATGTCAATTAAAGACGTCGCCCAGTGAAAATCAAGTTTTTAACGTTCATTTGGTGTTTTTTTATGTGTTAGAAGACATATTATGTGCAAAATAAGCATTATTACAGTACTGCACCGCGGCAGCCCACTGCTCCTAGTATGTCTAGGTAAGGTTAACTATGATAGGATGGGTCAAAAACAGAGAAGGAATTCCCCAAGGAGATCAATAAAGGTTAGATTATTATTGTTGTTGTTGTTGTTGTTGTTGTTGTTGGCACTGCTAAGTATTTCCACCTTAAAGCTGCAGATTAGTGATGACACAGATCCAGATTTCCAGGGCTTCTTATGTATTCTTATTGGATCTCTATTTAATTACTAATCTTTCTGTAACTGTGTAAATAATTCACTAACCTTTATTTACAGTACTCTGGCAGAACAATCTCCTTTGGGATGAATAAAGTTTATCTCATCTCATCAAACCAGAGGAACCAGTCCTGTCACCTTGCAGGGTGGAACCTTCTGTATCATCATCCTTCTCTTCAGAACTGGTTTCCAATATGTCTGGCTGAATCACTCCAATATGACAACTTGCCACTGTGTAGTATAAAGTAGTTTTAGGGCTCGAGCAGAGTCACAGGCGAGCTGGTGTGCTCGAGCTACAGTGAGTGTGGGGTGGAGGGTATAGAGAGGCAGGAGCTTCATAGATCTGCACATTCTACAGGAAACAACCGTGTAGAGTTGCATCTCAGGCACTTTTCAGATGGGAAGGGATTCTTTAAAATTTAAATATGTAACTCTGGTACACAGAAATGAGTTTTTAGGGGTTTAATTAATGACTGGAGACAGACTAAAAAAGACAAGGCGTCATTTTAACTAAACTTAAATGATTTCTCTCTTTATTGTTGAGCTCTTCTTGTTCTTCTTCAGCATGTTTACATCTTTCCTGAATTGCATTCCTGCAGTCGAGTGAACAATGACTTCACTATGTCTATAACAAAGGCAGAGCATCTCAGATATCTCTTTTCTAAAATCTCCTGGCCTTATTAAGTGTGCAACTGTGACATCACACACCCAGATGTGGTTCCGTCTGTGTCAGAACAATCCCCAATGGCTTCTTTCAGCAATGACTGTAATCTTTTCCCAACTCGAAAGTCGTTTAAAGATCATATGAGGTTCCGTCTGATCGTATCCGAGAGCAGCAAAAGTGCTGGTAGCTGTTCAGAACAGCAACACTTAGAGATGAGGAGAAAAGGGCAGGGCTCAGTATCCATTTATAAAGGCATGATGACGCGTAGTTTGGGGCAATCTCCTCTTGAAAAAGTATTTATGGCTGCACTCAAATGAAAAGTGATGGAGGCTGAAAAAAAAACAGAGAGAAGCTAACACCTGGACAGTCACTGATTAAAGCAGGCATCAATGTCACATTCACAGCTTCTTGAAGGTATAAAAACTGCCAGATGCTGGTGCAGAGAATCTAACTATCACCATGAAGGGCCGCAATTGGTATATTGTTGAAAACTCAAGGGGGTCTCGTGTTTTTCTTGGTGAGATGTTCTTCAGACCTCTGTGACCTTCATGAGACAGAATTCTTGCTACTCAACCCTCATTCTCAATCAGCTGACCAGAACCCAGTTCTGTCTTGTCTACAGGCATCATTTGTCCTGTCAGGAGCTTTGGGGAGTGGAGTCACACAAATTTAGGAATCCAAACATTAATTTGCCCCGAAAAGACACGCGTGGTGAGCTGGTGCATTTTATGGGAGCAAGAAAGCCTCTTCGGCCGGATGGATTGTTTTCATGTGGCGAACATGAGGCACATTTCTAAAAGCTTCACTGGATTAAACTTTTGCCCCCATCATCTTGCTACAGTGTGTGTTTGATTCTCCCCATAGGCCTCCCCAAGCGTGCACCATGAAGCAAATTTCTATGTCTAGTATGAAAGTGAATTGGACACATTGCAAATCGTGTTCAGTGAGGCCTCTCCATCAGCCTCCACGGATAAGAATGTGAGGCAAATGTCGAAAACGTCTGTCTGCCTTAAACAGCTCGGAAAGCTGTTGCAGGCACACAGCGAGGAGAGAGAGACCTCCTCAGGCGGGGGGCCCTTTAACCTCTTCCTTCAGAGACGGGACTCTATCTTTGTACTGGCAAACCCCTCGTGGTCCTCACTGAAGAGCAAGAGCACTCAGGCGTGAACCTCCTCTGTCTGCGAGGCCGGTGAAGAGGAGATGGTTGCAGGAGCGGAGGGCTCCGCTGGGTCCCCGGGAGCCCGAATCCAGCAGAGAATTACTAATAGGACTGGTTCTGCCAGGTCTGTATCAGTGAACCAGAGAAGACAACTCAGACGAAGACTCCGGCGCTGCACTGCGGGGTTGGGGTCAGCTCGCTTTCACTTGAGTCAGTCCACAAAGCTGATTCCACACAACAAGAAATTAATCGTTTTCCTCCGCACCATTCTTAGTCATCTGATAAGAATCTGGCACTGAAGCGAAAGTCTTCACCCGTATTCATATTCAAACCATCTGTGGCATGCAGCGACCTTTATCTGGAATCACCATTTAGACCTTTTCAGCTTCAGGAACATTCAAAAGAACTTTTTAAAAAATTCAGCTTTTTTTAATAAGATCTTTGAATGTCTACTGCAAAAATGAAACTAAAGTCAGAGCGCAGGCATAGAGAAACATCACGTCACGCTTGTATTAAAATGAATCTGAGGTACATTCTTTATTTAATGTGTTCAGCACATACTGTCCTCAGTCTGTGGGTCCTGATCACCAAACCAAGAATTCACTTCTTCTCAAGTAACGTCTTAATGTGAAGGTTTTGGACCAGAGTGAGATATAGATCATATGAAAAACCGTGACACCAGCCTCCACTGTCACTAGAAGTAATCATTTTAGTTGCTTATACAGTTGTGTGCGAAAGTCAGGGCACCCCTTTAAAAACAGCATATTTTATATATTAAAAAATTAACATCCATATTTATAGTCTTTCTGGGATATGGGAAAAAAAGACAATATTATCAGGAAACATTAATGCATAGTTACATTTTATTTTATAACTTGAACAAAATTACAAAAATAAAAAACATCATTTTGGCCTGTGCAAAAGTCGGGGCACCCTGAGAGTTTCAATGTGTCAGATTCTTTTAACAAATTCAGACCTTTACCAGCTCATTAGTCCTGAAGCATGTGTCAACAATTGTCATTAGGGAGCGCCAGCTGGTGTGTATTTCAGGGTTTCTTAAATATGGCGACTCCACAAACCTGTGCAAACAACAGCAATCATGGGTTCCTCTAAGAAGCTAAGTAAGACAGAAAAAATGAAAGTTATTGATGCCCACAATGCCGGGGAGGGCTACAAGAAGATAGCAAAACGTTTTCAGCTTGCAGTTTCCACAGTGCGAGGTATAATTAAGAGATGGCAGGTGAGGGGAACTGTGGAGGTCAAGATGAGATCTGGAAGACCAAGGAAACTCTCGGACAGAACAGCTCGTAGGCTGGTCAGAAAGGTAAATCAAAACCCACATTTGACGTCAAAAGACCTGCAGGAAGATTTAGCAGACTCAGGAGTGGTAGTGCACCCGTCCACTGTGCGGCGATACTTGCACAAACAAGACCTTCATGGAAGAGTCTGCAGAAGAAAACCTTACCTCCGTCCTCATCATAAAATACAACGTCAAAAATATGCAACAGAACATGTACAGAAGCCTGATGACTTTTGGAAACAAGTGCTGTGGACTGATGAAGTTAAAATAGAACTCTTTGGCCACAATAAGCAAAGGTATGTTTGGAGAAAAAAAGGAGCAGCATTTCATGAAAAGAACACCTTGCCAACTGTTAAATATGGGGGTGGATCCATCATGCTTTGGGGTTGTGTTGCAGCCAGTGGGACAGGAAGCATTGCTCGGGTGGAGGGAAGAATGGATTCCATTAAATACCAGCAAATTCTGGAGGCAAATATCACAGCATCTGTAAAAAAGCTGAAGCTGAAAAGAGGATGGCTTCTACAACAGGATAATGATCCAAAACATACTTCAAAATCCACCATGGACTACCTCAAGAAACGCAAGCTGAAGGTTTTGGAATGGCCTTCACAGTCTCCAGACTTAAACATAATTGAAAATCTGTGGGTAGATCTTAAAAGAGCTGTGCATGCAAGACGACCCAAGAATATTGCAGAACTGGAAGCCTTTTGCAAGGAAGAATGGGGGAAAATCCCAAATGATAGAATCCAGAGACTTGTCGTTGGCTATAAAAAGCGTTTAGAAGCTGTGATATCTGCCAGAGGGGGTCTTACTAAGTACTGAAGGTACTGACGCTGTAGGGTGCCCCGACTTTTGCACAGGCCAAAATGATGTTTTTTGTTTTTGTAATTTTGTTCAAGTTATAAAATAAAATGTAACTATGCATTAATGTTTCCTGATAATATTGTCTTTTTTTCCCATATCCCAGAGAGACTATAAATATGGATATTAATTTTTTAATATATAAAATATGCTGTTTTTAAAGGGGTGCCCTGACTTTCGCACACAACTGTATATATATATATATATATATATATATATATATATATATATATATATATATATAGCACTACAGGAAATGTGGAAAAACAATATATACAGTTGTGATATAAAGCAGAAGAAACACACCAGGTATGTTCTTGGTAGATCAAGTGAGACCTGACATAAGTTGACTTGCATATTAAAATGACTGAATGACTGATAGATTGATTGGTGGACTGTATGTACCAATGTCAATTTAAATGTATATATCTCCTCCAAAAACTTTAACACGGAACTGTCTGTTTTGTTTTGTTTTTCTAGCCATTGAGGGCACCAGAAGCCATTCTGGTGAACTTCTTGTATGTGAGTCATGTTTCAGGCCACCCAGTAAATGCACGTTCAATATTCAATCAGTTTCCAGCTCAGTGTTGGTCTCCTCCAACTGCTGGCAAAAATATCTGGCCAGGAATTCCATCACTATGCAACTAAACTGCATTCTCCCAACCTCTCCTGCTATCCCCTCCCCCCACTGCATCCCTACTCCCACTCCCAACCTGGTCGAGGCAGATGGCCGCCTCCCCTGAACCTGGTTCTGTCTGAGGTTTTTTTCCCCCTCCCTATCCGAGGGGATATTTTGGTTCCTTCTCACCGTTGCTGACTGCCCCTCATAGGAAATCCAAAAGCGACTTTGGATTGTTGTGTTTTTTTGTTTTCTGTTCTTCCTTACTATGCTAAGCGCTATGAGATGACATATGTTGTAAATGTGTGCTATATAAATAAAACTGAACTGAATTCTCTTATGTTTTCTGTCCAATTCTGTTTGATTGTGACACATTGCAAATGTGTTTCTAATCAACACATTTTTAAAAACTAAAATAAGAATGCAGTGTAGTTGTATAGTAATTTGTGATGGTGCTAGATTACTATAAGCTACCTGCTGTGGAAACAAAGTTGATTAAAATGCCAAGATTTAGCCAAAGACATGAGGGTCGTGAAGCCAAAACAGCAACCTGAAAGACCCAAAAGATCTCCAAGCTGAGAGGAACAGAGTTCTTGAGACTTCTTGATGGATCCGTCACTATAAGTTCTCTCTTTCTCGTTACACATAGCAATTTCATTGACTGTTAATATACAAATATTCATTAGTGCAGCTTTACAAATGTACAAAAAATGTTTTCCCACTGGAATTAAAGCACTGCTTCTGATGAATGGCATTACTGATTGGAGTTTAGGGACATTGTTGCTGATATGTGCATGTATGTTTCCTATTCAAATAGGAAAGACTGAGGGTTTTCAGTGTTTTTAAGTGCAAATGCTCTTAAAATGACATGTTGAAAGAAATCATCATGCCTATAAGAATCATTAACACAGCTGGTCCTTATGAAACTATAGGGGGTTGTCAGAGGTGTTCAGTTTGACTGCAATACCAACCAAAAGCACAGTTGAACCTGAACCTTATGTTACCTAATAATAGCCGTTCTATGCAGTGTTTTCCAGAACTGATCTATAAAATAACTACACCCTCAGTAGAGTGTGCTGTATCCTGCAGGAGAAGGCCTATCATTGTGTGAGGGGAGTTTGAAGTGGAGGATTGTTCAGCGGAGCGTGAAGACAACCCAACAATGCTCTCCCTTCAAATCAAACAAGCTGCTATTCCCACGAGTCAAACTGCAGAGCAGACTTAACTACAGAGGTCTGCAGTGTGTTAAAGGTCCATCAGCAGAAGCTACTGATGTTTACAGCCTCTAAAGTGGAGAAAGTCTCCTCAGCAGTGTGATTCATATAGAGATGGAAGCCTCAGCTATACATCCGAGTCCTTATTTACTCTCCTACAATGGTATGTGTTTTCATCAAAGTCCCTCTTACTCTCGATGCTCTTAACTCAAAAATATCCGCTCGACATCTCATGCAGATTTCTTCTTCAAGGCAGATACAGACAGAAACGTGTTCTGGAGCTCCACTTCCTGCCTTACTATGTGTTTTCGTGCCAGAGGGCAGATGTAGAGCACCGACCCTTCGTACAGTTAACTTTTTTTTTTTCTCTCAGAGGCAACCTCCTGGGAGGTTTCTGTTACTGACTGCAGTCGATATGAGGCTGGCAGAGGCAGCATTAACATATATCAGCAGCAGCAGCAGCAGCAGCCAGAGAGACCCCTGACAATAATGACAGCAGTTACATTAACAGTATTTACAATTACAGAGAAAAGAGGCGGCAGGCAGAGTCTGGTAGAGCACTTTGAATATTTTATGTTGCTTCTCTGTGAGCCAGACTCTCTTTGACGTATAGTGCAGAGGACAAGACACAAGTCTGAGTAAGAACGACTGAATACAGAACAGATAGAACTTATTACTGGGGTATTTGTTAGGACTACTGCTTATTTGAGACCCTTTAATGCTACAAAACACAAGTCACTAATCCTAAAACACTTCAAGGTAACTGCATTTAATTGCTGACACATTTAACAATGATGCTGTTGAGTTTTTTGTTCTTAAGTCAAACACAGGAATCAGTGAGTTAACTAGTCGAGAGATACGCAAACTTTTCAGACAGGTGCTGTCAAACAGTGACCTGCCATCACTGCATCATAATGTCAGTGTTTTACATTCTGAATGGACAGAAGCAGGCACCCACAACACCTCTAACGCCGCACCCAATCCTACCTTTAGTCTATAAAATATGCTAGAAGCTGCTGCTGTTCACCTAATTTGATCTCATCGAGAAGCACAGTAAAGCAGAGTGGACTGCAGCTTAAATGCAATAGGTGATATCCTATTCTTATTTAGAAACAAGCACCCTCGGTACATTCCTAAAACACCTGGGCACTGTTGTTGTTCCAAAAGGTTACTCAAAGAGGAGGAAGCAGTGACTGTCTCAGGGACTATTTTCAGAGGTGGATTAATCCATATTGGTGTTGTAGTAAGTATTTTTGGCAGGAGAACGTTGCATGTGGGACTGAGTCAAAGTAACTATGTGTGTTCACTGTCAAAATGTGCAACAGCCTGGTTCATCGATGTGTTTTTAATCGGTTTGGACAGCGGAGCTCTACGGCACAGAGGAAGTAGATATATCAGGCTCTGAATACACACTCAGTGCTTGTTAGCTGGACCAAGTCATTGGGTTCGTTCGAGATGAATTGCACTTTGTATAAAAAGTGGATAGGAGCGGGGGATAGCACCAAGGAGCAGGAGGTAATGATGGACAGTTTCCAGCAGCCTTCAGTCTGTACAGGAACTTACAGTAACACACATATTTATTGAAATGTTATCAGATGCAGCTTGTACAGAATCTACAGTAGTTATAATTATGACATGGCAGCCTGTTAAAGTACAGCCGTCCCTCGCCTTATCGTGGTTCACTTTTCCCGGCCTCACTGTATTACCGATTTTTAAATTGTATATATCTAATTTTATATCACGGATTAAGAAGAATATAAAATGGAAATAAAATACGTAGCATACAGCAGATGAGTAGACAAAGACTCACATGTATGGAAAACGTAGATACGGCCGCTTCTGCTTGAGCTAGTTTGCCCACATGAGATCGTAGACGGCACACTATTGGCTGATGGATGGGAGGCGACCAACCAGAGCACTGTGTTCTGTATCCTGGGTGCTGCATCAGTCTCTTCCGTCTCCCGTGTATAGAATGCGCTCAGCATCTTGTCTTGTCCATTTCACATGGACGTCTGACCGCTGTGCCTAGTGTTGCTCTGCCGTGTTGTGTTTTTGTGAAATTTTCGTAAAAAATTCAATTTATTTCAAGTCCTACAATGTCGCCCAAACGTTCTGCGCCTTCGAAGGCTTCTGGCACCGAAGCCAAGAGTGGGGACGGTTTATCCATCCATCCATCCATATCTATACACCAATACTCTGTAGGGTCGTGGGTGGACTGGAGTCTATCCCAGCCGACTTGGGCGAAGGCAGGGGATACCCTGGACAGGTCACCAGTCTATCACAAGGCTACATAGAGACAGACAACCAAGCACACTCTCATTCACACCTACTGACAATTTAGAATCATCAATTAACCTCAGCATGTTTTTGGACTGTGGGAGGAAGCTGGAGTACCCGGAGAAAACCCACGCTGCACAGGGAGAACATGCAAACTCCACACAGAAAGATCCCAGGTGTCCTAACCGGGACGCGAACCAGGGATCTTCTAGCTGTGAGGCAATGATGCTAACCACTGAACCACCATGTAGCCTTAAACCGCGGGGGGTTCTAGAACCTAACCCCGCAATAAATGAGGGACCCCTGTACAGCACAACAAGTCTGCTTCAAATTTGCTTGGCAAATATATAAAAGCACGACTGCTGATCTATGTTTCATGATTTTTCTCCACATGCTCTTTTGACTGTCCAAACTGTCCTGCATTGGCCAAAGAGTTCTGTAGCACTGATACAGCATCATGTAGAATGGTCTGACTGCACCTCATTATGAAAACACTCTGGTTTGTTTGTATTTCTTTAAACCAATGTCAATCATTAGCTTGGGCGGAGCTATGAACAGGACGCACGAGGGTGTTTATTCAAGACAGTGACGAGGATACTGTTTTGGTGGAACATTTGCATGCATGGAGGTGAGCGCCGTCATTAAAGTGGGAAAAACAAGTAGCAGGGCTGCTCTATTTAATGAGCCCAGTCTTTGACAAAATTTGAGATTTCAGTTTGGCAGGTTGCTGCCCAGAGGTTGTTCTTGTTGTTTCCTGCAGTGGAGGGGATTCTGAAAACAGTAACATGTAAATAGAGGAGGGGGAGGACGGAGCAGAACGCTCTGCTAATAGCAGGCTTATACCCACTATTTACATCCAGTGAGTCAGACTACTCCACATTTCTTAGCACCCATCAGCACAATTTACACAAGAATCAAACCTGTCCTGTGTTATTTCCAGATTACAAAGTGCTTTTTATAAATGTAGAGTACTACTAGCATAAAGTGAAAACAGAAGATGTATGAAATCTCCACATGAGCAATTATTTTTTTCATGTCAGCTGCTGCTGTGTGTGTTCGACTGGTTGAACTCTCCCACTCCTGCACCACAGGACTCTTCATTACATGTTCGTTATCTGGCTTCACTTGCATGTACTCCCCTTTTCACTATTAGTTCTTGTGTGTGTCCAGCGACCACCTCTGCTCCTCGGTGCCGGATTTGGCTCCGCGTGTCCCCTAATTGAGGCCTGCTTGCTCAGATGTGGCTGCATTAAACAGTGGATCCTCTTTAAAGCCTCGAGTCTTTGAACCAGTGTAAATGATCAGTGGGCAGAGCTGAAAGCCAGGGGTTGATCCAGCCGAGTAACCAGGCGCGCAATTAGCATCAGACAAAGTTACCAAGAAACCAGCATCATCCAGTTCATTAGCATGCCTCGCTTTGTGGGGACAGAAATAAACGAGACATTTTACTGCTTCAATCGCGACCAAAGCTGTCAGAGAGGGTCAGCCTGCAACTAGTCACCGTTATTACAGGACGGCTTCTGTCTTCTCCATGCCTGTGCGACTGTGCCTAGGAGTGCAGTCTCCATTATTATTATTAGGGACCAGGTTTTTTTTAAATCAAAGCTGTGAGGTTGGCTGAGCAGTGAGCTGTCACCCATGAGCATACCGTGCTATAAATGTGACAGTTGGCAGATAAATAAGAGGCCGGCGAGCATAAACACCTCTCTGAAAATGGGGCCTGACCTTTGCCTGTGAAGTCTGGAAGGCTCTGAGGGTGTGTTCCTACCAAATGTGAGCTGGTCTAAGCTGTGGGGAAGAGTTCCTTCCAGACTTACTGTGGCTTAAAGGAAAGAAAGGTCTGAAGGCTGTGCAGCTAATTAGATTGCATGGGCCTACAGTTGCTAAGTGACTGGATATCAAACATTCGACGGAGGAGGTAGACGGACAGGATTTTTATTTTTTTCAGTGACTGATAGCATACTGCTTCTGGGTAAAAAAAAAAAAAAAGTGCTGAATGTTCAGTTTCTATAAGCAAAGGTAAAATTCTATTTTTGGGTTAATGAGGAAGGATTTTAATATTAAACTGTCCTTTTTACCGTATTTCCCGCACTATAAGGCCACTTAAAAGCCTTTAATTTTCTCAAAAATCGACGGTGCGCCCTTCAATCCGGTGCTCCTTATGTGTGCACTGAGTTCCAAGCGCTCAACTTCACTGACTGTCGGACCATTTCCCGCCGACATAGGTACGTAAAGTACGTACACTAAGTACGCTGGCAGCGATAAACCAAGGTATCTGACTAAGGTGTCTGCTTTGACTGTTGTACGAGTTTTTGCGAAAGCCGGCATCATTGCTGAACAGCCACCCGGCAACGAGACTGACTCTGACAATGACGAGAGGGAACCCAGCATGCTGGATGATCAGATACAGAAGATGAAGACTTTGAAGGGTTTGTGACAGAAGATTGATCAAAAAATAATGTGAGTGTATTTGTAAATACGGTACGTAGTAGAATAAAGTTCAACAAACTCACTGTTTTACTTCCGTTTCCTTATTTCAGCATGCGCCGTTTAACCCCCGCCTTATGTATGGCTTAAGTACAGAAATAGACCCCGTAATTGAGACTGTGTCTTATAATCCGGTGCGCCTTAAGGTGCGGAAAATACGGTAAATTGCCTTATACAATATAATCACCAAAACCAGAGTTGTGACATTTTCACACAGCAATCTTTACAATGATGCGTAGGAGCTTCTATTGTGACGCTCTAACTCTTCAAATCTTAGCTCTATCCAGCACTTATCGGAATATTTGGAGGTCAAAAGAATAAAGACAACACCGGGTCACTTACACCTATTAGTCACAGCATTGAAACTACTTGCCTAATACTGTGTAGGTCAAGCTTGTACGACCAAAACAGCTCTGACCCATACGGGCATAGACACTGGAACTCTGGAGGTGTCCTCTGGAGGCTGGAATTAGAATGCTGGCAATGGATCCTTTGGGCAGGTGAGGCCTCCATGGATCAGACTTGTTCAGGTGCATCTCATGAAAACTCTATCAGATTGAGATCTCTGGAGTTTAGAGGCCAGGCTCTGTCCTGCAGAGGAAGTGCCATTGTCAAAGTCTGGAAAAACGCTTAGGTGGAGCTGCCTACCGAAGTAACGTCCAGATGAATGCCAGGATCCAAGATCTGGCAACAGAACGATGTCAATGTGAAGTCGCCTGCCAGTGGTTTTAATTTTTTGCATCTGATTGGTCTTTAACCATAATTTCAACAGAGTTTAATGACTATATTGAAGTGTGAGGCAGGTTTTAGCTACACACTGAAATGCAGCCGATAAACTTCTGCTGCCAGTTAAGTCTCTGGGCTACTGATCAGAAGGTCAGAGGATCGAACCCCAATGCATGGGCTCTTGAGCAAGACCCCTAACCCTTACTGCTTCAGGGGTGCCGTACCATGGCTGACCCTGCACTCTGACCCCGACTGGGATATGTGAAAACAACATTTCACAATAATGTAAAAATGTATTCGTAACAAATAAAGGTTTCTTCTTCTTTCTTCTAGTCTTTGTACCACACCTCAGTGTCAATACCGGTAACAAAATCCTCCTTTGTCCTTTAAAGAAGCAAAATTTAAGTTTTTGTAATGTGAAAATGAATGAAATCAAAGACTGCATGCAGTGTTAAAAGTGTTGCTTGTCATGGCAAAAACTGATCTCATGACAGTTCTACTCAACTCTAGAAAGCATTTTACCGTCTTTCAGCATATTGTTGTGGTTTCATGACCAGCACCTTCAACATTTTAGTTCACTCCCATCCATTTCTTCTGGCCACTGCACACTTATTATAGAAGAATATGGAAGAATGTTGGCTTTACACTTGTGTCTAGAAGCAAAACTTAAAACTGATTGTTATGTTTCTCCTGGGTATGTAAAGAATGAAATACTTGTTGTTGGGCTGCTCCCAGTGGATAAAATAATGCATGCAGGTTTAGTAAAAGAAGCTCAAGTCCTCAAAGAGTAAATGTAATCTGAACACAAACAAAAGTTCTTGACTTAAATTAAAGATTAAATGAACAAGATAAGGAATTATATCAGACATTTGATAACATCTTGGATGACCTGGCAGTTTGTGACACCTGGTGCCACTGAGACATTTAAGCTGGTATCAAACTTCAATAGTCAGCCCGAGTAAGATGGTGGGAAGCCTTTTAAACCAAGCTTAGACCAGTTTAAACCGTTTTTTTCTACAGCACCGAAGTTAACTTACTTATTTTTCATACTGGTGTCAGATGTTGGATTGTCTTCACTGTTCCATGAGAAGTGACAACCCCAGCAATCCACAACAAGAAAGCACCTGGATGGAATTGTTTTGACATATTTTGGCCCACATGTTGCATGTAAGATCAGTAAGAAAACCTTGTCAAACACAAATGTCCAAAGAAATGTGTGTAAAATCACATTATGAACTCTTCATCTAAGAGATGTAAGAGAAAAAAACAGTCAGTCATTGTTCTATTGGTGGAATAGAACCTTAACCTGCTCTCATTGAACTCCCACTGCACTTTGTTAGACAGCATCTCAGCAACAGTCAGCCAAGTGGGGCACAGACTCAAAAAACACAAATCAGCCTGAAAGTCTGATTTATTAAGTACCTTTTAATGCATGAGCCTTGAGGTTCAGCAAACAGTGCCAGAGAAAAGAACTTTCAGGAAATCCATTGTCCTTGGGAAGCGCTCGATCTTTTAGAGTGAATGGATGAGCATTAATTATTCAGCATCAGGCCCGAACAAACGGCATGTCAGGGCCCCTCCCGGCGGTCAGCGGGCAGTGCAAGGGAGACGGGGAGGAGAACACCTCTAGCATGCAGGCCGATACATTCATAAATGCATGATTCATAACTCTCGTCTAACCCAAAGTGCACTCCTGGAGCACGTCTTACTACCGTCCAGTCCAGCATCTTTCAGGGTGCTCAGATGGGACATCAAAGAACAAGACCCGACTCCTTCTCTTTGATCCCTTCCAGTTTCAGCAGCACTCCTCAGTCTCCAATTGCGACGACATCAATTTCTGTTTTGCAAATCAAGCAATGAAGCTCCTCCAATTGGGCTAACATTGACTCATGTGCATTTTGTGAAATCCACCCACCACGTCTTCCATTTTGGAGGTGACTGTCACACCGACAGCCCTTTTTCTCACACTTTTCCACGACATACACGCAACGCCCGGACACTTTACATGATCTGATGACTAAGTGTCGTGTTGTTGTTTGTTTTTTCCAGGCGTGCACCTGCCGAACGCCAGCCTGGATGTCGCAGGAAGACGGCTAATGGGTGGGAGTGCGAACGCAGCACTCGTGTGTTGAATTGCCACCTGTGGAGAAACCTTTAACGCAGGACAAAGAGGAGCGCTGCCATCACGGAAAGTCAAACATGCACTTCGTGTCTCATGCTGCAAAATGCGTCTTCATTCATAATCAGATGCACGTCATGCTGACTGCTGTCCAATGTCAGTGGATTTAAGTAAGATAGATCTTTATTGCCCACAATCCATCATCTAGGAAGAAACACAACTGTATTTATAACTAACAGATGAAAGGTGAAGATAAAAGACGGCTATTTGAGATATAAAAACTATTATTAATATAAAATGATTCCAAGCAAATGTGATAAAGCATCCATAAAGTACATTCTTCTTTCTCAGACTGATTTCTAATTGCCCTATGAATATTCTACAGCGATTACAAAGGCCTCGCGAAGGGAAGGAATCCGTCACGGAGACCCAGTTTAAGGTCTGAGAGTAACACCGTCACGATGTACGCCAAATCTGGCACTTTAATCTACTGCGTAATAATTTAAAAGTCCCCTTCGCAAGAGAGGGAGAGCGTGAGCGTGTTCTCCATTTCGGTTGGAAAGCGTGTCACTGTGTGTGTGGGTGAGACCGACAGACGGACAGACGGAGAGAGCAAGGCCTGATGGGATGCCGTATACAGCGAGAGCTGCGAGGCGAGGGGTCCAATCATGCATACTGAAGGAGGCGCCTTCATTAACTATCCAGCAGGCCTCTCTGATTCTCTTCCTTTGTATGCACACGGGCACATTCCCGCACTTTATCATGTTGCTGGCGGTGGACGCTCGCCACATTATCACATGAATAAAAATCTGCTTTGCTAATCTATTTCCCCCATTCATAAAAAAACAACAGTGATAAAGCTGCATTATTTCCTATTCATATGAAAAGGATGTATTATTTGTCAAATTCTTGTTCTTGATTTGCTGGTATCTGCTCCGCTTGTCCTGGTGCTCTGATAAGACTGATGAAAACAGCTGTAAACTAAGACAGAAGTATGAACAGCAGCTTCTGCAGCGGCTAAACAAGCAGCAACCACTATAGCGACCGTAGACGTGTCTTAAAGGATAATTCAGTTTATTCCAACATGCTGTAGATCTTATTTTCAAAGTTTTACCTCTGTTTGGATATGATAATAAAAAGCAGTTTTTTCACTGCAGGAACTTGGGGGCCATGTTAGGGCGGCCTGAGTCTTTCTGCATGACCCCACCATAAGAACTGTCCCTGTGGAACGTCTTTCATGGCTGTTTTTTTGGGGGGGTAAAAGAATAGGTACCTCTAATACCCCTTTTCCACCGAACTGGTTCCAGTGCTAGTTTGGAGCCAGAGCCTGACTTAGCATCAGTTCTTTGTGTTTCCTTCACCTAAGAACCGGTTCCAGGTGCTAAAAACTGGTCCTTAGAAAGGACCAGCTCTCTGCTGGGCCAGAGCTAAGCACTGAGTACGTCACAGGCTTAGGGGGCGGGGTTATCGTGACCAACCATCAACGGTAGAAAGGGATACACAACCAGTAATTTGTGTCCTTTTTCTTCAGGACGTTCCTGGTCCAGTCGCAGATGTACTAGAATGACTCCCAGGACACATGGAAGTCTTGGACAAACTGTTACACGCTGAGATCTGGTACAATTGTGTCCCAGCAGTAGCGCAATCACAGATGTGCCCAGGCAACAAGCGACCTCTGCCTCACAATCAGTCTTAAGACCATCTATAGAGATAAACATAGATGTTATTATCAACTTACTGCGTTTGTTTAACTGCTATGTAATCGATGCAAGCGTAGTCGTTTTACAGTGACACAATGGCGTGGCTCCAACTTGACTCCTTACCAATGGAAAAGCAAACAGGTTCTTAGGAGGAACCAGATTTGAACCAACTAAGCATCAGAACTAGCACCAGCACTGAACTAGGACCTGGTTCTTCTTGGTAGAAAAGGGGTATGAGTGGACCTAAAAGACTGCAGGTCTCTATGCTGATTGCTTAAACTTGCAGAGGCCCACAAGCAAAACTTTTTCTTGTTCCTATTCTTTTTCTTGTTGAGTAGCTATCACCTCCTCTTAAATATCACCACAACAACATGAAATTCACTATATATGCTAACACAACAGACCTTCTTTGTTCTATTTCCTATGTGCTCATAGGACTGGAATTATTTCCGGTAACTACAAGTCGTCTTTGTTTTAGCTCGCTGAAGGTTGATGTCACAGCCGAAGCTGTCACATCCAATCGAACACTTGTACTCTGAGTTCCTGCAGTGGAAAGCTGCCTAATGTTCTCACCTGTGCAAGTGCAGAGATGTGGCAAGTCAGACAGGCTGAGAAATAAGAGTAGTCAGAGGATCAGACACGTCGGAACGAACTAGCAATTTAGCTGAATTACCTAAAAATTATAAAGCGAACTGAGCAGAAATGATGCGTTGCTGTTCCTTGAAGGCAACACGATGTTAGGGCTGGTCCGAATAGCAATATCTGTGTTCCGGATATTCAGGTCCAGTTACTGACGGATATCCGAATATTTGGTTCGTGTGACATATTTTTTTAAAATATATATTACAGAAAAACTAAATATCCCAGAGTCCATTCTTTATCATGCAGCCCTATCCTCAGTGGTTCCTTTCATATAATATATGGTGGTGACCTAACAAACAAGGCAAAAGAGGATAGTGTTTCTGTGTGTTAACTTGACTGACAGGTGTCTCGGCCTATCACTGTGAGCCATAATGGTTGCTGCTCGATTTTGTAGCTCCATTAACTTCAAGGAGCACCTATTAGTGTTTTAATACATATTTCTATATCCTAAGAAATTAGGAAATTTTTTGAGTTTTATTTGTGACATTGCATTGCCGCCACCTACTGGACTGGAGATCGGGACAGTAGCTACGAGATAAAAAGAAATATTTCGTATAGCTGTCTGTTTTCTTTCTGTGAGGCTTTTTTTTAACAAACTAACTCTGGACAACAAAGACACCAAACTGCACATAACTAGCCCAAACTGCATGAACACCGCAGCGATGACCCCTTAGCCACGAAAACATCACTGAACACATGGAAGAGCAGCGTCTCACATTACACCTTCAACAGAACCAAAGCTGTTATTATCAGCGCCTCACTCAGGCTAACCTCCTTCCTAATTAGCACAGCTGCAGCGCTCCACACTGCTCCTGCACACTGAACTATTATAGTCAACCAAAGCGGCACAGGATGATGATTGGCGGGGCAGATTAACGTGACTGGCAGTGGCTACAAACATGCCCAGCGGCGTGCCGTCACCGCCCACGCTCGGGCAGCCATTTGCCCTGCTCTCCTACCCAGTGTCAGGTCTGCTGCTGTTTACACGTCAGACTCTATTTACTCAGCGAGGCTTTGCCGTCTGTTTGCAGCGGATCAGCCGCGTTTCCCGGCTTCCTACGACCTCCGACTCTGCATAATATGATCCAGCGGGGGCCTTCCGATGTGGCACCGGTTGGCTGGCATACACCTGTAGCTCAAAAAGTGAAGAGGCTAAATCATCATGTGTCACCTCTGACAGCAATCAGAAAGCAGTTAAAGAGACATGCACACGTGGTTCGAAGTGTTAGTGACGCCCCAACACCCTGTTTTTTTTGTTTTGTTTTGTTTTTTGCATCACTGCCTCAAAACTAACAAGCTAGCACGCAAGGGGTTACTGAGCAATAAGGGTTCACGGTCGAGCAGGTTTCTGAAATCAATCAGCTTCACGGACCGGACGGATCTCAATGAAAACAGGCCGTGGTGATGAGCGATGATGTTGCCATGACAACAGGCAGGCTGAGCGTGCAGCCTGGCTTTGGTATCTTCAGGCGTGCGGCAGGCGGCACCCAGACGGTTTGGGTTTTTAACCTCTTAAGTGGCAGAAAGCAAGCTGCGGTCTCAGATGGGATCATGGGAGGATGCTTTGGGGAGGTGGGGTGGGGGATGCGTGGGTGAGAGTGAAGTGTGTGTGTGTGTGTGTTGGGGGGTGGGGGTGGGGGGGAAGGACTACAAAGTCAGGCAACAGTTAAACCTCTGCCTCAGAGCGCAGACATGGGAAATGAAAGAAGGTGGTGGGTGTTATTTCTTCTTTTATTTATTTTTTGTTACCATCCCAATCCAGCAATGGCCAACTACAGAGACATGAGAGGGACAAACAGAGAGATTAACAAACAGCAAAAACACATGTACACACAGACACACACACACAAAGAAACAAGCATATGCTCAGTCTTTTTCCTTGTCAGAAGCGCCATCGCGAACATGTATAGGAAAGCAGAGACTCTCACTCTTCCTATAGTGTCTCACACAGGCCAGTGAACGCACCGACAGCCGCTCTTAAAGCGCTGCCTGCAGACTAAAGAGGCAGCGTTGAGAGTGAGGAGAGAACAGGATGGCTACAACAATAGAAACAGCGTGGGGAGCCCGGAGAAACACGCCTGCTACCGCTGACTGCTGGCACATGAACACTCGCGGACGAGCTGGTTAAAGGAACAGATCAGACTTTTGGGATTTGAGCTTACCTGGAGAGACACGGGCATGAAAGGCTTCCTGACAGCCGATCTGACACCGGCGTCGCTCTGACATCACTTATTGTGCTGCTAATGAAGCTGCTATGTGGTGATATAATTAATATAAATGAGACCTTGATGGAGAGGACTGGAGCTCTGTCGTGTTATTGGTAGTTAGCAGCACTTTAAAACTGTAGCTCCTGCAGGGTGAGTGGTTTTGCTTGAGTCCTCTCTGTGAACCAGAGAAATGATTTTGCAGCCACTATTAGACACATTAGAAACTTTGTAAGTATCTCTCTTCTCATGTTTACCAAAACATCTCAGCAGTTGCTTACAATATATAATATCTGCATTATCTCTGGTAATTTTTGATGTTAAAAACACGATGTGGCGACCTGGGAGTTCAACACTCTGAACCCCAAAGCCTGCAGAGGGTTTGAAAGGCATGCTGTCTTTTAAAAGTTGCTAAAATGACACAATTTATCAGGTGATTGATTTATTTCTTTCTTCCTGTTTTGTACCATTATAAACAGGAAGAACAATCCGATTTTCAACCCTCTTGAACTAACCATCTGTCACATGCTATTCTGTTGGAAGACTGAACCAAATCCATGCTTACAATCGCAACATGTAATCAAAATCACTTCATCCTGCATGTGTCATTTAAAATTTGGCCAAAATTGCTTACGCCAACTACATTCTGTAATAAATAAATCATTCTGGAATCGTTAGAGCAACTGTAAAACCATTATTGACTTGGCTGATATGTGATTAAGAATGCAGGATCTTTTCAGTTGAACTGGGTTGAACTGCAGGCTGTGTTTACACCAATAAGAGGGTGTGAGCCCTGTGTTAACACAACCTAATGGTCCCACAACCCTATGTTCACACATGTCTCACATTTCCAAGACCCCGTTTACACAAAGGGAAAACACAGATATTTCCACGCGGTTTGGCCTCTCATTTACACGAAAATCCCGTTTTCATCTTAAGAAAACGATTATTTCTAAAAGCTCTGGCCAAAGTGGAGATTTTGTAAAACTCCGGTTTAGCGATTGCATGTAAACAGGGAAACAGGCGTTTTTGCATTGTGGCGCGTTGGTCTCTCGTTTGTTTGGAATTTCTAATTGGCCACCTGTTTGCTCCAAGTGTTCGTGACACCCTTACCCGGCTGTTTTTACCATTGGTGTGAACTAAATTATTTTCACAAATGAAGGACGGGGACATTGCTGTTTTCCAGAACACCCTAATAAGTATACATGTGGTCTAAGAGTTTTCTCAAAATGAAACCCCATGTTTCCACATTTCTAGAACATTTTCAGAATTAGGTCTTGTGGCCGTACATTTCCCTTTAATTTAAGCCCTACCCTCCCACAACATTTTTTGGAAGCACTTTATAGTAACTTTATAGGGCTGTGGGAACATAGAGCCTAATTTTGAAAAATATCTTAGGAATGTCGGAACATAGAGCTGTGGGAATATAGGGCTGTGGGAACATAAAGCTCTATGGGAACATAGGGCTGTTGGAATATGGGGCTATGGGAACATAGGGTTGTGGGAACATAGGGCTATGGGAATATAGGGTTATGGCAATATAGGGTTATGGGAATATAGGGCTATGGGAACATAGGGCTGTGGGAGCATAGGGCTGTGGGAACATAGGGCTGTTGGAATATGGGGCTATGGGAACATAGGGTTGTGGGAACATAGAGCTATGGGAATATAGGGCTGTGGGAACATAGGGCTGTGGGAACATAGGGTTGTGGGAACATAGGGCTGTGGGAACATAGGGTTGTGGGAATATAGGGCTGTGGGAACATAAAGCTCCGTGGGAACACAGGACTGTGGGAACATAGGCATGCTCCTGATAGGAGATAGGAGAAAAGTGCGGACACAAATTAAAAATCTGGTGGTAAAATATCAATAGCATGCAGAGCAAACTTTTTTCTTAGTGTTGGTAAAACATGTGGGTACCTGGAAAAAATATGTTGCACATGTTGATTGCATTTTTTAAATTTTCGTAAAATAATCAATGAAATTCAAACTTTTTTTTCTTCTTTATGATTCTGGTTTTATAACTTTGGTACACAGTACGAGAGACATTTTCAAGTTCCTTTTCCCTTCTAGCCATGGTGGTGCTGTTCCCGTAGAAGTGCAGGACTTTATGCTGCGGTGAAAAATGAGGACACAGCGAGCAGAAAATGTGACAGGAGCATACAAACTGCTTGGGGTTCAGAGGGTTAACTGCAACAAATGAATCAGTGACACAAACCATTTCCTATTACGTTTCTGAGTGTGGTGGGGAATAACCCAGCTAAAGAGAGTGAACAGCATGAATCCTGAGCATGAATCATAGCAAGGCTGACTTTACAGATTCAGAGCCTTTCTGCAAATGGTGACAAATCATATGACGATAAGTTTCATATCATGATAAATGGTCACAGGAGCTCCAGGATCCACCCATCTATCATTATACTCGGCACCGCAACACCACGTTTAATATCATTTCTGCCGTTAAAGAGCACTTTGCTGTTAATGCCGTCCCCTCTGAGGTGTCGGGGTCAGAGGTGAACCGGCTGAAATTGCCCCTTTCCTTTCCACAGAGGATAATTCCACATCATTCCCTCCTAACGCCTTGCCAGGGAGCAGATTAATGCTCTGAGGGGTTCTTTCGGGCTCACACACTCTTTGTTCTACACAAACACAAAGCCTTCCTCCTGTCTGTATTAAAGGTTAACCAAAAGCCAGCTGGCCTTTAATACCACAGGAGGCACGAGGAGGAGGAGCCGCCTTATCTGCATCGGCGAATGTGATCCTCCCGCAGAAGACAAAGGTTTGAGGGCGCTTATAGAAGCAGATGCTCCTGTGCTGTGCTGGCGGCGGGGAAGTGTGGTGCGACTTCATTTGTGCGTGTGCATGCCGGGTAAGTGTTGGTACAGCGAGGCAGATGCATGCGTGCTGTAAACACAAGCCTTCAGCTCCATCAACTCTCTCCTGCCAGTAAAGCTTCGCTGAAACTAACTCAATATTTACCTCCGTTACATCCCTGCTAGCTCCTCCGTCAGCACAGCGATGGCCAAGAAGCACTTCCAAGAAATTACCAGTGAAGTCTGGTGAATGAGAACAAGCAACAGCAGACTGACAGAGTTTTGTCCTGATCATTTTGCAGTTTGCATTTTAAAAATAACAATCTGACTGCGGCTGTAAAGCTGAGTCTGAGTTAATGTGACTTCAGTTTTACAGCAGCTTTGGGGATGATGGCGCTGTTAAAATATGGCTCTCTCCTAGTTATAAAATGCACATTGTGGATTAGTATTCCATTCATACATAGAGACAAATCCCTGCCTTCATCCTCACTGAAAGTTTGCTGATGGATTGAAAGAGGAGGACAAGCAACACGGGGCAAGGTCAACGCCAACCACACATCCCGCCCAGCACCTCCCCTCTCAGTAGAAACATAGATGGGAGTCTGGAATTGGGCGACAGAGGAAGCAATTAAATATTGATTGAATCAACAGGCACAACTGTGACCGACCGGTCCTCTGATCTGTCGCTGAAATCCTGAGGCTGGAGCCTTTTTCATGGGATGACTGGAAAACTTTTACTGCATGATTAAAGATGTATCTCACCAGGAGTGAATATCTGATGGAGCGTTATGTAAACCAGCACTACTGCTTCCTTTGTTCAAACATCAACCTCGTATAAAAGCACATGCTAGTCCTGTTCAGCTGCAGACAATGACGAGCAGGAGTGATGTAATCAGAGCCCATGAAACCAAAACCAAACATGAAGCCAGGTTTAGGAGCGTGGACTGACAATGAGCTCGATTCATCTTAGTAAAAAGTAAAAATGTTCACTTGCTAAAGGAGAATTTTATCAGTGGGGATCTTCTGTTTACACTACATGAGGATCTGACACAGTGGTTCTCAACTGGTCCAGCCTCAGGACCCACTATGTCTCTATTAATAACAGTCGCGATCCAAATTGTTGAAGTTTGCTGTTCAGGAAAACAAATTAAGGTGTATTTGGGTATAGTCTCAGCGCATTTTGATACAAATTAGGAACATTTTGGCTTATTTTTTGCTAATTTTGGTATATTTGGACGCTTTTGCCACGTTCTGGGCATATTTTGGCCCATTTTGACAGATTCTGAGCACATTTTGGTTCATTTTTGACACATTTTAGCTTAAATTTCTCCAATAAGCTGGCAGAACCAAATCTAGAGGTTAATAGTGAGCAGCTACTGGTGTCACCACCACTAAATATCCTGCTACTGAAAGCAAACTGTGTCATAAGAAACACGTCCTTCAAAATAAAAGACTGTGTACCACTACTTTTTTGGGGGTCCATGCTTCTGTGATCCTCTAAAAATGGCTTCATGACCCACTTTTGGGTCCCGACCCACCAGTTGAGAACCACTGATCTAATGCAGGGCAAATGGAGACGATACATAAAGACAGACTCTAATGACATTATGTTCAGCCAACAAATGACACTGAGCTAGGGGAATTAGCTTTTCCTCTGCAGTCAAAGGTATTTTTAATGACCATTTATTTAATGCTAGGAAGCAGAAACACAAGTTATTAAGCTGATTACTTCTAAAAATGAAGTTGTTCTACGTTAGTTAAAGGAACCTTTAAGTTATATATACTTAATTACTACGAGTATCAACACAAGTTTATATCAAGTTGCTCCATTGCTAAATAGGCTGGGGAAATTCTGACTAGAGGAAGAAGAAACATGACAATGTAGTTAGCCAATTTCTAGTTACCTTGATTTGAATGCAGTCCTTATAACGCAGAGAGTTGAGATTAAACTACACACAATATTAAGCTGATTCAATAACCAACCTTTTCAATCTTTCTTTTTCTAAAAAATGGCAAAAATATACAATTTAATAGAGACAGAAACAGAACGACAGAAACATTTGAATGTATTTATGTGGTTATGTGAACTTTGACTGTTTATCTTTTTTGACTAGTTGTAATTTTGCATATTTATTTTGTATTTTGTTGCTTTTTTCTAATTGCATTATGGGAGAGATGCTCCTCTAATTTCGTCATCTAATTTGTTTTTGCACAATAACAACAAAGAGTTATTCTGTTCTATTCTATTGTTCCACCAGGAAAACCTGATCACAATCACTTTATTCTGCATGTCTTACTTAAAAAGCGTATCAAATATAAACTGTTTGTACCAGATCCTGTAATCCTCTTCCTCCACTCAAACAAAAAGCCATGACTGACCGTGTCCAACAGCCCAGTGATAAAACTTTACAGACTGTTTGGCTGAACTGCAGGCAGTGTTTACACAGAGCAGACAGGAGATAATGAGAGACTGAGAGGAGACTCATGAAACTGGATCACACAATAAATGCAGCACGGCTTGCAGATGCTAAACGGAGGTGCTGGAAGATGCACTCGGCATGGTGAAATATTGCTCCAGCGTTGACGTGCAGAGGAGAGTGAGTGCTGTAAAAATACAAACATCTATAGTCTATTGATAACACCTGTTGTCACTTGAAACCCAACGTTGTGCATGTTGATCCCACATTTTTTTCAGCTCATTTCTTTCTTTTATCAGGATTTATGGCATTACGATGGCGTCATACTGCGCAAAAGATATGTTTGAGTTCTCTCCACTTCTAGCCAAGGCTGTGCTGTTTCCATAGAGATGCCGGAGTTTATATTGCAGTGGAAAATGAGCCTACAGTGGGTGAAAATGCACCTGGAAACTGCTTCGGGTTCAGAGGGTTAATACCATCACCATCGGGACAGAAAGTGTCCGCCTGACTTACAGAAGGACGCTTTTGGAGCTTCAGAGCGCTGCAGCAACACAAAGGGTTAGAAGACGCAACAGCAGGCAGGACATGTGGGCTTGTTGTTTAATAGGCTACAGAGGAGAATCTGACATTGACAAAACTTCTACTACCGTAAATCCAGCTTGTAACCTGACAGTTCCTATGTGATCCCATGTGCTGCGGCTGCACTGCCCTCTAAGGGTTGAACCTTCCAGGCTGCGCGACCTCCACCACACCTCCACCCTGATCAAACACCAGCAACAGGTTTTCTCCTGTCCCACTGTGTTTAGTTAAACTAGAGCTTTTGTGTGGCTGTTTGTGTCGACTGGCAGATATTCTTTCTTGCACACGAGGGAGGGGATTCGGTGCCCTTTACCCAGAATCCAACAGCAGCCTAGGGACGACTTGCACCTGTGTTTGCAGGGATCTGAACGCATACGTCAACTGTTGCAGATGTGGGTTCTTCCACGGAGTACAGTCGACACACTGACTGTAAACTATTCCACAACTTTTGCTGGATAACTGATGTTATTTTCGAACATCTCTGTGCTTCAGATGGCTTTTTAAATCCCCCCAGACGAAGCGCCATGATTTAAATTTGCCATTAACACACCTTACCAGACTGTCTGAGTGTAAAACAAACGATGATCAAGACGTAAAGACGAGGACGCCAGATGCAGCCCATTAGTCTCCATCTCCCCAGCATGGAGCCCTGCACTAATTTTAGCAAACACAAAAGTCCCACACGTTTCTTTTGTGTTCATCTGCCGGGATGCAGTTTAATAAGACACACTGGCTGGGATCAAAACTAAAAAAAAAAAGATGACATTTCAGGAGCCCATAAACAAAACCTCTACAGCAAGAGAGCCCGGAGTGACACAGATACAGGATGTGTGGCTCAAATAATCAGCAACAAATGTAGGCTCCAGCCTGTGTTTGGCTCAGGCCTACACACCTAGAATCCACTGCTGCTGCTATGAATATCCATCCTGACAGTGTTAACACCTTGTTTGCTTTTGACAAGTGAGGAAAAAAAAGCTGCTTATTTTCAAGTGAGATGATTAAACCTGTTTAGAAATGAGGCTGATTCTCTAGCAGGGAATTGGACAGTTGGAACTAAATGAGACTTCTCACTTTTCTAAGTGGGGGAAGCAGGTTTTAGAGACAACTTATGAAGTGATTATTGGGGGTTGGCTGTAGAATAAGGTGTTGAGATGTTTCAGTGTGAGTGTTTTTTGTGAATGAGGAGGATTCAGTGGCTGTGGAGTGGAGTGGGGTTGTGGTGCGCGTGTTTTGGAGAGCTCCAGACGCAGCGCTGCGCCCTTACCCTCGCCGCCCTGGAGGAGTACGGATCCTCGAATAGATTCCAGATCACCGGCTGCCACTTTCTCCACAGGCTCACATTCCCGTCGGCAGCCACATCCTCTATGCCCAGCCTCTTCCCAATCTCGTCGTCCTCCTCCCCGTTGTCCACGTTGAGCTCGAACACGTCCAGAGCCTCCTCCGCGTCCCGGTGCTGCCGGTATGTCATCCAGCAGCAGGGCTCCACGTCCGTCTCATCGATGCCCCAGAAGGAGAGCTCCTCCTCGAACAGCGGTCCGCACACATCCGCCGGGCAGTGGAGCTTCCCGGTGCGGTAGTAGTTGAGCACGTAGGCGAAGACGCCCGGGTGGCGGTCGAAGAAGTACTCGTTGGTCCGCGCGTTGTACTCGATGAAGCCGGGGACTTGTTGCAGCTGATCCAGCACGGAGTCGATGTCCGAGTCGGAGGCGAGCAGGGCCAGTCGCGTCCCCGGCAGGGTCTTCAGGGTGGTCTTGTAGGTTTCGTGCCTGGTGCCCCCGACGTTGAGGATTATCCTCTCGTTGTCGTCAAACTTGCCCATCGCTCTGTATCAGACATGACTTGATGGAAAGCGGGGGAAGTTGGCGAGTGCAGTCCGGAGGTAACGGCGAGCCTGACGCGCACACACCCACAGTCCTGTTCACAAGAGCTCCGTGGTGCGCAGCAGCTCCGATCGCACTCATCCGTCGCTTGCGTGTCTTTTCCGGGGGCCGAGGAGGGCGTCCATGGTTCGCTCGGGGAGGATTTCGGAGCTCGTCGATGTTGTATCCGCTCAGACGGCCGCTGCTGGCTGGGAGTGTTGAATGATCTCAACCGGTGGCTCCAAACAGACTGCGCTGCTGCTGCTGCTGCTGATGCCGTTGCGCGTCTCCGGCGTCCCTGCCCTCTCCAAGACGCACAGCCGCTCGTCAGCGTCGGGCTCGTTACTCACAAATATGTAACGCACTAGGTAACCCGTGCTTCCTTTCGTGAAGTAATGTCGCCGCTGAAAGTTACCCGTTACATGTCCGCTCAGCTGCACTCGCTCGTTGCTGTAGAAAACCAGGAGGAGAGAGCTTCAGGGAGGCTGGTCAGCGCCCCTCTGCTCTGCTCTCACCGGTTTGGTTCTGTGGAATCATCTGAGGAGGAAATTTCCAGCCTGAGAAAGTCATCTCTGCTGCTTTAACCAAGACTCCTGGCTCGGAATTGTAATTTAAGAATCTCATCCATCAACAGGTCCAGCTCTGTTCTCTCAGTGTGTTCCATGGACCTCATGGTGACTATACCTGGTGAAACAGGGTGAAAGAGAGGAACATTATTTCATTGATGCGTGTTTAATATAAGAGGCAGCAATTCAGGGTGAGGGAACAGCACTGCCTTGTGTTTTGGAGCATAACACCCTCATTTTCCTATAAATCATGTGTGTGGTGTGACTGTGTTTCAGCACCTGGACTGTTGAGGTGACCTTGAAGAAGTCACCTTTATCCCTGACACATGAGCAGAACCACTGACTTTACAGCAGTAACTATGAAGTTCTCTTACTCACTTCCTCTCATCTCTACCATGGTGTAACATATGTTTCCAGCACTAATGCCGGAGCAGCGTTAGTAGTTTAGTCAGACACACCGAGGTCAGGAAACTGGCCAGCAGCAGGCAGCATCAGATTTTAATCACGTCAGCAATTAACACATAAGGAGGCGGCTGAGACGGAGGAGAACAGATGAGAGCAGCAGCAGCAGCAGGGCTGGAGGGAGAAGGTTCAGGCTGCAGGACCGACCTCTCCACCTGTGTGAATATGATGAGGTCAGATGATGGAGCATGAACGCCGGGCTCCATAAAACCAACCATAGTAGAAGTGATGGTGCTGGAGGTCACAGAGACAGCAGCAGCAGCAGAGGTATGCAGGGCCAGATGTGGAGTTCCAGGGCAGCAATGACTTTTGGCCTCCATTCCTCTCAGCCTCTATGGATAAGGATTATGTTTCCTCTAATTATTGTATTTTGACACTGTATTCTTATACTCTCTTTCTGTTTAAGTGAAATTAAGGCTGCACCTATTGATTATTTTGTTCCATAGGATTCAAGGTTCTTTACTGTCATATAGCAGCACACATGTACATATGAGATGGTACGAAATTGGTACTCGGATCCCGGTTATAAGTCCAAAAAAATAACAGTAAATATATGAAAATAAGAAAAATAAAGGAAGATAAGTAAAGTGCAAGCAATAGAAAAACAATATATACAAGGGTTTACCAGTAAACAGATAAATATGCTTATGTGCAAACCTGGGTGGTGGATGATGGTTGTAAGGCTACAGAGCACCACCAGCGTCCGGAGAGAAGCTGCTCCTCAGTCTGGTGGTCCTGCTCCGGATGCTCCACAGCCTCCCGCCTGAGGGGAGAGGGGGGAAAGAGTGAGTGTGCAGGGTGGGTGGAGTCCTCCATGATGCAGGCGGCCCTCTTCCTGCTTCTTGAAGGACCTCATGCATACATTGCGGGTTCATCATGTCGATTATTCCCCCCAGTTAATCAGTAAGTTATTCTGGCTATTAAATGTTGGAAAAGAGTGAAAAATATCAACCAGAGCCCGAGATGACATCCACAACCCAAGTATGTTCAGTTTGCTGTCATAGATTAAGAGGAAAATCAGAAAATGTTTGATTTTAAGAAGCTGCAATCAGAAGGATGACCTTTTATCTAAATATCTGGCAATTAAACTAATTAACGATGTTTTCCCAAATTTCCCAATCAAACTCATAAAATGATGTGATGTATATTTTTTTGAACTGCTAAAAAGCCGCCCACATGACAAAATGCCTGTGATACACATTTTACCCAGAGTCTAAGCATGAAACCAGTTCTCCTGTCCTGAACTCCTGTCCTGCCTGTGTTTACTGGTCAGTGAGGTCAGGTGAAATCAGAAGAAGGCCTCACTACAAGACTAATTACAGTCAGAGAGAACTGCGGGTATTTTAGTTAACTCCAGGTCATCATATATAGTTAGTTCATGTTGTGTTCTGGGCATGAATGTTATTAGTCCATGGAAGTAGCTGTTTTAATCGCACATCATTTCCATACATATGGTCCAGTGGAAACTTCATCAATCTTCCTTTAGGCAAATCAATTCTGCTTACTGATAAAACATGATCCCACCTCCTGTGGTCATATTAATAAAGGCCATACAAAACAGAGCGTTCTAACATGAAGTGATCCTTTTTCAAAACCTAACCAAGCAGTTTTGGTGAATAAACTGAATCAAACATGGATATCGTTGTGGTTTCAATCGTAGCAACTGGAGTCAGATGCTACGATTGAAAACCACGAGGATATCCATGACCTGGATGACTGAGAATCTTCACAGACAATTCAAACACGGACTGAAAACCCAACTAAACACAGAGCGAAGAACAGTAAGTGAAAGCAAAAGTGAGAACGGGACTTAAGTCTGTATCAGGCTATAATAACAGGACTCAAACTCAAGTAGTCTAGACAAAAGTTTGCTGATTTACACCATTGCCATTTTCTCCAGCCTCCAAATGAGGACTTCTGTTCCTCTTGGTCAGTGCTAAATTGTGGCTCCACCCATTAAATGGATTAATAATGGCCTATTGGTCCAGGTACCCCTGACTGCAGTGTGCAGTTCGGGGCGGGAGCTCAGCGTTTAACTTTACTTCATTTTGCAACAGTTTGGTGACAATCTAACCCTATCCCTTCAGGAATGTGCAGATCTAATGCAATTCAGAGTGGAACCAAATACAGGTTTGTGACTATGCTAGGAGCATAAGACGGTGCTTGTTTGTACATGGAGGCAATGTCACCGGTGGAGTGAAATGTTAGATTCAGCCAATAGCATGCCGACATTGAGTAACGTTGAGTTCCTGCCCCGAACTTCTCTACTGAGCTGACTAGAAGGTGCAGGAGATCCCTGCAGTCTTGTATGCATGGGAATGATGCATCATGATCACTCTTATTGAATGGTATCATAACATCTGACTTGGCTGCTACATTCACCATTTTCAACATTAGCAGCAAACTACATCTGAATCCTCAGGGCCCTTGAAGACCTGGGGGCCCTGTCACCAGTTTCTACTCTACCCAAGCTGTAATCAAGGTTTGAGTGCAAGCATTAGTAGCACAGGCTGTAGTAGAAGTAGTAGACATTAACAGAAGTAGTAGTAGCAGCTCTACAGTATATTACAGAGCAGCATTAGTACATAGCAGCAGTAGCAGCTACAAGATGACTAATTACTAAATGAAATTATCAGAGTATTAAGTGATCTTTTTGTTTTCTTCTTGTCTTTTAGTATAGTATTACTTCAATATCTGTGTTTACACTTTGATTCTCAGCTCTGATGCTCGTCCTGCTGAATCTCCGCCGTCCTGAACGAGAAGCTTCAGCAGATAAGAGCAGGAAAGCAGCTGTCAAGCAGACGGCCCGTCATCTGACAGTCTCCACAGCGAACGCGGAGGGAAGAGTGACATCTTCAGGGAATCCGAACACAGCTCAATCAGCACGGAGACACGGCAGGCGATTTGCCTGTAATTACATGCATCATTATTCCCTGATGCAAGGCTGTTTTGTAAAACTGCAACCTCTGAGTAACCCAATTACTCATGACTTGTCTTCATCAAGTCTTGCAGAGCGACACTTTCTCTTTCTGCCTCTTTTAAACTGGGGCTTTGAACGGAGCAATGGCAGCATTCTTTAATGGTCATTCTTATTTAAGTATTTTTGCCTTACTCTACGGCGTCTTTAACCACATTAATGGGTTTTAAAGTTGCACCGGGAGATGATTTACAATGTCAACTGTAATAAAAGCCACTGCAATTAATTAGTCTTTCTATTATTAGCTTCAGACTGACAGATACAGGGGGGCATTCTATTTATAGTGGCAGCTGTTCACACATGTGTCCAACATAATGATCTGAACTAAAGCTGGAGTGACTATTTCCAACAAGGTTAGCGTGTTGAAGCCCGTGATTAGTGATCGCTGCAGCAGGAAGACGCAAAGAACGAGTGGAACCAGCCAGGATTCAGATCTACTGGGCTTCATGCACTAATCAGCAGGTTCCATTTCCTCCCATGGAAATGCGTTGGTGTCCGTGGTGGTGGGAACATGAGCTGGGTTGAGTGTTTGAGCAGAAAAAGGAAGACTGCATGACGCCGAGAGTGACAAATGGTTTTAATAATGGTCAGGGTTTATTTACTCAGGCTCCACTGAGCTGCTCGTGAGTCCTGGTTTATTAACCTCTGTTTGTTCTGTTTTAATCATTAAACACATGCAGTGTTTGCTACCAGGAGTTCCTGTCTAGACTACCATCACTGGATTGCTCTGATACTGAAGAAAACCCATAAAATATGATGGAGCCTTAAAAAACGTCTGCATTCATGAGTGATGAACATGTGAACTGATGACATCCTTAGAAGAGGCAGATACTGAATCTGAAACTGTATGTTTCAAGTCCTTGTGGGACCAAAAAGCTGGAACATGTAACCCTGGTCTTGGCATCGCTCCACCCTAACCCTAACCCTAACCTGTTAAGGAAATGAGCAGTCCCTCCCCTCCAGGATTTCACGGGTGTTTTTCCAGATTGTTGCTCCTAAAATGCCTGAATTCGCAGCAGCTTTTCTAAAAAGTTGGGATGTAAGTTGCGATGTTTTAAGCGTATTTGTGGCAATGAAATTGCGGGAGACAGTAAAAAATTGCTAAAAAGTTGCATTTTTTTCTTTGTTCTGTATAATTCATTAAAAATTTTAAAAGTTTAAAAAGTTAATTTCACATCCTGGCACATGCATGTTCACACACACACACGCTCACAGCTTGTCACGTCAGTTAATGAATCTAACTGACCTTCATTGTTTCAGTGCTGCCACAGATGTGGATGCAACAGCTTCATCACGGTGGTTTGTCTGGTCTGTGGTCCGCTGGTTTCACCCATTCTCCTGATATGTTTACGGTAGAAAAGTGTTTGTCAATCGATGATTTTGGTTTGTGTTCCTCCTCAATATTCCACGGGGTGAAAACAGTTTAGCTCAGCTTTGGTGAAGAACATCAGAGAACTGTTTTGCAGTAGTTTTTGTTGGTAACTGAGAATCATTACTGTCGAACACGTCTGCATCTTCAAACCTTAAACAAGGAAGGGAATTCAGTGACGTAAGTGCATTACGTTTGCGCTGGGGACTGCTGTGATTGGTGGAACTCACGGGAGGCGGGACAAAATAGTGGAAAAGTGGCGGTGATTGGACAAAATTGCAAGGTCGCGCAGAATTCATGGAGACTGGTTGAATTTGCGTTAATTGTTGCGACATCGCAACATCGCAAATTCCTGGAGGGACTGACTGAGGTTGTCCAGTCAAGAGGTCCTGGAGGTCCCCAGATCCAGAACTAAAGGTGACCAAGCCTTTTTAGTAGCCATCCCTAGACTTTGGAACAGCCGACCTCTGGACGTTAGGACTGCTTGGACTACTGAACCTTTGAAGTCCCAGCTAAAGACCCACCTCTACTCAGTGGCCTTCAGTTCGACTGGGTGCTGACATCCTGACTGCATATATATTGTTTTCATTGTATGTTCATGTATGCTCTTTTGCAGTGTTGATTCAGAAGTCTGACCTTGACTTTGACCTTGACCTGGTGACTTGATTAGAATGAGTGTACTTGACAGTCTTATTTTGTATCCGACTGTTATTCCAGACAAAGGACCTGTTTGCACGTCTGTGTCATGAGACAGGAGCATAGAAGACAAATGAGTGTATCCTAAAGATTTCACAAAGACTCCCGCACACCATCTGACTAGCAAAAATACATTTACTCACAAAGTTGTGATGCTGGACACTGATCGGGCAAATTATGAAATGGCTCGATGAGGGTCCAGGACGCGAGACAGACACATGTTTAAAATTTTCTTCACTGCCAAACCTTGTATCCAGAAAACCCAAAGCAAATTTACAAAAGAAATCCCCTGCATTGCTTGTTTCTTAGTATCTTTGTCTTTTGTTTGTTTTTCTACTGTGCCTTGCATGTTTGCACCAGGCTCTGAGAGAAACAGCATTTCAATCCCGTCTATGTCATACGGCAGAACTGACAATAAAGTTGATTTTGACATGAAACGAAACTTGTTTGTTTTTTGTGTCATAAAGAAGCAACTTCTCAAGTATTCAGTTACAAATTAACAGGCAGCTTATAAAACCATTGAAACTCCCAGTTATCAGCCTGGCCGATTATCGAATCTGGTATTTTTTTGACATTATATTTTTCCCAATATAGTGGTCCCTCGTCTGTCACGGGGGTTAGGTTCCAGAACCCTCCTGCAATAGACGAAAATCCGCGAAGTAGCAACCTTGTATTTATTATTTGTATATATCTTAAGGCTTTATAAACCCTCCCCATGCTTGAGTTCAGTGTCAGATGCCGGAGAAGGCGCAGACTGTTTGGCCGACATCGTAGAACTTGAAATAAATTAAACTTTTAACGAAAACTTCTCAAAAACACAACAGAGCAGAGCAACACTACGCACAGCTATCAGACGTCGATTTGAAACGGACGAGGAGAGATGCTGAACACATGCTATACACTGGAGACGGAGGAGACTGATGCCACCGTCGCTGAGCCAATCAGCATCCAGGATACAGAACACAGTGCTCTGATTGGTCGCCTCCCATCCATCAGCCAATAGCGTGCCGTGTACAATCTCAAGTGGGCAAACTAGCTCAAGAGGAAGCGTCCGTAGCTACATTTTCCATACATGTGAGTCTTTGTCTACTCATCTGCTGCACGCTAAGTATTTTATTTTGATTTAATATTCTTCTTAATCCGTGATACAAAATTCGATACACACAATTTAAAAATACATTACCACGAAAAGTGAACCGGGATATGGCGAGGGACGACTATATGGATATAATTTTTTCATCAATTCTCAATAAAATTAATAAATTAAAAATGTACTACTTTGATGCAGCTGTCTCTCTGTAGTCACTCTGTGGTCTTGATCAATGATCTCATTGGTTATATGTCACAAGTGACAGCCAGACAGCCAATCAACACTGAAGGATAATTGTTGAAAAGTGTTTTTTTTGCAAGTAAATGATGTATGTTGGTTCTAAATATTAGTTATCGGTCTCCTTGATTACTAATAATTGATATCAGCCCTGAAAAACTACATCAGTCGACCCAGAATTTCAGCTGATTGTCTAGAAACCCCAAAAGGAGCTGCTATGAAATAATCCAACGTTTACTCCTCTACAGTTAAAGTCATATCCTTTTAGAATAACCTCAGTTTTAACCGAGTCACGCATCAGACAGGTGAAGATTTCACACCCACCTGTCTTACAGGTGCAGAGGGATCTTTCTACACCATCACCTGTCAGTGTGGTTTCAGGACGGAGTCACCCTCACAGGGATTCTAACTGATCACCAGCAGAGGTCAGTTCAGGTCACAGCCAACATGAACTCTGTGGATAAAACCTCCGCTCTGATAACAATCCTCATTTCCCACCACGTGCTGCTTCCCATTTCAATTTCAAATGAACCAGCTGCCGACTCCTGAAATTGGGGTGTCGAGTCGCTTTAATGTTTCGCTAATGAGGCCGTTCATCCCAGCAGATGAAGTGTCGGGGGGCTGCAGCGGGTCAGCACGGTGCTTGTCTAGGAGCAGCCATGAAGCTCTGAATGATACAGGAAGCAACCAGCATCCAAAGCCGGAGCTTCCCCCCCTCCTTGTAATATCTTCACTAAAAATAGAGCAGCCAGATTGCTGATCTTTATCGGGAACGGCGGAGTAAAAAAAAAAAAAAGGAAAAGAAAGGAAAAGTCTGTTGGAAAGGCGAGGTCGTTGGCCCGTCCGTTTTACCCAAGCAGAGCCACGGGATCAGTCCCTGAGGAGGCGGCAGGCCAGACTCACAACCTTGGCTGGTTTCACAAGAGCATCATTCAGACATGCAAGAATACTTCAGGATCTGATTATGTTTTCTAGCAGAGGAAAAGAAAAAAAGAAAGGGAAACCAGCTGTACTTTATTATTATTTCAGCCTACATCGAATAAAAAATGATGCTCACTAAAAGTAACATCTAATCACAGCAGAAGGGATTCTCCAAATTCATTACAAGAAGCTCAGATTATTATAAAAATGTCAAGTTAATGAGGCAAAAGTAACAGAATAACAGAAGTGAACAATGATCCACAGAATGCAAACAACAAGTAAATGATTGTATAGCAGGCTGAGCTTCACAGAAATAAACTGGATGGTGATAAATGCCATTAAAATGTATTCCTCGGTCCTGTCAGACAGAGACAGCAGAGCTTTCTGCCCTTTCAGTCTGAACTTTCCGTACCACTCTGCAAACACTGTCTGCCGGCTTTATATCTGATGAAGCACAGTACCTCTGCCTCCCTCCCAGAGCTCTGACAACACAATCCTGCCGACTTTGAAGACATCCAGGGACCGAAAGGACACTTCTTTGTCTGAAACCTAAAATAAAAACTCGGCTGTTTCAAATGTCGCTTCGAATAATGACAGAAGCCGAAACGCTTGCGTGCCGAGATCTCGTTTCTGGTAAAGTAAGAGGACGACATGCGCCCGCATGAAACCGGGTGAGTGCAACGTTTTCATGAGAAACAAATCAAGAAAATACAAGCATCACCTCCAGTTATGACAGCTGCAATTATATTTAAATGGGTGCTCCAGTGTTTCAATATTGCACTTGCATAAAGAAGAGAGACTCACTAGAGACAAAATAAGAAAGAAGCAGCAGAAGTCAAAATAATGATAATAATAATAATGCATTGGTTTTATATAGCGCTTTTCCAGCCACTCAGAGACACTTTACATTACATTATTCATTCACTCCATACTCCATGGTGCTAAGCTACATATGTAGCCACAGCTGCCCTGGGGTAGACTGATGAAGGCCAGGCTGCACCATCGGCCCCTCAGAACACCACCTCACACCACAGATCACTCTCACACTGCATTCTCCCATCCAGATACTGACCAGGCCCAACCTCGCCTACCTTCCAAGACTCTTACTACCTATCATGGTAAGCGCTTCAAACAGCTCAGTCCTACATTCCCCATAATGCTCCTCAGTTACATCTTTTCTTCAGATTCTCTACTGTCTCCATATTTTTCGAGTCAGTGCCACAGCATTGTAACTCAGGCTCTTTTCCACAAATCTGCATTACAGTGCCAAACGCCCTGATGATGTTATCTGGGGTAAAGTGAGGACGTGAAATCGCCAAATTCTTTCAAACAAAGTTCTGTTCACCTTCTTAGTTTCTTTCCTTGAGGGCTAACATATACACTGAAGGCATTTTCTGCCTCATTTAATATTTGCAAAGCGGATTTCTTTGCCTTATTTGAAATCTGCACATCATGTTTCACCGATTTTGTCTTGAATTTACGGCGACGGCAGTCGGGTTTGCAATAGCAGAACCTTATCCCAGCTCTGGTATGGTGTTAGAAGAGGGAACACTAAGCAGTGAATCTGATATCAGTGAGATAAAGTAAAGCTGGAATACATTCTGCATTGTTTCCTCTGAATCCCTCGAGCGTTGGATAGATAATATCAATACCATGCAACTCCTACTATATAAGGCAGTCTGAGTCGGCTCATTCAGCCTTCCTGTTTCCATTGCAGTGCAAGATCCAACAGATTCAACCACAGTTCACCAAAACAACAACAGATGATAGACGTAACTCCAGTTCCAAGAGAACATAGGAACTAGAAGAATGGAGGTTTGTTATGATGGTCTACATGGGGAATTTTACATCTGTTTATGGGGATGTCTGATGGGAGAAAACTACTACTTGATGAGGACTTTTAGAAAAGCTGACGGCCCTGAAAGAGGTTCCACAGGGTGGTTCTTGCATCAGGAACATGCACCAAGGTTTGGACCGCCATAAACTGACCCACAGGTTCCTGCAGTGAAAAACAGACAGAGGTATTTGCAGAATGTAAAAACAATGGATGGCTGTTCCTAAAAAACTATGTCAAACCCAGTAGTATCACAAACAGTGCCTGACTTCATGAAAGCTTATTACTGGGTTTAAAAGACCAGTTTGTAGGATTTAGTGGCATCTAGTGGTGAAGCTGCAGACTGTGACCAACTAAATATCCCTCCCTTTCCAAGTGTGTAATACCCCTTTTCCACCAAGCTGGTTCCAGTGCTAGTTTGGAGCCAGAGCCTGACTTAACACCAGTTCTTTGTGTTTCCACCACCTAAGCACCAGCTCCAGGTTCTAAAAACTGGAGCTTAGCAAGGACCAACTCTTTACTGGACCAGAGCTAAGCACTGAGTACGTCAGGGCCTGGGGGTGGGGTTATGGTGACCAGCGATCAATGGTGGAAAGGAACACACAAGCGGTAATTAGTGTCCTTGTTCTCCAGGACGTCCCTGGTCCGATCGCAGATGTACTGGAATGACTCCTGGGACACTTGGAAGTTTTGACAAACTGTTGCACGCTGAAATCCCGTACAATTGGGTCCCACCAGTAGCGCGATCGCAGGTGTGTCCAGGCAACAGGCGACCTCGACCTCGCAAACAGCCTTAAGACCATCTATAGAGATAAACATAGATATTATCATCAACTTACTGTGTTTGTTTAACTGCTATGTAATGGATGCAAGGGTAGTTGTTTTACAGTGATGCAATGGTGTGGCTCCAACTTGGCTATTTGCTAATAACCTGCAAACAGGTTCTTAGGAGGAACCAACTAACTACCAGCACCGAACTAGCACCTGGTTCTTCTTGATGGAAAAGGGGTACCAGAGAACCTACAGTTGCCAGAACTTCAACATAGAAATGCAAAGCTCCCTCTAGAGCCAGTGTTTGCTTCTGGGCTACTCCAGAAACATTCATGGAGGGGTGCATGAAGCGCAACTTTTGAAAAAGTCAAAAACCACCTCAAGTGAGCGTAAAGACTTTTTGCAAAAATAGGGGCTTTTTTTTTTTTTTAAATCCTGTTTCCATTAACTTTTCTCATGCAATTCTTCAAAAAGTATGTAAAAGTAAGTTACATAAACATGGCTACTGGTCCTTTAACATCCATGTTTATGAAGCAGCAGTAGTGCTTCAGGACATTTGTTGGTACATGTTACTGCCACCGGCTGTAAATCAGTGGAACAGCGTGAAACTATGGGTAAGAATAAACACTAAGTTGGCAGCTAATGAAGTACAACTAGTTAAAACCAACACAGCATAACACAACAGTCCTGCAGCAGCACCTTGTTGCCACACAGCTTTGTATATTATATAGACGACACCCCAACACATGGAAACTTACAGATCTAAGCTCATGTTGACAGTTCTTCATTATCCAATTTGAAGAGGAAAATAAGTGAGGAGGTTGGTCAAATAGGAGAGGCGTAAGAATCATTATGAGTACATTCTGTATATTACACAGCTAGCTACACATCTGTCTGTATTGATGTATCAAACTCACAGCAATGTTTGCAATCACAGCTGCAGAACAGCAAGGTAAAGAGTTTTCCATATTAACCTGATAGACAATCTGTAATTCTTGGTTAAAGCGCAATATGTCAACATTAAAAGCATTAATTAGACACTGAAATCTATCAATATTGAAATAACAACCTTATTAATATTGTTTTTTGAAGGGTTTGCAAAGTGTTTTCACTGGCAAAGAGCACCCAGAATGCAGCGAAACACCAGGACAGCAGGAGGGTAAATGCAGGAGACACACAAATACAAAATGCAATATGTTAATGAATACTAATAAAAAGATAAAAGCCACAAAAACAAATGGCTGCTAAAGGTCGTCTGATTACGCAAATTGTTTAATTTATTTTTATTGATCAAGCTCTCCCACTTCTTCTTTTTTCATTTAATTTTTGCTGCAAACAGCGTCACTCAGATTCACAGCGTGTTAAACTACCTCCACTCATTTCTTTTTAATTGCACCTGAACACAATTTAACTGTCAACACACTGTGCAGTCGCTACAATACCCACTGCAAATTTTCCAACATACTTACTTAAGGCAACTTGTGGACTGAAAGAAAGAGAAAAACAGAAGGAGGAGTTTTGCAAACACATCAGAGACCACAGAGGTGCCCATAGGAATTAATACACTCCTGGCATATGTACACAGAGCTATTTATAATGAGGCGTAAATCCTACTCCAGGAAGCTTCTGATGTTCCGTTTGTGTTAGAGGAGCCTGTTTAACGTGACTGTTTTGGAGGCTGCAGTTTGGGATCCTGCTGAACTGTGATTCTGTTATTTAATCTGATCTTACTGATATAAATGGGATGGACGAAATAATCTAATAATCTATTTATTACAGCACAACTCAACGACATCAAAAACTGAAGCGTCCAAAATGGCCACCTAGTTGATCAACACCTCTGTAAGGAAACTGAACATCACAGCCTCAGTGAAGGTACATATTACAGCAGGACTGTTGTAATAGATTGCATTGGATTCAGGTAGGTGAGGCATACACCGATCAGCCACAACATCATGACCACTGACAGCTGAAGTGAATAACATTGATCATATTGGTTCTATGTGCTGTTCTAATGGAAAACCTTGGATATTTTAGACCCCCAAATAAACACTGTCCCACAACAAACACACTCCCTAATGCTAATGGAAATCCCAAATGTCACTGGCCTACCCCCACAGGAAAATGCACCCCACTACATGGAAACAACATCAACCAATCAGGAACATGTTGAGAAACATGACAATGGTCCAACATGTTGATTTGACCTCCAGACTTCCTACACCTCATTCTGATGAAGCATCAACAGGATGCAGTAGAACAAGTTGGATTGACAGAGGCTCCACTGCACAAGCCAGAGCACCCAAAGGATCCAGTGCCAACATCCTGGTTCCAGACCCCATAGGACACCCTGAGAGGTCCTCTGGTCCATACCCAATGGTTCAGAGCATTTTTGACCACATAAGGGGACCAACACAATATTAGGCAGGTGGTCATAATGTATAGATGTAAACTAAATGTGGATCCATTCATAAAAACACTGTTCTGTAGCACTACAAGCCATAAAAAAAACTCTGCAAGACACCTTTAATTAAACAATGTGTGTGTTTGTCTCACAATAAAAGAACAGTAAAAAGAGCTTTCCCTATGCAAAGAGCAAATTCGCAGTTTGAAAAGAAACAAGCTCTTTTCCAATCTACCAATCTGTTTTCCTTCCCAAACATTTAAATCTGTGCTGCTCAGATGAAGACAGCTCAGACTGTCTGGTGGATGAAGTACAGGCAAAGTCCATCCCAGAACCAATTACTGCCATGTCATCAGACTGATCAAAGACCATGCAAATTGTGTCAATAAGCACATAAAGGAGCGCTGAGCAGGCGTTCAACGTCTCCGTCCTCACGCATGCGACACACTTCGCTTTAACACCCTTGAGAAAGCTTCTGGTGTGATTAGAAGTCCGGTGGAGCCCTGAAGGGAGCTGTGGAGGGAATTAGATTTTCTTCTTTTTTTTTTTTTTTTTTTGCAGCCCATGCAGACTGTGCTGCAAACACTTTCAGCTCCATTCACAACTGTGGAGCAGAATGAAAAAACAAATTATCCCGCTAACCACGGGCCTTTGGATGGAATTAGGCAGAGATCCCAGTGGAAGAGGACTGAGCTGATTAAATGTTGCTTCCCTAATTGAGAGAGCCGAGCTAATTTGCGATGGATCCCAGATCTTTTTCCTGTGCTGCATGAGAGGAAGTCATTAATAAAGTCTGTACGTCTAATTATAAATTATGATTGGAGGAGGTGCCTTATTTCTCCAGAATGCTTCGGAGAAATTTTCAAAATGTCTCAAGTTTGCTGGCCTCAGTTAGGAGGGGAGCTCAGATGATGGGTTCATCTTTATTGCTCACTCTTATAATTGACTGTCCTTAACTAAATCTGTTTTTGAACCATTATCTTCACAAAAAACCCACAACAGAGCATCTCTTTAAGCAGATACGCCCTGCAGAGATGAGCCTTAACCACCTAATAAACAGTGCTGCCTTCTTCTCTGATGCTGCCTCTGCTGTAACTGTGTTCCTGTAGCGCCATCTGCAGGTTACAGGCGATGCTTCAGGGCTTTCTTCGCCTTGAATTGACCTCATGCTGACTTTGAGTCTGCAGACACAAACAAGCGGTTTGAAAGCTTCCAGATGGAGTGTGATGACAGAATTGAGAGTGATTCAGTTATATGGCTTCTAATAACTAGATTAGGAAACAAACACCAGGACATTTATTGACTGATGGATGCCGGTGGGGCTGAACACGCCACTGCTTCTCTAGAGCTCTTCTCAGGACTGTTTTTGTGAGCATGTCTCCCACTGTCCTGGTCCACATGTGATGAAAGCACGTACTAAACCTATAAATAGAACACACTTGTCATATTGTTAGTCAACATGCTGTTAGCTGCAACATTGTGGACAACAGTGAATATAACCTGTTGCAGAGAATAAAGCAGTTCTGACTTGATTGCACTCCAACACATTCAGTTTTATCTATTATTTAAACACCACTTAATCCTCTGTAGGGTCGCAGGGGGGCTGGAGTCTATCCCATCTGAATCGGGTGAAGGCAGGGGACACCCTGGAAAGGTCGCCAGCCTATCACAGGGCTACACATAGAGAAAGACAACCAAGCACACTGTCATTCACAATTTAGAATCATCAATTAACCTGAGCATGTTTTTGGACTGTGGGAGGAAGCCGGAGTATCCAGTGAGAACCCACGCTGCACAGGGAGAACATACAAACTCCACAGGTGTCCTAACCAGGACGCGAACCAGGGATCTTCTAGCTGTGAGGTGACGCTGCTAACCACCGAGCCACTGTGCAGCCCAGCCACTAAACCTCATGCGTACTATGCATGCTGAACCTTGGGTACTTCAACAAGATCATGCTAAACCAACAACATCTCTCCTCCGAAATAAGCACATAGACATGTGATCTTCTGTCACACCACAGTCTGACTACTGTCCAGGTTAGAAACCAGAAATCAAAGTACGTGCAGGAGATGCAGGACGTGTGCATACAGTCAGTCACACAAACAGAGTGTATATAATGTATTCTATTTTTACACAGTCTACGGTCACACAGTTAATAATAAAACAGCAGAACAGCTTCATTTTGGCTCAGAGTGAAAACACATCTCAGAGTGATGACATAACCACATGTGGAGTTTTAGGTTCCTCAGTGATGAAAGAAGACAGGTTCTACAGTCAGAACTGAGGTCAGTTCAGCTTCGAGTTCACAACAACAGTAATCTGGCCGTGGGTTTGAAACAACGTGAACATCAGCAACCAAACAGGATCACCTCTGAACTGAAAACTGGCTGATGCTCCACAACGTCAGCTGCTTCGTTCTCACCTGCACGTTCTGACGTCATGACATTTCCTCTGAACGCGTCTCCATGGTTACCAAAAATGTTATTTATTTTTTATATTAATTTTATTACCAGCATCTTATGAAAAATGACCCAGTCGCCTTATTATTTCCAAATCTTTCTCACGTCTTAAATGTAAATAATTAAATAAAAAAACACATCTGAAAAATCAACCTTGTCCAATCAGCAGAAAGCAGAGTAAAAGTCAAGCTTATCACTTCTACAGATTCACAAAATACTCCAAGTTTTGTAGAAGGAGAAGGATGCATATGACAGCTGCTGGATTAATTTACAGTCAGATGTGAGTTGCTCTGATCTACCTGCAGCCCGGTGGATCCTTTTCTGCTATTTTCTGCTGATCTGACAAAAAGGTACATTTTTTTCAGTTACTATTGTTCACTTTCACCATTTATTTTTCACATATTCAACTTTTACACACAAGCAGGATTAAATCAGAAAGGTTGTGTGTCGAGTATTAAGATCTTAATGGTATTACTACTTATACTGACAGACTACTGCTTAGTACTTTAGCAGTATTGTTATCGGTACTTTTCGATTGTTTATGTTCGTTCTGTTTTAAAAGAGAAAAAAATAAACAAATTAAGAACAGAATAAAGATTACTTTATTTTCTGTTATGTACTGTATTTGAATTGTATTGAAAATGTATTTGTATAGACACTACTGTTGTGTTGATGGGATGATCAGAGCACTGTGGACAGTGTCAAAGGCTTCACTCATAAAATACAATATATGTTTCAATAAGCTGTCCAGCATTATAACAGCAGATATAATATACATCAGAAGATCATTCATCCCTACATCCCTGTGTTTTCTTTGCCAGACACCTGAATTTCCCTTTGAGGATTAATAAAGTATGTTCTGTTCTCTCTATTCTCTATCAGGATTTAAAGCTCCACCTTGAACAGATATTAGGTACCTGTTAGGACATTGTGTTTAGAAAATCTGATTGATTTCTCTCTTTTGAGTAGAAGATTAATGCTGGACTTTGACAGTATCTTTTATTGTGATTTCTACCTCTAACACCAACACTCAGAGGAGCAGTGAAAACAAGGACAGTTTGTCTGCAGCCTCCAAATCATTAAATCCTGCTGCTCTGTGGTCTGAAAGAGAAACTAAAATTCTGATCAACAGCTCAGATGATGCTCTTAATTTCAGGCTGAATAGATGAACAGAGCCACAGTAAAACAAACAGCTGGAGAACACTTAACCATTAGCCTGTGCTGGTATGATTTAGTTAACTCTGTGTGTGGACATAACAAACCTGGTTAGCATTAGAAGAACTGTGAGTTCAGCAGTCAAACTGAGCGTTTCTCCTTGCAGAAGTCTTGGAGCTTTAAAAAAACATCAGATCACAAGTCATACTGACCAACAGCGTCATTATTTTGGTTTTATTTCCTACTAAGGCAAACTGAGTTGGTTCACTCAGCAGCCACATGACACACACAACACTCGACACAGAAGTGGAAGAATGCAGAAAGGGAAATAAAAGATACAAAACAACTATTAAACACAGGCAAATTAAGGCAAGGGTTTGCGGTTTCCAAGTTGTGGCAATAAATAGAAAGTGTAGTGTCAGAACTCAGGAGTGACCAGTGAAATATGAGGCTGAACCAAACATCCTGTGTCTACAGATCAGATCTCTCATCCTATATAAGGCAATGATTCATTGACTGCACAGTAATAAGAACTCATGCTTTGGTTTTATATTATCTCACACTAAATGCTATATTACAGGGGCATCTAATTTCACTGACTGTATAATTACAACTATTCTTAATAAGATTTTTTACCACCTTTTAGCACATTTTACTACATCAACATTTGGCCTACTATCACATAGTTAAATGACACGACATATTTGGGTGTGTGATGTGGAAGTGATCATATATCCTGAGATTAACATTACTGTTACTCTGGAAGCCATAATCACAGTCGTGGTTGTGCTGTTTGGTACCAACTGACATCAAGATTTCTACTTTTTGAATCTGGACTTCAACTAGTTCAGTGTATTTGGACATTTAGAGGAGCTACCTAATCGTACAGACAGCATGAAAACGACCTGAAAGCCTCCTCACAGTGACCTCTCACCATCGCCGTCTCAAATAAATGACTGAAATATAAGGCAAGGACGTAAATGAAGTCAGGATCTAACAATAGAAACCTATCAAAAAACAGGAATTCCAAAAAAAAAAGCAGAAAAATGTGAGATCATGCATTTCTGGCTGATCGAATGATTGTCAATTGTCCTCTTGACTGAAATAAATTCAAGTGTCATGCAGTCACAATGTGCGCACACAAATAAAATCCTATAAAAACAAAAGCATGCGCTTATGTTTTCATGTATAAACAACATGCCCGAGTTCACACTTCCACGATATACTATTATAGTTTGCATTCTAAAGAGCATCCAGCAGCAGCAGCATTAGGGTCAGTCCATTGAAGATATACTTAAAATAAAAAAGTAACAGTTCTCATAGTAAGACTTCTTCAGGCTCCACAGTGTCTTCAAACCTCATACACGAGTAGCGTGAGCGAACTAATCATACCTGGCACTAGTTGGATTCTTGCTATTCCAACAGCAAGCTGAGGGTGGCAGCGCAGGACGGTGCAGCATTAAGATGCAACAGCACAAAACCCTCAAGCTCATGTCCTGCAGTGTGCATCACGGGGAAACAACGAGGACCACAGCAGACGTCTGGACCTGTCAACGCAGGATAAGCACCTGAACGCAGCCGTCGGTATCCACTGGAAGGTTAAAGGCAAACAGACATGAAACAGCCTCCTGGATTATGTGTGATAAATGTTTGGCCTCAGCATCCAAGCAGGTGCAAAAGACTAATAAGTGCAAGTAAACAAAATCAGTTTTTAAATGCTAAGATTAGTGTTATAAAATGACGAGAGAATAGTGAAGGACATCGTTGGCTCTATTTTTACATCTGCACCAAACAAGTAGCGCTTGGCTACGTTGGGATGTTCCAAACTCACCCCACTTCGGTTTGTGAGCATCAAAGGCAAAGGTTTGTCTCCAATTTCCTACAAATAAGCTGTTATTTACAACAACAGATTGCGTTGTGAGAGTGTGAAGCATACGTCCAACCATGCATACATGTTTTAGCATAGCGTTTTGTGGATTACAAAGCATCCAACACCCCACTGACACTCTCTTTAAAGACCCCGTCCGATGAAAATCCCATTTTTCACCTTGTTAACATGTCCATATGGTGTTTTTTATATGCTAGAGGATGTATTATGAGAGCTCCATGAGTTCCATCTAAGCCGTTCTATGGCACAAAAGGATTATTTTCATTGAAAAACTTCTCAATGAATAATTCTGATGAACAGGGGTTTAATTAATGCCTAAAGAGGGACTTTACGCTTTAATATTGTGTAATAAAAATATTTAACAATGTCTTTCTGTCACAGCTATAATTCAATACTACTCTACATTTCCCAGTTTAGTAGAATTGCATGAGCTGTGGGCTAGAACCATTTTTCTTTTGAACACAAATTTGTGCAAATTGGCCACCCTAAAAGTACGCTGAAATAGTTATTAATAGTTCCTGTTTCCAGTCTACCTGTGGGTGTACTGAAAACTACTACTGGATTATTGACACTGATGAAAACTTGTAGATTCTCAGGCAAGTTCTTGGGACTAAGGAGGATCTTTTCTCTGACCTGTGAGTGGATTCATGGACATTTCTTTGTAGAAAGATATCAGAGAAAATGAAATCCTTGCCACCACCATGATGAAGTCTCAGCAGAGCTCCACAAATTTGGAGAATTTAGGACAAGGAGCTCTCTAACATCCCACTAAGACGACATCGGTTTCTTCTTTCATCTGATATCTGTTTGTGTATTACCATAAACATTAGTTTCTCTCTTATTTGACTGACACAGCATTCTACATGCAGCACACTGAGCTAAAATATGCGATGCCTTCAATGACCTTATGAATCTGTGCAGGTCTGTGTGACCACAACACAAAAATAGAGCCCTGTGTGTTTACTGTTAAAGCCTACTCTCTCCTAATGAATGCATGATATGATCTGGATGAATGTGCAGCCAGCCGTTTGGAATGAAAGCATTTGAGATCATAAATATTCATAATAATCTGTCACATTTCTGTACAGTGCAGAAGTCCTGCTGTGAGTTCATTCAGGCCTGTTGCGTCGCCTGAGGCCGGACGCAGGCTGCTCCGCTCCAACCTCCTCAATGTTCGTCTCATACGAGTCTTCTAGAGAAGGCATGAGCTCAGAGTGCTCAAATCGTTCCTCCTCCTCCTCCTCCTCCTCCTCCGCTGCTGCTGCTCTGTCATCCTCCTCATCCTCTTCTTCGATCGCCGCTTCCTCATCAGATTCTTCGGGTCTGAGCTCCTTCATCTCCTCACCCTCTGCTGCTGCGTCATCTCTAGCTTCTGAGTGCTTTTCATAAACTTTTTCAGAAGCCTCTGCTGTCGCTGCAGAGGACTGCTTGTCCACTGTGGTGTCGCTGGCCCCGAGGGACTCGATGAGGTCGTCCAGATTACGCTCACAGGATGATTCTGAAACACAGAAGATGACATATTCTATTGATAATCAATACTAAAACTAACTTATGGAATGGATGAATTTCTACTAACAGCTGGCATTTAGATAAGGTCATAAAATCTAAAACAACAACTACCTGTATTCTAAAAGCTCATATAACAAATTCATAAGTGGTGTGTGGACCAATACTGAAATTCTGAGGTTTTCTGATCCTAATGTTTCTGTTCAGCAATTTATTCTTAAAAAAGATCAACAATTAACCTCAGTAGTTTAGCATAAATAAGCATTTCTCCATCAACTGAGGACACAACAGAAAATAAATATGCTGACAGCTGACAGACACTACTTTTCCTTCCAGCTGTCACAGTCATGTGTGAACTACAGACAAAGTATAGGTAAAGAAGGTCATCATGTCCTTCTGGGCTTCAGTTTGTGTGTTGATTGACATGAATATCTGCCCATGCTTAAAACTACAGAAGAAAATGTATTCAAATTCATATAAATATAGCAGTGAATACATTTTAAAAGCCATGAATTAAGCAACTACATGAGTAAATTCCACAATTAACACCTTAATAAAGATCAGGGCTGCAACTTTTGAGTTCAGCTTGGAGTGAGATTCATGTTCTTGGGATCAACTCACACTAGTTCAATAAATTATTTCTCAGTTCTATTCATATTTCCAAAGCTGGTGATGGCTGTTATAGTTCCAATAGCCTTTAAATACGAATGACACCAACATATACATTTTAATAATTTAGTTTATAAGCGGGAAACCTCACTAAATGTTGCCTGATGAGCAGCCGATATTCACGGACATGGTCTCATTTGTACCGATGACTATATAGATCTATGATGGCATGTATTAGTTTCATCACGTATTTGACTGGGATTTTTCTATTATAATTTCTAGATGATTCTTAAAGAGCAGCAACACTCATAATAAGCCTGGAAAAGGAAATGGGCACAGTCTATTTTTTCCTCTCTGCTAGAAACATTAGGTTTTACTATTTTAGTATTAGCTATATCAGCCTGGGTTCTACACGGTATCGAGCTGGAATGGAAATAATACATTTCCACATATCTAATTCCATCAACACAACAGTAAAAATAAATCACACTCTGCTGCAGCTTTTTATTAGACATGCTGTTTCCGTTCATACTTTCATTTTAGCTTTAACTTGCATGTTGTACAGTATGCAAATGTTTATGTGCTCATGTGAAAGATCTCAGGTTTTCTTCTTCATCACAAAATGTCACATCAGACTTTGTTCAGTTCAAGGCAACGACTTTTCTGAGTAGTTTTTTCAGCATCAGCTACACTGATTTTAATACACAGACTCAGGTTACCAAACCACAAGCTTTACAAAAAGCAGGTTTAAAATTAGATGCAAAACACACCTCCACAGACGGGTCTCAGTGTGGCCGATCGAGTTGAATTTCAAATTGTGGTTTATCACAACGAGACACGCGACAGTGGTGCCACACAGACACAGTTGGCAAACTGTGACGGCAGCATGAAGCGTGACTGCATTAGCCATATCTTACTGTCTAGCAGGCAGTTTGAAATGCATCATTTGTGAAGTTACTGCACGTAGAAATATCAGCATCACTGCTAGAGGTCTGCGATACCTAACTTCACTGAGTTTACCCTGATCACCAGCAAGTAAAGTTCTAAAACCTTAAAATTAGATTTGAGAAGCAAACTGCTGTCAAACTGTCAAAAACATTCAGCCCACCGTTGATGTTCAGGGGTGGACAGTCCATTCCTCTCTTCTTCATCAGGTACCGGATGGTCTGGAGTTGAGACATGATCTCGTTCTTCTGGTCTTGAGCCACCGACTTCACACTGCAGATAAATGGAAACAGAAAATGACATCAGGTGGAAGACCTCAGAGGAGCCGCTCCGAACACTCTCAGAACACTGCGCTTTAACTGGAGGAGAAAGAAATTCTACCAAATCAGGGCGTCAGATGAACTTCTTACATTAGTTGCATTGGTGTGAGTAACTTTTTCACACCAGCACATAATTAAGGCACCTAAAAAATGTCCTTTTATGTCAGTTCACATAAACACTGATGATTTCTAAACAAATGATGTAAATGACTAAACAGGAAATACAGTGCCAATAAAGGTTTTGTTCATTAAACCTATTCTACTTCATATGGATGATCTCTGACTTAGTGAAAGGCAGCTGTTGCAATATCATAAACAGTGGTAAGTTTAATAATCGTTTAGAATATGTTGCCATGGAGTCACGTAGCCCCTTGGAACCTACGGGAGCGCCAGGGATCCCATTAGCATATTTACTTTTCGATGCAGTAGAACTGCAACCACATAAGATAGAGCAATAATTCTTTTTGCATTTAAAACCCGAGGACTTGCACTTTCATATCACACATCCCAGAGTGCTGTTTTCCTTCCACTAGTGTGTTTTCAAAAATACAGTAAGAGCACACAACAAAAACATTATAATCTAGACCGCGGATGTTCACATACGTCTGAATACGCTTCATCACATTGTGAGCATGAACTATCGCGTGGTTCCAGACGCTCACCACACACTTCCTACACTCTCCCACAACCCCCCACACAGTTATGGAACCACAAAAACCCATGCCTCTGTGTGTTATTGTGGAGAGGAATCGTCATCACAGCTCCACTGGTGCTATTGAAGTGTAATGTTCAACTTTGAACTTTGATAGCACCATTGATGTACATAATGCGTGTGTGTGTGTGTGTATGTATACACATATATACACATTACCATATATATATATATATATATACATATACACACAGTTTATTTTGATGTAAATGTTGTCTTTCTGCAAATTAGTTCTTTCTGTCTATAGTTATGTCTGATTGTGTATGTATTTTGATAAAAAATGGCATTACAGCATGTAAAAATGTAAACATATGCTCTGGCTACTTGTTCTATGGTAGGTCACACGGGGTTTTAGCGCACTGTGGATTCAAACTTGAGCTCTGTTAAGTTTACAAGTCTAGTTCTCCTTATATACGGCCAACTTGTTACCATTCAAAGTATGCTAAATTAGCTGTTAGCAGGTCATGTTTGCAGTGTACTCATGACTGTACAGACAGCTCTCACTTTCCTTTACTTTACATTCACTTTCCATTACTTTAGTTTAAATAAGTCAAGGTGCTACTTCAATTTGAGTAAGCATAAAAAATCTATCTGAAATGTACTGAGATCAGTGCTTTTTGTTACACCCTCCAAATTTCAGGACAACTTAGAAAATATAACAAAAACAAAACAGAACAACCTGCTGGTTAATCCATGATGCATGTCTGCTGAAAAAGAAAGGATCACCTTTCAAACCCCAAACTGTGCACACACAGAGTAAAGGTAGGTGTGGTGCACACCTGGAGACCGCAGTGTGTGCAAACCAACACGGATCATGGCTCACCAGTTAGTGAGTGGGTCCAGCTGGGTGAGGATGGAATTGAGCATCCTTTCTGTCTGTGCCAGCCTTTGTTCCAGCTCATTCAACTGGTTCTCTGCATTAAAACAAACACATACAAGAGGTGATTAAAAACCCCACATCAGAATTACTCATGGTCACCAACTGTATGTGTAATATAAAACCACACAGACAAACATGCAATTAATAGAAACCTCCGTGCATGCGATACACACCTGCCTCCACTGATTTTTTGGCCCCTTTTGCAAATTTGTCCTTTTGTGCCTTGTCATCTGCAGACTTAATCTGTAAGATGAAAAAAGTGAGTGATTTCCTTTCAAACGTCTAGACTGTATTCATAGAATTTGGTGCTGCATATACCTTACCTTCAAAAATTTGTAAGCGGCAAACACTCCAACTCCGATGGCGTAGAGAGGCATCAGCGTGAACACGTAGCCCTTGTTGCTGTTGGATTTGTACTTGTCACTCTTCAGCTCTTGCTCCATCCGTTTCTTCATCTGCTGCAAGTTCTCGGGGGTCTGATGTGAGCCGGGGGCGTTCACACTGATGGGCTGACCTCTCACTGCGCCTGGGCCTGGACCTGCTGCCACAAATAGAACATCATGAAAGAAGCAAGAGAGTGGCATTTCTTTGTTATTTCATCACTGCAGCACAGAATAATAACATTAGACCCTTTGTAATGATAGCTGGAAATAAAGCCTTGGGGAAGCCACTTAAGACCACTGAACTCACTGTGATTGTGTTTATGAAACCAGTCTGAGATGATTTCTGCTTTGTGACACAGTGCATTATCCTGCTGGAAGCAGCCATTAGAAGGTGGTAAACTGAGGCCATAAAGGGATGCACATGGTCTGCAACAATACTCAGGCATTCAAACAATGAGTTAGTATTGAAGAATGTGGCAAGAAAACACTCCCCAGACCATTAAACCCTAAAGTAGATGCCGCCTGGACTGTTAAGACAAGGTAGGCTGGCTTTATGGATTCATCCTGCTGACTTGCAATTGCGACTGTACCATTTGCAGCCTCAACAGAAATCTAGATTCATCAGACCATGCTAGGTTTTTCTATTCACCACCAAATGTTTTGGTGAGCCTGGAAGTGACCTTTCTCATATACACGGCACGTCTGCCATTCACTAGATGTCTGAAAAAAATCTCTAGAGACCGTTGTGGTGAAAATTCAAGAAGTTTAGTAGTTTCAGAAATACTCAAACCAGCCTGTCTGACAAGCCTGTCACAGTAAAAGTCACTGAGATCCTATTTTCTATCATTCAGATGTCTCATCTATATATTAACTGAAGCGACGCCAGCAGGTATCAGTAAAGGTTTCGATGCAAAATAAAAATTGCTATTTGAAACTATGCAAACAGCAAATTGGGTTGCTATTAAACTAAGTTGTAATTCAAATTTTACTGAATTCAAGCAGCGTGAATGTTTCAGGGGTTGTTTATTCTCATTTTCTGTGTTTCAGGCTGCACACTGTGGCCTGACTGACATAAGCTCAGTCTCATTATTTAACAGTCGTATTATATTATATATAATATATATTATATAACACACTCGTACATTCGTTCATACTGACTTTAGAAAGATATGTTGCAAATCTCATTGTAATATCTGCCAAAAATATCGCAATTAGAAGCTTTTCCTCAAATCATTCAGCCCTAATTGGTAACCAGAGAGATCAGTGCACAGCTTTCTTACTTTTAATCCTGAGACAGGACTTGATTAGATGTAAAACAGCTAGAGGTGCACATGTCAGATGAAAATATAAAACTACTGTGTTCTAATCCAGAAAATAACTTGTCTTTTTACTATGGCATTTAATGAATTTGTAAATAAAAAGGTAAACGAGTTATGGTAATCTAAAAAAAGGAATGTATTTATAAAAGATCATTACTAGTTCTTCATGTGTTGGGTATTATATATGGCTTAATGTCTACTTAAGCTAACTGCAATGACTTGAATGTAGATTTTCTTTGCTAGCAAGGATCAAAGGGGTCTTTATAAGTTCTAATCTGGAAGTAAAACACATACATTAGATGTGTATGGTTTGTGCATATGGGAGAAGTCAATCAGTGCACATGAAGTCCAAACCATAAGAAGACATCATGGCATCAATGTCGTATGTAATGTTGATGCTAAGTTTCCCTTTAATCAGACAGATGGGAATATTTGTAGATGCTGACTGTACTGTCCTGTTTCAGCTAAACTGCTTGTGCAGCTGGTGTTTTAGAGTGGCTTGTATATTGGCTTTAATAAGGGGTTTTATTGGACCTGACAGTCCTTAAACATTAGCTGTAGATGAACACATGTAATACTAACAGAAGGATATCCAGGCTGTTCGGTCAGGACTTTTATTTTGGGGAAACTAGCCAGCGCACGCGACAGCTAGCATAGAGTGGACAGAGTGAGCTCGAGACAGCCGACACATGCTAGCAGGAGCCATGTTGGTGAGAAACATGAGAAAACAAAGAGGCGTTTTCTACCTTTTCTGGTGTAACGAGGGTCGAACTTGGCGTCCTTGGCCGAGGTCCCCCCGCCGACACCGAACAGCCTCGGCAGGACGACGAACGTGAAGAGGACGGCCGTGAAAGCCAGAGCGACTTGTTGTGATGTAGACAGAACCATCCTCCGTTAACCGACGACTGCACCGAACACAGCCCGAAAACTGAGCAAAGCTAACGGCTAGAAGAGGCGGTGAGAAGAGACGACAAACGGAACGAACCGTTCAGCTGTCAGTTCGAAATGCAGCGAAAACTACGAGACATTAGAGGCTTTAAAGCAGAGAGTTCGGCCCGAACAGCTGCTCTGCTGCTGCCGCTGACAGGAGCTCAGGGAGGCGCCTTCACAATAAAAGCTTCAACGTAGCAGTGTACAAAATAAAGTGACTGCAGCTTTTATCACTACCATACTACTACTACTACTACTACTACTACTACTACAACTATTACTACTACTACTAATAATAATGATAATAACAATAGTAACAATAATAATCATTTTACTACAATAATAGTAGTATAGTATTAGTTGTAATTTAGTTTAATAATAGTATTATTATTATTGTATAACGATGATGTTGCTGATAATAATAACAATATAATAATAATAACAGTACTTACTATTGTTATTATACTATACTACTAATAACAACAATAATATTTCTTATTATCATTATCAACTTATAATGTATATATTATTATTATTATTATAAGTTTATATGTTGTATATAAATTTACTATTATTATACTATGCTACTACTACTACTACTACTAATAATAATAATAATAATAAGAACAAGAAGCATTAGTAGTTGTATATAATAATAATAATAGTATTATTAATATTGTATAATGATGATGTTGTTTTTTGAGGATGATAATAAAAAATATAAAAACAACAATATAATAATAATAGTGATGATGATGATAAAAGTATATACCAATACGAATATTAATAATAATATTAATAATATATATTTTTTATATAATCAAAAAAAAGATTTACAAAGACATAAAACCAAAAGATACAAAAATTAGAAGTAACACTGAAATAGTTGCAAATGGGGTTGAAGCGCAATTGCAACAAAAACTGGAGCAAAAATAAATAAATAAATAAAACAACAGCGAAGACAATGCTGATCGAAAATAGGATGATGTAAACTGAGGACTGTCTAACAAACCTCTTCTTGTTCCAACAATCCTGACTGGACTGTTAGAATAAGAAGAGACAAGATGAGCGTCTTTACTGTCATTCCATGGTACACGACACAGAGGAATAAAATTGTGTTACACAGGTCACCAAGTGCAGTATAAAACTACAATGTAAATGCATAAGAATAAAACATGTTATAAAATATATTTGACCTGTAACTGCTGAAAGCTGCTTTATTTTACATTAGATAATTAAATAGATATTCCTACAAAATAAATCCTGAAATAAGTAAATGTAGCAACAGGAAATAAGAGTCTCCTAAAATAAATAAAAGCGTAGGGTTTCTGGACTAACTAAGGCTGTATGTTTAAGCTCTCCATTTGAATGACCCTGCGGTGGGTGTGCCCTCCTAAAATTACTGACCTCTGTTTTATTCACATTAATAGAGAGGTTACAGTCTTTGCACCAGGGCTGTGGGAGTTTGCTTTACATCTAGTTTGTTGTATTGCTTTCCAGAGGGCAGAGGAACCAACAGGCAACTAACTGCTGGCAAGATGTTGATCCTTGAGGGTTCTCTAGAAACACTGCCTTCCATTAATATCCTCTAATGTTGGAGGCTGTGGTTCAGTGGTTGATCACACCCCTGCATCAATGCTGCTGCATTTTGAGAACCATATTGTTTTGAAGTATTTCAGAACAATATGGTTCATAGCACACCAGTGTAAGTTCATTCTGTGCTGCAGATGGGATGTGCTATAGTGTCATACACAAGTGCATTAATAGACCCAGTGAAATTCAAAGTAATGTGACACTGAGGAAAACTCAGAGAAGCTACACAGAAAGAGATATTTGCATCTCAGACTTCGCATGATGGTAAAAACAAATAAGGAAAAGCCACCAGTGTACTGTGGTAGACAGCACTTACATACACGATGGCTCATGTAACTAAATCTGGCACTACAGAGTCACTTTTGTTCAGTAGGGTTCACCAAGAGGGCTCGAAATTAGTATTTTTTTACAAAGCACTTGGGTCCACTGTCAATGTGAATAGCTGAGAGAGTGTGTACTCAGTCATGTGACACAGACATACGTGTCAACTTATATGAAGAGCCTGTAAATTATCTATATTTTCACTAGATCATACAGATTTTCTCTGAATTTTATTCCTCTTGGGTGATGGAGGTACCTGAAGTGGTTCACATGTATGCCTCTACTGTATACTGGATATCATAGTGAGTGACATGAATAAATAAATATTCGATTTTAACCATATGAGAAATGTTTAGATTTTATCTTGAAGGGTTCAGTACCTAGACATCCCAGACTTCTAGTTCTGTGTTTTCCCACTGTTGTGAAACAGCAAAGAAGGAGCACATCTTCCCCCTGCTGGACGAAGAAATACTCACAGTTAAGCCCAAAATGATTCATGCCGAAGTTAGATTAGTAGTGAATTTTAATTTGACCAACAGGTTTCTCCAGTCTGTACATGACATAAACAAGGGACAGAAGACAGTGAAACATTATGTCAGAGATGTTGATGGTAAAACTGAATTATTTCTGTTTCTTTAATGCCATGTCCAAAATCATTCATGTCCCCTGAAATTGTTCCGAAATTTTGAGAACATGCAGCTTCTATTCCATATCAAATGATCTGACCATGTTCTAAAACATTGTGATACACTATAAATTAATAACTATTGTGATATGAATGGGAAGTTAGAAAAAAAAAGACATACAATCAAATCCTTGTTTTGTCTCCTTTTGGAAAATAAATTACATTCACAATATAAGTGCAGGGAGGCAGAGAGAGAGGCTTTAACTGTACTGTACTGTGTGTTGTTTCTATGTTGGAGTAGTGAGTAGATTTTTACTGGTGCTGGATTATGTACAATATCATTAACATGATATTCATTTTTTAAATCTTGCTGATCATCAGTACTGATATGTTGCGATACCTCTAACACTGAGATTTTGTGATCTGTGTAGAATCAGTATAGTGCAAGGAAATGACATGAACTGACTTTAATGGATCTCTGTGAACACGATAGTCCAAACAGGCAGAGATGTTTGAAGAAAACGTTGAAATTTATGTTTGCTGTGCTTTAGACAGAAGTCTCTCCAGGAAACCACATCAGTCTAAATACAACAGAGTATTCAGTGCAAACCCTTTAATGATCCCAGTAAAACATGAGAATGTTCAAATTCCTGGCTTTAAGATTCCAGGAATGCTGGTAGTATTTTCCTCTGTACACCAATTAGGCTTAACATTATGAGCACCTGCCTAATATTGCGTTGGTCCCCCTTATGTGGTCAACAATGCTCTGAACCATTGGACATGGACCAGAGGACCTCTCAGGGTGTCCTATGGGGTCTGGAACCAGGATGTTGGCACTGGATCCTTTGGGTACTCTGGCTTGTGCAGTGGGGCCTCTGTCAATCCAACTTGTTCCACTGCATCCTGTTGATGTTTGATCACAATGGGGTGTAGGAAGTTTGGAGGTCAAATCAACATGTTGGGCCATTGTCATGTTCCTCAACATGTTCCTGATTAGTTGATGTTGTTTCATCAACTGATGAAGTCTCATCAACACGGATGTTAAAATCCAAGGTTTTCCATCAGAACACCACATAGTACCAATATGATCAATGTTATTCACTTCACCTGTCAGTGGTCAGGATGTTGTGGTTGATCAGTGTATATATAGAGTTCTTGAACCATTGGGTGTTGAGTAAAACTTCTCCATTCAGGCTAATTCTGAATACAGACAGCACAGTTGATTGCTATTAGCTGCCTGCTGTTTGCTCCCACCGCTTATTTGGAACCAGGAAACTGTTACCACCCGAAAAAGTCCAGCCTGCTCTAGCACTACTAATGTAATCTAAACTGGAAGCCTCAAATTGTGGTTGCACTAAAAATCCAATTTTGCTCGAACACAGAGAACAATAAGTGAGTTCTGAGAGCCACTCTGAGCAGCTGGGGGAATTAACTGAGTTACTGGTACTAATCGATAACCACAGAATGCTGCACATGATGATCATTTTATGTCTGGACACCACAGTAATGGCAGTTAGTGCCTCTTAGAGCGTCGCTGCTGAAAACATACTCAAAGCTGGATGCTAAAACCTGTGTGTGGTCTGCAGACTGGTGTGATGGTGAAAGTTACAGCAGCTAGGTGGCGTAAGAGTAACACTAGACTGTATGAAGAAGGTGTCTCAGGGTTAGACTGAAGCCATGTTTTGCTGCACAGCTGAACTGAATAAACCTGGTTTCTTCAACAATAACAAAACTGTGTGCACAAGGTTGAAATATGCAAAGGCTGTCTTTGTATTCATAAAACTGTCTTGACTACAATAGTGGACTATAAAGATATACAGTGGAGTGCAAAAGTGTGACAGCACATTGAAAATAACAAGAAAAATACCAGTTAACATAACATGTAAGATGAAGAGAAATAATTAAGATAGTGTTATTATATAGTTAGACCTATGCAGACCTGTGAAGGTTTAGAACCACTGAATGTCACATCTCAGACTAGAATTAACAGGCATGTTAACCTACACCTGCCCCATCCCGTCATGTTTCATTTACGAGCAGAAAGCTGGTGTACACAAAAAATAACCCAGATGCAACCCTTGTCCCACTCTAGCACAGTGAAATACAATGAATAGCTGTAGTAAGACTTTGTCAACTCCAGTAATGCCATCTCAGCCTCAGCTGTCTCTCTTTGTCTACCCTCATGTCTGTTCGCTCCATGTGTGTCTGTTTCCATAGTCTGTCAGATCGGAGTGGACCCGTGTGGGGGAACGGACACACATGGAGCGAACAGACCCGAACCCTAACCCTCTCACACTGAGCTGAAGTAAAACATCCATCCATCCATCATCTATACACCGCTTAATCCTCTGTAGGGTCGCTGGGGGCTGGAGTCTATCCCAGCCAACTCGGGCGAAGGCAGGGGACACCCTGGACAGGTCACCAGCCTATCACAGGGCTACACATAGAGACAAACAATCAAGCACACTCACATCCACACCTATGAACCACACATTCACAAGGAGAACATGCAAACTCCACACAGAAAGATCCCAGGCGTCCTAACCGGGACGCAAACCAGGGATCTTCTCGCAGTGAGGCGACGGTGCTAGCAACCTAGCCACTGTGTAGCCCTGAAATGAAACAAACACACATAAATTAGATCAATAACAATGATGAAATACTTTTTTTTTCAAATTCATTGCTTTTTTGAAGGGCACCGGCTAAATGTTGGACTGCACATTTGCTTTCAAGATACAGTGACTCTTGTTCTGTTTATGAGTGTGGTGAGTGCCAACAGTGTCAATGGGAGGGACTCACATGCACCAACATGCACGAACATGAAGTAGCATGCACTAATATGCATGCTCTAAGGATGCCATTTCTCCACTCTATCTATACATAGTGATTGTTATTTGTCGTTCTATTAAAACTATATTTATGTTCAGAATCTTGCATGTTGCACCTTTACCTGTTGTGTCAGGTCTTTATCCGGCACATTATGAAGGCAGAACATAACAAAATTTCAAACTGATAATAAAATGCACACTAAATAAAATTAAAATTAATGAGTACAAATAAGTTTTAAATGCACCCTTGATTGTCACCTCACTCACTCCAACAACTTCAGTGTACACAGTGTCAAAATGTTTAAGTTGTACATGTTGTTATTACCATCTTTTTTAAAAAAAAAAAATATGGTGTTGAGGGAGGGGCATGTTTTACTCCTCCTAAAACAGCACATACGTCCTGTTCCTCTTTAGCTGTGATTTCCTGTAGCAGTTTGATGTCAGCGTAACTCAGAAACAACAGTCGTTGTGCCTTCGCTCGTGGCGTTCTATCCACTGCAGTATGGGCAGCGTGGTGGAGACGTTACTGTGGGCCTGGATTATCCTGGACTCGTGTGTGTGCTCAGTGTCACTACCAGACATCACTGATGGGAAGTTCATTGAAGAGTGTGTGAGGCAGCACAACAGGGCGCGGTCATCTGTCAGTCCGCCTGCAAGCAATATGCTCTACATGGTAGGCAGACCTGGCAGCTTGATTTCTCACCTTATGTCTTACCTACATCAGTCAGTGGCAGGAATGCATTGAGGTAAAATGACCTCCAAACACCACAGATATCGAACAAATCTAATGCAGAAGGACTTCGTTATGATCAAACCCTATAAATAATGCTATAGCACTGTTTACCCTGATATTTAAAGCTGCTGTTCTGTCATGAAGTGACATTGCTTTAGAGCAGGGGTGTCCAATCCTGGTCCTCGAGGGCCCCTATCCTGCATGTTTTAGATGTTTCAATCTTCCAACACACCTGATTCAAATGATCAGGATTGTTATCAGGTTTCTGCGGAGTTTGATGATGAGCTGATCATTTGAATCAGGTGTGTTGGAAGAGGGAAACATCTGAAACATGCAGGATAGTGGCCCTCGAGGACTGGAGTTTGACACCGGAGTTTGTGCTAATGAAGACATTGCTTACTTCTGTTCAGTGAAGAAGATGAGTAAAGAGTCGGATCCCCCAAACAACTTGATAATTTACCTCTGACGGTTAGACACTGCTAGATATATGAGTCACTTTGTTCAGGTTTTGAGAAAAGCTGTTTCATAGGCTTCATACACATGAATACATTTTAATTTTAAAATGGTGTTTTAAAACTTAATAAATCACTATCCAGGTGAGTTTTTTTACCTACAGTATTTATCTACACTGTGCTGGTGCAACATGTGTACCAGTGTTATCATCTCCATTGTCTGCCCGTCTAGATCCCAGAGTTGTCAAACTAAAACACATTCCAGAAGTCTCTGTTTTAGGCAACCTAAAACTCTGGACTAGAGTGGTGGGGACTCCAGTGTAAATATAGCAGCAGTAATCTGTTAAAAAATGTATTAGTGCAGATGTAGATTTCTGTTTTTGCCTAAAGGGCTCATCATCTCAACATCCATCCATCCATCATCTATACTTAATCCTCTGTAGGATTTGCTTGCATGTGAGGTTGAAGAAAATCGTTATTTTTTCTAACGTCCCCTTCACTAACTCTTGAATTAGCTGATGTATAATCCCGAGAACACAATGCCAGAGGACACACATTTCACAGTATGTAAAAAATACAGTACAGGTCACACGGATAGTAGTGCAAGTTGGTGTTACATTGCAAAGACAGGTTGTGTATTTCACTGGGGCTCTTTGGTGTCACCAAATAACAATGGAGGAGAATGGACAGTGTTTCATCCACTGACTCTTAAAAAGTTCTAAAGACTGGGTCTGTACTGCTTCGTATTTTCTGTATGTGCCTACCTAGACGTGGGATGAGGACCTGGCTGTCACTGCCAGAGCGTGGGCAAGTCACTGTGTGTTTGAGCACAACCCCAACCTCAGAGATGCCCGGCGTATGCACCCTACCTATCCCTCTGTAGGAGAGAACATATGGGCAGGCTACCCTCCATCATCGTTTGATGCAACACATGCCATACAAAAATGGGTGGATGAAAAACTAGATTACAGCTACCAAAGAAACACCTGCACGAAGGTCTGCGGCCATTACACACAGGTAATGTGTTCATTCTGGGTCACACAGAGGGTCAGTAAAAAGGGAAATGTTGGATCATGTTTTGTATTTGGTCAGTGTTTCATCCTCTAACTAACCTTACTGTCATTTCCAGGTTGTGTGGGCAACTAGCTACAAGGTTGGTTGTGCTGTGCAGCTGTGCCCAAAAGGAGTCACTCATTTTCATCCTAATGAGGGGGCTGTTTTTGTGTGCAACTATGCCACAGCGTAAGTGGAATGCTTCTACACACCAGCATCAACTCTGCTTTCCCATTTAAGTGGCTCTGTGTTTGTGACTGGTATCTGATCATTGTGGTTGGGTTAAAAGGTTAGGCAAGGTTACACAGTTTCCTGAGAAGAAAAAAAAGAAACAGGAAGTGGCCCACTGCTGCACCTTCACCGCAACCACCTACAGTAGCAAGTGCAGCGCAGTGAACGTATGAGTTAAAGTGGAGACAAAGAGAGAGAGAAAATAAACTGTCTAAACCAGCCATTTCCCGGGTTAAAATTTTTTTATTATGTCCAAGCTGGGCTCTTATAAAGACGCTGGTGCCTTTTTGGCATGTATACATGCTCACTTAATCAATCAGGCAGGAGCACAGAAGGCTTTCCTACGATGTGAGATCAGTGGGTCAGCAGGTATGTTGAGTCTAAAGTCAGAGTTTTCGATGTCATGAAAGTGGCTCTCTTTTAACCTGCTAGATTACCATGATAACTGATGCTACACAGCTAGAACAGCATAGTTACTGATGCTACACAGCTAGATCACCATAATAACTGATGCTGCACAGCTAGATCACCATGGTAACTGATTCTACACAGCTAGAACAGCATGGCAACTGATGCTACACAGCTAGATTACCACGGTAACTGATGCTGCACAGCTGGATTGCCATGATAACTGATGTTGCAGATGGATCACCACAGTAACTGATGCTGCACAGCTGGATCACCATGGTTACTGATGCTACACAGCTAGATAGCCATGGTAACTGATGCTGCACAGCTAGATCATTATGGTGACTGATGCTGCACAGCTAGATTATCACGGTAACTGATGCTGCACAGCTGGATCACGATGGTGACTGATGCTGCACAGCTGGATCGCCACGATAACTGATGTTGCACAGCTGGATCACCACAGTAATGATGCTGCACAACTATATCACCATGGTAACTGATGCTGCACAGCTAGATCGCCATGGTAACTGATGCTGCACAGCTAGAATGCCATGGTAACTGATGCTGCACAACTAGATCACCATGGTAACTGATGCTGCACAGCTAGATTGCCACAGTAACTGATGCTGCACAGCTATTGCCATGGTAACTGATGCTGCACAGCTGGATCGCCACAATAACTGATGCTGCACAGCTAGATCGCCATGGTAACTGATGCTGCACAACTAGATCACCATGGTAACTGATACTGCACAGTTCGATTGTCATGGTAACTAATGCTGCGCAGCTGGATCACCACGGTAAGCCTGTTGGATGAAGTTGAAACTAATTGAACAACCACAAACAGAAGTCCAAATGCCTTCAACAAAAGCACTGAGGCTTACTCTGAAGTGGAGAACCTACACAGAAACATTTACAATTCACTTTTTAGTTAATAGAGAATTGTATCTGATCTACACCTGTATTCTCTGTTTTTGTAACGCCAGCTTCGTCCTTTAAGCTTCACCTTTTAGATGACTTGTCAAAAGCAAACAATGGGGCAGATAAACTACATAAAGCCAGCAAGCAGTGAGGAGATACGAAGGTTGAAAGTTTACAACAAAGATGGCTCCAGAATGACAAAACACTTGCTCCTTACGACACGGGAAACTAATCTAACTTAGATGACGCCTCCTTTTGCAGTGGTAATATGAATGGAAGACGACCATATGAATCTCAAGGGGCCCCCTGCTCTGGATGTGAAGGCACTTGTGTGGACAGTCTCTGCGGTGAGTTCTTTAAAATGTTCAGTTAAACCACATTATTTCTTCTTCTTGTTTTCTTACTTCTGGTAAATTCAAGATAAGCTGATTACGACGAAATTCAGGAAGCTACACAGTGACTTTAAGAATCCAGTTTACAAAATGCCAAAAACACACAGTATGTCTGCTGAAGTAGAGGACCAGACAAGAGGAGCTTTAAACAATCAGGCATTTCTACTAACTATAATGTGTCTTTTAATGTCTTTGCAGGTAGCCCAGAACGAGATTCTCAGAAAAGTAAGTAAGCTGGAAACCAAACACTTCTGTAGAAGTTCTGCTGGGTGGTAGTGAAGATGTGAGCAATGCTTTTCACACCACAGTAAATCATGTACAACAAACTACTACAGAAACCTCTTTCCTTGTTTCCAGCTCTGACCAGCAGCGACTCTGGTTATGCGGTCATTCTGATCACCAGACCCGTCGGCCTCATCATCACCTTCATCACAGCGTTTGTAGTTCGCTACTTTTACCCTGATGTCTTCTGCTATGAATAGAGCTGCCCTTCCACATTATTACCCAGGCAGACCGAGTCGACTGTTGGTAGGGCGTCACAGCCGTCTGTCTGTGTGTATGTGGGTGACTACGTCTGCACCATTACTCAAGAACAAATAGAGATAAGACAATCAAACTCAGCACAGATGTTGATCTTGACCTACCCTGGTCACCCATTAATTTTGTGGCCCAAAGGTCAAAGGTCAAGGTCACAGGGCTACCTGCCATGTTTAGGAAGGCATCCAGCGTGCATCTTGCTTGAGTGCATTCTAATTTAAAATGATTTCTTGTTTCTAGACAGCTTTGAAGTCCAAACACAGCTGTACACAAACTCTCTAAAGTCTGCATGTACATAAAAAAATTTTAAAAATGGTGCCCCACATTTTTTTCCCCAAAGTCACACTTGACAGCCTGATTTGTTACCCTGCTTTCATCCATTACCAACCAACAAATGGCTACTTGTTTTACCATTCCCTCCAGGTATGTGAACATTTTATGTCAGCTTCTTTGTGGTGGCAGGTTTAGCGCTCACACAGAAAACAAGCCCCCAACTAGGTCACAGCTGAGAATCTAGACCAGGAAATGAAATCAACATGATGAAACATTGAAAATCTTTTCTACCCGCTGCATTTCCCAAAGATGTTGCTATGGTGCCTCTACGAGTCATTTTTTCTAATTTAACTACATCTTTTAATCTAAAAAATGTGCCTTTTCTGTTTTGGTTTCACTGCCATCAACCTTGTTTGTCAACTCGGCAACCAGCTACTAGTGGGGCGTATTACGAAGCTTTAGTGTCGGCTTAATGAGGTACTTTGAGCCTTAAGTCAGACTTTTCATGTCATGAAGTTGTCTGTCTTTTAAACTGCTAGATCAATATGGTAACTGATGCTGTGGAGCTAACCTGCTCCAGAGAAGGTTTTATTTACATCAGCTGTAAAATAGTGTCTCTCTTTAACCAGTTGTTTTTCCCGACGATTCTCAGCTGATGGAATATGTCAGTGGTTCTCAACTGGTCCAGCCTCTGGACCCACTATGTCTATATTAATAACAGTCGCGACCCAAATTGTTGAAGTATGCTGTTCAGGAAATCAAATTAAGGTGTATTTGAAAGTAGTCTCAACACATTTTGATACAAATTCGGACAATTTTGGCTTATTTTTTGCTCATTTTGGTATATTTGGACGCTTTTGCCACATTCTGGGCATATTTTGGCCCATTTTGACACATTCTGAGCACAGTTTGGTTCATTTTTGGGACGTTTTAGCATAAATTTCTCCAATTAGCTGGCAGAGCCAAATCTAGAGGTTAATAGTGGACAACTACTGGTGTCACCACCACTAAATATCCTGCTATTGAAAGCAAACTGTGTCATAAGAAGCACGTCCTTCAAAATAAAAGACTTTGTACCACTACTTCTCTGGAGGGGGGCATGCTTCTGCGACCCTCTAAAAATGGCTTTGTGACCAACTTTTGGGTCCCGACCCACCAGTTGAGAACCACTGGAATATGTTCTATTTGTAAACCTGTTGGACTGCACATTGGTAACAACACTGAACGAAGCCGTGCAAATACAGCAGGTTGGTACTGCTGGTGATGTAGGAAATGCAGAAAAATGTTATTGTGTTGTTTTTCCTTGGTCCTGATTTGCTACTGGTGACAGTGCATATTAATTTAAACCATTTTAACTTTTACACATCTGTTTACCAACCAGTCCATCAAATCAACATAGATAATTTGATGGTAATAATCTAGCAGTGTTGTTTCCAGCTTGTTCACCTGTCCCCAAGGGGTAAAAAAAAAGAATAAAGTTGTTTTAATGTGAAAGAAAAGGTGCGTCTCTGAAATGTAGTCACTGACTTGTCTGAAAGCTTGTCTGGCCAACCATGGATGTAGATGAAAGTAAGATCTGGGCTGTTAAAAACCTCCTTTAATCTTACTTATACCAGGGTGACTGGGCTTCCTCCTGAACACACATCAGTCTGAACAAAGAAGAAAAACACAGTGAAGCATATAAATACTGTCCATTCAAAATCTGGACAATAGCTAACAGCAGAGGGAGCCGACAGGAGGAAAAAGAATCTCTGTTCATCTTCTTCAACACACTTGGTCTCCACATAGAGGATATAAAAGAGGAGAATACAAAGGATATTCTTTGTGACAGAACAAGTAGCAGAATAAAGATGTCTGGGAGAGTCTGTGATGGAATCATTCATCTTGATCCAAGCTGTATGTGTGACGTCCTGTCTTCCTGTGCACTTCCACAGTCTTTACTCTGTCCAACACACCACACTGTACACATGACAGCAGTGGTGTATGTGTGATTAGCCTTTGTTCTTTTTCTTTTTGTTGGTGGTGGTGGTGCTGCTGCTGGTGGGAGGAGCTGGGCTCACTGGTGGAGCCCCCAGCTTCTTCGTTTTGGCTTTTTTCACTTTCTCCTTGAGGGCTTCGATGTCCAGTTTACCTTCTGCAGGAGCTGAGACAGAATCAGAACAGGGAGGAGGTAAAGGTTAGATACAGTTTCAGACGCACCTACTTCCAGATCAGTGCTTGTTTTTCACTCTTACCTTTAACAGTCTTCTTCATTAAAGGCTTCTCTTTAGGAGGAATGAAAGCTTTGTTCCGCTCTTCCTGCTTCTTGGTCAGCGCTTCTGCTTGCTTGACCTGGGAAAGAAGAGCAATGACTGTCACATATCTGCCACTTGTTATGATGATGAAACTCCTCCTTTAGTATTTCAAGCTCAGTTTCGGTTTCAGCCTTTTGCAAAGCTGGGATAAGAAGTCACAACTTAACAAAGCTGCTTTTAAATTAAACTTTAAACCTCCTAGTCTGAAGACAGACGAACTCTGTGATTGTGATATCATTTGTAAACTGTAGCCAGCATGGGGAGATGAGTCCTCTCCAAATGCTTACCTTGATTTCCTCCATCTTCTTTCTCCTCTTCACACTTTCACGCAGGAAGAATTCTCCTGTGGCCAGCTCCTTATCAACCTACAAATGAGACCCAGGTTGTTGGAATCAGCTTTAAAATACTTCAGCTTTAATGGTCTCAACATGCAGATTGCTCTTGATAATCATGTTCGAAAACTTGAGGAACAGCCTTCTACGTTCCCCAGTTGTTAGCTGGTGTAAGCATGTGAGAAAAATAATCAGCCTTCCAACCCCAAAACCTGGTGGCAGGTGTAAAAAGGCATGCCGTGTTAAAAAAAATCATCTAAATTACACATTTTTTGAGCCAGAAACTCTAAAAACAGAAAAAAAATGTTGGGTTTTCAGCTTTCTGACATTTCTTCAATGGGTCTTTGGTCAGGAAAATCTAAACTTAAAATCACTGTATTTCATCAAAACCACTTCACACTCAAACATTCCAAAGAGAAACCATTTCCACTAGATTCTGTAAAAAGCATTAAAAATTGTGCTCCTCCACACCACGGAAAAGCCAAGTTTGACTCAGCTGTGACCAACAGTGACGTGGCATAAATTCAGGAGCTTTTCAGCTGAACTGCAGGCAGTGTCTACACAGCACAGCAGAGAGACAAGTATGGAAGCTAATTAAAAATCAAAGTAGCCTACAGTGGTCCCTCGTCTATCGCGGGGGGTAGTTTCCAGAACCCCACCCCCTACCCCACCCCACGCATTAGGTGAAAATCTGCGAAGTAGCAACCTTATTGTATTTGGCAATATCGGAATTCTTTTTTTTTTCTTCTGCAACGCCTTTGTTCTGGAACTCCTCCTAGGCTACTGATGCAGCGTTAATGACAGTTATGCTATTTTATAGGGGCAATGTCAAGGATGTGCAGTCGACCTTCGTCAGAGTCGAAACGTCAAGGTCATGTAAAGAGTCAAAAACCAAATTTGGCTGCATTTCCACAGGTAATTATCGTAGAATTTCGACACTTATATTTTTGAACAGCTCATCTCACTTTTATTGTAACTGTAAAGCGCCTTGTGACCCTGGTCTGCGAAAAGCGCTATACAAATAAAACTTACTTACTTACTTACTCAAGGGAAGTTTTTTTAATGTAATTGGACCGAAGCTGTACGACCTACCAGTAAAAAGATCGGAAGGGGTCAAAGTTCATGACGTCACAAAACTACATTTTTCCCTATAACTCGGCAACAAATTCAGGTACAGTGCTCATGCTGGTACCATTGGACAGCGTTTAATATTTTCTTTCAGTGTGTGACCTTGACCTTCTCTAGAGGTCATATTTAAGGTCAAGGTCAGCCTTCTGTTGTTCCTGCAATATTTCTCAAAACTGATATACAGACACTGAAAGAGCTACAGTGTGCCAGGTTGTCCTTTTTGCCAGCACAAACTGCCAAAATACATATTTGCCTTACGAATACAGGTCTTGCCTAGTATTTATTTCATTATTTATATGCATTTTAAGGCTTTATAAACCCTCCCCACGGTTGGATTCGGTGCCAGAAGCCTTAGAAGGCGCAGAACATTTGGGCGACATCGTAGGGCTTGAAATAAATTAAATTTTTAACGAAAATTTCCCAAAAACACAACACAGCAGAGCAACACTATGCGCAGCAATCAGACATCCATCTGAAATGGACAAGGCCAGATGCTGAATGCATGCTATACACAGGAGACGGAGGAGATTGACGCTACAGTCGCTGAGCCAATCAGCACCCAGGTTACAGACCACAGTGCTCTGATTGGTCCATCCATCAGCCAATAGTGTGCCGTGTACCATCTCACATGGGCAAACTAGCTCAAGCTGAAGTGGCCATAGCTGGGTTTTCTATACGTGCAAGTCTTTGTCTACTCATCTGCTGTGTGCTACATATTTTATTTCCATTTAATATTATTCTTCATCTGTAATGCAAAATTAGATATATACAATTCAAAAATCTGTGATACATTGAGACTGTGTCGCGAAAAGTGAACAGCGATATGGCGAGTGACTTCTGTATATGATTATTTCCAGTATTAACAGCACCTGTGGACACTCGGAAAATGTTGTAAATGTTGATTGCTCAGTTTTTGAATAATAAAGCAAAGAAATTACACTTCTTTAAAGATGGGAGGGTTAACTGTGTCACACTGCAAAGACGTTTTGAATTGTCTCTTCACAGCTGTCCTGTGTCCATAGAGGCAGGATTTTAAATTGCAAGTCCATAGGGAATACAGAAGAGACAGGCACGAAAAGAGTGCAGAAAAACGTTCTTAAGAGTTCCGAGGGTTAACACAGTTACACAAGAATCTGCATTTAAACAAATGTCTCCTGACCTTGCTCTCCGGCTGTGCAGGAGGGAATGGAGTGTACTCCTTCTTCACACTCTTCTTCTTGGGCTCCTTACGCTTGGACAGGTTCTTGTGGCGGAAGTTGGGCAGGAAGCGTTCCCAGCACTGTGTCCGCAGGTCGGGGTCTTTGGACAGCTCCCGTTTGATCATCAGTGTCTGATTGTCATGAGAGGAGAAGGATGGCAGAATGACATTAAAAGTGTGTTTAACTGGTGACGGACATATCTCCATGTGTAAATTTCTTTCATAGGCATACTTGTTCCTCTTTTCGGTATGAAGACTACATCACCTTAGGACAATCACGAGACTTCACACAGCTGGTGTGGTGACACAGTGTGTTGTGCAATTGTAATAGCTTCCTTTGCTGCACCATTCCTCTGTTGCAATAAGGTACAGACGATACTACCGTTCATACTAACAGAACACTTCCTACATATCTTACTCTGAATGTAAAGGTGGACGCTTGTTGTCAAAGAACCACAAGAGGAAGTGATGACAACGTTATTGACGTTATCAAGGCTTGAATCTTGCCAGGTACATTTGATCTTATAGAAAGACTGACTCTTTTTCAGAACGTCTTGTCGACTGTTCAATGGCTGCAGTGGGTTGTTTTTCCATCTCTCACAAATCATGATGAAGAACAAGTGAGAAAACAGCAACGACTGACAACAATGACCTTGTTCATGAAAAAAATCTGGCTGCAGGTGAGAAGTTTGGTTAATCTCAAGCCTGTTAAGTAATTTGCTTTGCAACTGATCTCAGCAGCTCAGTGCCATTTGTGGGGTATATTCAGTGTCTGGTGATCCAACTGTGGCGCTCACATGTATTAAATGTATAACAGCAGCTTCATAATGTGTTTCATTAACATTATTTACCCAACAAAACTTTGGTACTGATACCAACAGATGGTTGCTTCCAGCACAATTAGTTCTGCAGATCTGTCCCTCTTTCATGCCCTCAGCTCCAGGTTGAGCCAGCCTTGGCGTACAAACCCAGAGAGATTTTCTCAGTCAGGAGATCAAGAACAAGGATGGAAACTTCTTCACTGGGCATGAATGTCACAGTCTGTCCACTATCATGGTTTTGGAACTGTGGCCTCACAGAAAGCCTCCTAACCCGGCCAGGTTTCTGTCAGCAGTTTGAACTCACCTTGATGTTGTAGATGGGGTGGATGTTCTTCATCGTGTCCATCACCACCTTACGTACCTGAACAACAGAGCAAGATACAACAAACACACCTGCTGTGATTTCAGTATTCAGGTTAAACTTCACAATAATAATAATTAAAAAATAAAATAAAGTTTAGGAACAAAACCCAATATATAGAAAAAGATATAGTACAATAACCAGTGGAATTGTGCAGAATATAAAAAGGAAATACAAATTAGTGAAATAAGTGAAAAAGGATAAAACTTAAGTCACTAATTTCATTGTTAAAATGCAGCTATGGTCTTTCCATATCCCAGCTGGGGTCAGAGCACAGGGTCAGCCATGGTACGGTGACCCTGGAGCAGGAAGGGTTAAGGGTCTTGCTCAAGGGCCCAACAATGGCAGCACCGGGGTTTGGTCCTCTGACCTTCTGATCAGTAGCCAAGAGACTTAACCGTTGTGCCACTGCTGCTGTGGAGGGGGTGCACTGTTCCTGGAAGTACTGCAATACCAGGTCAATGCGTGGATTGAACGGAGCAAGCCCCTATTTCATCTTCCTGTTTCAAAATTTTATTTAAGCTATGGTCCCCAGGTAGGGGGCATATCAGATATTAAACTGATAAGAACAGATACGACACTTGATCTTAACCAAAAGGCAGAGAAGAGATTGAGAAATGATGTTAAAGCTCTTGTAGCTGTAACAGCAGCCGACTGGCTACATCTGGCAGCAGTTGCGGAGCTGGCTGGCTTAAGAGGCAAGAGGCTGAGAAAAGATGAATGTAACAACACCATTGTTATGAAAAGAGACTTTATGAGGAAAAATAATGAGCCTTCTGAAAAACTAAATATGGAAATGACAATCAAGTCCTTAAACGTTTAAGCAAATTCTTGAAAAATATATTTCCTTATATATTCGATACAGTTAATTCATGTGATTATTTATTTATATTACTCATTTGGTTAATAAAGTTCTGAGGCTGGTTGTAAACTTATTTTGTTTTCTGTGCTGGGTCCTGCTGCTGCACTTTGCACCACCCAGATTTCCCAGCAGGGCTCATTAGAGTTTCAGCTCACCTCTGCCCAACTTTTGGCAGAGCCTAATTAAACCTGAGGGGAGTCTGCTGCACCTCAACACAGCTCTCACCCACGGAACAACACACTCACAGTTTTAGCTGTAAGGTGTTCTTTTTGCTCTTGGAAGAAGTAAAGGATAAACACACATGTACTAGAGTTGTCAGTGTAGACGCATTTTCATAGTACTATTCATCTTCTGAAGATACAATTCATTTTTAATGGTGCTTTAATGATTTGTGCCCCCTGATCACCTATTAAAGATTCATCTTCCACCCTTTATATTTACCACTAGACTGCTGTGGACAGAATGAGCCTCTGTGATGCTCTTACCTCCTTCAGGCCATTGAAGGGCCCCAGGGCTGACACTGTGTTTCCCTGTACCATCACATAGCAGTTGGTGAGCAACTCTAATGCCTGAAGAGAAGAAACAGGAAGACAAAATGAAGCATTTAATTCAAGACTGAAAAGAAATGATCTGTTAGCAGTGTTGCAAAGATGCACACATGTTGAGGACGAGGCTGATTACAAGCAAGGTTGCCATCTAGTGACATTTATGTCAAAATGCAGTGAACATATTCAAGAAGCGTAACACTCTGAGGCTGTGTTAATATGAGACACCTTTCTGGTCCAGGAGCAGAAACACTTAACTCTACAAATCCCATATATCAACTTGTTTTTAAAATATAACCCCAACCATCAAAATGCATCAAACAAACAAAACTAAAAGTAACTTTGATAAATGCATAAACCTAGGAGTTCCCAACCTGACAGCTTCAGTAGATTAGTTGGTGGTACTGATGATTATTGAAGCAATTTAAGATGGAATCTAAGAAGGTTATGGCCTCTTTCTTCCAATGCTGCTCTGAGACTGGTGCATTTTGCCATACTGCTAAATGTCAATCCATCACACGTTGTCCTCTCTGCCAGTATTCCAGGTATGAATTGGGCGTTTCTTGCACACTCTGGGGGGCTTTCGCTTTTAATTTTGTCATCTTTTGATTTCAAATGCAGGCAAACTACAAGCTGAACCTGTAGCATATTTTATCACTTGTTCACATGGCACACACTTCACATCTTTCCACGCAAGGCTGCTGGGAGACGTGATGCTTTACTGAAACTATGGTGTAACTCAGTTTTACATCAGTGCCTCCCTGCAAACTGCCGACTCTAGCACCTGCATCCATGTGGGAAGACATAAAGGACAGATGTTGTATATATCAGCCTATTTGGTGTATGCTTAAAACATAAATATTGTTTTCCTAGTTTCCTGGTATTATATTGTCAATGAAGCAGGTGACAGGTTAGATGTGGATTCTTTCATTTCCTGAGGTTAAACACTAGTTCACGCTGTAGCTCAGTGTAACCCATTTATATAAATTCACAGATCAGAGAGAATACAATATTTAAAATCTTTTCCCATGAAATCTCAGATGGTCTTTTCCTCCTCTGAACAACTCCTATAACACTTGGTAAATATTTTCAACACTCAAACTTAACATAAACTTCTGCAGGATGTATTTGTTGTCTTGATAATATCCAGAGATCAGCACACATCTTCCTCTTTAGCAGTCACTCACTTTCATGGTTGTCCATCATTGCAGTCTTCTTTGGCATGTCTAGTTACAATTCCAAACTGTGTATAAACTATAACAAGTCAAGCGTAATATTTCGGGTTGTATGTCTGCTGGTGATCTGTAAAGAAACGCTGCGAGCTGCTGATTTTTTTGTTTTGCTGTAACAGCATAACAAATAAAAACTTCCCACAAGATCTTAGTACAGTCGTCACTGTAGACTGGAAAAAGCTCCACTGAGTCCATCATCGACTCCAAGGACACTACCTAGGAAGCTCAATCCCAAAGATGTAAGGCTTACATCACTGACAATAAAAACAAACAGGTACGTCTGCTGCCCCCTCACAGACTATCACAGACAAATGTGTTGGATGAAAGCTGAAATGTGGTGTTGGACTCACTTTTAGGGTGGAGCCTTTGGGGCCAATCAGGCGCTGCCTTCTCTTCACAAACCGTTCTCTGTTCCTCACCAGGGTTCCGATTTTGATGATGTCACAGGCCACGTCATCCTGTAATATCCGCACAGCCTGGAAGCAAAAGGGGAGTAAAACAGCATGATGACAAAGAACAGTTCCTCTAAACACTGAGGAACCAATCTACATGTGAAAAGTACAGCTTGATATCTCAGATATGAACAGAGCAGTGATCATTACCTGTTCAAATGGGACGCTCCTTGCTAGCAGCTTAATGAGGTCTCTGGCTCTTACGATGGCGTACGGATCAAACGTTTTCTTTGTGGTGCAGACGGACATGCTGCCCTCAATCAGGTCCAGAGAGGCTTTGATGTACTGAGAGAAACATAATCAACGTTACACAGGATTCAATACCTCAACTCTACAGTATAGGTCAGCCTGGCATGGCTTATAGCTTATATGTTACTATTCTAAACTAGTGTTAATATTTCAGATAAAATAGTAAATGGTGGAACAGAGATTATCACTGTTTTCTTTCTATTCTAAATAATCATGAAGATAAAAGGTGTTATGTACAACATAATGTTTAACTTTGATCAAAAGGTAAAAGTGTTGTACAGCTAAGATGTGTTTGCCAACATTATGAGCTGTTGGAAGAAAGAAAGTCAGACTTGTGGATAAAATGCATCTACAGCTCCACTGAAGATGATTTAGTGTCTACACAGGAGGCGTAGCGTCAGCAGCCCATTTGCACAGCAACAGTACCTTCAGCGCTCCATGTGTCTACACAGGAGGTGTAGTACTGGACAACATGCCGCCTGCATTTTGGCGCAGAGCCACACACACAGTCACGGTTCTATCGTGTGTAAAACAGCAAAAAATAGACTTCAAGTGTGTATAGTGTGAGTGAAGCCTGCCCACGCAGCCTGTGCTGACAGATGGATTGGTTAATATGGAAACGTGTCGGTTGCATCTGACAAATGTAAGTCAGAAACCAGAAGAGCAGAAAAACTGTGTGGACTCTCGGTTTGACAGTCGGCAATAACAAAACAGCAACAAAACGACACCTTAAACCACGATACCTCGACACATCACTAGCATAAGGACAGAGACTCAAAATTCAAGTATGACAGTAAAATTTCATTAAAAAAGAAGAAGCAGCATAAACCAAGAATAAAATTAACTAAAATACTTTAAACGTGATAAAAAATAATATATATTTAGGTAAAAAAACAAGGACTAAAATGAACAAAACTAAATTAGCAATTTCAAGAGATCAACTAGGCTCTGCTACATTATGATGCAGATCATATAATTTGATGATTGAATAAAAAATCCCTAAGATAGAGGAACATTTGATGCAGGTGGAGTCAGCACAGTTAAGTCTTTTTGTTTTGTAATTCTCCTTCATGTTTGTCTAAAGGTTACAATATAAAATCAACAATATAGTCATAAATGCATTATTTAAATGTGCCATATCTACCAGTGAATGCAGTTTTGTAAGTAGTCACAATCACAATTCCAGTAAGTGTCTCTTGCTTTCAAATATAGATACAGAACATAATGTAGTTCCTTCCATAAATGGAAGAAAAGGTACCAGATTAAAGAGGCTGGCTTTCTTTATAGATCTACATATGTCACCAATTACATTTCTACTGCATGTAAACATATTTTGTCAAACATGATTGACTTTGCTTTAGAAAGTATTATGCCTGCTGTCCTTGCTTTTTGCTCCAACAGCTTGTCCAGACTCTTACCGCTTCTCCTAAAGCCTTCTCTACCAGCGGCCAGCACTCCTTCAGGTAGGCTTCTCTGTATTTGGGGAAGAGGGTGGCGAAGCTGCTCTCTTCCAGCAGACCTCGGGGGTTGTCATCTTTGGTGAACGCTGGCTCCTTCCATCCATCGGGAACAGTCAGGAGCTCTGATTCATCCACTGCAAGGACACAGGCATCACAATCATGTAAATACTGACACCTCAACTTTTTTCATCTGTTGACATCAATCAGTCATTCACTGTGTTCATACACCAGTAGGCTTTTTGTGACTAAGAATGAGCATGTGGCAAAAGATGGTAAGACTTGGTGTTAGAGATGTTGATAAAGAATTTGAATTATTTGTCTTTTGTTTAAAGCATGTCATGTCCAAAAGTATTTGTGCCCCTTTTTCAGTCATCAATGATGACACTTCATATGTCCCCACCTCAATCAAACACTTATTAAAATTGCTAACAATCTGTCTGTATGACTCCACTCAGATTTTGTTCCACTCCTCTTTGTGATGATCTCCAGGTCTTGCCATACTCTGGCCTTTGCACTGTGGCCACTGGCACTTGAAAACACTTGCACTTGGCTTTTAAGTCTTTCCATGTCTTGTGAGTAGCCAGAATGTGCAGCTCTCTCTCAGTGATGGACTCTTACAGCAGATAACTAAGCATTTTGGTTTTGCCATGATTTACAATTGACTAGTAACTGACTGGAGAACTACAGCATTAGCTATTCTCTGTTTATTATTATGCTAAAGCATAGTAGAAATTACTAGGTACATTTGAAAGAGCTAAATCTACTCAAAAAATTGTGACAGTTTCAAAGTACATCAATAATGCTGGGCATGCATGTTTAAAAGCTGTAAAATAAAACAACAACATCTGCATATCCATAGTCCCTTGTTTGTCATTGTCAGGCAAAAAAGATAGATCAAATACAAATTCACAAGAAATAAAATTTTGGCAAGGGTCTTTATTTTCTGTCCGCTGCCATTACATATGGCTTTCTGAGATGCTCAACTGTACCTTAAGACTAATTTTAGCTACAACCCATTACAGCTTTCAGGTCAACATGTAGACAGTAGAGATGAATAGATCTAATGTTCTTCATTAGTTTCTTTACAGACTTCGGATAAACAGGTAATATGCTGAAATGTGTGAATACAGCAAGACAGAAAGACAGCCGGGCTTTCTTGAGTATATGACCGTTTCCTGATATGTTAACAGTAAAATAGCAGTGCCAGATTTTTTTAAGTGTCAACTCCAGTCGTAGACATATACTTACTAAAATAATCGTCTGTTTACAACACGAGAGCTCGCTTGCTAGCTTAATGCTAATTCAAGCGTGCCTCGCAACTGGGGTGTCAACAGGCCAGATAACTAAAGAATTCTGCTCTGCTTCACAGTGACTATATAGCTAGGTGTCTGTTAATAGTTTTTGAGTCTGTAACATCCATGACTCACCTTGGTTTTTAGTCTTTTTCGATTTTTTCCCTGTTTGTGCTTCACTCACGCCGTCCGCATTTGAAGAGGACGCCATTTTTAAGCAAAAGCGGAAATGACGTAATTCTTCTTCGTGTGTTCTGAGGGTTGGTGCTCGGCTGCTGCAGCTCATTACTGCCACCACGACTCAAACACTCTCTCTTCTCCTCATCAAGTTATTCTTGCCTTTAAAGAGAAACACAGAAAGGAAACCAATAATGTGTCTGCAGAAGACAAGGCTGCAGCTTTCAGGACCATAGTTGTACAACTGTACTTCCGGGAGCCATGTTTTTCAATGATGCTAAAGTGCGCAACTCGTGGTTTTGTCTTTCCAACAGCTGTAACAGTGTCTGTAGAGACATTTTAATTTAGGGTTTACCTTTGGAGTTAACCAAGGCTGTTCCTCATCTTCAATCTCTTCTTGGGGCTGTTCAGTGTCTCATCTTGGAGCTGATTCTTCACTCTTTGCTCATCTTGGGACTCCTCTCACTGTTACTTTCATCGATTTTTCAGTCACAGTTTTGGAAGAAGAACATCACAGATAGCCTACATGTGTGTTATTCAGACAGTTGTATTATGCACTAATGCAGCAATGTACTATCACATTGTGTACCTTTGTTAGGGTATTAGTGGTACCAAGGATCATATCCTTAGACTGCGTCCTAACAGGTTTCTCATCTTTTTTTATTATTGGAGAGAGCTCTAAAGAGAACACAGCAGAGATAAAACTTTCTTTAACTCAAAGATAAATACTTAAACTTGAGATGTATCACTGCATATTCTCATAAAGTGTCTAATAAGCCTGTTTACTTCATGGAGACAGCTACACATGTCAACAGAATTGTTGGCACCATTTTGTTAAAGAAAAGAAAAAACAACAATGTTCACTGACATAATTTGAAATTGAAAAAAGTAATAATAAATATGGAAATCAGACATTGCTTTTGAATTGTGGTTAAACAGAATCATTAAAAAAAACTCATGAAACTGGCCTGGACAAAAACGATGGTACCCTTAACTTAATATTTTGTTGCACAACCTTCTGAGGTAATCACTGCAATCAAGTGGTTTCTGTAGCTCTCAATGACACTTCTGCACCAGTCTGCAGTTATTTTGGCTCACTCCTCATGAGCAAACTGCTTCAACTGTCTAAGGTTTGTAGGGTGCCTTCTCCAGACTGCATGTTTCAGCTCCTTCCACTGATATCCAATAGGACTTAGATCAGGGCTTATTGAAGGCCACTTCAGAATAGTCCAGTGTTCTGTTCTTAGCCATTCTTGGGTGTTTCTAGATGTGTGTTTTGGGTCATTATCCTTTTGGAGGACCCACAACCTCCGACTGAGACCAAGTTTTCTGACACTGGGTGGCACATTTTGCTTCAGAATGCCTTCATAGTCTTGAGATTTCATTATACCCTGCACAGATTCAAGACACCCTGTGCCAGGTGCAGCAAAGCAGCCCCAGAACATAACCAAGCCTCCATCATGTTCCACAGCAGGTGGGCTACAGTAGTCTTTTCTTTTGTCTGTGAACACAGAGCTGGTGTGACTTGCCAAAAAGGTCCAGTTTTGTCTCATCTGGCCAAAAGACATGCTCCCACAAGCTTTGTGGCTTGTCAATATGCATTTTGGCAAATTACAGTCCAGCCTTTTTATGATTTGCTTTCAACAGTGGTGTCCTCCTTGGTCGTCTTCCATTAAGTCCACTTTGGCCCAAACAGTGACGGATGGCGATCTGACGCTGATGTTCCTTGACCTTGGAGTTGACTTCTAATCTCTTTGGATGTTGTTCTGGGCTCTTTGCTTATGATTCGTATTACCCGACTGTTCAATTTGTCATCAATTTTCCGTTTGCGGTCATGCCCAGGGAAGTTGGATATGGCCCTGTCAATCTTAAACTTCTGAATAATATGTGCTACTGTAGTCACAGGAGCATCAAGCTGCTTGGAGAAGGTCTTACAGCCTTTACCTTTAACATGCTTACCTATAATTTTCTTTCTGACCTCCTGAGACGGCTGTCTCCTCAGCTTTCTGTGGTCCATGTTCAGTGTACACACCATGATACCAAACAGCACAGTGACTACTTTTCATCCTAGGCAGACTGACTGGTTACAAGTTTGCAAATTACAGGACACACCTTAGTTTAACATGTCCCTATGGTCAAATTATTATCTCTTCTAGGGGTACCATCATTTTTGTCCAGGCCAGTTTTATTAGTTTGTTTTTTAAAATGATTCTGTTGAACCACAGTTTAAAAGCAATCCTGGTCCTGGATGTCTTTCCCATCCTTTCATTTCTCATCGAATGGGCTTTCGCTTGTTTTTGCCCTGTTCCTTTGTCTCATGGCAGGCTGTTCCTCATCCCTGGGTATCGTTCATTTCTTGGGGGCTCAGTCCCTCTTCTTTATGTGACTGCTGGAGCTGCGTCTCATTTCTTTTCTTCTTTTTTCTCGCTTTGGGCCCTGGACTCATCAGAAGTCAAGAGCTGAAAGGAAACACAAAGAAAACAACACAGCAGAATCTGATGCTGAATTTCTCTCCTCCTACTGGAGACGTAATATTTGATGTTAATGGAGCAGACATGGAGGGACACTGATTAAGACAGAATAATTGGTGTTGAAATACACCATCATTTGGGGATTATTCAGTAGAGCCTAATGTAGAGAGATAATAGCCCCACTCCCAAAGACTATAATTATTTGTCTTTATCTAAAGAGTATTTTTGGCAGCTTACAATATCTTCAAAGTATTTCAGAGCATGAAGAGTATAAATTCAGCAGCTATGAAAGTCACCATTTCATGTGGCTGCTGTGCTTCTGACGATTCTTCGTCTCGGTGAGAAAAGATGGTGCTCTTATGTGCTGAACGAGCCTCTCCCAGATGATGAGCTACACCTAGACAGTTAATCTTACTTAGCAAACTTTCTTCTGACAGTGAAAAGAGGAGACCATAACACTAAAACTAAAACCATTATTGTGGATGTCCTGAACTCTGGTTCTTGTTCTTATCGACTCCGCTGCTGTTGGAGGGTGCAGAAACAAACCTCCACTACATGTTGTCTGCATCTTTTTCACCTCCTGACTGAGCAGAGCTTCACTGTGAGGGTGTAACTCATGGGAGGTTCACATGCATGGTCAGACGACTGACAGTCAACCAGCTGCAGTGCACAACACCACATATACATGTTGGACATTGGGCATCTTAATCAACAGCAGCCTTCTCTGAAATAAATACACAAACATGTGTTCTGTGACAACTACAATGTTATATTATGTGGCCATTGTTGGAAGCTGTAAGGAGTTATAAGGAGATGGCAGCACAGTAACAGTCACTCACATAAGAAACATCATAAAAGAGCAGAACTGTTTGGCTCGGAGTGAAAACGCGTCTCAGGGTGATGAAATAACAACCTGTGGAGTTTGAGGCTCCTCTATGATGAGAAAAGACAGATTCTACACAGCAGCTGTCAGACACCGAGTTCTGTTCAGCTCCGAGTTTAGAACAACACAAATCTGACGGTGAGTTTTAAACAGCATCTGAACATCGGCTGACAAACAGGATCACCTTTAAAATACAATAGGACCTGATGCCACAACACTTTCAACCGGCTTTTCTTCAAACGCTTCTCCATGGTTACCAAAAATATGAACTTTGATCATTTTATGAAAACCAGCCCAGTCGTCATCTCGTTTCCAAAACTTCCTATGCCAAAATCAATTACATTTAAGATTTTTTCAAATCACTGCAGCTTTATTAACACATTCCTCACATTTCCTGGACTTTTCATTACAATAAAACTAAGTAACGATTTACATCAAGTAAACATTATTTTCAGCTTATCTGTGGTTTTCGACTGTCCATCAATCCATCCATCCATCATCCATACATCGCTTAATCCTCTGTAGGGTCACCAGGGGGCTGGAGTCTATCCCAGCAGACTCGGGTGAAGGCAGGAGACACCCTGAACAGGTCGCCAGTCTATCACAGGGCTACATATAGAGACAGACAACCAAGCACACTCTCATTCACACCTACGGACAATTTAGAATCATCAGTTAACCTCAACATGTTTTTGGACTGTGGGAGGAAGCTGGAGTACCTGGTGAGAACCCACACTGCACAGGGAGAACATGCAAACTCCACACAGAAAGATCCCAGGCCTAGGCCGGGATGTGAACCAGGGATCTTCTAGCTGTGAGGCCACCGTGCTTGGTTGTCAACCATCCCATCAAAAATTCTGCTACTTGACAAAATCAACATTTTTTTCTCACTTTTGTACTGAAAACGCTTTTGAAGTGTTTACGGAGCTCAATGAATAAATTAGCTGCAGAAAATCCTGATTTTTAAGCATAGACCGTTTCATTTCTTTACCTGCGGGTTAACTGTCAGGCCTCCAAACATCCGCTGCTCCTCTTTGATGGGTCTGTAAGCAGCCATTTCTCCAGGTTCGTTTTTAAGAGGCTTTCCAGCAGTTAGATTTCCTGAGAGTTTAGCTTTCCAGTGCTCAGGTTTTATAGAAGGTCAAATGGTAAAATAAAATGGTAAATGGTCTGCACTTATATAGCGCTTTTCTCTACCTTAGTGGTATCCAAAGCGCTTTACAATGTGTTTCTCATTCACCCATTCACACACACATTCACACTCCAATGGCAACAGAGCTGCCATACAAGGCTCTAATGTACCATTGGGAGCAACTTTGGCTTCAGTGTCTTGCCCAAGGACACTTCAGCATGTAGAGGAGCTGGGGATCGAACTGCCAACCTTGCGATCAGTGGACAACCCGCTCTACCACCTGAGCCACAGCCGCCCAAATGATAGTTCAGGTGCAGAACGAGATCATGGAAAGGTCTTTAATAGGCCCTCAGCTGTGGGCCACCATTCTGTTGCCATGACCTTTAAATGGGGCACGTAATTAAAAATTTATAGGCTACTTTATTAAAAACTAATAAATAATAATAAAAAACGATCTAGAAATTAAAGCTGAATGTAAAAAAAAAAAAGGATGTCAATGTGCAAAGTTCTCAGAAGATCAGTCTCCTCTACTTGCACAGAGTGGAGTCTTTGTATAGTATTATTGTAGTGGAATGACTTTCTGCTGTGGTCCTTATTAGAGTTTGAAAAACCTCCAACTGCAAACACTCCGCTGTCTCATTAGTAGATTATATAGAACAGTGGGGACAAGATAATGAAACGGTAATTATTGAACTAACGTCATCTTTCAGTTCTGTGGCAGCTGATGCTCCACACACAGCATCACTGCGGTTCATGTCACGCCAAGTCAGAACACAAGTAGATAAATCTGCAACTGAACCATAACAACACAACAATGCATTACATCCACTTATTGTCTTTACGTGTTACTGTCTTTCATGCAGGAGCGTAATCTTTGGTCATGGTCTGAGGTTAATTGGAGCTTAACTCTAGTAGTCCCATAACACAATTAAAACACTGGAATGTAATTTTGTGCATAATGACAGGCTTATCTTATTAAAACACAGGGGCACAAATCTGATTACTGCATTAGAAGCACAGACTTAAACTACTAATAATGCTTTCAAGTATGGCTAGTTCACACTGGTGTACATTGATGACTTACTGCTGGTGTTCTTTAGCAATGCTGCGGTTACTGTTGTAGCACAGTGGATGTAGCTCACTGACAAGTCAGAGATGTCTGATCTGGTTCGGGTCATAAAGTCTGAATGTACACTGAAAAAACCCTTCAGCCTCAAAACTCAAACTTATTAGTTAATAAAGGCCTTCTCTGGTCGTTGAGCTAACCTTTTAAGAAATCATTTCTGAGTGTAAATGTTACAAATTTGGAAATAGCACCTTCCTTACTGTTATATACTAACATATACACCGATCAGCCACAAGATAGTGACCACTGACAGGTGAAGTGAATAACAGGGATCATATTGGTACTATGTGATGTTCTGATGGAAACATTATGGGCCATAATGTTATTCCTAATCGGTATATACAGATATATGATTTATGAAATCCTCACCTCCGTCTTTTCCTCAGCTCACTGGAGCTCGAGCACATCCAGCTCTGACTGCAGATCATATGCAGTCTCTGCTCAAATGCTCAGTCCAGGCTTTGATATTGGACTGCAGAAAAAAAACAATTGAACAAGGTAATAATGTAAACTCGATTGTAAATCAAGGGGTTTCCTTAGACACAGTGGGTAACTTTGTGATAAGGATGCATGGAGCTGCAAGTTGTATCATTTCTCATTGATCAGCTGGAGGGGCACTGAAGGTTTCGTGGATATGTGGCATATCACAATATCATCCATCGTGCTCAGTAATAGCAGAATCTCCCTATATTCCAACCGAAACATGAAGTAGGACTTTATCAACTGTGTAAATGACCATTTTTCCTCAGTTTGTCCTTTCTGTAGTTTTGTTGTCAGCTTGCTCTGTTTCATTGACAGTCCTACTGCTGCACTGAGCTACTGACAGCTGCTGCGTGAAAAATAGTGAGCGTGTAAGAGAAAAACAGGTTTTGTAAAAGTGCAGTCACTCCTGCTTTGCTTTGTAGTGAAGCCACTGCATTACCGACACTAGCATAGCGCACTCTTGGATGATGTTCCAAACACTTTATTGCAGCCGTAGCTGTTCGTAGTATGTCATGATTGCTTTGGTTGCACTCACTGAGAGCACTGTTACTCCCAAAAAGCCTATTGTACTGGCCACAATGAAGATCATTGTCATGTGCTCTGCCCCTGCAAAGAAATAAAGAAATTATATTCCATCACTGTATAGCACTATTTGAGATCGACTGTTGAACATACAGTAATCAAAACATGCTGTAACACAGATGTGGCTCCACTTTCTTTTTATTTGTTGTGCTGTTTTCATTGAGGTGCAGGACTTTATACTGCAATGAAAAATGAGCCCACAGTGTGTGAAAATGTGACCGGAGCACAGAAAAGCCCAGAAACTGCTGGGCCTGGAAGGGTTAAAGTCAGATTTCACTATTAATGAAGTGAATTTGAGCAGATGCTCTGTTGACACAAACTCACAGTAAGACGGCCGGATTGACTTCACCCTCGTGTCGACCACCAGAGGTCCAGCAGACACAACAGCAGCTTGTTTCTCTACTCCGTCCATCTGGCTCTCTGACCTCTTGGTGCGCTGCAGACTGGTGCAGTTCTGGAACGAAATAAGGGTCTACGGTTGATTCTCATACAAAAAGGAATATGGAACACGTGTAACTCAGTAGTGAACAGTCAGGTAGTGGTGTACAGGCCAGGATTTCAGTTTTGGAAAGTCATTTTGGCTGGCGCTTTCAATTATAGAAGTCGATACTGTTAATATAGCTATTATTACAAGTGGGCACACAAGTATATTGCTCAAATTATCTGCAAATGAAACAGTATCTATCTATTTTTTCCTGTGTGCACATATGCATCCATTCATTTAAACACCGTCTTATTTGGATGATCTGGCAGGATTATTATTTAAGTTGTAAAGAATGTAGACAGAGAGGGAGAGGCCTTGACTCCTGTGAGCAAGACTGAGGCTTGGTATAACCACCACTCCAAACTTAACAAGTCAATGAACGAATGAAAAAAATGAAGCAGACTCCTTGATATTTGCTTAGCCGGACAGAACAAGCAATATCAGACACAGATAAAGACAAGAAATCAACCTTGCACCAAATATGTGTCTTTGTTGCACCTCTTGTATAAAAGAAGTCTCTTGCAAACCAATGAAAGGACAGTCAGCTTTCTTAAAATTGTGTTTTATATCCTGGGATAAAAGGATTGAAAAACTGACTAAAACACGACTGAAGTTGGTGAAATTTGTTGTGCATGAAGTACGATATCAAGACAGACAGACACGGACATTGTGGTCTTAACATGCAGTCTATATGTGGATAATGATATCTGATCAGTGAGTCCTTGCAAAAAGAAATGCTTTCTTATTATCCTGACTGGCCTGCAGTTTGATCCAATCTCAATATGCAAATTTGTTAAGTGGAGTCGACTGGTTTGTCAACAAACATGGGGCATTTCAAGTCAGGGGAGGCAACGCTGCCCTACTGAGTCTACTTTATTTCCACTGCTCAGCTAACTTATCAACTTTTTCTGGCCTTGTTTAATTTGCAGTAAGAGGTGAAATTAAGCGACTTCAGATCTTTTTCTTCAGAATGTGGTCAGGCTGATTTGTTCACATCCAGATCCTGAGGCATGCAGCACGCATTTACACCTTCCATTTACACCTAGCATCTTATCTGGATGCCGATCACATGTTAACAGATATAAATGGACTATGGATGTAAATGATGATCAGATGCATTATGATCAAAATGACATCAGATCCACCATGTGGCGGTGGTGCATACTGAGATATGATCACAGTGAGGATGGAGTCAAGATAGCGAGACCACTGATTAATATCAGGTGGAAATGTAGCGGCTTGTAGATCCTTTTATATTATCTGGATAATGCATAGCACACATGTTAACACCAGGTGGAAATGTGGCCAATATCATAACACATCAACTGCATAACATTAGCGGATGCACCCCAACCTCGACACAACTCTTCATTTGACCTTCTTTACCTTTGTGCAGTCTTCATGATGTCCACATATGTTGATGAAGCAGTGAAAGTAGAGGGGCAACCCCTTTGGCATGTTGAACATCTCGATGGAAAACCTGCTTGTCTGTGCCAGGCCATTAGCAGAGAGCCAGTGGAATGTGTTGTCAACAGGACAGCTGGAGAAAAGAGTATCGTCATCACCCATGGCAACTAAAGCAGTCGACGTACACAGATCAGCCACAACATTAAAACCACTGACGGCTGAGGGACATCATGTTGATTATCTTGTTGCAGTGGTGCTTATGGAGTGATGGGAAGTATTAGGCAGCAAATGAACACTCTTATTTTCAGGAATGGTATGAGGAACATGACAAGGAGATAAAAGTGTTGACCTGGCCTCCAAATTCCCCAGATGGCTATCTGATTCAGAATCTGTGGGATGTGGTGGAAAAAACAGTCCAATCCATGGGAGCCCTGCCTCAGAACTTCTAGGACTTTGTTGCTATTGTGGGATACCAAAGGACACCTTCAAAGGTCTGTGAAGTCCATGTCTTGATAGGTCAGAGATGGCTTGGTGGCACAAGGGAAGCTACACAATATGAGGCAGTGGTTGTATTACTGTAGCTGATCAGTGTACCTTAAATACCTTAAAGCAACTCTTTGATTGCACTGTTGAGCGTTGAGTTATCACCATGCAGGAACCTGTATTTAACCTTTGGAAAATTGTGAAAGCTGTGAAAGTTACTCAAGAGATTCATAAAAACAGTGACATAGTCAGCTGTAATACTAGATATATTCAACTATATCTAGAAGTGCAATTGACAACTGTCCACACACTGGTCAGTCCTCCAGGGTCACACTTTAAAAATACCCGTCCTGAAGAAGGTCGCCCTTGACAGTATCCTGTGGGTCGGTGCTCTCGGTGGCCCAGCAGGACTCCACCTGCAGGAGCATGCTGGAGACAAAGGAGGTGTTGGTCTGCAGGGCCACCTGGAAGAACAGGGTGTCCTCAAACCCCAGAGTTATGGTATCTGTGTAGATGTAGGTGTAAGACTCCTCCCTATACAGACTCATGGCCAGGCCCAGCTGTAGTGAGGAGTTGAACTCCACCAAGGTAATGGAGGAGAGCCTACAACCATAGAAACAAAGCACTGAAACCCTTTCTTACATGCTGCTCCTCACTAACACAATCCGCTGCTCTGTTTCGCTTCTGGTGAATGTGTCTTACCACTCCATATCCACACTGACTTGAGCGTTGCGGACATAATGTCGTGGGTAGACGCACTTCCAGACAACTTTTAGGTCCCGCCGGCTGATGGTTTGCTCTTTGCTTAAGGTGACGGTCAGAGTGTTTTGGAACTTGATGTGAGTTTTGTTGACCTGGACAACACACACATACAGTTTAATATGTTCAATTCAAGCTTCACAGCACATTATTGCTAATGCCAGTGTACAGCTCGCATTGAATTAACTCCTCTGTCAAAATATATGGCAAAAAGGTGCCTTGTTATACTAGTGACACTATACCCTGATCCAGAGTTGATACTAAACATCGCATGATACAGCATATATGATCCTATGTCAAGGCTACTCTAAGAACGTATCCTAAGAGAACATCGATGTCTGTGAATTATGTTACAGACTGATGTGGACACCTTCCATCTTTGCTTGTGGAAGGCTGAGAATGAAAAAACTGCACTGAATTTTCACAGTTTGAAAACCAATGCAAAGTTCCTTCCCACCGTCGCTGACTGCTTGCTCATAGGGAATCCAAAAGCAACCTTGGGTTGTTGGGTTTTTCTGTTTCCTGTTTTTCTGTTTCCTGTTTTTCTGTTTCCTGTTTTTTCTTACAATGTTAAGCGCTTTGTGACGACCTGTGTTGTAAATATGCGCTATATAAATAAAACTGAATTGAATTGAATTGAATTAATGGAGATTTATCACCACACCAGGTATGTAAAAACCCATTTTGTTAAACGGAGTTCTGCTTTACAGAAAGGACTGTGATAAAGCAGTGTATTTCACAAAAGTTCAAGTGTTTGTATCTGCATGCTATAAGCACACTTATTCTTGTCTCTCATATACCTGGAGACACTTCTCCCCATCTGTCCATCGCATAAACCTTCCATTAACTCTGTCTAAGCACACCAGCTAACTCACCTGCTTCTCGGTTCCACATTCAGAGGACTTTCGGGAGGTGCGGAAGTAGTACATCATGTCGCTGTCGTTCACAGTGCACCGGCCGTCGTTCAGCTTCACCTCAACCTTTCCGCCGATGTGGGAAGTCAGGTAGGGTTTTGCTATTCCACCCGTCATCAGTTTATCCAGGCACTGACTGAAAAGGCCTTTCTCTGTTTGAAGAAAAGGGTCAGAGTCTCTCACTGCACTGTTATTGCATCATGCACGTCAGAAGAACTTTAATTGACAATATATGCTGATTTAATGAAAATACAGCCTGTACCAGTTTAACTGTAACTGTTCTTCACAATGTGGCACTTTTTAATGGAGAGAAATTGAGAAGGTGTTAGTTGCTGCAGTTTTTAAGAGCGTACTTGTTTTATCTTAAAAACAAAATAAGAAAGTATGTATTAGGTAAACAAAATACCTCCTCATGCATGTCAATATCCATTAATTCCTGTCCATCATTTTATTATTTCAATTCTTCATGACTTTGAACTGCCATGGATGATAAATGTGCTTATTGATTGCTCAGTAATAATTTAATTGATATTTATGCTGCAGACTGTTTGAACTGCAGTCTAACATGCAGTTTTCAGATGCAGTAAATATTGCTTCATGTTGAGTTTCAAACTGATACAATGACCCACAAATAGTATTTCTACTTAATTTCCACAGCTAGGCCTGTAAAATAAAGTCCTTCTATTAGCACTGTAGTCCATCTATGAATCTCATGTTAATTGAAGCACTGTTTTTCAGTCACCTAATGCAGAATTTCATTTTAATTTTAAAATATCCGAGTAATTCTCAGCTAAATGCCAGATTTATTACAAAACTATGAGGTAAAATAACCTGTTACTGTGATGCCCAGACTTGCAATTCATTCTGAGGCTCTCCCATCCCGTCTTTATTTTATTTTTTTATTTTTTAAATTTTAAAATTTTGATTAATTTTTTATTATTATGCTCCTTTTTAAATATATTTATTTATTATTTATTATTATCATTTTATTTATTTATTTATTTTTCACTATTAATCTTGCTGATGTTGGGAATATGGCTCCCCTGTTCCTTGTTCTGTAAATGTTCCTTTAAAAAATGTTATAAATAAAAAGTTTCCAGAAAAACCCTCTGAGGTAAGTTTGCAGAAAATTAGCTGGAAAGCGCCAGACTGTAAAATAACACATTATCAAATATTCCTAGTTCCACTATGTAGCTCCTGTACAAAGCAACTGAGAAACAGCATCGACCTCTGCAAATGTAACTCGTGTTTTATTCTTTTAAATAAGCAGCTTTAATGTCATTAAGGGGTGTCATCTCTGTACCTTTGCAGACTGGATGTGAAGCAGCAGGAGGCTCCATGACAGAGCTCACATCATAGTAACCGTGATGGCAAACACATGCATAGGAGCCCAGAGTGTTGATGCACAGAGAATTACGGGGACACACAGTTTGCCTGGAAGCACACAGGTCTGGACCTGACAAATCAGACATCCGCAGCAAATAAAGTCCCACAAAAGAGGAGATTAAGAACTGACTGAATGCATTACGGGAAAAGGTTTGACTGACAAAGATGAATTTGTATGTTGAGACCTGAGCAAGCTTTTTCCCCATCACTTACCGTCCCAGTAAATGACCCCGTCTCTGACTGTGATGTTGTCGTGATTCAGGGAGCTAATGTAATCGAGCTGATCTTCAATAATCAGGGGCACATCTTCTTCAGCATCGGAGGCATGAAAAGACATAAACAGAACCTTGGTTTTGTCTGGCTCGTCTGAGGGTTCAAGGGTTTCCAGCTCGATGCGGACCGGCTGATGGAAATCTTTAAACAGCTCCTGCATCTGAGGACACGCATAAAGACACGAGGCATGTAGATAAACACATCAATGGAGGTAGCCACATGTGTTTTCTCAAATAAAGGGTATTTTAAACATGAATACTTCAGGCTCAGGGCCACCCACAGGTGAGCCTCATGTTCCACCAAGATAAACACCAACACAGCTGTGGCTGACAACAGCGGCTTTTTTTTTCTTTTAACCTCTGCCAAGGAGGTTATGTTTTTGCTGGCGTTTATCTGTTTGTCTGTCTGTTAGCAACTTTATGCAAAAAGTTATGAACGGACTTTGATGAAATGTTTAGGAAAGGTGGATAATGGGACAAGGAACAGATGATTAGATCTTGGTGGTGATCCGGATCACCGTCTGGATCCAGGAATGTTTTGCAGGATTCTTTAGCATTGGGAGATAGGGCCATGTGCATGCATATGTGTATGTAACTCCACAAAACATGTCCAGGCTGCTTGGCTAAAAATACAGGATAAGTTCCTGCTAATTTCTACAACATCTCAAAATTTGATCCAGATCCGGGCAAAATTCCAGATACTAGGATCCAGAAGAGGAAAAACTAGAGGGCCTGTGGAATGGTCATCACTGTAAGGTAACAGATGAAGATCCAGACATGCAGCCAACACCAACATGTAGCTGAGACTCTGCTGAATCAGGAGGATGCCAACAGATCTGTTGTAGAATCAACAGCTATGGAGCTGGATCCAGAAGAAACCACCATTACCCAGAAAGAGATTCTGGTGAATAACTATTGAAATAATGATGATATCAATGTGAATCCAAATGCTCCAAATGGAGGAGGTCTGAGCTCTCCAAGTGCTTTTCTAGATTTTTACTAGACTGCTACTTGACATATTAGTGCTTTTGTACTCGGCATAAAGCCATAGACTCCAGATAGTCTAACTGTAATTACAAAAGTAAGATTATAGTCCAACTGTATATATTTATTAAATTAATTGTTATTTTAAAGATGTTCATTGTTTAGGTAAATTGCAAATAACAATTAGTAAAATCCCAGGAAAAAGTATTAACTTACATGTTAACTGTAAAAAAAAAAAGACCCCAAAACTGTAACATCAACATAAAACTGTTTTTATATAAATGAGAATTAATTCTTTTACAATGGTTGACTGTAAAATTACACTCTTTTAAAAACCTTTTTTTAAGTTATATGGAAAAATATCAAATAACTTTACAGATGTTTGCTGTTATTTGAAAGAAGAAATGATGTATACTAAGGACTGGAAAATGGTTAATAGTTCTGAACTGTTACTTTACAGATTTTTTTTCCATTTTGTGGAAATTACAGATAATGTCTAGTAAAAATCATAGAAAAAGCATTAACTTTCATGTTAACCATAAAAAGCAGGTCAAAATTCTATACACGTCCACAAATAGTATATACTGTATATTCTTTAACAATGTATGATCATAAAATTAATCTGTTTTACTGTGTTTGAAACCATTTAAGAATCATTTGTATATAGATAAAAATAGCTTTTCAACATTACAGCATTCGACAGTTTATATCCTTTTTCCATTTTCACTGTTTTTCAATGGAAATTTTGCTTTTATTTAAAGTATAAAAAAAGACAGACATGCAACGTGATATCACCCATTAGTTTGTGAATAATATTTTGAATCCTTGAGTTTGGAATTTGGCTATCCCACTCAAAAAAGTCACACTTAGCATGAAAAAAATTTAAGATGAAAACAAATTCTCTATTTTAAGAATACATAAAGTGCATTAAATCAAACCCAGACATGCGTGAGGTGAGTTTTTGCATGTATAAAATTAGAATGAAAGCTGGTTCAGTGGTCAGTGATTGCTGCCCACCTTTTCTTTGAAGATCTCCTCCATCTTAGCTCTGGGTTCTGACACCTCCTCCAGTAGATCATCAGGCAGCGACCAGGGCACGATCATTGTGAGACCAATGTTTTCAAAGTCAAACTGCAGATCTACAGATACCACAAACATGGAGACAGAGGGTAAATTCCCAGTGAGAGATAATTTGCACTTTTTGGGGATTACTGGTACCTCAGACTGACCGAGATCATGAGGAATTCCACGAACTCTCATATCAACCTCTAAGGATGAATTTGCTCCATTAAAACACAAATGAGAATGCTCGGACTCCCACTGGCCGTCACATTCCTCCCACACGTCCAGGATGTAGGTTTTCCCCTCTTCTAGCCCAGGGAGGCGCAGCTCCGCGCTGGTCACCCGGTTGCTCTGGATGGTGGGGCCGTTATCCAGGGACAGCTCGTATAGAAAGGCCACAGCTGACCGCTCGGGGCTGCTGGGTGTCCACGTGACGGTGGAGTCATTAGCGCGGTACCTGAGCTCAGACACACCACGAGGTCCTGAGTACACAAACAGCACGGATACAGCGTAAACAAATAAATTATACATGCCTATTTTACACAAAGACATATCACAATGAAAAAAAAGAACACTACACAAAAGCTTATGCATTTAAAGCCCCACAAACCCTGTTGTAACCATACAGTGTAATATCAGTAACACTGCTTTAATACAGAGTCTGAGAAGTGAGATTAATGGACACTAAAACTCTATTTGCTATGTTTGTTTTACCATCTTTCCAACTCATTTTTCTTCATATACATACAGTCTATAGTAGTGTAATTGTGTCTTGCAGGTGCTAGGTGGGTACAATGTGGTTTTAAAATAACAACCCACAATAAAACCACCCACTGGTGCCCCGATGCTACATTAAACTCAGCTACATGACTTTAGTGTTTGATTAAGACGTAACATACAAAGCAAAGTACTTAATGTGAGTAATGTACAGGTATTGAGCTGACACTTCCACTTTAGCCAAGTTAATATTCATTCTTTACAACAGTTCAGAATGAAGTATTAAAATTTGGACTCCCCTACATTCATCTTTGGTGACTATTGTGTTTATAGATAAAGATTTGGAAGATACAAGATGCGCTGATAAAACATGGCGACCAATCCTACAGACTGCACTGATCAAGAGGCTTGTTCTACAGTAGCAGCTTATTTATTCTATTATTTAGTATGCTATTTATGAATTAACTTCAAGTACATTTTGGTGGCATCTTTTACTTGCACTGACATTTGTAGTGTTTGCTTCTTCCTAAGTCTCAGAACTTCATCATCTAGCATTATATCTGTTGTATCGTGTCCTTCAGGAGGTTTGTCTCCCTTTAGCAGGTAGCAATCACTGTTTCTTTTTCTTGTTGGTAAAAGTATAGAGGCACATTCATTGTTTGCCTGACGTTTGTATTTGTGAGAGTTATAACGTTTGCAAGTAATGGACATTAAAAGGAAATTTGTTCCCAGAGTTTGTCCTTAAGGCAGCACTTCTCCCCAGACTTGGTGCAGTTTTAACAGGATATTGATGTTGCTTGGGAGGAGATGCTGCCTGAAAAGGTTAAAGTGAGGAAACAAAAGGAAGGGTGTGTGTGTGTGTGTGTGTGTAGTATATTGTGCAGACTGTAACATGACTAGTTGCCTTTCTCTGCAAGATCGTCAATAAACCATGATTGTAGGATATCTGTGGCAGTAGATAACACAGGTGAAGTGAATAACATTGATCATATTGGTACTACGTGGTGTTCTGATGGAAAACCTTGGATTTTAACATCCATGTTGATGAGACTTAGACACCCAAATAAACATTGTCCCACAACAAGCACACTCCCGCATGCTAATGGAAATCCCAAATGACAATGGCCCAACATGTTGGTTTGACCTCCAAACTTCCTACAGCCCATTGTGATCAAACATCAACAGGAAGCAGTGGAACAAGTTTGATTGACAGAGGCCCCACTGCACAAGCCAGAGTACCGAAAGGATCCACTGCCAATGTCCTGGTTCCAGACCCCATAGGACACCCTGAGAGGTCCTCTTGTCCATGTCCAATGGTTCAGAGCATTTTTGAGCACATAAAGGGGACCAACACAGTATTAGACAGGTGGTCATAATGTTATGCCTGATAATGTAAAAGTTATCACTTGGATTGATCTGTGGGGCTGCCTGATACACCAAGACATCTGTTTGCTTTCTGTGTTGACTCACAGGGTGAATATTCAGTCACTGGAGTATATGTGGACATTAAACAGGCACTAAGTCTTGACTTGAGTCAGATATGGGAGAAAACATAACTTCTATCTTATTATGACCATGTACACAAATCTGTATTTGTACTCTCCCCTCACTGTCGTCTCTTATTGGGTTGTGCAGTAAAGTTAGAATAAAAGGAACCATTCACTGATGAAGTAAAAGCGAAGATATCACCAGTTTAATAGCATGTGCTGATGTTTTGGGAACATTAAGTATTGACAGGAAGTAACTCAGCCAAACAAGCAAGGAGTGCATCAGTATCCATGGTGACTGATGTTCCCTCCTCACAGAGAAAGGTACAGAATGCATCCTACAGCTTCATTATAATTACAGCCTCTTTTAACGCACAGTGTCTAATGTGTGATGTTCTGCGGTGTGGAGGGACGGTGAGTTTGGGAACAGGCAAGTAACAATGTCCAGGGTGAAGTGTGAGCCGTGTTCTGGAAATGTCCTCAAGTGATGTGTCTTGGGTGGTTGGGTTAGAAAGGTTACCCGACCTCTGTAACCTTGAGAGACATTTCATTACATGATACCTTCATCCATTGCAAAGCTGCTGTATTATTAAATAGTGAATATTAACACTAGCATTACTTGGACTACATCTCCTCCCACCCTGTCCTGTTGGATGCTCAGATTTTGTCTTACCTGTACGTGTCGTGATGGTCTTGGCACTCATGAGCACACCGTCTCCACACACGGCCTCCACCTTGGCCTGGTACTTGTGGCACGGCAGCAGCCCCCCCACTGTGTAGTCGGTGGAGAGCGTGGTGCCCTGCAGCGCCCCCTCGTGGTAAACTCTGAACATGGAGATGGACGAGGTGTTCCTCACCTCCCAGCTCAGGGTGTAGTTGTCTGGGCCAAACGACGTCTGATGCAAAGTCTTGATACTGGAGTGGACTGAGGAGCAGAGAATGATGGGTTATTTTTTGACTTCTGTTGAGCAGCTGCAGTATTAAGTTGGATTAAAAGGCGCCACTGTGTGAAAAAGGGCCATTACGTCATGGTTCATGGGAATACTTTTTAAGGATCTCTGGAATAAAGTGTCAATTTACGTCTCTCATAGTCTTAATTGGGATGATCCTTTGCTCCCTGAATTGTCTCTATATGGTATATTCCCCTCTTTATGTAACTTAAGTTATAAATATTAGGAACCTGTTACAAATTGACTGTGTGTACATGCACTTAACCCCAAAATAATTCAAACAGATGCCAAATTTTGATTTTTATTTGATCAAAAGATTTCTTCTGTCCAAAAATCACAGAAGCAACTGACAAAAGACGGCAAGCCTTTGTGAGAAAATTGGTAATGATAAGTTTTAACTGTCATTTGTCTTAGTTATTTACATTTTTATTCCTGATTTATTTGTGTTCTTTCTCAGTAATCAGTGTCAGAACCTTTTTTTTTTTACCACCACAGTAATTATAAAGTTCTTATAATCATTAACAATCTTTATGCATGACCTCACTGGGATTTTGCTCCACTCCTCTTTAGTGATGTTGTCCAGGTCTCTTCATCATTCAGGTTTTTAGTTTCCTCCACAGACTCTCGACTGGATTCTGGTCTGGACTCTGGCTGGGCAGCTCTAATGTGTTGATTCTGTTTCCCATTTTAATGGAAGATCCAACGCTACTCGAGGCCGAGGTTTTTTGATGACTGATGTTTTCCTCTGCAATCTTAGTGTCGTTCTCTTGTCTCTTGATTCCATTTAGTTTGATGAGGCTGTCTGGCCCATTGGCTGATGCAACATCCCCACAGCATTACGTTCACACCACCACACTTGACTGCAGGGTGTTCTTGGGTTTGAATGCTTCTCCTTCCCTTCACAAAGCAAAAGCCACATCTGGTGGCCAAATCCAATCTCCATTTTCACCTCATCTGACCAACGGATGATCAGAAACCTTCTCCTTTCTCCAGATGACATTTTGCAAAGGCCTAGCAGTGGAGTCCTCGTTGGTCTGTGTCCATGGAGAGTAGAAATCAAAACCAACCAAACACTCTTTGCCTCTTCCATTCTTGCTACTGCAGGGGTCACTTTTGGCTTCCTATGACGCCCATTGACATTTTTCACAGTGTGGAACTCTGTGTCCACTGGCACTTAAAAAACACTTGGATATAGCTTTATAGCATTTCCTCATCTTGTGAGCAGCCACTATGTGCTGCTCTTAGTGGTGGACCCTAATAGCAAACTCAGAAAGCTCTTTGGTTCTAGCCACGAATTGCAACTGAGGACAACTGTAAGAGGACAACTGCATCAGCTGTTCTAAATTTATAGGCTCTGGAATGACGTCGCATTTACTAGGACCACTTGGTATGATACAGAAACGGCTTTTCTTTAAATATTGAAAGCATTTTCAAGGAATATGAATAACTTTGGATGTGACAATTTTAGTGAAACTGTAAAAAAAACAAAAAATAAAATATAGAAATAGTTAAACTTAATCACTGACATCTCTAGCACAAGGCCTTAGTGTCTTCTGTCACTTGTTTGTGTCATTTCCAGCCAGGGAATATATATATTTCTCGACTGAAAAAATTGCTATAAACCAAATTTTAATGAGTATGAATAATTTAGGTTTTAAAGGTATGTGTGTGTATACATGTGCATAGTGTTAACCCATCCATCCATTATCTATGGATTTATTTATTAGATTTTCTACTGTTGATGCACATTAACAGAATAAATACAACTGTAGAAAGTTTTAGAGATAAAAATGGCTTCTGTTCAATTAACTGGTCATGATACATTATTGTGATTCTTTTATAAATCTGTTGTGTTCTAAGGTTCAACAGATACTGACTTTTGAAGAAGCTGAAACTTTATAAATGACAATTATCTTGTCAGGGCTGAACAAATATTTAAAGCAGCACTCAAACCACTGAGGCGCTAAATCTCCATTTAAAATGGAGATATGAGAATCTTTCAGGCTTAACATCTCTTGAAATTGTACCCACAAGGGACAATTATGAGTTAATGGTAAATGATGCAAAAAGAACAAGACATCATCTCACCAGTGAGCACACTGAGTAATGTGAACAACACAGCAATGTCAACCTGGATTTTGCTAACAACAGCCACCATGTAACTGCTGCTCATCTTGAACAAAGAAAGCTTCTCTCAGCAAAACCCTAAGGATATTGCACCGTGGACAGCTGTGTTTAATGCTTATCATTTGTACTTTTCATTGGTAACATTGTTTTATCTTCTGTCACAAGTTGCGTAGTCTCACTTCCAAGCAGGGGAAATGACCACGCAACACCACAAATAACATAACAGCTGGGAAGCTCTGGGTTGTACTGGATGCAAATAAACTAAAATCAGATGCATTTCAGTTTTCAAAGTATTTTGAAATGACTCTCAACCATACTAGCAAAGTAAATTGGGAAACGCAACACTTTTCAGTACAGTATCAAGTTAATCTATAATGGATTCAAATACACAAACACAGAAACGGGTGGTTTAGTTCATTAACAAGTACTCACAAGAGTTTCCATCATTCAGGAGCATCTTGCTGTAGCGGGACTCCATCCCTGCCTGGCAGACAGTCTGCAGGCCAAACTTGACCCTGGTGCAGGGCTGCATGTCGGAAAGGCGGAACACAAAGCTGTCCTCTTCGTGCCACACAGCGGCCTCCTCTTTGACGTGATCTGTGCCGTTGAGGTAGAAGGTGGTGAGGAGGAAGGTGGAGTACTTCCTGTTCACAGGGCAGTCCCAGGACAGCGATATGCTGCTGCTGTTCCACGACGTGACCTCAAAGTCCTGAGGAACGTCTGGGTCTGGTGGACAGAGAATAACAACAGCATTGTTGGCATTGTTGCCTCACAGCTAGAAGATCCCTGGTTCACGTCCCAGCTAGGACGTTCTCCCTGTGCAGCGTGGGTTTTCACCAGGTTGTCCGGCTTCGTCCCACAGTCCAGAAACATGCTGAGGTTAACCGATGATTCTAAATTGTCCGTAGGTGTGAATGAGAGTGTGCTTGGTTGTCTGTCTCCATATATATAGCCCTGAGATAGGCTAGCGACCTGTTCAGGGTGTCCCCTGCCCTTGCCCAAGTCAGCTGGGATCTTATTACGTATCTTACTACCAATACATACCAGTAATAGTGGAGAGGCAGGTGAAGGAGTGAGTGTCTTCAATCTCCACACAGGCCACATAGGAGCTGCAGGAGTCCAGAGCAGAGAAGCGGTAGTGGTTATGGGTGGTAGCGTCTACACTCAGTGTGTTGTAGGAGCCCAGTTCAATGTGGTACAGCGTCACAGTGTGACTGAGGATGACATTTGGGTGATTCTCCACCCAGGAGACCAGCAACATGGAAGGACTTCGGGACTCCAGTTTGAAAGGGAGGCGCTTAGTGTGTCCTGGAGGAGAGGAAGAGTTTTAGAGAAAAGCAAAGCAATAATAAACATATTTAAAAGCTCAGCAAAAGTTATTGCAGCCTGTACTAATATATCTTGATCTTTTGGCCTGTTTGCAGTGCTAAACTAAAGGTGAAGTGGTCACCAAACACATTTAGATTCATCCTCTGGGTACCATGAATATCCAGTTCATGAATATATTCATGAATATATTCATGGCCATGAATATGCAATGTTTAAGTCAACTCTGGTCAATAGTTGGATTGCAAATGATTGAATTATCTGTCATCATCATAATTGAGCCCATGAGGCAATCAAACATTAACACAATTCCAGATGATCACAAAGGAATCGTAAGATATTTTGAGAGTATGGTGATTTGCTTTCATGCCGAGACTCAGATGAGAAGCTCCACAGCACCCTTGTGTCAGTTCATTTTGAAGAGCTAGCATAGAGCTTAGCATACAGGCTCCACACAGAGGGAGAAAGCTAACCAGAGTATAAAAATGTGTGGGTCTTAGTGTGTGGGATCAATTCTTGGCTGGGTGCAGGGACTTCCTTGTTGTAACTCAAGTGTTTTCATACTTAAAATGCAGACAGATGATTTTGTTAAACAGAGTCTGGCTGGCTGTTTCTCCTCACTGCCAGCCTTTATGCCAAGATAGGCTTAAATAACTGGCTGCAACTTCATGAAAGTAGTATCAGTCTAATCATCCAACACCTCACAGCACAGAAAATAAAAATATTTCCCAATGCACGACTAAAGAAGTCATTCTCACCCACTGCAAGGAAGAAGTTTTCATCCTGGTGGAAGAATAAAGTGCCACTTTCACATGCAAACACCTCAGTGGGACTCAACAGCTCCAAGAGACCCTGGAGAACAAGTGGATCATGAAAGCAGTCAAACTTTGCAGCAAGGTGGACTGATAATCTAACAAAGCATCCATCTGTGAAGAAGTATAGTTTGACACATGTCATGTCAGAAGTACCTTGGTAGTGTTAGTCGGATGTTGCAGGGGTTTCTGTCGGCCTCGGATTTCAGTGTATTTTGTACCTAAATGTGACATGAACACATTTCATTTGATATAGAAAAACTACTGGAGCTTTCAGAGTAAAAATATTCAACAGAGAGTGAAGCTGTGATGCTTACGTGGGCTGATTGTTAAAGTCCAGTTCTGTACAGAGCCTCCATACTGGAGTGTCAGCCTGTTTTTTACAACAGGGGACACTGTCAGAGAGGTGACTTTGTCCTGCTTCCTGATGGATTTCAATGATGTGTCGTTGAGCCATATGTTTCCATTTTTCCTGAAAGAATGAAAACTAATTAAGCTCTATACGAGGATCATTCCAGAATCCAAATTATTTCTAAACATCTACCGGTTTAAAGCGACCCTGCTGCAGATATGAACAGTACATTACTTTAACACATTTGATCTCCTTTATTATTTATCTGATAGACCCAGTCAGCTTGTGCATAGAAGGATTATATAGTGAAAGGTATGTGGACAGGCCATACACCGTTATACTTCTGGTCTGGGGGCCATTTTCTCAGATTTGCCCTGAACTCCTTCATTCTATTTAGAGGAAATCTTAACGTCATGGCATGCAGTAACTTTATCTCTGTTCCATCCAGCACCTTTGACATGAACTGGAATGGTGACTGGGTTCCAAGCCTTGCCACCCAACATCAGCGCTGGGAGCAAATCCCTGTTGCCTGGTTTCAACATCTGCTAAGGAACTCCTTCCAGAAGAATGGCGAGTATTGTAGCAGCAGATTAGTGCCATGATAAACCATCACATATACACTTGAGCCAGAATTAGACATAACCACGGGAAGTTTTGATTTTAAAGTGAAGTCTTATTTGATCAATAGGTTTCTTCTGGCTGGAAATGACATAAACAAGTGACAAAAAATGGTAAGGCATTGTGCTAAAGATGTTTGTGACACATTTCATACATTATACATTTTGAAATTCTATAATTTCTTTTGAAAAAAAGCAGCTCCTATGTCACTCAGAGTAGTCCTGGTAATTTCTACCGTGGATTCTAATGGCCTATAAACCGAGAACAGCAGGTTCTCTGGTCAGTTAGTAGTCAACTACAGGTTATGGCTAAAACCGAAGAGCTCAGAGCTTGCTATTACAGTCTAGCACTAAGAGAAAGTTCTGCATTGTGGCTACAAAGCCATATTCAAGTGTGTTCAAGTGCCAGTGGCCACAGTGCAAAGCATCATCAAAAAGTAGAAGGAGCTCCACACTGAAATTCTCAAAGGTTGAGGTTGAAGGCCAAAAGTCACCCCTGCTCTGGCAAGAATGGCAGAAATATCCATGAATCACCCCAAGACCATGAATTTAAGCAATTCTGATAGCAACTTCTCAATCAGACACTGACTGGTGTCTATAGATGCAGACTACTAGGACTTTACTTCTCAAAGACAGACACAGCTCAGGTGGACAAAGAAGAAAGCTTTGGTCAGCAGTTCTGGGTTCAGATGAGACACAGGGATGTGGCTCTCATTTAGCAAAATAAAGGAGAAGCACTCAACCCCAAGAAGACCATCCCCACGATTAATCATGCAGGTTTTTTAGCCGATGCTGCAGGCAACCTTTTCAAATTGAAGGCATCATGAGAGAAGGGGAGTATATTAAGATTGTGGAAGAAAACATCAGTCTGGAGGAAAAACTCAGCTTGCAGCAGCAACCTTCAAACAAGACCATGATCTGAAACATACAGTCACAAGGGTCAAGAAAACAGAAAATAATATGAAAATGTAGGAGCAGCCCAGCCTCAGTCCAGACCTGAATCCCATCGAGGATGTGTAGAGGGAGCTAAAGACCAAAGGGATGGCAAGGAAGCCTTCCAACCTCCAAAACTTGAGATCATCTCAAAAGTGGAGTGGAACAAAATCCCACTGCACAAAATTTTATTGATTTTTGTCAAAGATTTATGCATTTTTCAAAATGCATCGGTCAAATAAGGCATGAGTATGAATAATTTTGTGCTAAACTGTATACACTTTTGACCCCAATAAACTCTAAACAAATAAAAGTGTTTCAGTCTGCAGCTGGCCCTCCAAAAACTTGGTCTAATCCTACGTTTGACAGGATAAAAATACAGCTGTCTTTATACCTTATCTTAAAGCTTTTTTCAGTGCAGTGCCAGGCTAACCCTAGGCTGTACCCATAATGCATGAGTATAGAATTGTTTCTTCTAAAAGCTAATGAACAGTTGATACTAGACAAACAAAGGAGGTCATTTAAAAGTACTTGGCTTTGTTTAAAAAGAATTTCCAGAATCCTCAAACACGTTTTTAACCATGTGTATATAAAACCTATTTACTATATGACTAATAAATCAAATTTTTTGATCAGTTTCCAAGTTGCCACTTACAATTTCTATCCAGGCAGCAGGCGGGCGGCCATCTTTGTTTTGGTTCGGAAATAGGCTCAAGTTGGGAAACCAGTTTATATGTATTGTTTTATTTCTCGGTGGACGGAATATTTTTGTCATACTGCCGGTTGGAAGAGTCTTTAAAGGTTCCATTTGATGCTTTCACAACAACAGTAAAGTGTTTTAATACGTACCTATAAATTTCATTTTAGAAAAAAACATGGTAAACTCTGTGACCCAAATGTATGCTAACATAGGAGGGTCAAGACAGAAGCTATATGAAGTCTAGCATCTAGCTGAAAACGGATTAAAGGGGGAGATTTTTCTAAAACTTATACGCCGATATTGTCAGGGAAATATACAGAGCCATAACATCTCCAAAGTAAAGTTCTACCATTGGTCTAGCTTCCAAGTTACGCTAAATTGCCATTTTGTGAATGGAGTTTGGCCTGGGTTGGGCAGAAACGCGCCTATACAAGCAGCACTTTAAACCAAACAGTCCAAAAACATGTCTACTCCTGTTTACCTTTCCAGAGCATTCCCTTTGCTCATCCAACATATAGAGAAGGAAATGTCGTCACATCGTCCTGAAAGAAAGTCAGTGAGAATCTCTGCTCATTTAACATAACCTTTCTTTATCTTCCCTCAGCGGCAGCAGCAGCATGTCGGACAGAGGTAGGTAGGACCCACTCACCCAGAGATATAGTATGAGGCACCAGTACGCAAAACACGAACAAATACTCCAGTGAGTTCCTGAAAACATTAAAAGCTGGTTAATCCGCTGAATTCGAGCGAGATAAGTGACTTCAAACTGGCCGCGGATAATTGTTTTCTTACATTTTCTCTGTTAATTCCTGCAAAGAAAATGTGTTGTGTTTATTAAAGCGGGGCTCTGTGGGGATTGACAGACCGTTAATAAGAGGCAGGTGTGCTGCCATCACTCACCTGCTCCGATCGGATCAAGTGGCAAATCCATTGTTTACGATGGAAATTAACATTTTAATGTCTAATTCTACACGAATCATATTACTTTGCATTATTATTAATTACTTTATTCCATGTAGACCACGTCGGTTTCATAGTATTGTGAGAAAAGCTACATTTACTTTCCCACCGGAAACTACGTGGTGGTCAACTTTAATGATTTTCAGATTATTTTATTATTTCAAATGTAAATTAATTCAACTTCCGTTTGATGCTATCATCTTCATCCTTACTTACACATTAGTCATCTCATGCATTATCCTGTTTTAACCATGTTGAGGACATGATAAAAAAAAACATAATCAATAATAAATAGGGGATTCCCATGATGCACTGGGGTCCTCTCCTTTCCTCTCGCTATACTATTATATATCACCATTACATATCACTAACTCTGTATTTCCCCCGAAGTCCTGTGGCCTGTGCTTGTACTATCCGCTGATGTCTCTGCATCTGGAGTCACTGGCCTCACCTCAACCTCTCCTGCTATCCCCCTCCCCCCTCATCCCCACTCCCAACCCAGCCGGTCAAGGCAGATGGCCGCCTTCCCTGAGCCTGGTTCTGTTGGAGGTGTCCCCCCCCCCTCCCTATCCTAGTTAGTTTTTGGTCCCTTCCCACTGTCGCTGTCTGCTTGCTCATAGAGAATCCAAAAGCAACTTTGGATTGTTTTGTGACCTTACTATATGAAGCGCTATTAGATGACATAGCTTGTAAATATGCACTATATAAATAAAACTGAATTGAATAATCGGATTATTCTGTCCCCGCTTGATTCTAATATTATCAGATTATTGTTCATATGTCTCCTCAGTTCTTCTATATTATGTAAATTACAATTAACTGTCAGTTAATCAGTTAATTTCAACTAAGTGCATCATTTACATTGAGATGTTTAATCTTCATCCCATCAATATATTTGACATGACTTAGTGCCCTGGGGATCCTAAGAATGAAGTACTGTAAATTCCATCTGAGCAAAAATAATAATTGACTTCTTCTCAAAACATTATCAGTTATGTAATTAGTGTGATCTGATTTTCTTCAACACAGATAGCAGCTTTTATTTCAATCCATGGCAGCAATTACCAGCTTATTTAACCCCCTTTAAGCCTGGGATCATTCCATTTCCAGTCATTTCAATTAAACATTATTTGTGTTATATTTACGTCCCAAGTGCTTTGGCTTCCTCCCACAGTCCAAAAACATGCTGAGGTTAACTGGTGATTCTGAATTGTCTGTAGGTGTGAATTAAGGTGTGCTTGGTTGTCTGTCTCTATGTGCATCCCTGTAATAGACTGGCGACCTGTCCAGGGTGTCCCCTGCCTTCTCCCTCAGTCAGCTGGGATAGACTCCAGCCTCCCCGCGACCCTACAGAGGATAAAGCAGTGTATGGATGACGGATTGATATTTATATGTCTCAGAATTCCATCTATTCTTCATCTTGCTGATCCTGATTTGCTTGCCATTGTTGCCCAAAGATCAACACTGATGTCATCCAAAATTATATTACAGAGATATACTCGAGATTTATCACAACCAAACATCTCCGAGCTCTGAGAAACCGAACAAACCTAATCAAATCTTTCTCCTTGCATAACCCTTTCTTCTCGCCTCTTCCCTCTGCCGCATCAAAAATAGTTACTTCTGTGCCTTTTCCTCCACTGACACCACGTCCTTGTCATGTTCCAACTGCATGTCAATCATATGCCTAACACTCTGCTTTGGTCTTATCTTATATAATACATCATGCACACTTAATTTGATTGTCATAAAAGATTACTGTGTGTGTGACTCTGAACATAATCTTATTTTGGAAAGACCAGTATCATCAACAGAGCACACGAGGACATCTGTGCCCTTCAAAGTGACGAACAGAAGAGCCTCTAAATCCCCTGATAGTATGCGATAATTTAAATTAGGACCCATGGCAAACATGAAAGAGTTCCATTTACTAAATCTGCATAGGTGGGATTGACTGAGATCTCAATAGACTGGTATTTTTAAAAAGCATTAATCAAAACAGAAGCAATTATATGAAGTCATCAGGAGCTAAATGATTGACAGAGTCTTTAAAAACTGAAACTAAAATCAAATATTCTGTAGTTTTAAAAATTAAACATCAAGACTTTTGAATAAATTCCACTTTTTTGAGGTAGAACTGAATTTAGTGCTTCTTCAGACTTTGTTTTTTGACTGTGTCTTGACGTCTGACCCCATCATGACCTACAGACCTCAAAGTTGGGAGTCAGCGTTGCATGTTGTGGTGCAGAAGGCCTGTAGGTGGCACTGTGCACCTAAATGCAATTTAGTTGTCGATCTGCAGTGAAGAAACACATCAGTGAATGTATTTGTTTTAATTCAGCATTAGCAACTGTTTAAACTGAATGGTAAAAGAGAAACTGATTTTTAAATAAGTACCATAAAGCTGACTTTTACCATCATGAAGAATACTGGATGTCTTATCCCCATTTACCTTTTGCATGCGACTGTTATTACATTAAGTAAAGGAAAGACGACTTGTCCTCTATTAGTGGTCCTGCATCACAATGTCTGTATCCAACTGTTCAGAGTGTACTGGACGGCACTCAGCAATCAGACAGAGCAGCTTTTGTCTGATAAATCTGAACAAGCAACAAGCCAAATTGGAATCACAAGTATGCACAGTCTGTGGAGAGTTTCAGGCTCCAGGTTTGTGGGGGCTGCAACTTTTCTACCTCAGCTGGACCATAATTCAAGTCAAATCATGATCTAAGCAGCACGGTCTGGGAAAGGAGCATTCTGCTGCAACATGGAGGGCTGGCTGTGTTTGCTGCTGCTGTGCACGCTAAGTTTAAAGCTTTCCTCTGGAGACATGACGAAAAATGATGATGACATCGACCTTGTCAGCTTTCTGAGAAATATCTACCCTGGGCTGCTGCTGAGAGACGAGCCGTTCGTCATCAATGGAGACTTTCAGATAAACTCCCTCAAGGAGCTGGGACACCCTGAGGACCTCGCGATCACACAGCAAACCAAGGACAAACCAGTCAATCAAGATACAGACGGAGCTCCTGGACCAGTGGTGTTAACAAAAAATGGCCAGATTAGAGGGATTACAGTGGATAAGGCCCATGTATTCTATGGCATACCGTATGCAGATCCCCCTGTTGGTGCTTATCGCTGGAAGCCCCCCAGACCTGTGAGTCCTTGGCCGGGAGTTTACAATGCCTCCTTCCCCAGGGCAGCATGCATGCAGCTCTGCACTGGACCTGTCACTGAGGAGTGTCCTCATTTAGTAAGGAACATGACAACTTCTTACTTACTTGCATGCTGCTTTGATGTCTTTCTTTAGGATACCATTAGCATAGTGATATTTTAAAGAGCCCATATTATGCTGATTTACACGCTTTAAATTTTATATTTGGGGTCTACTAGAATATGTTTAGATGCTTAAATGTTCAAAAACATATTACTCTTCCTGTACTGTAGTGGGTTGTAGCACCTCTCCTCATCCTCTGCCTGAAATGCTCCGTTTTAGCTCCTGTCTCTTTAAGAGCCCTAATTGGTCTAATTGGTCAGCTGTCAGTTTTTTGTGGAATAGGGGTGTCATTTTTTTAAAAGACTGGCATTGTAACCATTTATTTTTCATGTGTACTATTGGGCAATGCTAGCCAAAAAGCCAGCTGACTGAGTTTAGGTTTCACTGTTTATGCATGTAAATGGCTATTATGCACATGTAGCATAATAGCCATTTATGTGTCCTAATGCTCCTTTATATTACAAAATTCAGCTTCTTTAAATAGGATGATTATTGTAGCTGTTCTCTCAGGTGGTGTAATTGAGGCCAAAGTCGAGGTTTCGATGAAAAGAAATTTACAAGGCTGAAGGTAGTTCGAAGTTATCAGTAAGCTAGCTAGCTATTTAACATCTAAATGCGATGCCCTGGCTGCTATATCTTTGGACATAAACAACAAAGAAAACAGGTTTTGGAGGTTAATCAGCAAGGCTAGGCTAGGTAATACATCAATTTGCCCACTCTTAGCTCCTAGCTACAGAATTATAGCTAGGCTTATAGAAACCAGAGCTATGGCTGAGTTGAAAGCAAGGCACTGGCAATGTCTTTTATAAGTGTTGGCTAGTCAGAGTGTAGCTTAAGTGCATGTTGAGGGCCAGTCAGTGAAGCAAACCTCCTGCAAGTCCCCAAACTGACAAAAAACAAGTGCCATTATAAGGCAGCAACACTGATTTGGGTTAAGAAACATGGCACTGCACTGATGTTGAAAGCATGTATTGTTAGGAAAGCAGTAGACTAGCTGGATAGTTCTGTTGGACTCATATATATTCAGACAACAAGGGGCACAGCACAGTGGCATGCTGCAAAGATGAAAACCTCAGAAAAATGCTGTAGAGGCAATACATTGTATCCTAACAAGCAGATAACTCCAAATGCGGCTAACCTCATAGGTATTGTTGGGCCCTTGAGCCATGCCCTTAACCCTTCCTGCTCCAGGGATGCCATACCATGGCTGACCCTGCGCTCTGACCCCACCTACGATATGTGAAAATATTTCACAGTACTGTAAAAATATATTTGTGACAAATAAAGGTTACTTCTTTCTTCTATCAGGAGCTAGCTAGTTGTCAGCTGTGTGTTTTCACCTGGTTATAATAATGCTTCATGCTCCTCTCCCTACATTTTTCACGAGGCTCCAGTTCAATCCCAAAAAGTACAGTTTAATATGTAAACTGAAATAACACTAGATAAAATTGTCTTGTAGCCTGTCAAAATTGTAAATTAAAGACCCTCCTCTTATGAAGATCAAGTTTTTTACCTTGTTAACAAGTAGATATGCTGTGGGTTGAATGGCGAAAAACACATTACTAGCAAAATAACCAGTCAGTTTCATATGTTACAGACCTAAGGGGCCAATTCTATCACCTTACAGGGTGAGACTTTTTGTATTCTTCTTCTTCTTCAGAATTGATTTCTGGTTCAAATACATATAAGCAAAGTACTTCCATATTACAGCTTGCCATTGTGCTGCATAGACCATGTTTACAGCATTCGAGCAGGGTCATAGGAGAGCTGGTGTGCTTGATCTGCAGTGAATGGTAGAGGGATGGGTGGGGCAAACAGAACTTACAGGCTAGAAATAAATGAAAAAACTAAAATCTGACTTGACCTGCATCCTCTAATGTCTCGCAAAGGTCAGCGAGGACTGTCTCTACCTGAACATCTTTGTACCGCTGGATGTGAACTTCAGCTCCCCGCTGCAGAGACCCCTGCCTGTCATGGTGTGGATCCATGGTGGGGATTTCATCGCTGGTTCTGCCTCCAAGCCGCTGTATGATGGACGCTTCATCAGTAACTTCACCCACACTGTTGTTGTAAACGTGGAGTACCGACTGGGTAAGAACTTTACTTTAAAACAGACCAGTTCTGGTGTGTTAAACTATGTATTTGCATGGAGAAATAAAGATTTTATCTGTGCATGTAACATTACTATGTCCATTTATTACCCTTTCTAAATTGTACTGTCTATGCAGTGCTAAAGAAAGGATGAAGTTTAGAAGTAGAGTTGTCTTAGTGAAGGCAGGATGGAGGAATCTCATGGAATCACTTAGTTCAAATAATGGTGTGCCTATGTGTGTGTGTGTGTATGAATTAGACAGTACAAGGCTGTATGTGTGCGTGCCTTATTTTAAATGGCAGAGCCTGTTGGTAATTAATCTGCTTTCCTGCAACACTGAAAACAAGGGCAGTGATATGTGAAGAGTAATTTATAAGGAAATGAATGTCTTGCCTTAGTCAATTATCTCTGATCACATGACCTGATGCATGATTGAAGGTGCATTTGGGTTCCTTGTGTCGGGCAAAGTTCCTCGCACCTCAGCTTCAGGGAATTATGGCATCTTGGATCAACAGGCGGCTCTTCTTTGGGTCCAGCGGAACATTGCTGCGTTTGGAGGCGATCCCAGCAAGGCGAGCAAGCCCACACACACACACACACACACACACACACACACTCACACACCTAGACTAATTATCTCAAGATAAGACAGCCATTCAGTGTACTTTTTGAAGCACAATATTCCATTTTCTATCTTCAAAGACTCTGACATCTCTTAATTTTGTTCTGTGTTCAGTACAATGCGGTTGGATTCACAATGGTAACAAACACAGGCACAATCTTTGAAATGTATTTCAAAAATATGCCAAAATAAAAGATGAAAACAGATAAAAACTCACAAAAGATCCACAGCAGTAGACGTTGAAAATAATGAAACTTCTCAACAATCAAAGATGCGTCTTCTAAAGCTCCTGTTGGCAGAAGCTCAAAACTGTATTAATAAATTCACACCTAAGCCATCTTTGGTTAAGAATTGAGTGCCAGTTAGCAAATGCCTACTGAACAACAGCAAGTTAGTATTGCCATTGCAAGCATGTTAAGCTAATTAGCAAATGCTAACATGCAAATACGCTAAACTAAATTATTCATTTATTATGATGAACATGGTAGACTGGCTAAGCAACACCACATTAGCATGCTAATTAGAAATTATTAGCATGCTACCACACTAAACTACTGTAAGATAGTGAACATAGCATACCTGTTAAACAACATCATGTAGCATTGTCTTTGTCTTGCTTAAAATTTGTGAAGTGCTATGAGATGACATATGTTGTGAATTGGTTATACAAATAAAATTGAACTGAACAGAACTGAATTGAACTGCAAGTACGGTAAGTGCTAATTAGCAAACATTAGCATGATAACAGATTATATGGTGAACATGGCATATCTGCTAAAAGATAGCATGTTAGCATTATCATTGCAAACATGTTGTGTGCCAGTTAGTAAATGTTAACATGCTAACATACTAAGATTCTAAACATGAAATACCTACTAAACAACAGCATGTTAGTATTACCACTGTAAGCATGTTAAGCTAAATAGCAAATGCTAACATGCATATACGCTAAACTAAATTATTCATTTATTATGATGAACATGGTATACTGGCTAAGCAACACCACATTAGCATGCTAATTAGAAATTATTAGCATGCTAACACACTAAACTACTGTAAGATAGTGAACATAGCATACCTGTTAAACAACATCATGTGGCATTGTCTTTGTCTTGCTTAAAATATGTGAAGTGCTATGAGATGACATATGTTGTGAATTGGTTATACAAATAAAATTGAACTGAACAGAACTGAATTGAACTGCAAGTACCGTAAGTGCTAATTAGCAAACATTAGCATGATAACAGATTATATGGTGAACATGGCATATCTGCTAAAAGATAGCATGTTAGCATTATCATTGCAAACATGTAGAGTGCCAGTTAGCAAATGTTAGCATGCTAACACACTAAGATTCTAAACATGAAATACTTACTAAACAACATCATGTTAGTGTTGCCATTGCAAGCATGTTAAGCCAATTAGCAAATGTTAACATGCAAATACGCTAAACTAAATTATTCATTTATTATGATGAACATGGCATACTGGCTAAGCAACACCACATTAGCATGCTAATTAGAAATTATTAGCATGCTACCACACTAAACTACTGTAAGATAATGAACACAGCATACCTCCTAAACAAAATCATGTTAGCATTGTCACTGTCTTGAGATGGCATATGTTGTGAATTGGTGCTATATAAATAAAATTGAATTGAATTGCATGCATGGTAAGTGCTAATTAGCAAATATTAGCATGATAACAGATTATGAACATGGTATACCTGCAAGACAACAGCATTTTAGATTTGCCATTAAAAGCATGACAAATGCTTTTTCTTTTTTTTTTTTTTGCTAATGTTAACATTCAAACAAGCTAAACTACATTAGGAACTAAGTGAATATTAAGCATGTTGCCTTCCATTAGCACAACTCCCAAAAATAATTTCTGGTAGTGTTCATTTTAAAAGCAGGTTTTTTAATAAATTCCTAACATACAAAGCTTTTGCTTGCGTGCTTTCTTTGTTTTTCAGGTGACATTATTCGGGGAGAGTGCAGGTGCTCAGTCAGTGAGTCTTCATCTGATGATCCAGAGCAGTAAGCCTCTGTTTAAACAGGCCATCCTGCAGAGCCTGCCCTTCTCCATCCCTCTGAAGACCAGGTGAGGAACCGACAATCCAAGGCCATAAGGGTTACTGATGTGAGACTGATTTGTGCTTTGCTGGAGTTACAAATGACAGTGGTGTAGAAGCCATTTTATAATGGTCTTTACTAAGCTCAGTTTTCAGTGGATTTTAGTTACCTTCAATTTAAGTAGACTGTAAATTATGAATTAAATTACATTATTGTATAGATATTAAGGAAAGAAAACTATTTATTTTTCCCTTATTTTGAAATTATCTGAGTAATATTTGGTTATGGGTGGAGTACCTAATTATATATGGCCGGGCGCACAGGTGGTATGTTGGTCCTTTTGTTCTGTAAAGGTGAAGAAGAGCATCCCGGCAAATGTTTTTTGACCGTTTTGAAATTTTCGTTGTCATGGATTTACATCAATTATGGATATGCATTGTGGAACGAACGTGGAAATAAATGAACACTAAGAAGGGATCCGTGAGTACTTTGAATTGTTTCATATTGCGGACTGTGGATACGCGTCAAAACAAGGAGACTGCTCCTATCACCTAAGAAGCAATTTTTTATCTTTTTGGGAAATTGTCACTTCAAAGGGACACAAGACGCTGAGCTGTCAAAAGTATTAATTAATCAGAGGACAGTGTGTTTTCCTGAGCTACTGCTGGGTCCAGTCCTTGCAGGAGTGGCTCCGGCGCACTTCAAGCTGAACTGTAATCTTGTTGTTCCGCATCTCTTCCCCAGGCACGACGCCTTGAAGCTGGGAAAAGACTTTGCTAAACAGACCAACTGCTCTGTGAGCGACATCGTCTGCCTGCTGTCTCTGGCTCCACAGGCCGTCCTGGCCGCCCAGATGAAAACAAGTAGGATGCCGCAAACCCCAGATTTAGAGCAACACTCATGGTTGCCCACACAGTTACATAAGGATGTAGGATAAAGTATGTTTATCTGCAAAAAGTGATGCCAAACATTATGTTTATCCTAAAATATTGGAAAACAAAATCATTAAGACAGGAAAGAGAGCCTCTAATGGGGCAATTAGAAGGATTTTACTGACTCACAGCAGAAAATTAATATAATATATCTGCAGGGGTGAACAGGGTTATTGGTCTGTATCACCGGCTCTGTGATTACACCATCAGCAGCAGCACTTCTCAAGCTGGCTGAACTCACATTCTTTCGAAAAAGGGAGTTAAAGGCACAGTGGAGAACACTTTTTAATTATGAAAACAGAACTTAATACTTTAAAGTATTTATTAGTTTCTAGTTGTTATAGTATTAACTGTAGGGGGAGATATATTTCCCTTTGTCGAACCTCTGTTTTAACTTACCAAACTTCCTGCTTTACGTTGAAAATGAAAAAATCAGACTGTATTGTCAATCTACGTGACGTTTTTTTGATCCCAGGTTCCAAGATTGTAAACCCGTTCAGGTTTCTGGAAGTTTTTGAGACTTGGGGTCCGCACATCGATGGGGAGTTAATAAAAGAGCAGGCTGTCACTGCCTTTCAGAAGGGCCACTGGCAGAAAGAGAAGCCAGTGCTGCTGGGTAAGAGATACACACAGAAACATATAAAATGACATTGCAACATTATTGTGGATTTATATCTTATTCTCTCAGCTATCTCCTTTCTGCCGGATTCCCACTGGTTCTCGTTATCAGGCAATTTGATATGGAGATTCCCAAGATCATAACAAAGCTGAAGGCAATGTTTGCTGTTTAAAAGTGATTTTCAAACCTTGAGATAATCAGACAGCAGAGAGATGGTGCAAATGAATCACACCAAGGCTACAGGCAGTCTTCTTTTTTTGTTTGGACTGACACACTGTTGTCTCTCCTGCAGGTACGACCTCAGAGGAGGGGGTGCTTTTTGTATACGGGGTCTTCAGCAAGCCGGTCTCTGCGGTGGAGTGCACTGTGTACATCACAGCCATCTTTAAACAACACTCCCTGCGGATCCTACACAAATACCTGCCCATGTACAGAGATGCTGACCGCAGGAATATGCTAGCTCAGGTAAGAGGAGCTCAATACATCATGTCTCTTAAATGTCAGCATTGTGGCTGATAGATCAAATATAGATGCAGCCATGTACACATTCTTAGAGGCCAATATAATCTCAGGGAGTGGAGCCAATGAGGATTTATTCAGCGATAATGTCGAAACATCTTTGATCATCTAGAGTGAAACACAAGGAGCTAATGCTGTTTGACAGTGAAGCTACCAAATCCACAAACCGATCACATTTCCACCCATGCCTTTTAACCAATCAGCCCATCAGACTTTGTTCCAGGTAGAAATGTCTCCATAACTGTTGAATAAATTGGTTGGTACAAATAGTCATATTTCCAACAAGATAAATCATATTACCCTTGGTGATCCTCTAACTCTTCATCTAGCACCACAATGAGCTATATATTTCAGTGTGTCCAGTACTCTTTTTGTAGTAAAAGTCCTTCCATCCATCAGCTCTGCCCTCTTTATCCTGTAAAGGGTTTTGGGGGCCTGCAGCCTACCCCAGCTGACACTGAGCGAGAGGCAGGGAACGGGTGGCCACTCCATCATAGGGCTAACACAAAAAGAGAAACAGCCATTCACACTCACTCCACCTCACTGATGGCCAGTTTAGAATCACCAGTTGACCTACCATGCATGTCCACACAACTCCACACAGAAAGTCCCTAGTGGATCAGCAGGTTCAAACCCAAGCTTCTTGCTTTAACCAGGTGACAATGCTAACCACTGCAGCACTGAAATTCCTACATGCCTAATTAGCAGACGTTAGCATGCCAACATCTTAAGATAAGACAGTAAACATGGTAAACGATACCTGCTACCTGCACTGTGAGCATGTTATCACAACAAAAACTGGCAGGCCAATCACTAACATTAAGATGAGGACTTCAAGGGGCCGGTATTTGAATGCACTTTGAAACCAAAAACACATAGCTCAAACAGACTTGGTTGTAATTGCAAGTTGTTGTTGTCATCATCGAAAAAAAAAAAAGAATCTGCACATTAAACATTAGTTGACATTTCAAACTTAAATGCTGAAGAAGAGCGTTTATGCTTAAAGTTCATTGGAGCATCTTTACTTGTGTGCAGACGATATTTTTATAGACAATGACTCACACTTGTACATGAGGTGAGAGCTGGAAGTCACAGCTCAGTGCCTCCTGGCTCTGTAACACTCTGTTCCACCTGGAGCTCTCTCCAAGAACTATGTCTTTTGCATTTTTGCATGACTTTGTACCTCCGATGCCATGAATGGCACAAATGAAGATAACACCCTTGTTTTTCCTCCAGTGCCACCATGAGACTAACATTTGCGATTTTTTTTAGCATGCTAACACACTACAGTAAAAAATAAGTTGGTAGGCATCATTCAGTTTTATCTCAGTGTGTTTATGTTTGAGTTTTTATAAGCTGTGACAACACCATAGGTTACCGGTACAACAACATGATGACCACTGACAGGTGAAGTGAATAACATTGATCATATTGGTACTATGTGCTGTTCTGATGGAAAACCTTGGATTTTAACATCCGTGTTGATGAAACTTAGACACCCAAATAAACATTGTCCCACAACAAGCACACTCCCTCATGCAAATGAAATCCCAAATGTCACTGGTCTACCCCCACAGGAAAATGCACCCCACCACATGGCAACTACATCAAACAATCAGGAACATGTGGAGGAACGTGACAATGGTCCAACATGTTGATTTGACCTCCAAACTTCCTACACCCCATTCTGATCAAGCATCATCAGGATGCAGTGGAACAAGTTTGATTGACAGAGGCCCCACTGCACAAACCAGAGCACCCAAAGGATCCACTACCAACGTCCTGGTTCCAGACCCCATAGGACACCCTGAGAGGTCCTCTTGTCCCAATGGTTCAGAGCATTTTTGAGCACATAAGGGGGACCAACACAATATTAGGCAGGTGGTCATAATGTTATGCCTGATCATTGTATAAAGATGGTCGAACCCATTTGTTTCCTGCCATCATGCCAGTAACCTACATGACTCCTGGCCAACACAAAAATCAGCAAAGAGGTGGAATGTGAGTAGCTCTAAGGCAGGCCATGTCAATGTCTCTGGGCCATGATGACGCAGACATTTCCCTCAAAGCCACCATCCCGATAATTGTACACAACTTTAAGCCTTAATACAATGTAGATGGGTAAGTTATGTAAAAAATCACCCCCATACAGAAGTCATGAATGACGAAATTAGTTATAGAGACCAAAACCAGCGGGCTGTTACCTGTTTATTTCTGCTGTGAAGTTGTACATTCTAGCATGGGGGTCTATAGAGATTGACTCACTTTTGGAGCCTGCCTCAAGTGGACATTCAAGGAACTGTGGTTTTTGGGACTTTTACATTGGGTTCATTTTTCAGCCCAGGAGGTAGCTGCTTGGAAAGTACACAGGTGGACTGGTGAATGATGACACAGCAGAGGAAGAAAGCCTCCAGCTTTTAAGGCTTTTTGATGCAAAGCGCAGGGTAGCAGCCTCAGGCAGCTACAGGGGGGTGAGGAGGTGGCACTCCCAGACATGTTTAGTATTCAGTCACAGCTGACTGTGCCATAGGGAAGTCCTGCATCTCTTTCTGTGGGGCACTTCTCCAGAGGACAGGGGTCAGCACAAATGTCTCGGAATTCTTTCAAGAGTATATTCTTAGTCTTTCTGGGAATCTAAGGACATTTTCTTCATTGATTTAATGTGGTTGTCTTGAATTTACGCTGTTGATGGGATGTAAAAATGACACTTGTTCCTTTTAAAAGAAAAAACTTTTCCCCCCTGTTTATTAAAAGCATGACCCCAACCTTCCATGTCCAAACTATGACACTAAATATGCATTTCTTCCATTCTGAGACAAAGCTTTCAAGGGGCTAAATGCTAATTATCTGAAGTCCCATACATGTATTTCTTCTGCTACAGGCCACACGGATTTAAGCTTAGAGACCCCATGGGCAGTTCATAGAGAATTTTTAAGTTCACAGAAAGCACATTTACTGGAGCATGCTGCTTTTGATCAGGGAAATTACATATAATTAATATTCTTCCATTTAGTGTGGCCTTGTCTCCTCATCATGGTTCTGTCTGGTGGCGGTGAGGACACTGTGGTCCAGATCACATGTAGCCAGAAATTTGTACGAAACAACAAATGTCTGCAGATTTTGATGCTCTGTCTCAGTTCAAAAGCAGTCGCTTGTGTAAAAACAGAAGACAGGCAGCATTTACATGTTGCACCTTAACCTGTATTTGTTTCCTTCCATATTTTTCTCCTGCTCAGTGACTGAAAAGTGTGCATTCATACACAGTCTGCCACACACACCCAAACACACGACCATGCATCGATAACTACTCACTGAGTGGCTGCGCGAGATGGTCCGTCATGCATGGATCGATGTCCCGCCCAGCCGGAGCTCGGTGTGTAACGAGGACCCAGCTGTGTCCTGCGCTGTCTGCAGCCTCTCCATGTCTAACAAGGCTGATGGGGAATAGAAAGCAATTGTTCTCTTTTGCTGCCGGGATTTGTGAGTTGAGATACATTGCATTTCCTCAAGCTCAGACTGATAAGATAAGAGGACACGTCACTCTGTATAAAAGTTTGGCATTTTTAGCGACTTTCTAGACTTCAGTGCTGCTCCTTGTCTCCTCAAACACGTGCTAGCCTTTGCCTACAGAGGGAGCTCCAACTCCAGAGAGTCTTAGTCTGACAGTCAGCAGGTTTTTTTTTTCTCTCTCTCCTCCATCATTTGTATGGGTGAAGCATGTGGACCACCTGGAGTCAGGGAGTTTGTCTGTTTGAGATGCAGCCTGACTGCTCCGCTATGAAGTGCTTCGTCTCTCATGAACATCTACAGTGACAGCAGGGATCAGCCGAAGAATCACAGATGAAGTACAGACATAGGGGCTGCCAGAGGAAGAAACACTGACTGGGGGAACTGACGCCGCATTTGTATTAATGAGGGTAAAGTGAATATTGAAATCACCTCTAATTGGGATGTATTACAATTCAAACGCAGCCTCCAAAGTGGCTATAAAGTCGAAACAATTAAATAAGCCGAATATTATAACTTCCATGAAGGTAAAATTTATAGCAGGCCAGTTGTGTTAGACTGCATTGGCTTTGGCTTGTTGTACATCTGACACCAACATGTAATATTAAACAATAGTAACACTATTAGGAACATGAACAATGGGTCTAGTGACTGTAATGTGAAAGATGTTGGCCATGCATACGTACAGCTATCACCTGATTTTGCAGTTCCCCTCATTCCTTCAAAAGGGGCTTTAAGACGGAACACAACAACAGCACTGCATTAATGAATAAATTGCAATAAATCCTACTAGCGATTAGACCAACCATGACCTCATAGCCTTTTGTTTTGCATCAGGCTGCACGGTGGCATGAAGACACAGTTTGCACATCATGTATTATACTCACATTCACAGTAAATGCAATGTAAGAAAATATATGTGTGACAATCTAGTAATATTAGCATGAAGAATAATGTCACGTCTCAGATCACATTCTTCTGTACCTACACTTGCTGTTTTGAATGTTTGAGTGAGCTCACACAGACAGTTACAGCAACATGCAGTACACTTACTATCAAAAAGTTGAGAGTGGAACCCTGGAGACTGCTCACCCTCAATGGTCACCATTTTGGCAATGTGATGGTGGGAGAAGGACCATCAACTGATTTTAAAACTTTTTGAAAATTGTAGTTGAGGAGGACGCCACTGTTACTGTTGGAGTGGTGAACGCATCACATACAAATTAAATTTTTACAGGTGTCTACCACTGTACTATTGTCAGATAGAAATCATCGCTTTCACCCCTTGACCACCGAGAAGAACCAGGTGCTAGTTCTGGTGCTTAGTTGGTTCAAATCTGGTTCCTCCTAAGAACCTGTTTGCTTTTCCTCTGGCAAGGAGTCAAGTTGGAGCCACGCCATTGTGTCACCGTAAAACAACTACGCTTGCATCCATTACATAGCAGTTGAACAAACACAATAAGTTGATGACAATGTCTATGTTTATCTTTATAGTCTTTATAGTCTATACGGTCTTAAGACTGTTTGCGAGGTGCCCGGGCACATCCACTATCGCGCTACTGATGGGACACAACTGTACCAGATTTCAGTGCAACAGTTTGTGCAAAACTTCCATGTGTCCTGGGAGTCATTCCAATACATCTGAGATCAGACCAGGGACGACACTAATTACCACTTGTGTGTCCCTTTCCCCGCCCCCAGCCCCCGACGTACTCGGTGCTTAGCTCTGGTCCAGTAAAGAGTTGCTGCTTGCTACCAGTTTTTAGTCCCTGGAGCTGGTGCTTCGGTGGTGGAAACACAAAGAACTGGTGCTAAGTCAGGCTCTGGCTCCGAACTAGACCCGGAACCAGCTCAGTGGAAAAGGGGTAATTGTGGGATTAATTAGGGCGTCTGTAATGATTCATACTGCAAAACAAAACTAGCAGATGTTTTGGCGGGCGATAATCACAGTCAAATGTTGTATTAATCATTTCCAGTACATAGACTCTCAGTTATCCAGGACATGCTAGTCCTAATTGCTTCAGCAGGAGGCATTTTGGTTTCTCTTTGGACCTTGGAAGTGTGCATGGTTGTGATGCTGCCCAGAGAAGGTTGACTGAAGAATAGAACAGCCATGTCTAAACAGAGGAGGAGGAGGCCTACTACATCATTTATCAGGTACTTACAGCAACAGTACTGAGATCCCTCTCGAGGCAGTTTCACAAGCATTCACACCTCGAGTCATGAGTCTTGGGTAGTTAACAGGCCGTGAGGCATGTGATTTGGGGGTGAAAATGAGTACCTGGCAGTCAGTTAGAACTGAAGAAACCACTTGGACGAGGAATGAAATGTGTTCAAGAACCACAATGAAGTCCAGCTGCCTTCTGATGAAGTATATAGGATCATTTTTGTTAAGTTGAAAAGTAAGTAAATAATGTACACAGTGTACCACATAGAAGCCTTTAACAGTAGTATCTGGTTTGAGACATGGTGTAAGTCAACGTTAGCAGATTAACAACTTTCTAGCTCTTTTTTAATAGCACCTATTCAAGCAAAATAGTGCCTCGTGACATCTTTAGTGACATTTTGCGACCTTATTCCAGAACTGTTACACCTTCTCCCTGGCTGGATTTATAGCTGACACGATGGGGTGTGTTGAGCCTCATCGTAAATACCTACAGTGTAGGTGCTGACTCATAACTCAGTGTTGGATTTCACTATCAGTACTAGACGGGTGCACTCGACTTGAGCCCCTCAAGTCACAAAAGGTGATATTTTTTACGTCGCCTACAAGGTTATGTTTCATTGCTCTGTGGAGAGTTGGCGCATGTGCAAAGAAAGAACTATTAAGTTTTGGGGATCTGGCTTTGGGTGCAAAATTGCATATCACAGTAGAATGGACTGTTGGCCTTGGGCTTTACTCCTGCTAGGGTATACAGAGCTCCTTAAGTCCCTTAAGGTGATGATATTCCTCCTGTGCGCACAAGTTATAACTTGGCAAGATAATAGGCCCTATCATGTCTTAATTAAGTTTCCCACAGTTACTTTGTTTGCATTATTGCATTCATTTTATGATATGAGTAGCAGCGGGGAAACCTGCTTGTTTCATTACTGAATATGAATCTGTTCCATGTAGCTGTGTATATGTTCTTTTATTAACTGTGATAATGCGTCTGGGTCATGGTGAACCACACTTTGCAGTGGAGAAGGCTTTGCTAAAAAAAACACATAACCAAAAAAAAAGAGTCTTTTCTTGAACATGCTTCCTACAGTATCCACGGCAGCCATGGCACATGAATTAATGATTGCACACAAATGAAGCCTTGGCTCCATAGTTCCACCCTTCTTTTGATGTTTTCATTCACTTTTTGCAGTGTGTTTATGACCTACTTTGGATTTTTTATCTCTGTCAAAACATAGAGGTGGACTGCTGGATGATGACACAGTGGAGGAAGAAAGCCTCCAGCAGTTTTCTGTCAGGCTCTTCAGCACAGAGCTCAGTGTGGAGGCCTCAGGGAGCTACAGGAGGTCAGGAGGTGACACTGCTGGACATATTTAGTATTCAGTCACAGTTCACTGTGCAGTAGGGAGATGGTGGAGTCATAGCTGCAGCCTACTCCTCCACATTCACATACACACACAGACTTCCTGCACGTCTTCATAAAGGCCTCCAGAGGACCGAGGGGGTCAGCAGAAATGTCAACCAGTCGGTCACAGAGGAGGCTGATGGAGAAAGCTCAGCTTCGCTCCTTTTCGAGCACTTACAGCATGTTTGTGTGCATTTTCTCTGCACTACACAAACCCAGTATCTCTGAAACACATAACTAACATAATCATCTTCTTTCCCATAGAAAACACAATTCATCAACTGTACGGGCCCGTCTCTCTGATGAGTTTCTCTCGCTAGGACAGAATCAAAAACACTTCTGCTGCCATAAAAGCTAATGACACGAGAATGGTGCTCTAAACTTTAGCAGGAGAATTCCAGCTCAATCACTGACAAGCTCATCAACTGTATATGAAAAGCTGCCAGCGATATGAGCAATTCCAGTGAAGAGGGAGCCTCTGTCAGGATTATTGCAGTCGCACAGAGAGCTACTGGAGAGATGTGATTCAAATCGCAGCGCACATGGAACGTGTGGTTCCACCTTGTTTGCCAGTGTGGTAGCAGGGTTCAGTTCAGTTATTTAAGCTGCTCTCTACAGAAACATTTCATCAGAAAATCAATTCCAAATAGCGCCTAAATTGTATTTCAGTCCAACAACAGGCAAAGATAATATGTGTTTCCATTAAGATGCAATGCCAACACAGCACAAACACAAGAGGAGGAGGTATTGTATAGATCCTACAAAAAGGGAGTCTGACTGAATGTAAACATGGGCGATGTGATTTATACATACAGTGATTTTATCCTGGAAAACATGCAACCTAAAGGGTCAGACAGTGGTAACGTTTCAGTGCTTGTTCCGAGGTGGTACCTCCAGCTTGTTAGTGTGTTCCGGGGGAACTAATCACCTGTCTGCAGTAGGAGAAGGCCAGACAGGGTTCTTGTTAAATACAATTGGAACTCTTACTGGTTGGACGGAGTGAAGGTTGGAGCCCAGACAGATAGACATGTGGAAATCATGAATCACGTTGCTTCAAATCACTTTGTTCATTTCACTTCAGAGATTCTTAGTCACTGACTGTCAAATTTGTACATGCAGCATTAAGTCAACGCATCGCTTCTCAAATGCACCTCATTTATATTTAGTTAACGTTCAGGCTTGTGATGCCTTCCCTCCAAACCCTGCCCTCTCTCTCTCAAACAGTCCCTGCTCAGGTTCAAATCTGCTTCAGCTCAAAACTGTTTGCCTGCACTCAGATATACTGCTGCTACACAAATGTTCTGTGCCTCAGTCTGAGAGCATCTCCTCGCTCTCACACTGCTTCTGTGCACTCACAAAACCTCTGCTCTCAGGTCTGTGATCTTGATCTCAGATCCTGGGGTAACAACCCTGTTGCAAGGTAAATATATATAGTAAGTGCTGCATTACCATTCAGATGCACTTTTGGACATGCATCAGTAAGTGAGCACATCACCATTAAAGTGAATGCACTACTACTGAGATGCTCTAATGTATTAGATAAGATTTAAAGATTATGCTTTCGAGGTTTTTCTCTTTCCTGCAGTGTGTTATATAGCTGCTTCCTTGCCCAAAGAAAGCCTGAAGGGAGTTATTCTCTACTACAGGAAACACTGTTCCTTACCTGAAATCCCTTGTTTGAATCCAGGCTTGTCTTCTGTTACTTATTTACATCACTATGTAACACGTTTGCATAACACACTCCCAGCTAGTTTGGCCACACCCTCAATGAATAAGCAGCTACTGTCATCATTTTCATGTTACAGCCACATCCCTATGCTCAGAGTTCTGGGGTTAGGGTACGTATCCAGTGTTGTCTTTCTTTCGTCCGACTAGCCGACCAATTATAGCAGACCCTGGTTTTTAGGAAGGGGGAGCTTAAAGAGGCAGATAGAAGGTGGAAAGATATGCTGCAGAAGGGTACAGTACGAGAATAGAATGTGTTGTTTGAATACTGAAGCATTTAAACATATTCTAGTACGGTGGTCCGTCGTCTATCGCAGGGGTTTGGTTCCAGAACCCCACGCGATAGGCGAAAATCCGCAAAGCAGCGACCTCATATCTATTTTATTATATACACACACACATATATATATATTTATATTGTAAAGCCTTATATATATATATATATAAAGGATTTATAAACCCTACCCACACTTGGGTTCAGTGCCAAACGCCTTAGAAGGTGCAAAATGTTTGGGTGACATCGTAGGGCTTGAAATAATTCTTTTACGAAAATTTCACAAAAACACACACCACAGAGCAACACTACACACAGCGATCAGACGCCGATGTTGAACGGACAAGACGAGATGCTGAACGGATGATATACACGGGAGAGGGAGGAGGTTGATGCTACGGTCGCTGAGCCAATCAGTGCCCAGGTTACAGAACACAGTGCTCTGGTTGGTCGCCTCCCATCCATCAGCCAATAATGTGCCAATTTCAATCTCATGTGGGCAAACTAGCTCAGGAGGAAGCATCCGTAGCTGCATTTTCCTTACATGCAAGTCTTTGTCTAGTCATCTGCTGTACGCTATGTATTCTATTTCAATTTAATATTCCTCTTAATCTATGATACAAAATTAGATACATACAATTTAAAAATCCACGATACAGTGAGACTGCAAAAAGTGAAATGTGACATGACGAGGGACGACTGTATACCCAAAAGTAAAATTCCAAACCTGTAGATGAGCATAATATGGGCTCTTTACCAACAAGTAATGTTATGTCACATATTTAATCGCAATGATAATTACATTTTGACATTTAAAAATTTAGTTCAACTTGTCTTCACTGATATGGCTCTAATGGAGGTTCATGTTAGCACATGTTAGCAGTTCTTTGGTCGTGGCTGGAGGGCAAATTTAGTTATTTTTTAGATGACAGATGATTGGCATATTTTTTTATATGCAGTGAAAGAAGTATATCCAAAAATAAAAACAAATTAGGTGTGATACACTCATAGGTTGGATGGAGGGGAGAGGACAGAGGAGAAGTTTATTTCCAGGGCTTTACTTGTATACATGGTGCATGACATAAATAAATGTGTACCTGTGCTTTTACCCACATGGATGTGTGAGACATGGCTCGGTGCGGTATGTACATGTTAGGGATTAATACATTTGTACCTATTTGAAGCAGACACATGCACGAGTGAAGATAAGAGGCAGAGAAGGAGAGTGTTTGTGTGTGTCCGTCTGCTTCCTACAGCCAGCCTGTTAGTTTTCAGGTGTCAGATGTGCGGCTGTGTGGGCGCAGGTTGTGTGCTGCTGAAAAAGACACACTGGTTTCCAGGTAACAGGCAGGAGAAGACGGTCTACCTTCATTTTCTTTTGCTTCCCTTTAGCCGAGAGGGAACGCTTTTGCAGCTCTGCCCACCCGCCCATCTCTTTGTAGATGTCATGCTAATTAGTTTTATTCATTTTCTTTTCTCCAAAAACCCAGCAGAAGCTACAGGAGAAGACTCGCTGTAATGCGCAAATCTTCAACAGCGCTAGACAAATGATCAGTTTGAAAGAAGACTGTTAGTGCTGTCTCTCCCTGGTTTCAGGTCTTTTAATAATAATAATAATAATCTAACCTTTGTTGATCCCCTTGGGGAAATTCCTCTCTGCATTTGATCCATCCTCTTCATATTTAACCTTAACTATACATACTAGGAGCAGTGGGCTGCTGCGTTGTAGCACCCAGGGAGCAGTCAGGGGTTAAGGCCTTGCTCAAGGGCCCACAGTGGTGGTGACTGGGACAAGTGGTCGCTCTCACTTTCCCACCTCAACCTCTTGCCAGTCCGGGGACTCGAACCGACGACCCACCGGTTACAAGTTCGCTTCACAAACTCTCTTTTTAGGTTTCAAAAGAGAGAATAATCGCAATGCTGTTAAGTTAACAACTTGGACGTGGTAACCTGCACATGCAACATACAGCTACAGCTAAAAATCCCAAATCCTAACCCTGCCCTTCACCTTAAACCACCACCTTTTCAGTTGTTATGGCCAATAAACAACAAGTGGGAGTACTTGTTCAAGTCATTAATAAAAGAATTAAGGGATAAACGGTAATAAAAGTGTCACGAAACCAGAGAGACAGTGTGGTCAGGAGTGTTTTTCTTCCAAGACTAGACGAGGGAACGAGTGTGTGAGGAATGAAGGGTAAACATTTCGTTGGAAGAGGCAGAGAGCATGTTGCGTAAAGCCATGATTACTGTTCTTGTGCTGTGAGTCATGCATGTCGGAAACAGGTGAAAACACCCACGCATCAACAATCAATAGTCAATATCGCAGCATAGTGATTTAGAATGCTAACATTTAGTACTTACCACTACACAGGAAGTAGACGTGAGGCTGTTGCCAGTGTGATTAACTTTACAGATAATTTATCTAAAATGTACTTACCCAACCAAAGTACTGGACAAGTCAAATGTGTGACCTGATAATGGAAGATCACATAAATCATTACAATTCCACCAGAGAGAAGAATGAGTGCATTTGCACCAAATACCATTACAATCCACTTATTGTCAAGATGATTCAGTCAAAACCACACATGCCAGCCTCGTGTTGCGGCTAGCGGACAAGGAACGGTTGGGAGATCACAGAACTGGATGGACTTCGATTCATTTTCATGCCAATCTACTCACACTGAGATATTACACTGCACACCCTTGACCTGCTGGTGGAGCTATTGGAAGAGTCATGAGATCACACAATGTTGCATACCCCATTTACGCCTGCTATTAACAGGCGATCTGTATCTAGGGAACTTCTCCAGATAAGGGGAAATCCATGTTGACGATGAAGGTTAGGATCGGAGTGTGATAAGATCAGTCACTGCAGTTGGAGGTGGGCAGCTAATTGTACCTCTTCTTGCTAACTCCCTCAGAAGACAAAAGGTAGTTTCAGGTAGTAGTAGTAATGTGTGGTGTAAAAAAGATGCAGAGACCATACAGCAGCATTGCTTCATTTGACCTCGGATGTGCCATGTTTGTTGACAAGCCAGCCAGTCCCACTTAGCAAATTCACTGGATGAAATTGGAAGTTGCAGGACAATCAAGATGATGATGAAGTTTAAGTACCAGGTGTAAATAAAAGTACCCATGGATCACATATCATCCTCCAGATAACGTATCGCATGTTAATATCAGCTGATACAGGTTCGTTCTCCTGACACCACGGGTATCTGCAGCAAATGTCATCTGTTTAGTGCTTGAGATATTTCACTCAAAACCACAGAGATCAGCCATGCAATGATGGGCATCATCTCCTGGGACTATGCTTGTCTGTGTGAAATTTCATGGCAATCCAAATACTTGTCGTTGAGATGTTTCAGTCTTTACCAGAGTGGTGGACTGATTGACCGGCACTGGTGTCCCAATGTGTCTAAACTTCATTTCAATGGCTAAATGTTTGCTGGGAAGTCACAATAGCACCAAAACACTTCACCTGACCAGCTGTCTCTGTTGTTTTTCTCCACAGATCGTTACCGATTATGTCTTCCTGTGTCCGTCCAGGAGGTCAGCTCGTGCCGGCACAGCAGCAGGCAGTGAGGTGTGGACGTACGTGTTCGACCACGTGATCTCGGACCACCGCGTCTGGTCAGGTCTCGCTTTCTGCTACCAGCACGCCTGCCACGGTGCTGAGCTGCCCTTTATCTTTGATTCTGCCTCGATGGCCAACTTCACCCTGTCGCTGCCAGAGAAGCTGCTGTCCAATCGGATGCTGTGCTACTGGGGCGCCTTCGCCCACACTGGTGACCCCTCCTCCAGGGCCCAACAGACATTTTTCTGCCGGCAGCAGCGTTTGCCCGTTTGGCCACGTTATTCTGACACCAGCGGCTGGCTGACCATGAACCTGACGGTGCGTTCTCATGCACAAGTGGAAACCAGGAACCATATATGTGACTTCTGGGATCAACTGGGCATCTACTAGTGAGGGAACAGGCTGGGTGATAATATATGCTGTTCAGTTTGTCACAGCGTTTGCAGTCTGGAGTTGTGATATTTATCATTAGATTATATATCCATTAGAAACAAACATGACCTTTTAGGATTTGCTACCGAACACCAACTCATTTAATTCTCTCTGTAATCTAATTTTGTAAGGTCTTGATCCAGTTATATGAGTTATTATAATACTCCTTCAGCGACATGTAATGCTTTTGAAGGAAAAGCAAGTCGTGTGCAACAGTTTTCCAAAACAGTCTGACAGTAAACACGACACAGATTTCAGAAAAACTGGAGTCCTAGTAAATTTGCAGATCAGTCTACTCCTATGGTGAATAAACAAAATGCCAGATAAAGTCCAGAATCCAAATACGGCCACATAAAATAAAATAATAATAATAATTGCATCCCATTTTTCTCCTGAACACACATGTGGAGTACAGTGATTATAACTTGCAAGGCTTCTTCTGTGAGACAACACTGTGTCAGGCCAGGACAAACTGGTGGATATTCAGCTGTCTACTAGTACGAGTGAAATAGGCCAAAGTAAAATGAACCAACATCATGTCATGGTGTAATCAAACAACGATGTTTAGGTCACTGTGCTACATGCACTCTGAGGACAATTGCCAGCAGAGCCTTATGGTCAAATTCCTTAGATAAGAGGAGGTGCTAATCTTTTCTCCTTGTCAGTATGATGAGTGAGAGAGTAGGAAGTTTTCCTTGTGTCTTGTTTTTACTTTTACTCTGGTGTTGAACTCAGAGTCTATGTCCTCCATGACATGTATTTTTACTGTTAACCTGTGTCCAAGTACTAAACCCTTCATTTCATTTCTTATTTTATTGGAACATCCACAACAACATTGATGTATAGAGTACTGTAATTTAGATCGCCGCCAAGATGTTGTAAAACACCACACATTGAAAAATGTCGCTGAAGGGGTTCTAAACAAGTTTCGTACGTGATAAATTGGCAGTGAGGATGTGTTTATTTGGTGTAACATCTAAGGTTCTAATAAACTCAGCTAACGCAGAGATGATTGTACCAATTATCTGGTTAACATGGTGTAACACTCGGCAACTAGAGAGCAAGATTTCTCTCACGTTTGGGTGGAGACCAAAACAGAGCTAAAAGGACAGTCAGTATTAGACCTCTTTACCAGATGGTCAGAAACACATCTTGTAAATGAATGCTAATATTGCTCAGTTTCAGGCACCTGTCTGCTGTGATGTAGAGGTCTTCACAGGTCTGAAATGTGGGGCCAAGTCAGAAAAAGAGAGAGACACAATGCGAGCACATCCAGACCCATGAGTGTAACAGCTCCAATCCAAAATGCTGTTGACTCAAAGCGACCCAAACAAAGTCAGAGCAAACACATTTCTCGGGTCCAGTGAGGTATTGGACATATTGACACAGGCACCCAAGACCCGCTGCAGTGAAACATGACCCAACCCAGTTAAACTGAGTAGAAATTTGACCTGGTGTGACTTTGCTCCTGTGACGGCTCTCAATAACTCACAACTGCGTTTACCCAACTTCTACTCCAGTGTGTTTTTAGCTTGTTAGGCTACTCTGAAGTGTTCACAAGATCTGTGATGCAGGTTTGATGTGAACCTCTTTCATTCAGGGGAAATTTAATCCAAAGTGCAACATCAAAACACAACCTCAGCATGGAAACCTGCGAGTGATAACATCAATAAAACATGAGTAGAACTACCATGTAAGCGAGCCACGGAGCAACAAAACTGCACACAAATGAATTAAAAAGCGTTTCATGTTTCGGGTAGAATCCAGGAGAGTTTCTTCCTTCACTTCTCTTCCTCTTTAACTCCAGATTCCTTATCGTTTAGGAATGCAATACTTTGCATTGATTTGCCTGGAAGAGGCTCAGGTCAGTACAGCTGACTACAATCTGAAACCTTCCCTCCAGTCAGCTTACATCACATAGACATAAAGTATCCGACTTAATGTGTTGTTTTACCTAAACTGCTTTTGAAGGTCCAGGGTTAAACTGTACAAAACACTCTATTCTTCAAAGACCTATTCATACTGATGAGCTTCCAGCGATACTAAAAAGAGAGGAGAAAACAGATTAAATGATGTAACATTGGAAAATTCTTCCCCAATAGGTATTAACCTGCAAACACGAGAGGGCAAATCTTTTTGCGCGCAAATGTTTTTGGTCTTTTGTAATGAAAAATTTAATATCTTATCATCAGTGCAGCTGTGGTAATTAATGCAGAACATCCAGCCTTTGATTTATCTCCATGGCATTGAATAAAGAGACTGTGGTAATAGTTCTATTTGCTAAGAGGAGGAATATGAATATTTGTTGTTTGTTACAGCCGGCCCTTCTGGAGTACTCAAGCTGAAGTGTTTTCCATTTAGTGCAGCCCAAGGCTAAAGGATAGCAAGACCTTTCAGTGTGGAGGAAGCAGCTACAACTGCTCTGCTCTTCATGTCTGGTCTGGGAGTGTTTCTCATCACGCTGGAGTTTTGCCTCAGAGGCTGTCACGTTGAGTTGATGAAGTTGTGGTGGGTGCCGTGCTGTTTCTGCCAACTGCCCCAATTTTTTTTTTTTTGCTCTCTTTTATTTATCACAAATAAACAGCATAATTTCCTGTGTGGGAGACTGTTTCCTAACCGAATATGAAAGCTTTCATAAACAGGGCTGGAGATGTGATATCATCTGGGATTAAAGCAGCCACACAGTCATTTTTAGCTACACCAGCAGCGAGGCTCCAGGGATGAAATGTATGTCAGCCAGTCGGTCCGCCCCTTTGTGCCCAGACTGGATTCTTTCAGCAAACAACAAATGGCTCAGGATGAATCCGAATGCTTTTGGATGTCCCTCAGATTTTCTTCTCGTGCCACCCTTAGGTTCATATGGGGCTTTGAATAAAATATCTTGACAATTAACAATGACGGTGATACTCAAAGCTCCAAACTGATAAGTTAAAACTAATCTGGAGAACTCTTAATTCATCTGCTTACAAAATAATAATAGTAACAACCCCACAGGCCATTTGTGCAAGCAGCTTATTACACGGGTCACAGAACAGCATCAGTCATCTCAGTGAACACCTCAAAACTACAAATGTTTATGCTGAAGGAACACTGGATGTACTAATTATGATAGGACAACATAGGAAGTCATGTGATGTAGCCATAAAGTCAGCATTGAGAGGAGATTGGGGTTGATTAATGAGCCAACACAACATTGCAGTGTAAGAGTGTTGCCTTTGGTTTTCCTGTTTCGCACCTTGACATTCTTCTACAAAGTCACGACCACTTCATAGCCTCCTCAAACCTTAACAAACTAGATGTTTTAGTAGTTTTAGCCCAAAAACATGACCTTTCCCTGGTCATTGCAGCAGTTTTGAAGCAGAGGGACCCTTCGCACTTCTTGTGCAGATCGAAGCATTTTTCTGCCGCACCACAAAATGAAAAAACTAATCACAGTATGACATGAAAAGTTATTTGTTATACCAAATTATTTTCCTTTCAAAGGGCTGCATGGTGGTTCGGTTGTTAGCGCCGTCGCCTCACAGCTAGAAGATCCCCGGTTCGCCTCCCGGTGAGGACGCCTGGGATCTTTCTGTGTGGAGTTTGCATGTTCTCCCTGTGCAGCGTGGGTTCTCACCGGGTTCTCCGGCTTCCTCCACAGTCCAAAAACATGCCCAGGTTAATTAGTTATGCTAAATTGTCCATTGGTGTGAATGAGAGTGTGCTTGGTTGTCTGTCTATATGTGTGGTCCTGTGATAGGCTGGTGACCTGTCCAGGGTGTATCCTGCCTTTACCCGAGTCGACTGGGATAGACTCCAGCCCCCCGACCACCCTACAGAGGATTAAGCGGTGTACAGATGATGGATGGATGGATAAAACCTTTCACATTATAACATAACTCATATTGTAGTAATGCAGAGAATAAGCAAAATCTATCATTTACATGGTTTGATTTCTGCCTCATGCTTGGGTTTAGACATGGTGATATCATTGAACATGATGGGTGATTTTGTGAGGCATCATGTATCCATGGAGCCTCCAGAGTCTGTCCAGCTGATCAGTGAAAAATGATAAAACTCCAGAGGGTCAGACTCATTCTTCCTTCTGTCCAGCCTCGTGCAGTCTAGAATCCTTCTTTGTGTGTGCATCCTTTCCCAATATCATCCATCATGTTCAGGCACAGCAACATTTTACCATGTCTCAACCTGAACACGACATATTAGAGGCACTTCATCAAACTCTGTAAAGGATCGGTTTCTCACAATTTAGCAATAAGTTTCTTGTTATAATGTGATAAATTTGTATGTCATAAAACATGTGCATTAACTGCACTTCTGTTGATTCATTTGTTCAGTTTTTCTTCAGATTGTTTTAATTATTATGATACGCACCAACCATAACTTTATTTAACAAAGACACACAGCAGGTCTGTTTTCTCAAACTACAAAAACAAGCGTCTCTGGGGAGCCTCTAACAATGCATCCTGGGAAATCTGATTACACACAGGTTTTCTTTCTTGTAAACATAACTTAATGATTTGAGTGTGCTCTCAGCTGTTCACTTAGTTAACTCATTCTTCTCAAAACTCCTGTGTTTAGTGATCTAAAACTAAAAAATATATATTTTAAGTTCAATGAACTACAAATGATCAAAACATATAGATTGCTATTAAGTCAACTAGAAAAGTTGATTGATTGATTGACTGATTGATTGATTGATTGAATTCTTCCAGCCTCATCCATGCACTGTTTTTTGTGAAAGTTAGCAAATATTAGCATGCTAATGCACTGAGATAAAGATTTTAGCATGTTAGCATTGCCACTGTGATTATGGCAGCATGATGACATTAGCTCCACTCTCCACTCTGCCTATACAGCCTCCTATATGCTATCATGTCTTTAGATTGTTAATCCTGTTCTGGTTTTTAATAGTGCAGGATGTTTGTCACACTGAGCACAAATATGAAAGCTTTCATTAACAGAGCCTGAGTTGTGTTAGATCATCTGGGAGCAGAACAGTCAGTAATTTCTGTGCAATAGTTGCAGATTACTACTTTTAGGATGACTCAATAGTTGCTGTAAGGTTTAGTTTTTTCAGTCCTCTAGATTCTTCCAGTTGATATGGGAGCTTAACTGGCAAATATCCAGTCATAAGCCTGCTTCTCTAGCCTCCGGGCGCCCACCAGCCTCGCCAGCCTCTTTCCAGACCAACTGAAGAGCCCTGTCTCCCCACTGGCACAAAGGCTGCTGTGAATTGTCCTGTTTCTCTTGGCATCAGTTTAAAATATGCCGCACACACACACACACACACACACTTGCAAGTCCGATTTTATTGGCTGTTTACACCTATGCATTGATTGGTAGAGTGCTGACACGTAGGGCGTGTCGAGGCCACCTCATTATCTCAGCAGACATTTACTTTGCTGTCATCCAGCATCAAAGCACGGCCTGCTCTGTGACTCAGCTGTCTGAGATGGCCGCACGGCTAATCAATTGCACTTCATCCCGGCTCTGCGCTCACGGCTGGACTCGCAGGGTGTCCCTTTCTTTTCCCCCCAAACCCTGCTGCTCATTATAGTGACAACTGATAAGAAGGGAGATGGAGTGAGAGCGCGAGAGAAAAGACACACAATCCGCTGTGTGGCCGGGATAATTTAGGAAAGGTTATGGAATCAATGTCTGCCTGTCAGTCTGGGGCTCCAAATCACGGCTGCTGGCTTTGCACGGACGCATTCCAATAAGATCTGATTATAGTCACTGCGCCTGCAATTAAAAATCAGATGACAGCTCTGTGTGCCCAGTATGCAGCTCAGGCCGGTCACTCTACTGCAGGGGAGGAGGACTTCTGTTATCTACAGCACTCTGTTACCAGGATCCGTCTTTAATAAATGGGCCTCAGTCGACTTTTTACAAAAGCAAAGACCGCACCACAAAAGCTGCTCAGGAACAGCTCAAGGAACACGACACAGACACTCAGGTGTTGACCCAGCATGCAAACTTCTCTCATCCTAATTCAGTTGAGCATCTGTGAGATGTTTCAGAGCAGCAACAATCCACGGAGGTCTCACCCCACAATCCACAGGACCCAAAGGATCAGCTGCCAACGTCCCCATGCTAGACTCCACAGGAAACCCCCAGAAGTCTTGTGTTCATGAGTCAAAGCTGTTGTGGCAGCATGAGGAGGACGTACAAAGTATTCAGCGGTTTTATTGTTGTGGCTGATCTGTGTGAGTATCTAAGTCGTATGCTGACTATAGAATGGATGGATGTAGCAACTATGACATCACCCATTTTTTGGGGACTGGAGTTCTGAAGCTTGATGTTTGGAATTTGGCCATTGCAAACTTGAAACTGGACATAATGAGCAAGTGGTGGATCTGAATGGACAACACAAAGACAACATACTCAGTGATATGGGAGCAACCTGTCAGTCACAGTGTAGTCCCGCCTTAAAACACACCCTACTTTATTGTTTATTACATTCTAAATGGGACTGTAATTTACCAAATAAACATCATGTTCTGTTAAAGGAGACTTAAAGCTAATGATTGGGACTGTAAACTCATTCAGAACATGTTTATCAAGGCAATAAATCAAGTGAGAAGGAGGGTCATTGTTTCACAGATTTCAATACAATCACACTTGTTTGCAGCCAGAGGAGTCGCCCCCTGCTGGCTGTTAGAAAGAATGCAGGTTGAGGCCAGTTTAGCATTGGCTTTACTTTCCAGACCAAGAGGCTTTGCCCATGACCAGAATCCAGCAGGCAGTTAGCTTAGCTTAGCATTAAGATTAAAAACATCTAGCCTTGCTCTGTAAAGGTAATATCCTCCAAATCTTAGCTGTAAAGCTTGCTGTTTGGACCCTACAAAGACTGAAATATCGCACGATATAAGTTGTAGTTGTACAGGGCTATATGCCTAATTGTTTGGCATACATTTCTGTTTTTGCACTTAAAAAAAATAGATATAGCAGGTTAAACAATGAGCCTTCAAGGTGCTGCCAGGTGGATTTTGTTGGCTTTGATCCTTGACTTAATTGATTTGGGCGGCTGTGGCTCAGGTGGTGGAGCGGGTTGTCCACTGATTGCAAGGTTGGCGGTTCGATCCCCGGTCCCTCCGCATGCCGAAGTGTCCTTGGGCAAGACACTGAACCCGAAGTTGCTCCCAATGGCAGATTAGCGCCTTGCATGGCAGCTCTGTCACCATGTGTGTGAATGGGTGAATGCGAAACACACTGTAAAGTGCTTTGGATACCACTAAGGTAGAAAAAACACTATATAATTGCAGACCATTTACCATTTCCCATTTTTGATCAGACCCAGTCTGGCAGTTCCCTCCAACTTCTTGGTAAGTTAAACTAAGTTACCCAGCAGCTTCCTGTGACCTTATACTTACTGTACAGACATCAGTGGTATCCTCTCATCTAGCTCTTGGTAAGACAGCAAATATGAGTATTTCCCAACTGCTCTTTGAAGAGCTAAAAATAATTGTCGAGACTCAAGAGTAACGGTAAAACTGACTGATTCTGAAAGGCTTTTGAAATGTTGTCAAAACCTAAATACTGAAAATAACATTGTGACAAGTTTGTTTGCACATGTTGGATGTGGAAAACAAACTGCAATGACACTACAGACAGATGAGAGCTCAGAGACAGACAAGGATGCTTTTGCTTTCCTAATGATGCTCTTTCTGTTTATATCTTCCCGCTCTCATCCCTGGCTTTGCTCTTGGCTACACGAATAAAAAGCAACACAAGCACATATGCTGAGATTTGTCCCAACACGGTGAAGGCTCAAGGGCAGATACGAGAGGCAAAATGAAATTAGGATTGCTGTTGTTTATTTCCAAGATTAAAAACAGAGCAGAAAGGCCTTTGGCACAAATATCACATTATGACTCCAGTTACAGTTTTGCTTTGAATGTGCCCAAAGTGGGATTGAGTCTTATATTACATTTTTGGGCTGCAGGCAAATATCATTGAGGACAAACTCCTGCTGTAAGACGTGCCATTTATTGTGCTCTGAACAAAGCAGCCTGATCTTTCGCCGTGCAGTATAATCTTTCATTCTGCTGTACTGCAGACTCAGCAAACATTTTACTGAAGGCAGCAAGCCAAGTCAATCCAAACAAGTGCAAACTTTTCTGGGGTGATACAATAACGCTGTGAGAATTGGTTTGAACTGATTGAATGACATGTAGTAAAAAGGACTGATGGCTTATTTGGGATTGGACACAGGACTTGATTAGCCTAGCTTAGCATAAAGACTGGAAGCATGGACAAACCACTGGTATGGCTTTGTCTGAATTTTTTAAAAGCTCATACTATTCAGATCTCAAAATGTCCCTCTCTAGTGCCAGTGGCTATATTCAGAGTCACGACATCTGATGGTAACACTGGTCAATGAGCAGTTTAGAAATGGGGGTCAGCACACAAGTAGGTTTCTTCTGGCTGGAATTGACACAAGCAACTGATTAAGGTCAGTAAGACATTGTGTTGGAGATGTTAATTATTCATTTAAGCTAAGTCTTTTCTAACAATTTTTCTGCGTGTCTCCACTGGTATTTTATTCCTATCCTCTTTGAAACAATCTCCAGGCCTTTGACTTTAAAGGCTTCCTTGCCATCTTTCACATCATTTTCTTGATAGAAGGCCCAGGGCTGCCAAAACAAGCTTTTTGGAAAAAAAGGCCATGTCTGTGTGACTAAACAACTCTTTTTTTGTCCAGCTGGAGACGAGCCTTATTCAGTGTCTGTTGGACTGTCTGTCTTGAGATATTGGTACTAGAATGCTCAGATTTATCAGTACAGTCCCAGTGGTGATCTTTGGATAATGGACGAGAGACCACTGCATCAGTTGTTCTCAGTTTGTAGTTTTTCTAGTAAGCGCTAGAACATGTCCGAAATTACCAGAACCATTTAGGATGCTAGACAAGCTGCATGATATTAAACATTTGCTAAAACTCCAAGAGCTACGAATATTTTTGGACATAGTATTTTTCGTTAAAGTGTGAAAAAAACTGAAATGTAGAAATAGTTCATCAGCATCTTGAGCACTGTACTTTTGTCTCTTGTCATTTCCAGCTATAATAAACCAATTGTTAAAAAAAAACTCAACATTGGTGTGAGGATTAATAAGTTTGTAGATAATTGTAAGTATTATCACACTGATATCAGTTCTTTACATGTCAGGATTTGGGAAGTTTAGCTTTTGCTTCCTGTCAGATTCTTATACTGGATGGGAATCAACTGTGAAATGGTATTTTAAGGTCTCTCCTCAGATGTTGGCCACATACTTAAGTCATTGTCACATTTTTTTGCAAGAACCATTTTCCCTATCTCTACGACTAAGATGAACCCCATAGCATGATGCTGCCACCACCATGCTTCACTGTAGGGACGTTTTTAACTGATGTTCACTATTCATCTGCCAGAAGAGTTCTGTGTATGTCTCATCAGACCAGAGAATTCAATTCCTTCTGCTCTCAAAGTCCTTCAGATACCATTTGAAATACTTGAAGTAAACAGCTGAAAATGCTTTTCACTTCTGGCCCCATAAGAGGCTGCTTCACTGATTGCTTCCGAGATGGTCATACAGCAAGTTCTCTCATCTCTGCAGAGGACGTCTGAAGCTCTCTTAGAGTGACTGGTGAGTTTGTCATCACCTCCCTGGCCTATCTCAGGGATGTGTCTAGAAATTGTTTGCTTTACTTATCTTAAGGGTACAAACATTTAACCAGAATTTAGAATGACACAGCAAAGGGTCTAAATATTTATATGTTTTACAAATTTGCAAAAACTCGTAAAAATATGCTTTCACTTCGTCATTAGAGATTTATAAGTGTAGGTTGATGGAAAAATCGAATTATATTCTGTTAATAACCCAAATGATTACTCCCTTTCATAAACATTGCTGAGGTTCTAAAAAAGACAATACACTGATCAGGCATGACATTATGACCACCTGCCTAATATTGTGCTGGTTCCCTTATGTGCTCAAAAATGCTCTGAACCATTGGGCATGGACCAGAGGACCTCTCAGGGTGTCCTATGGGGTCTGGAACCAGGACGTTGGCAGTGGATCCTTTGGGTACTCTGGCTTGAGCATGGCTGTAGCTCAGGTGACAGAGTGGGTTGTCCACTGATCGCAAGGTTGGCGGTTCAATCACCGGCTGAAGTGTCCTTGGGCAAGACACTGAACCTGAAGTTGCTCCCAATGGCAGACTAGCGTCTTGCATGGAAGCTCTGTCACCATTGGTGTGTGAATGTATGGATGCGAAACACATTGTAAAGTGCCTTGAGTACCACTAAAGTAGAAAAAGGCGCTATATAAGTGCAGAACATTTACCATTTACCATTTGTGCAGTCTGTCAATCAAAATTGATGCTTGATCAGAATGGGGTGTAGGAAGTTTGGAGGTCACATCAACATGTTGGACCATTGTCATGTTCCTCAACATGTTCCTGATTGGTTGATGTTGTTTCCATGTGGTGGGGTACATTTTCCTGCGGGGGTAGGCCAGTGACATTTGGGATTTCCATTTGCATGAGGGAGTGTGTTTGTTGTGGGACAATGTTTATTTGGGTGTCTAAGTCTCATCAACATGGATGTTAAAATCCAAGGTTTTCCATCAGAACACCACATAGTACCAATATGATCAATGTTATTCACTTCCCCTGTCAGTGGTCAGAATGTTGTGGCGGTGTATACAAAACAACAAGCTGAGCAGCTACTGGTTAATCTTAGACAACTAGTCCTATAATAACTAGCTAATGTGTTAAATTTAATTTATGATATATTTAGAAATTAGTTGTCTTGTGGTGTTGTTATATACTGTGCTAATAAGTAACATATTAATTAGTGACATGTTGCTGTATGTGCTTACTTTTTTCAGCAACAAGTAGTGTAAAAGAGTACAATTTGGCATTTGTTATTATAATCAAATCAAATCAAATCAAATCAACCTTTATTTATAAAGCACTTTTCATACAGAGAGTAACTCAAAGTGCTTTACATATTAAAATCATATTAAAATTATTCCCACCCATCCCGACCCCTCGCACATACAAACACAAGATTATACTCATACCCCACCCCGCTCCCTACACACACACACACACACACCCCAACACTAAGCATAAAATAAAATAATGGACATGAGTCTGTGTACGGATGAACCAGGTAGGGAAACATCATCAGAGGAGCAGTAATTATATTACAGCTACTATTCCTCATAATACTCTGTTACATCCGGAGTTAACACTCCTGAAAATGGTTGATATAAGCTTCTGGGAGTGGACACCTAGACCTAGATAAAGCAGCAAAAAGTACTTTCAACAGCCATTTCTTTGTTTTCCTGTTTATTAATAGCTATCACATTACGAAACTTACTTCACTGTGAAAAATATGAACACAAACACTTAAGGTGAAGGATTGTGAGTCATTAATTCAAAACAAATGGTTGTTGGTGGAGGATTCCTTTCAGCCAACCTCTTGGTTCAGTGCACTGATGCTTAACATTAAGTCTAATGACAAAGAATGACTAAGCATATGGATTACAGCACAGATGCACCCTGGGATTGAACAGTTTTGCTATGGAAAATCACTAGCAGAATCAATGAGGTACTGTTAATCAGTGAACCATATACCAGACCAGGGGAAGAAATGACACCACTGGCAGATCTGATTGGATTAAAAGTTGGATCTGCACCACAAATTTCATCTCGAGAGGAAATAGTCTCTGGAATAATTTTATTCAGGTTCACTGCTTGCGAAACAATTATTCTGCTTTTAGCTGCAGTTTGCCCATTACACTTTTACTCCACAGGGAAACGCAGATCCTCTATATATCCTTATTAACAAAGTCATGCTCCTCCATATGGTCTGAAAAACACCGGCACATGCACAGCAGGTCCTTTAGGCACGCCGGCCCATTCAAGTGGCAATTAAAAGTGAAAAAGTCATTTAATCAGCTTTTTTATTGCTCTATGATACAGAAACCATGTGCATATAAATTGCTTCTTTTGGAAGATCTAGGTTTCTGCTGACTCGCAGGCCTCTGTCTTATTCTCTGGAGATTTACCATGTAATGGGAAAGCAGCAGCCAGGGCTTTTTTTTCCCTCCTCCCCAACCTGAGCAGAATTGGTCCCAAGAGCTCTCAGCGTAAATTCAGAAGGTAGACTACAGCGCAATTTGCTCATAAATCAAAAAAAAGTGCTGTAATTCTGAGTGGAGGCTTATGTGCTAAGAAAGCGTAGGCGGGTGGGAAGAGATAGCCGAGCATTCAGGCTCCCGTTTGCTACAGTTTACTGTAACAATAACACTTGAGAGGGCATCTTTACTGTATTGAGCCAAACACCTACAGCATCAACACAGCACTGATGATAGTACCAGAACATTCCCTCGTGTATTATAGCCTTAAAGCAGCTCTGACCCTGAGTGAACTAACTGAAACAGCTGTGTTTTAAATATGTGAAGTAAGAAATTAATAACAAAGACCCTCTCCTGGTTTTGTTTGATATGCAAACTCATGGTCTGTTTATTAAACCCTGCTGTCAGTCATAAAATAGAAAATTCTACGTCGGGAATAGTAGTCCTGCTGGTATGTGACTCAGTTTGGTGTCTACTTGCAACAGTGACCCTCTGGCATCACAGTTCATTCTTCCATGTTGAATTGTACACATGTCTCAGAGCCTCATAGACAGCTTTTATTTTGACATTCATCCATCATATCTTTCAGAACTACTATTCAGGAACCATTCAGAATCAGCTCCTCAGTCAGAATTACAGCATTTTTATGCAAAGACCAGGCTGTTGCAGCAGCTCAGTCACTCATGGGTAAAGCACTTGTTTCTCTTTCAGTTTTTGAACCTCACAGGTAACCGCTTTTCTTCCCCAGCTTTTGATTTTTCCTAATCCATGAAAGATACAGTTACTATAGCAACTATCTGGTTCAGAGCTGTTGCTTGCCTCTTTTAGTTACTTCAGTTAAACTTTAATTAACTTTGTATTTTGGCCACTTGGGTGTAGTGCAACAAGCTGGAAATACATGGGTTCATCTATTTGCTATATTCACGTCATACTGAGGGTTGGGGAGGGCTGGGATTGGCTGAGAGGCAGGGCACGCCCCGGACAGTTAGACAGTCGATCACAGGAGTAATGCAAGGAGACATTTGAGGCGGCTGGGGCTCAGGTGGTAGAGCACATTGTCCACTGATCACAAGGTTGGCAGTTCGATCCCCAGCCCCTCTACATGCTGAAGTGTCCTTGGGCAAGACACTTAACCCCAGGTTGCTCCCAGTGGTGGGCAGGCAGCCTGCATGGTAGCTCTGTCGCCATTGGTGTGTGAATGTGTGTGTGAATGGCTGAATGCTAAACACATTGTAAAGCGCCTTGAGCACCACTAAGGAAAAAAGTTGCTATACAAGTGCAGACCATTTATCATTTACAGAGAACCATGTACACTTACACTTACACCTAAAACCAATTTAGAGCTAACAGTTAACCTGCCATCCTACTGTGCATGTCTTTGGACTGTGGGAGGAAGCCGGAGCACCTGGACAAAACCCACACAGGCACATGGAAGACATGTAAACTCCACACATAAAGGACCCAGCTGCCAAGCAGTTTCCAACTCAGAACCTTCCAACTGTGAGATGACAGTGCTAACTAGTGCAGCTAGCTGGTATTACTGCACCTGGTATTTGCTGACTGTAAATACAGCCCTGGCCTAGTTTTTAGCAAACTGCTGCAGACACAGAGCAAGAGTGGCATTCTTTTGGATTTTTGACTCTGCCAACCTGATCAATGAAAGGTCAATATTCACTCTACTTTAAGCTTTGTTTTGGTCTTCACCTGGTCCAAAGTGACTTAATATGGCTCTTTAGCCGTCACATGTTCCTCTATCTTCACAACTAGTCACTAACTGTGTCTTAGTCATGCATAGCCAGAGCACTCTGTAGTGCTGACACAGAGCTGTGTAGAATGGTCTGACTGCACCTAATCATCATTCTGCTATAGGGGAAAAAACTCTAGTGTATTTTTATGTCTTTAAACCAGTCACAGTCATCTTGGGCAGAGCCAAGAACAGGATGCAGTGATAGCGCTATTTTGAAAATGATAATGTTCAGATAGCAGAAGGGGAGTAGAAAGCCACGTGAAATGAGTCCAGTGGCAGACGTATACCTGCACCTTATATCCAGTGAGTTAGACTAACTGTGTCTGTCCAGGTGCAGTAGGTTCATCAAGGCTGTTTTGAAGAAAAAAATCAATCCTTTGCTGCTGGTACCTTGGCTGATGAGAGCAACGGGAGTGAACCAAAATATTAAAGCTGCAGGCTCCAAAACCAAAACAATTAGCTGCAGGGAGCTAAGGCTCAGCAGAACTCACACGGAGGCTGGGAATTTTTTCGTGATTGTTAGTGGGGTTGTAGGATTGCATATTTTATATTTTTTTTTAATATAAAACTGTAGAATTGTGCAGCTTTAATTCATTGTTTCTCTTCCTAGCAGGCCCTGTAATTTGATTGTCCCCTACATTTCTGCACAGTGGTAATATTCAGATAGCACACCATAGTTACCTTGGTGGTCAAACCAGCCTTGTGATTAGCCTAAATCCCACCCCGGTATGCTTAACAAAGTCTTTGATGCCACCTTCACAGATGTGAATATTTGCTAATTTTATTTACACTATTAAACTGCTGGTTTTCTCAGTCAGACAGAAAAAAAGACATTGGAATAAAGTTCAGGGAATAATCATAATCACATTACTTTTTGACCTTTAATACACTGAATAATCAATCAGTTGCAAAAGAAAATAACTGTGAGACCTAATTGTAATGAAAATAATGATTGACTGCAGTTGTAGAGGTCTCTATGATGGAATAATACAACCTTTTTAGAGGCTTTCTATGTGTTAATTGCTTCAGACACAGGAAAACACAATCAGTTTGATAAAACACAACTTTACAACACACAAGCTCAATATAGACTAAGAGAATTAGGGTCTTGCAGCTACCATTTGACAGAATCTCTCTCCACAACTGTGAGAACGGAGGACGGAGAAACCTGCCATAATTGATATTCTACTTGAGAGGTAAGAATTTCTACCAAATTTGTCACCAAGTTAATCAAATTATGTACTCAGAAATAGAGTAGAGGCTTCTGGGCCCCCTGATGGTCTGCAGCCGCTGGGCAGTTGCCCACTTTGTCTGGCTGCTAATCCAGGCTTGTCTGGATGAGACAGAAACAGTGATATATTCTTAATGGAACAATACCTTTAAGGATTCAGTTTTCCTCCAAAGAAGACACACCATTGAAAGTACTGAAAAAGCAGGGATGCTGATTTATGAGATTGAACTTTTTTCATCACCTAAGTGAAACTGAAGGGATGTTTCCATCCACTTTATTTTATGCAGTCATTTCGTTGGAGCCAGGATTTAGTCGCCTGAACAAGAATTTTAAGGAAATGATGCATTCACTTCAGTGGTGACAGGACTAGCCAATGTTGAACTGAATGTATAACTCAGAGCAATAAGAGTGCACCAATTTATAATCACCAGCCTGCTACTTAGCATTTGTGAGGAAGATATGTCATTGCCTTTTGAAAAGTTCAGTGAAAATGGTTAATTATGGCAAAAGTTCTATCTAAAGACAGGATCCTGTGAAGAATGTTGTGCTGCAGCTAAATGAAGCAAGATGTACACGGAAAACACGTTCAGGATCCAGGCCTGTAACCAGTCCCAGAGGTTAGCACTGTTTCAACAACCATCATTAGCAGCCAATTAAACCGCAGCATCAGAGCTAACAGAGCACCGCAGCAGCCACCAGGTGATGGACACAGAGATCGATGCAGCCGGCAGGTTCAGCTGTGTTGAGTAAATTTATTGGTTTGTCCGTGAGCCCGGGGCTGCTCCACCGACGGCTGAGACAGTTCAAGGTGCACCTGGCTGCTCCTTAAGTTAACTGCGCTGCTCATCAGAGACAGTCCCACAGGCCAGCGGTTTTATGGAGCCTGAAATAAAGTTAGTTTATGAGGCCATTTCCTCTTTATGTGGAATAATCGTGTCGGTAAGCACTCGCAGCAGCACAGAATTTTAATACTGGGTGCAAACAGCTGCGGCTCGCTCCTTGAGGTTGAATGAAAATGACCTGCAAATGCTCCAATCTGTCAACAAGTATTAGCTTATCATCCCGAGCTTTCCCCTGCAGGGCAGACGAGTCAGTCATCAAGTGAAGTGCAGTCACAGAGCTGCTAAACTTGTATTCACAGTTATGTTGACAGTTTGTTCCCTAAACTTTACCAAGTGTGGTTTGAATACAGGTCTCAGCAGGGTTCAAGGAAAACGGAAAGGCACAAGTGTTTTACCTCCTGTAATTGTTTCTTGGAAGTTGGAGCCAAAAGCCTGCATCTGTGGCCTCCTCCTGGCTGCATATCATTACCACTGCACCTTCAAAGATTCTATTCCCAAAGACAAGATTTTAAATGCAAAGAAAAATACTGATTTCTAACTTCGTCCATGTAAAATTTTGTGAATCCTGTATGTTTATGCTCCTTAAGCCTCTTTATCTGTCACATACCTCCTGTGGAGACCTGTAAATGTGTGTTTAGACAGAAGTGTCATTTGCACTAGTTTGATTGGGGGACAGTTTCAGTGTGTTTTCCCAATGCACCAACTTTAAATAATCTGTCCTAGTCCCTGAACATTCAATATTAAAACAATTCCAAAGAAAGTCGTTGTGTGACAATGAAGAGAGTTTGAGACAGAATTCTAGAGCCTGTTTTACTTTCACACCTGTCCATCTGACCAGTTGCGCATCAACAAGCCTTACAGGGCTGCTAACTTGGCTACATAGGCTTAGTTTCCTAGACATGGATTAAGCCTGGTCCTAGACTATAACTTTTTCATCACCTTTTTTTATTTAGTCTTGAACTAAGCCTAATCAATGTCTGGGAAACTGTATTATCAGTGTTGTTTATTGTTGCTTTTTTGTTGCTCTCTTGTGTGTTGTCGTCTGTTTGCTATCATCCTGTCTCTCCCCTCACCCCAACCAGTCGAGGCAGATGACTGCCCTCCCTGAGCCTGGTTCTGCCAGAAGTTTCTTCTGTTAAAATGAAGTTTTTTCTGTCACTAAAGAGCTTTTTAAAGGGATTTGTTTGGAATTGTTGACTTTTTCTTTTTAATATGCCATACATACACTTCAAAGTATACTGTAAATGCTTCGCCTTTGTATGTGAAGTAACCTGACATTACCTGTGTTGTATATTGGTGCTGTGTAAATAAAACTGAACTGAGTTGATTCATTTCTTGTTGGGTTGCAAGAGAAGTAGGCTTCATTATGCTAGTTTGCTCCTTATCTAGTCATCGAACGTATGCTACTTTGTATTCAGATACTACTCATCTGTATTAACTCTTTATCAGCATCCACATAAAGCACCCTTCTGTAACAACTCACATGTAAACGAAGCTTTGAACTCATGATGGCGGATGTTGGTTCAAGCTGCATGAATGTGATTGCCACCACAATTCTGGCCTCCTTCTGCATTAATAGTTGTTTTTTGTGTCTTCTCTTAAGATATACTGACAGCAGCATACTGAAAACAGAGCAACTTGGCACACACTGCATTTTTCTGCAGTGCAGTTACTGTATAGGTCAGCTGCAATTAAGTCATCAGCAGTCCCAGTGATGGAGCTGAGATTATTAATCAGTGTGTGGCAGGGTGCAGAACATTAGCCAGTTTCCCCAGCAAAAGCTACAGTATTTTCCATTGCCTGATTTAACAGTTGGGAAGCTGAGTGACAATAAATACAAGAGCTATTTGCTTAGAAAATAGGTTGTTTGTCCAGTACATCGTAAGGCCCAGTCAGGTGTAGGAGGTGGTTAATAGTGATGTTTGAGTCAGTATGTCATGCATCGTAACTGAACTCCTCACCTCAAGCTGAATCTTCCAGAGAACGAGTGAAACGCAAACTGAGGGATAACACTGTCATTGTCATTATCGGTGATGGGGGAGGGTGGGGGGACACCTCCACATTTTAACAAAAAAATGGTTTTGTAGCTTGAAATGACTGTCAATCACCGCTGCCCACCCACTCAGTGCAGCTCCACCACATAATGAAGTGACTGATGTGTGCACACAAGATGACAGACTGATGTTGTCAATCGAACAGAGGAGATGGGGGGCAGTGGTAAAGAAAAGAACGAAGTATTTGATGCCAGTTTTTAGAATAATGGAGTTATGAAGTATATAGAAATGAGAAACATGTTTCATTTTCTTACTCGGCTATAATGTAAATGAGGCCTCCATACCTCAATGTGTTCCAAGTTTAAATATAGGTTAAATGAATGAATGAATTGTTTCTGCTCAGTTGGGATAACAGTCAAGCCCCCACAGACCACAGTCAAAGCCCTTAACACTCCTATATTGTGATAAGATTTAGTGAGTGACTGGTGTTGTAACACTTTCACTGTCACTTGTTTACCATGTTGCACTGTAACTGCCCCGACCTTGGGGGAAGTCTAATTACTTGCATCACAGCAGGAGGGAGCAGGAGCTGCTAGGAGATGGGAGGGAAGTCTGTCATCACTCCCAGAAAGAAGTGTGTGTTTGTGTGTGAGTGAAGGAGACAGACAGACAGAGAGAGAGAGAGAGAACTCTGTTGGCGTCATCCCACAAACCCAGCATAGCACAAGTGTCTCTGACCTGCTTGGTTGCAGGGCCAAGTCACGAAGGCAGCTGTAGACACTGAGCCATTTTTATGTCTCCCTAGATTTGGCTTTCAGTGTGGTTGTAGCTTGTAACTGTGATCTGGTGTTGAGTTTTGTTCCACTTCAGCAAGTGTCCTGTTCTGACTTTCATTTAATCGATACAGTAGAAACTCAAGTGTTTACTGATTGCTCTCCTAATGCCAACATTCAACTACTGCTGCACCTTCAGTAAAAACAAATCACAATGAATATGTCCCTTCCAAACCTTGTTTTACAAGACAAACTAGGCTGGACTAATTATCAGCATGGATAAGCTTCAGATCCGATATTCTGTATTTTTCTCTTCTTCTTCTTCTTCTTCTTCTTCTTCTTCCAACCAAAATAAATCAACTTAAAAATGTAATACTTTGGGTCTGACGCAGCTGTCTCTCTCTCTCTATCTGTAGTTCCAACTCTTTGGTCCTGAGCAATGTTCCACTCAGAGCACTATCTGATTGGTTATACCTCACAAGCAATAGCCTACTACCACTGAAAGGTAAATGCTGAAAGGTTTCTTTGAGCTGAACATATGTAAAACAAACCAAAAAAAGCATAACAATCGAACTCTATTACAAAAGTATTTTTACTTGTTTATCTCTTTTAATTGATAGAACTCTTATTAAGCAGTGGTTGCACCATAATAACCAAATAACATTACCTTGTCCATGCAAAACAGGTGATGCCATAGGCGTTGTGATGTAGTAGAACGAGATTGTAAACTACTGTAGATTCGAAACTAAGTGTTAACCCCCCACCATCCTGCATCTATTTGCGATCTTTTTCATTCTCTCTGGTATTATGCACTCCCTTTTAGCTTAGCTTAGCGACTGAGATAAGCTTAGCTTATTAGCTTAGCGTGGCTGCTAACAGTATAATACATAATTTATTCAAAATACATATATCAGCCATTGACTTTTGTCTCATAACTGCCTTCAAACCACCTTCTTTTTTTGAAATGTCAAAAAAAAAAGATTTAAAAAAGAAAATGCAAATTAGGCTTCTTTCCAATAACTGCTTTGGACTGAACACACTAGGCCTCATAGCGTCATCAAAAAGGTGGTGGTATGGACTGTGTTGCTCATCACTGTATAAAAAACAGCAGGAGAACCATAGAAACAAAAGACTTGCAAGTCTTCATTGTCAGCTGGTATTTGCTATGTTTCATGTTATTCACAGATGAAGACAATAAAAGGGCTAACTTCTACTAATCTGATACTTCAACATGTGCGTAAAAAGACATTATAGAGACACTATTACAGATTATAACCAATGACATTTTCCTCTGTTTTGGATTCTTCAGCTCTCCTTCCTCTCAAAGGTCAGCAATGTCAAGACAGTGTGCTGTCAATCAATAGTGCAAATTTCCACCCCAAAGTTCACTAAATAAGCCCCACGCCAATCATTCAGGCTGGTTATTTTTTGCCTCCTGATCTGATCCTCTGCTGGCTGAGATTGCTTTGTGATGAATCGATTTTTGATGTGATATTTCGCTGTAAATTCTAATGTGACTGGATCGTTATCGTTAACTGTGTGGACAAACGGAGAACCTGGCATTTCTCTCATTCTTCTGTTAGTTTTCTTTCACCTGCTAGTGTCAACTTACACTTTTGCGATTCATTGTGATACACATGGACTTTGGCAACCTAGCTTCTATTGTTCCAGCATAATCTACCAGAGTAACTGCAAAAACCTTGCATGCTTTTTATAAAGCAATAAATGCATATTGTTGTTTGCATGCAGAGATTGGAGGCAGGTCCATATATCAAAGACATAAGACTCAAAACATTGCATATTGTATTTACCTGCTGTCTTTCTGTTTTGCCCGCATTTTGGTCGTTTTTCATTGACAGCACTTCATAGGTGCACATACAAGGACCTACAATGTAACAGGAAACTAACCCTAATGACCTTTGACCTCAGAATCATACTCAACAACTAAGCACCATATCTTAATTGTTGACGTCCTGTGAAAATCATGTGTCTTTAAAATTTCCCCTTCCCGTGAGCTGAAAAAAATAGCATATGTAAGTCACTATGGTGTTTAAACTACCCAGCACTTCACACACTTCATCACAGCAAAAATCAGCTTGGAGGTACTTTAAGTATGTAAAACAAACAGACAAATAGCCACTTTTGAATTACTATTTTCTGGTGAAGCTGAAATTATAAACTGAGAAAAAGTGCTTCTGTGATGTGTTTATGAGCTGATGAGTCCCTCAGACATCTGAGACTTAAAAATAGGACTGAATTCATGAGATAGTGGTTGAAAATCAAACATACTGTAGTTGCTATGAAAGTCCCTGAATTTCCTGCTTTTCAAAGCACTGGACTTTAAAGTTACCCACCAGAATGCATTAGCTATCTGCCCTCTAATGCTGAAGTATTGATTTCCATCCTGTCAGAACTTCTTCAGATACTGAATATTATGGTCTTTCTAAGCTGCAGGTCAGTGAATCTAATGTTTATAGTGCCTTACGGTTCTCTACTTTCTGAAAGGAGATGCATGCAAGCCATCTCAGTAGTGCATGTGTGCAAATGTCTGTTGTCCTAAAACTATCTCATAGTAGTGTTTTCCACCCACTGCCCATCTTTCTTTCGTGTTTAGCCCTGAGCTGCTATCAAAACACATTACATTTGCCTGTGTCGTTGCGGTGCCCTTACCATGAGCACCATGAGCGCAACTTTGTGTGTGGCAACTTGTATTACTGACATTGTGGGGACATTAGTATGTTTACACAATCACACTGTGGGGACACAACTGCCTTCTAGGGACAAAAGAGTCCCCACAAGATAAATCATTCAATTTTGGGTTGAACTAGACATATCAGGATGTATCAGTATTAACGATAACCATAATAATTTAAATCATGTTAATGTTACACGTATGATAATAAACAGTAAGTAAATGATTCAGCATCAATAACGCTCTGGTTGGCTCTCCAACACATAAACAACATTCAGTACATTTGTGTTTACAGACTTTCTCTCCTCCTACCTACCCTTGTATGGTGGAATTAATTTGTCGAAAAAGTCGAAAAAGACAAAAAAAAAACAAAACAAAAAAAAACTAAAGATGAATTTGCCTGATAGTGTTTTCTTGGGTTTTTTTTCAAATGTTCTACAGATACTATAATAATATCCCTATTATGAATTATTTTGTTCACAATAATCACGTTGGGAAATTTTGATATCGAGAGCCCCATTCTGAACACCTTAAAGTTGAGGTAAGGTTAAGTTTTGGTTATGACTGTAATTAGAAGCAGACCAGTATTAGTTATGTTGAGTGTAAGTCAGGTTAGTGTCCTCTAAAGTGATAGAAACATGAGTGTGTGTGTCAGGGCGGGTCAGAGTCTATTCAGACTTTCTGGCTGAGGGATGGCTGCTGTTGACATGAGACCACACACACGCCACGCTACTGGACACACGCACATGCACACACATATCTTAAGGAAGATAGTCTGTCACTGCCCCTCCCCTGGTCCATAATCTTCCACCAAGCCGCTGAACAAACATGACAAAGCTGACAGGCCGTAGCTGTTGGCTAGCATGTAATTCAAGTTCAGCTGCTGAAGTGTGCTCCTCTTTTTCATACATGCACACTCTGCCTCCACTCTATGTCCCACTTGTACTTGGTTGTCCTTTTTCTGTTGTTTTTATTGTCAAGGTCACACAGTAAATTATGTGACACTTTCCTACTTCAGATTTGTAATAAATCTGAATGGTGAAGAAGCATCCTAACAGTTGAATTCACTCTCAAACCTTTTCAACATCCACCCTTATTATATTTCAGTTTGTAATAGAATTCATATGTGTAAACCTCATATGAACTCAGCTCCGAGCAAAATATCTATTCCTAGATTTCCTCCAGTTAGTAATACATTACAGGTTATCCCTTAAAGCGGTTTCACATTGTTTCTATTTAACATTAATAAATCATTATCTCATTAATTTTAACATAACAACAATTATAAATAAGGCATAATCCAGAGATTTCTTTATAGTGTGCCTGTAAAATGTGATCTTTCTGCTACTTGATGAACCTGCAGGATGAAACACATGCAAAATGCTGTAAAAACATTTAAGTGGCTCTACAGCTGAGGGTAATGTGCTGTAAACCTTTCCACATCGTGCCTGTATTTGATTAGCAGCTTGCTGAATTATAATGCTGCGTGCATAATTTATTTATATGCAGTGGTAGCAGAATTACTCAAGTCCTTTCAGCATCAGTGTTTAAGCAGCATTCTACTAGTGGAACCAGTTTTAACAACTTAAAATACAGATGGGTAATTCAGTGTATTTTAAATATATCCATTTTTCTGTATGTAAAGTCATAATCTGCAAAATAATTCATATCTCCAGCTGTCAAATAATGTAGTTTAATAAAAAGTACAGTCCTCTCTGGCAATACATTCCAATACCCATACTGCCTAACTACTAATTTAGCATGCCAGACAAAGATTTAATAAATCCCAATACACATTTTGGCAAATGCAGTGAACATAGTTAACACTATACCTGCTAACATCAGCATGTTGGAATCATCACCGCAAGCATGTTACCACAATACAGCTGAAATTAAGCTCAAAACATCACTGTGATTAGCATGGGTGTGGAGTCTTCTTCTTATGTACCCCTTTTTAGACATGGGATATGTAACACTGCTGCTTCATCAGCTAGTAAAGTCACAGCATTTGTCATTCAAGCATGACTCGCTTTTATGCTTATGTTCGTGACAGCTTCATTCAAACACCAACAAAAATGACAGAGAGAGCCATGGTACGATGTGCGACCTTGCCATTTATGCAATATGGACAAGTGTATCAAGTGACACCAGCAGCTTGTTATTATTATTCCTCAAGGGAATTTGTTTTTTTTCCATATCACAGCTTGTTAGGAAGCTGGGGTCAGAGCAAAGTATCCAATATACTACAGTACCCCTGAAGCAGATATGGTTAAAGGCGATAATCAAGGGTTCAACAGTGGCAGCTTGTTGGTAGACTTGAAGCCCTCTAAACAGTAGCCCAAAACCCTTACCACTATTTTCAAAAAATCAGGTCCCACCCAGATCTAAACTTGGATGGCTTGATTAACCATTAAGCCATAGAACCATCACGTCCTTGAGTGTTCTGTGAGCAGGGTGCTCATTCAGACATGAATTCAACGTGGTCAGATGACATCGAATTAATGGAAAGAGTGGATATCTGAAAGGGACTGATGTGGTTGGTTCAGTAGCTGATGATCTTCAGCCACTTCAGTCTTGGATGTGTTTGGGTGTTCCAGCAAGACAATGACTTCAAAAACACATCAAACATTGAAAAGAAATTGCTGTATCAGGCTAGAATTAGGGTTTGAGACTGGCCTCCCCAGAGTCCTGACTTAACCTCCTGATGACCTGCGTCCACATGCGTGGACTTCCTATTTTGGCTTCCCTGCACCATAACCCTAATTCTGGAAGTCTGAAAAACTTTGAAAACTCCACTTATTGTGCTCGCTAGTCTACGACTCTCCAGGAGCTGTGTGCTGAACCCAGTGGTGAGCACAGTGCACGGCCACAATATGATATTACTTATTGCTATTGATATTCCGACTACTACTTATGACTATTTATTATTGAAAGACAAAACTTATTTTTTATATTTACTAGGTCCTATTAATGCCAAACAACTAGGCTAAATCAACAACGCATGGCCAAAAAAAAAGATCGGGTCTCAGGAGGCTATACAAATATTAGCATTGCAGTATGTATGCTTTTGACCAATGAAATTTTGGCAAATTTCCAGAAGACCTATATTAAATCTTCGAAAGAACCAAAATGCATGATTGTCTTTTGTGACAAAGATGATGATTTCACATGATTTCATTTTAGAAAATTAAGAGTTAAGGGAGTCATTGGAAACTCTGGACTCTACATGGTCTCTACATGTGTATGTAAACTTTTGTTCACAACTGTTTATACAGTATATGAGAGTGAAGAAAGTGATACAAGCAGTAACTTAAAGAAGCCCAAAACTCAGTCAAGTTCAATGAAAGTCAAAATGCAGAGATAGTATTACATTTCCTCTGCAAACAGGTGCCTTGCATGTGAACAATGGCCTCTTCTCTCTCAGTGTCCCAGATCTGCCGCCTACGTCTCCTGCCTCACAGAGGAGTGTACCCCAGGGGAAGACGGGGAGCTGACAGCTGCATGCCACTGTCTTTACATTCTGCCTCCATCCCTGCTACCTGATCACCCCTTAATTTAAACCTCTTTAGAAAACGTCCATTACTCTAACTCAGCCTCTTTCTTCTCTGATACAAAAGATAACCCACAGCGTACTATACTGATGACGCTCATACATGCGTTTGGGTGCAATTTAATATAATTTTCTTGATTCTATAAAATGTTCCTGTGAGGCTTTTTAAAATTGAAATAATTTCAAATAATTTTCACTTCTTTATTTCTTTGTTCCCTCTTTTATCTATGGAGCTAAAAGCCATTCATTTGAATGACTCTCACAGCCAGAAGGAGCTGCTGCTCTGATTGGAAATATGATGTGAGATGACCTTTCTCACTTATGAAGCCCAACTCTAATGCCAGAGGCCAGACACACATAGTGCTCCAAACAGCTGCGTCATCTCCATACACACACCCACAGCGGATAATGATTTCAGGTAAAGTCACCTGCTCTTCTGTACCCACCACCCACTCCATTACCTTGTTACTTAATACCTCCACCCCCACACATTATGCTGGGAACTGAGACGTTATACTGGTGGGAAACAATTAAGTGGAGGAAAGAACCTACCCAACAATAAAAACCCATGGTATATTTTGTGAGGGTTAAACGCTGATAATCACATTTTAAGTATTAAAAAAACAAATGCTGCTGTTTTTCTGTAGACAGTCTCAAACAATCTTTGTGCTGCAGTTATCCCACTGAACCCCAAAACCTGTAGACCCTTTGTCTGAAAAAAAAATCACCAAATCCACCAGCAAGAAATTGTAAAAACTGAAAAAAATCACTGAATTTCCAGCTTGGAAATGGCCCTTGAATGAAATAAATGTGACTTGTGTTTCCATCAGGTAAATTAAAGAAACCTCAACTTAAAATTGTGATATTTTATCGAAATCACTTTAATCTACATGTAAAAAAAACTACCAAAATAAAACATAAAAAGTTTGCACCAGATCCTTTAAAAGAAAACTAAAAATCCTGTGCTCATCAGCGCAACTGAGAAGAAGTGACTCAGCTCCAAACAACAGTCATGTGACACAATTTTAGGGACTATTTGGCTGAACTGCAGGCAGTGTCTATACAGAGCAGAGAGGAGACCAGTATGAAAGCAAATTAGAGAGACTGAGATAAAAATAAAGCATACTTGATCAATAAAATAAATGCAGCTTGGCTCAAAGACAGTATAAAGTAGAGCAAGTTGTTGAAAGATACATTCAGCATGGTGATATCTTTCTAGAGCTGATCTACACAGTAGTGTGAAAATCATGTACTTTGTAGAGGCAGTATAATATCTATAGTATGTAGAGCCAACATTTCTTTTCAGTAGTGGTGAAGCCCATGGACGCTTAGGAAAATAATTGTAATTAAAGCTGCAAGCAGCGTCAAACGGGCCCTCGCTCCTGATCATTCTCCTCTCCACACAACCTTGTCTAGGCGGCGCCATAGAGCCGATTAGAATTTTGCCTGTGCAAATCTGTTGGTCTTGGGATACTATATGTGTGTACCAAATTTCATGTTTGTAGGATAAAGCAATGATTTTATATGAGTATTTGAATATTTCTAGGGGGCGCTGTGGAGCCGTTTGACCACGCCCATTTGTGAATTGTATATTAAATATTAGATCTTGAGATTAATGAGGTTTTGTGTGGATTTGGTGATTTTACATGTATCACTTCACCTCCAAAACCAATTTCGTTCCACATGGCGATTTTGTTCAAAATGGCCGCCATGCCACGCCCACACCGTGTGACGTAGCTACTAGATTTTAATAACTTTTCATGCTGGAGGGGTCTAGATGCCACACAGTGAATTTGGTGAAGATCGAACAAAAATCCTGGGAGAAGTTCGTTAATTTCCAATGCCTGCGCACGTGTTCCATTGTACAATCTTAAGCTTTTTGTTCAAAATGGCCGCCATGCCACGCCCACACCGTGTGACGTAGCTACTAGATTTTAATAACTTTTCATCCTGGAGGGGTCTAGATGCCACACAGTGAATTTGGTGAAGATCGGACAAAAATCCTGGGAGGAGTTCGTTAAATTCCAATGCCTGCGCACCACATGTTCTAGTTGGCGCTGTTGAGCTTTTTTGTTCAAAATGGCCGCCATGCCACGCCCACACCGTGTGACGCAGCCACAAGATTTTAATAATTTTTCATCCTGGAGGGGTCTAGATGCCACACAGCAAATTTGGTGAAGATCGGATAAAAATCCTGGGAGGAGTTTGTTAAATTCCAATGCCTGCACACTACGTGTTGTAGTTGGCGCTGTTTAGCTTTTTTGTTCAAAATGGCCGCCATGCCACGCCCACACCGTGTGAAGCAGCCACAAGATTTTAATAACTTTTCATCCTGGAGGGGTGTAAATGCCACACAGCGAATTTGGTGAAGATCGGATAAAAATCCTGGGAGGAGTTCGTTAAATTCCAATGCCTGCGCACCACATGCTGTAGGGGGCGCTGTTGAGCTTTTTTTGAAATTTCAACAGCAGGAATTTTTTTGTCTTGGGCTACTGTACCTGTGTACCAAATTTCATGAGTTTACGTGAAACTAGCCGTATTAACTCCACTAAAGCACAATTTTCTAGGTGGCGCTATTGAGTCATTTTGCCATTCATATGTGTAATTCCCCAAAAATATCAAATTTTTCACCAGTCCTGATGTGTCTGCCAAATTTGGTGAGTTTTTGAGCATGTTTAGGGGGTCAAATTGAGGTTCAAAGTGGCGTAAGAAAAATAAAGAAACCGCCAAACAAACCGCCAAACAAACCGCCAAACCGCCAAAGAAACACTAGAAGAACAATAGGGTCCTACGCACTGTAGTGCTTCGGGCCCTAATTATAATTGTACATGTGGATTCCATGTCTTTTCAGTTCTTCTAAAACCAATAATCCAAGTAATTCAACCTTTGTTTTTATCTTTTATATGATTTATAGCATTATACGTGTGTCAGACTGCACACAATGAGATTTATCTACTTCTAGCCATGGTTGTGCTGTTTCCATAGAGGTGCAGAACTTTATATTGCAGGGGGAAAAAAACAAGCCTGCAATGAATAAAAGTGTGACAGCAGCACAAAACACCCAGAAAGTGCTTGGGGTTCAGGGGGGTTATGGCAGGCTTGAGGTACAAACAGATGGGCAACGCAGCTCTATCTGTATGAAAACAATGGTTCAGCAGCTGCGGAGTGATTTGTCAGGTTTCCAGTCACAGGGCACGGTGCCGCATAATGAACAAGGAAACATACAAATCAAACAGACAGCTCCGATAGTGACATAGTTGGCAGAGATGGATTGTCAGGATGCTGGAGAATAGGGAGTAAGTTAGAAGACGTGTTTATTGGGGATGTTAAAGTGTACAAAGAGCATTTTAATGAGACAAAGACAGATGGGTTGGTGGTAGGTGCAAAATATAATCAGGCTACTTCAGATCTTTACAGTTTAATGTTAATGTGACACATATAGGAGGCCTTCCTCACTCTGACTCTTTCTTTTAATCCTTTCTCTCTTTCTCAGTTTCCCAAATGGACAGTAACGGGCTCTTTCCCATTCCCACCTCCTCATTATCCGATTTCCCCTGTCACATTGGCTTATTGCCACTTTCCCTGAAAGAGGGAGAGGAGAAGAGGGAAGTGTCGATTTAAAATGGCGGGAAGCCTTGGCAGCTGCCACGGCCTGCTCTGTTTCCAAGTGCGTTCACACCTCAGATTGTGTGAAAATGAGAGAGAGAGAGGAAAGACAGAAAACACACCCACGGCCTTTGACCCTCCTCCTCCTCCTTCTCCTCCTCCTCCTCCTCCTCCTCCTCTTCCTCATCCTCCTCCATCATCCTCTCCATCTGCAAATATTGGATTCAGCTCTCAAAGTTTGCTCCCACATTTGATCCCGGTTCTCCCGTCCTGGGATTAAGTGACGTTTTGTGTATACGTGTGTGTGTGTGTGTGTGTGTGTGGGTGTGTGTGTGTTAGAAGGGCAGCCTCCAACACTCCTGCCTATCAAACAGTTTCCATAGCAACCTCTAAGGAAAGTTTAGCAGGTACAGGGACGTTGAGGCTCAGAGGAGCCATCACCCTGTGGCCTTGGAATAAACTGCCCGACGCTGGCTGACTTTAATGAGACGGGAGGAGGTTTGATGGAGGCCTGTCATGGTGTGCTAACAGAGCGACTCATGGGGAAGGTGAGGGACACAGCGAAATGTTGGATGAGTGACAGAGAGAGAAAGGAGACATTGGTAAATGGCCCTCACATATTCTTTAACCTTAAACTCATGATTTGAATAAGACCTGGGTAATATTTCATTTTCATCAGAATCAAATAGAACAAGAGCAGTAAAACACTATGTTGTAGAAGGCACATGTGCAATTTACTCTCGTTTTTAAAAAATTTCAAACAAAGATATAAAGAGGCAGGCTCACACATAGCTGCCCAGCATTAGATTTGCCGGCTTAAATGACAGATTTGATCAGCAGTAGCAAAGTTTTAAAACCACGTTACCTTAACGTAATGTCATTTGGTTGAAAATGCCATTTCTGATTGAGTTTTTAATGATTTCAGCTGACTTATTTTTAAATAAGAAGCCTGTAAAGTCTCCTAAAAATCCATTCACTGGCTAGATACATGATGCTAAAATACAGAGGCTAAAGCATGTCCAGAGTCCAAAAGTGCAGAGGGTGATGTCAGCAAGGCCGAATAAACAACATGTCCTAGCAGGACTTCTTCCATAAACATCCACCCATCCATCATCTATACACCGCCTAATCCTCTGCAGGGTCATGGGGAAGCTGGAGCCCATCCCAGCCAACTCGGATGAAGGCAGGGGACACCAGCCCATCGCAGGACCACATAGAGACAGACAACCAATTGTCCATTCACACCTATAGACAATTTAGAATCATCAGTTAACCTCAGCATGTTTTTGGACTGTGGGATGAAGCTGGAGTACCTGGGGAAAACCCACGCTGCACAGGGAGAACATGCAAACTCCACACAGAAAGATCCGAGGCGTCCTAACCGGGATGCGAACCAGGGATCTTCTAGCTGTGAGGCAACGCTGCTAACCACCGAGCCACCATGCAGCCCTCGTCCATAAACATTGTACAGAAAATGGGAATTACATAGTAGGGGTGCAAATTTTGAGTAACTCTTTTAACTGATATTTGCCAGTGTTATCAGTTAATAATCAGCTAACTGATACCACGGAAATGAATTCAGCGGGATCAGGACAGGATCTCAAGGCGGAGTCGGAGTGAAGAGGCTGTCCTGTTTGGGAACCTCTGAATCACATCTGCTCTCTGCAGATAAAGTTGTTGATGTGCATGGGAGCAGTTTGCCGATGAGTGTGAAGCAGCCGGAGAAGCTCCAAGTCTGATTCCATAGTTCTCTGAGTTGTTGCCCCAGTAGAGGGGACTTTAGGTATCTCAGGATTTGTTCATGGGTAATGGGAAAATGGAGCATGAGATAGACAGACAGCTTGGTGTAGCATCAGCAGTAATGTGGGCCAGTGGTGGTGAACAGGGAGCTGAACCAGAAGGCAAAGATCTTGATTTACCAGTTGATCTATGATCCAAGACTACAGTATGTTCAGGAGCTGGGTACTGGGTACTGCTGGGTAAGGAACTCAGATTTCCGAAGTAAATTTGGAGTAGAGTCACTGCGGAAGGATTATATATCTCATCTGGCTTGGGATGCCTTGGGTTACCCAGAATTAGCTGGAACATAGCTGGGGAGAGGGACGTCTGGAATGACATGCTTAGCCTGTAACACTGCAACCTGACCCTGGATAAGAGGAAGAAAATGGATGGATGGATGGATGGATGTACAGTACTGTAGCATGGAGCAGTATTTTTGAAAAAAGCAAAGTTTCTTTATGTGATCCTGTACACCCACCATACTTATAATAGTTGATCTGTTGGTCATGCTCAGATAGTGATACAGCAGAATGAAGTAGAAGGTCCATTTCATCCCCAATGCCACTTAGTTTTTTTTTTACAGGCAGAAATAAGTCTGGTTTGGTGGATCAATATGACTATGAAGGGAATACCCTGACATTTGTTCACTGTTCTTCCCCCACATACATACATACAATGCAAAATGACAACCAAAGAGGGAAAAATCCCTGAGGTCTAAAGCTTGGGGACCTCATAGCTGGCTGTGGGCCTACTTAAAGGAGTACTCCAACAATTTAGTCATGACCTTCTCAGATATTCTGACTTTTAGTACAGAGCATGAACATGTTGCAAAAATGCTTCATCCCACAATTCCCATCATGCAGCTCAGCTGTGTCTTCCACTACACCAGAGCTCTGGAGGGCATTGTGCAAAAACAATATAATACTATAATGATGTAAAAAAAATTATAGTATAAAGTAATATAAAAAATATAAAACTATTTTACAGGCTGAGTAGTACCTGCTAACCAAGTAAACTGAAGATTGTGCTATCTAATGTTAATTTGAATACCTTTGTATTCAATTATCTGATGGTTCCTAGGGTCACCTATGTACAGTTAGGTCCATAAGTATTTGGACACTGACACAATTTTCAGCATTCCAGCTCTGTACAACACCACAATGGATTTGAAATGAAACAATCAAGATGTGCTTTAAGTGCAGACTTTGAGCTTTAATTTGAGGGCATTTACATCCAAATCAAATGAACGGTGTAGGAATTACAATACATTTTATATGTGCCTCCACCTTTTTAAGGGACCAAAAGTATTTGGACAATTGGTTACTCAGCTGTTCCATGGCCAGGTGTGTGTTATTCCCTCATTTTTTCATTTACAAGGAGCAGATAAAAGGCCTGCAGTTCATTTCAAGTGTGGTATATTCATTTGGAATCTGGTGAGGTCATCTCTCAATATGAAGTCCAAAGAGCTGTCACTATCAGTGAAGCAAGCCATCATTAGGCTGAAAAATCAAAATAAACCCATCAGAGAGATAGCAAAAACATTAGGTGTGGCCAAATCAACTGTTTGGTACATTCTTAAAAAGAGAGAACGCACTGGTGAGCTCAGCAACGCCAAAAGACCTGGAAGACCACGGAAAACAAGTGTAGTGGATGACAGACAAATCCTTTCCCTCATTAAGAAAAACCCCTTCACAACAGTTGGCCACATCAAGAAAACTCTCCAGGAGGTAGGTGTATCTGTGTCCAAGTCAACAATTAAGAGAAGACTTCACCAGAGGAAATACAGAGGTTTCACCACAAGGTGTAAACCATTGGTGAGCCTCAAAAACAGGAAGGCCAGATTAGAGTTTGCCAAGAAACATCTAAAAGAGCCTGTGCAGTTCTGGAACAACATCTTATGGACAGATGAGACAAAGATCAACTTGTACCAGAATGATGGAAAGAGAAGAGTATGGAGAAGGGAAGGAACTGCTCAAGTTCCAAAGCATACCACCTCATCAGTGAAGCATGGTGGTGGTAGTGTAATGGCGTGGGCATGTATGGCTGCCAGTGGAACTGGATCTCTTATATTTATTGATGATGTGACTGCTGACAAGAGCAGCAGAATGAATTCTGAAGTGTTTCGGGCAATATTATCTGCTCATATTCAACCAAATGCTTAAAAACTCATTGGACGGCGCTTCACAATGCCGATGGACAATGACCCGAAGCATACTGCGAAAGCAACCAAAGAGTTTTTAAAGGCAAAGAAGTGGAATGTTCTGCAATGGCCAAGTCAGTCACCTGACCTGAATCCAACTGAGCAGCATTTCACTTGCTGAAGACAAAACTGAAGGGAAAATACCCAAAGAACAAGCAGGAACTGAAGACAGCTGCAGCAGAGGCCTGGCAGAGCATCACCAGGGACCAAACCCAGCGTCTGGTGATGTCCATGAGTTCCAGACTACAGGCTGTCATTGACTGCAAAGGATTTGCAACAAAGTATTAAAAAGTGACAATTTGATTTATGATTATGTTAGTTTGTCCAAATACTTTTGGTCCCTTAAAAAGGTGGAGGCACATATAAAATGTATTGTAATTCCTACACCGTTCATCTGATTTGGATGTAAATGCCCTCAAATTAAAGCTCAAAGTCTGCACTTAAAGCACATCTTGATTGTTTCATTTCAAATCCATTATGGTGTTGTACAGAGCTGGAATGCTGAAAATTGTGTCAATGTCCAAATACTTATGGACCTAACTGTACTTCCAATTGTCTATAATCAAACTGCCACATCCCAGCAAACCTGGGGCAGAGTGTCATTCCAGCACAGACCCCCTGCTTGGTTTCTGGTGGATCAGAGACCTTGAGGAGGTTATTGCAGCACTGCTCACAGTATGTAATGTGAACTGGCCTTCAACTGTCCAAAAACTCCCCATCACTTATCTGGACCTTTATCCTCTACAGGACAGCAGGGGGCTGGATGTTATCCCAGCTCACATGTGGACACGAGGCAGGAGGCAAAACGCCCTGTACAGTTCAGCAGTGGATTACAGGAGCTGACACATACAGAACATTCACTTTCACACTTGCGTGAAATTTAGAGCCACGCAGACACAGAGTGAACATGCCCCATCTGACTGCCGGATTTAAACACAGGACCTTCTTGCTGTGAGGCTGCAGCTCCAAGCGTTGTGCCACCATGTTGCAAATCAAACAAAACAGCTCAGGCCAGACATAATCACAGCTGGAGAAAGTGGTGGTTATAAATAAAATGTGTTTTTCACATTTGATACCCAGCAAACAACCCAAAAACACAGTCAGTAACCACAGATCAGGACAGAAGATGAGTGCATTCAGCCTCAGCGTCGTCGACAGAATGCTTTTCCATACATCGCCAATGTTTAACACACTGTCTGTGTGTGGCGGGGAGACAGAGTATATAAACAGTCTATCAGGGGCTGAGTCTGCACAGTGCATACATCACAGACAAAAGACGCCCAAAACACTGACAGGTCCAGTAATTGCATTCAGTGGATCATAAAATTGCATGAATTGCATCATTCTTGCCCCGATGATGGGGGAGGAGGCGAGGGGATGCAGTTCGGCCTGGGTTTGAATGCTCAGCGCGTTCCAATGCAGCTTCAGTTAATTAAAAACTAAGGGGCGCTTTGTGCATAGCAATGCGTCACCTCGGCACTGGCCTTCAACGAAAGTCTACCGTGTGAGGAGTTTCACGGGGCTATTTACTTTTCTCTCCAAGCCACAGCCACAGACTCCATTAATTGCTTGCGCCCTCATCTGTGTAAATATGGTGGACACACATGGGTGTTTACAGCGCTGAATAATTTTGTCCACTGCAAGTGCATCCTCAGAGAGGCAGCAGCTGTGTGTGTGTTTAGGATGCAACACGGCAGTTTACCTTGACCCACAAACCAACCGCAATTACGGTCTTCAAGAGCAAACTGTCATTAAAGATGTACCATCAGGAATGTTTGCCTGTTTATTCAGCTGAGCGGCATCTCCCAGCACAATCACCACACACAGCATGGAATATGAATACCTCATTGATCCTTGTATTGATTGAGAAATACCCTCTCTTCAGATCCATATCAGGGATTTTGTATGCAGGACCAAGCATTAGTGCTCACTAAGTGCTGCAGCCAAGGCGGCCATCTTGTCTTTGATTAGAGCTGAGTGAGAGATGATGACTGACTGGGTCGCTCCACAACATAGGTGCAATTTGTACTGCATGCTAACAAGTCGGACCTAGTCTCACTACTTAAATCAATGCATTTTTGCAAAATAAGAAAAAAAAACAAATTTACTGATTTAGATAAAACATTTCAGTTCCAAACATTATTTTGATGGGTTAGGTTGACACAATAACATTGTTAATGGCATCAGCTTAATATTGTATGGAATTTAAGTTCAAATTTCTGCATTTGTTGACTTAAAACAAAATTTAAGTTAAGGTAACTTAATGAAATTGGCTTCATGACCACAATTTTTAACTTTGAGTTCACAATTTTAAGTCTTATTCCCTACTCCTCCACTTAACATACCTGGTTATGTTAGGACTGTGTGTTCAAGTACCTATAAACTGACCAATATAATACAAAGAACATTTCAAGGTGAGTTTGATTTGTTTTTAAAAATGCAGCTGATGATGCTATATTTAGTGGTGAAATATGACCATCTTACCAAACTTGCATATGGCATACTAACAGATAGGAATGATATATCTGTTTAATATTTAATCTGTGCAGTCAAGGAGGTCTTGTTATTTATACCGTGGGGAGAAAAGACTTGACTGAGGTTTTTCTGAATCAAGTAACTGTCAACTTCAGCACAGCACATAGCACTTGTCTTATTGACAAGCCCTTTGGTTCCAACAGACCCCTATGGAAATGGCCTGATTACTGTAATCAAGTACACAACACTTAAAAAGTTGAAAAGCACTCAGAGACCACATACCATCCACCAAGCAGCTCATTTCACCCCATATTGGGATTTACACCCAGAAATAATAGTCCTAGGATTGTTTTATCTACATTATTAGATTCCCTGAACCAGAAAACAAACCCTTAGCATTTTGATTCACATTGATATCATCATTAGTTCAATAGTTATTCACCAGAATCTCTTTCTTGGTAATGGTGGTTTCTTCTGGATCCAGCTCCATAGCTGTTGATTCTACAACAGATCTGTTGGATCCTCCTGATTCAGCAGAGTCTCAGCTACATGTTGGTGTTGGCTGCATGTCTGGATCTTCTTCTGTTACCTTACAGTGATGACCATTCCATAGGCCCTCTAGTTTTTCCTGTTCTGGATCATAGTATCCGGAATTTTGCCCAGATCTGGATCAAACTTTGAGATGTTGTAGAAATTAGCGGGAACTAATCCTGTATTTTTTGCCAAGCAGTCTGGACATTTGTTGTGGAGTTACATGAACATATGCATGCACATGGCCCTATCTCCCAATGCTAAAGAATCCTGCAAAACACTCCTGGATCCAGACGGTGATCCAGATCACCACCAAGATCTAATCATCTGTTCCTCGTCCCATTATCCACCTTTCCTGAACATTTCATCAAAGTCTGTTCATAACTTTTTGTATAAAGTTGCTAACAGACAGACAAACAGATAAACGCCGGCAGAAACATAACCTCCTTGGCAGAAGTAATTATTTTTAAATAACATGGAGGTACTACTGTGAACAACTCAAGAACTTGTGCTTTTGCTACTTATGTTTAAAAAAACAATTATTACATAATTAAAAATACCTTTGATTGCAGTTTATAAACTAATTCCCCTCACTGAGTAGTTTGTTGGTTGAACATAATTGAATTAGAAGCTATCATAACTAAAACGAAAGGATTCAAACAGTTGTGCCATTTTATTTTTTATTTTTAACCTTAAAGATGAGGGGCATATCCAGCTCATTTTAAAGATTTCCCTTTTAAATTTAGTCAGAATCTCTCTACAGAGAATCTTTGGATTGTCAAACTGCCAAAACCCAGAAGGCAGAAAGGAAATTGTTCATACTGCCTGCTTTTACATCAATTAAGACTTGCAAGCAGCAGTGACTCATAAGTTACATAGAGGTTACAACCTTCCCTGTGATTGGTGCAGAGTTTAGAGGAATATCGGCAGGCTCCACTTAGAGATTTTAAAAGGCTGCAAACTCCTTTGTATGTTTTTCCCATGTCTACAATCTATGAAGTGGTTTTGAAGCTCACCCTTTGTGCCAAATGGCATACTTTGTCTGGTTAGTTTTACTACAGCTTCCCCTACAAAGGTGTTGCATGCAGCCTACATACAACACACTACCTCCTGCATCCTAATATTGCAACTGAAGCTTTGGGTGTCTTGCTCATACATCCTTCACAGTCTGCATTATCAAACTGCCTGCTCGTGCGCCCTCGTAGGCTCGAGCTTGTTACTCAAGTGAGACACCATGACGAATGTGAGGTACCTTCCACTGTGCTGATGATTGTGTTTTCAGAATGGCCAGGAAAGGTTGGTGGCTTTCAAACTGCAAAATGAGACCAAATGTACTACATACATCCTGGTATTTTTGTCATTTCACATGCTATGTATTGGGGAATCATAGATCTTTTTTGACATATTATAGTATGGGTGATGGAACGCATCCTCAGTGGGGTGACTTCTTCTAACTCCCAGCTGACCAAAGATTCATTCAAACTTCTCTTGGCATTGTACTGAACTATGACAGCACCTTCACTAAACTTAACTTTAACCCTTGATACAATTTTAATGACTGAGTTATTTTAAAAAATCACCCATAGTACGGCTGTTATGAACAGGAAACGTAGAGTACCAGGCTACAAACATGTTTATTTCTGATGTAAAGTTGGACATTTTAATGGGGCTTTATGGTAACTGACTGGCTTTTAGAGCAAGCCTCAAGTGGCCTGTGGAGGAACTGAAGTTTTTAGCACTTACATGTTAGCTTCATTTTTCAGCATCGAACACTGGGGATTTCTAAAAAAGCAGCAAATATATATATATATATATATACCACCTTGATCCTCCCCTAAGTATGCTAATACTCTGGGGGATGCTAAAGGCTTCTATGATCTGACTCCCTAATATTGCATTTCAGATCCAGGCATCATAGTCCATCCATCTGGACCATCCAGCGTAGCATTCATCTGCAAATGCCTTCATGTACTGTACTTCTGAACCAGTTCCCAACGTTTCTCTTTGTGAGCTCTGGTTGGGGAAGTGGGGGGTTGGAATGCAGCATTATGCACAACTGCCAGGCTCTAGAGGATTCTGCATCAAGGGGCTGTTGGGACTCCAGAGAAAACCAGCGCTTTCAAACACCTCATCAGTGGCTTTTTTTTTTACAGCTGCCCTTTCAATGTGGAAACTTTGCTTGATAAGCCTTTATCTGACCAAATAAATCTGTGCTCTGAATCAGTTACAGAACTTCAGTTTTCACATTATATCAGTGGCCTCTTGCAAGACATTGCACTATTCTACACTTCTTTTATCTTCAAAAAGCTCTTTCTTCTTCCCCATACTGCAGGAGACTTGTGACCTTAATAATGTGTAACAACCTTTTTAAGTGTATTCTGTTTAATTAAGATCACCAGGCGAACTAATTAACAGCCCTGTCTGAAATTGATTCCAGTTATCTCAAGGAAAGAGAGACACAGAGGGAAGTGAAGCTTTGCAAAAGTTCAGTCAGGAAGATTAGTCATTTATACTTTCTCTCTCACTTTGCTTTTTGCACTCTTAACTCATCTCATCAGCTGACTGAAGACATTTACCCCTCAGTTATACCAATCAGACTGTGCCACAACCTCAGTCTGTGAGCCAATCATATTGCTACTGTCTCCCGCCTTAGCTTTGGTGTTTGCAGGAATATGTAAGTATGTTAGTTTATCTGTTTATTGTGCACCAAGCTGACATGCTACTCTGCTGGTCATTGACCCTTCAGTGCATCCTGCTGACCTTACTCATGTAATTCCTGATTATTGCTGGCCTCATTGTGTTTCTCCTGCTTCCCTATTCTCTAACTCGCAATGGAGTCTCACCACCAAAGAGTGTCAAATGAATAATGTAATTATTTTTTGAGCCTCTTGCTTATTTAAGTCCTTCTTGATACAAAATAAAGTAGCTAGCAAAGGCATTCACAGAAAAACAAAATATCTATTTTACTGAAATGTTACATGCATACCAGCTTATGCACAGCATACATCATCATACTACAACATTTAGTCATTGGCTGCAAACAGTTCTCAAATATGCACTATTTTGTCCGGTTGGGTAATGTTAGGAAAGTACTGAGCATTTTTCTAAGTGTGTATATTAAAACTATCAGCCCAGTTTCACACCACAGTGGATAACAGCAACTTTGGTCCAAGCGCAAAACATATTAGGTTCATAAATAAAGCAGAACAAGTGTGAGAAGCTTACCTGTTTAAGGTGCTACTGTCATGGTGGGACCTGTAACCAAAGGAAAACAGCTTGAGGAAGCAAACAATGGCAGAAAACAGTGACTGATATTATATGGAAAATCAGTTGTATTAGTGTCTGGGTGAAAGTCCTGTGTTTAATGCCACCACTACCCCTCAAGCTGCTGATGTGAAGTCAAGAAACCTCGCAAGTCACATGATTTAAACCTGGAGGTCACATGACATGGATGCAGACCAATAGCAAAATAAGTCAACATTTAAATTCAATTTTACAGTCTTTATTGTGAAACTAATATGTTTTGTGTGTAGACTGTATTTCAAGCGGGACCAACCCTCCACACCATCACAAATAGGTTTCCTGATGTTGAAGCTCAGTGTGGTTGCTCTGTCTGTTGCCATGTAAACCTTTCCAGACCATGGACTTTCCTATAACAGCAACAACCTGTCACTTAAAATGGCTACTATCTTTATTATGCATGGCTTTATGCCTTAATGCAGTTTAAACAGATAAGTTATATAAAAATTCACCACTGTTCATTTGCCATTATTGGGGAAATTAGTCATAAAGACCAAAAGTGTTGTGTGCCAGGATGTAAACATGTTTATTTCTGCTGTAAAGTTAGTCATTTTAACAAGGGGGTCTATAAGCATTGGCCTCCTTTTGGGGAAAGCTTCAAGTGGCCATTGGAAGACCTGCTGTTTCTTGCATGTTGGCACTGGCTTCACCTTTAAACACCTAGAGGCTGCTGCTTGGTTCTCTGCTGCAGAGCAAATGAGCTATCGCACATTTTTTTTGGTGTGAGACTGAGCTGGAACTATCACTGGCAGGAGAAAATCCAATCCATACAATCTAACTGACTGCTGATGGTCGGGACTTAGAGATGTTTCGTGCCACAGCGCATCCACAAGAAATGAACAAGCATCTGATGATTGGGCTGCATGCAGAGAAGATGCAGAACAACAGTATGAACACACAGGAAGTTTTAATGAGTTCTCCCAGTATATCCTGTGCTGCCTCTTTGAACTGTCAACCCCAGCATGCTTTACATGTTTTATTCAAAGCTGAACTATAGAAGGAGAAACACTCGTGTTGTTTATCCATTCCGCTCACAAGCTGCGTTGACAGTATGGAAGCGCCATGCATTTTAAATACAGTTAATAGCACATGGACAGAAGGAGAAGCAGCTTTCTTAACCTTAAAACTAGGACATCAGTTATATAATATACAGATTTGACAGTGACTTTATCTTTAGAATATGTACCACCTTGATTTTTTCCCTTTGATTTTCACATACAGCATGTACAGCGTGTAGAAGAAATGATTATGATTAATGATTGTGTGAAGCTTATTATCCTCTGGGGCATTCTTTACTGTGATTATGGGCACTTGAGTGTTACATATAATAGCTGTTAGCAGAGGTCAGATGAAGAGCTCCCTCCAGCCTTCAGCATTAAGCTGTTTGTCTGTCTGACTGTCTGAGCAATCAAGTGGGCATTGTGCCTCAGCAAATATAAGACGGCTATCGCTACATTGAGAGCGTAAAAAGCAAAGACTCTTTTAGTTTCATTGATCTGCAAAGAATTACACGTAAAAGTGGGTGACAAATATACTTGTCTCCTTGTGCACGATCATTTAGAGACAGCTTGTTGCGAGATCATTTTGGTAAAGCCGCAATAATAACCTCTAACCTCCTTCATGGCACCTAAATTGAATTTACTCTCTGCACTGTTTCAGCTGGATCAAGTTCAGTCATCGCATCACTCTTGTATGGTAAAAGCTGTCCCCATTTTCTGTACCGCAGGTTGGAAGTGGTTCTCTCCAGCTTCCCCAGCGAGCGGTGATATTTTAATTAATATGTTAATGAATATATATTAGGATGGCAGAGTGGAATAGCACTGTCGCCTCCCTGTTCTCCTTGTGTCTGCATGTGCTTGTGTTCCCTCCATTCCAAAGCCCTTACAGAAATGATCTAAATGAGTGGTAGCTTGTCATGATTTGACATTGACAAAAGTATCCGGCATCCACTATTCCCTAGTCCTAATTTAACAGAACAGATGGGTTGCTTTGGTTTGTTGCTGTAACCTATTATTTTAAATAATGCAACAAATGGAAGTGGCATGGAAAAAAATGTTAAGGCTAGGAATGTTTATCAGTCGGTAATTGATTCATTGCTGTTATAAATGATATAAAACAATAAATATAATATGAATTAACCAAAACAAAAATAAATCAATCGATAAGGCAAACCATGAAGGACACGCATGTTGGAAAATGTATTGCATATTAGCTGTAGTGCCTGGTTATGCCACTGGGTGGAGTATCTTAATTATTAATACTGTAACAACCAGCAGAGGCAGTCACTCGGACTATAGGCAGTTCCATGTTGTCAAGCAGAGAGCATTGTTGGGGCTCAGCTAGCAACGGGGCACCATGACAAAGACTTCTACTGGGGTCAATAGCTTATGACTCGCACCTACAATTTCAAGACAAGTCACCCACTTGATGATTATTCAATTAACAATTATTCATTGACAGTGCTGCTGACTGTTGATTAAGATAATTATTTAAAATTTGCATTCCTAATAGAGACCTTTAACCCAATATTTTCTAATACACAACTTTCAATCACTGCAACTAAGCACTTTCTGTAGCTCTTCATGAAACCTAACTTCCAGTTTCAGCTCTTTACAGAGGTTATGCACTGTTTTTGAGGGTGCGTGGTCTTTCAGTCCAATGGAATTGTCGTGCAACAACTAAATTCATTGACCAAATTTACTTCCACATAGGGCATCTTTCCACTACAGTAGTTTGGGCATTCTTGAGGTGTGCAAACATTGACAGTATTGGCCCCCTAGTCGGCACATTCACCCTCTCTATTGCAAAGCAACTTTGACAGTTTCATTAACTCTGAATGTGCCAAAAACAACAACAAAAAATAGCAATAGAATTCATTTTTCATAGCTCCGACTAATGATGGCTTGTTATGTTAGCCTTTATGCCTTTACATTGTTGATGGTAATGTTAGAAAGGAGAAGAGACAGCAGAAATAGTGGCGTTCATTGAACACTGAGTAGCATTATCTTCTCTGAGTTTAACCAATAAGCAGTGAGCAAGCAGGCTTTTCATTTTCTCCAGAGTTTCCTAAAAAATTCCCCAGAAAAAGGTTCTACACAGGCAATTCTTGTAGTCAGAGTATGCACAAAGGTTCAGGTCACATTTAAACGACCCACAAGTTCAGTGTAATAGGACGTATCCATACACAGAGTAGTCAGTTTATCTCTTTCCAAATTAAGAAACCCTATTATTGATCTAGATGTGGGCACAGACTGTATACGAAGGAAGGACGTAGCCTGCAGGTCTGAAAAGTGAATCCAAAGGCAGAAGTGCCTTAAAACTGTGTTCTATCTAATGGCCAGCAGGGGGAGACCATTGGTTGCAAAAAGAAGTTCAACTGTATAGAAGTCAATAGGAAAATGACCCTACTTCTGACTTAATTTGTTACTTCAGTATTCATTTCTCCATTGAATTTATGGTCTCAATCACCAGTTTTAAGTCTCTTTCAATATAGCATAGTGTTCATTTTTTAAATGATGGTCTCATTTAGACAAAATTAGACAATAAGGCAAGATATGATTGATTCCTCACTCATTATGTCGACAATGGCAGTGGGCAAATGTCAAACTTAAGTCTTCAAAATGGAAATCCACAAACCATTGTGTGACATTATGATGGTTACATTTCTCTTATATATATACAATGTATGCACTTATTGGGAAAATAAAGTTTGACAGTATTTGTGCTATCCAATCTGAAAAATGTAAGGGTCACATGATGCTTCTGTCTCTTCCCTTAGACGTTCAACTCAGGACTAACTGCTTCAGAATGCTCCACTGTTTTCTTCTCATCCTTTCTTGAACATTCATGGTAGGTTTTGGGTCATGATCTTATTGGAGTAGCCATAACTTGTAACTTAAGTCTCTCTGACACTGGGCAGTATGTTTTACTTTGTGGCTTCTTTATTTCTCTCTTTCAAAGGTGGCATCTTGCTGGGTTTCTTCCATGGAGTCTGGAGTGTTTGACCTCAGGTCAGCTTGTATGTGTCTTCCTACTTTTTGCTGGGTCTTTTTTTCACTATTTGAACTATCTTTCTTGTCAGTCTGGGGTCAGTTTTCCTCTTGCGAACACATGTATGTAGGTTGGCTACAGCTTCATACATCAAAGACAATGAGGAGCTGGCCTCACACATGATCTCAAGAAAAAACAACTGTTCCTCTCTGTACTGCATAAAGACACATTTCCGGCCAGTCCCCTCCTATGAGGGTTGAAGTAACTGGTGGTAGTCCAAATCAAGCATTTGAACAATTACACATTTTTGGTCATGCTGCTCTGTACTGCAGCACATACATTTAAATCAAGTAATGGATAAAACATTTAAGTTTTCATGGCAGATATTTTGGCTTGTCATAATAGGGAAAGCACAGGTATATTATTGATGGCTATCATTCGCTTAAGGGAGGTCCTGGGTTGCAGGGGAATACCCTAAAAAATAACCTCATTTTCCTAAACACTTTTATGTCCCTTGATAGAAAATGTCATAAAGTCAAAGAATAATAATTTATAAGGGCACTGAAAAAGACAACCCCAGAGCCAAGAGAATCATACTACACTTGGATGCTGTTGACATGGGTCTGTCATGGGTGGTCCATCATTTTGGATGGTGGTGCCACAAGGGATTGTGGGATAGCATTACCTCCTTTCATAAAGGATGAAGAATTATTCTAAAGGAAATATGGAATGAACCAGTGGAGCTCCTTTTGTTAGCTTTTAGGGAATCTGAAAAATTGTCATCTTAGCCGCTAGATACTTTTGGGTCATTTCACCTTGTTAGGAACCTTCTTAAGCAAGAAAGACTATTTGACGACAGACCTGATTTACTTACTTATTCTGATTCACTGTGTTGACTTACTGGAACACCTAATGGAACTGAGTCAGCATGGAAACACCTGTGTTTTTTCCACTGTGACAACTCACAATGTCTGCTGTGAAAAAGGTCAACATAGAATGAACTGTGTGGGCGGTGTAATCCTTTTAACACTCTGATCTGGTCATGAAATTTTCTCTAGATTGTTGAGAAGGAAACATGTTCGCTTACATCCTGGAGAGCATTCTTTACAGGTCCTGTAAACAAAGTAATTGTAGACGGACTTGAGAATTATTGTATCTTAATGTACATCCAAGGTCCACACCACAGAGATCTTAATGCTTTTGAATAGCTCAGAGTGCTTGAAGAGTCTGTGTGGTGGTTCACTGTACGTCCACAGGTTAACAAGCTGGCTGCAGACATTTCTGCCTACAGGACTGCCTTTATAATGCAGTCTACAAGACATACTATGCATCCTAATGTATACAAAAATAGGTCACAGGTAAAAAAAAACAACAATAATTCTGCAAAATCAATCTAAACTGGAGGATATTCACACCACAAAAGAAGTAATATAGACTTTCAAAGAAGCTTTGGATGAGATGTCAACAGAGCTGATTTGACCATTAACATTAGACCAGGGTGAGTTTTCTGTAATACATTGCTGACATGGTTAGTGAGTGACAATTATCTGACTAAATCCAAATTAGTCTGATAGCATTTCACTTGAAATGAAAAAGAAAGTCTGAACTTATGACAAAGTAAAATGATCATACATGTCAGGATTTTTAGAATCACTGATCACACATTATATGTAAATATCATTAGGGTTACGTGGTCAAATCATCACAATAAAATGCATCACTTCAGTCAGTACTGATAATTACTGATAATTTTTAGTGACCTATTTTTAATAAAGGCCATGAGAGGTGGGCTTGGACCAGACAGAGACCCTGCAAGCGCTGTTCCCAGATGTCAAGTCCATCAGTCCTTGGAGCAGACCACCCCATCGTTTAAGTGAAGGTGGTGGTGGACACAGGGTCATGGATGTTTCTAGACCATGAGGATCAGTCTCTGCCTGCCACAGTCTCCACCTGGAGAAGCCGGTGGCTGTGGATGAGCGGAGGCCTAGGTAGCCACGGATCAAGGCGACTCAAAAGAACTTCATGGAAGCCATGTGGAGAGCAATGAAGGGAGAAAGGGCTCCATTATCGAGGTGTGGTAGACCGTTTATTAGCTGTAGATGGAGCACACTTATGGATTGTTCATGCAACCAAACTTTGCTTTTTTATTTTGTGTCCTTGTGTTTGCATCTGATGCATTTAAAGTGAACTATCTGAAATTCTATTGAGCAATTCAGTGTCTGGTACAGATCACTATTGTTTTATCACCCAGGCATATTTATAGCATAAATAATATAATTGTTGCTCATCTGCTTCTGTGTTTTACACACATAAAGGGAATTTTCTTTACCATTGAATTATTTTCTGCTAATCCATAAGACCATGTCTACCAGCTTCAGCAGCTTTAGAATGAACCCAGCTGCCTCTGATATATCTCAGACACACAGTAGTTTTAAAGTCTCATTATTATCTTCTTCTCTTGCATGGTCTTTTTTTTTTACTTGTCATGTTGAGAGACAACTCTACCTTACTCTAAACAGCATCTCTCAATCAGCTCTGAGCCATGTGGGAGCTCTATTGTACCTGAACTAATGTTGGAATGACACTCCGCTGCCTAAGAAACATTCAGTAGCTACGTGTCCAGCTGCTTCTGAACCTGGCAGTTTGGTCGCCATGTGTTTTTTGCAGTATTCATTAATGTCCTTCAGGCTGAATGTGCTGAAGCACGTAGCCTGAAACTGTGGTCTGGACTGTTTGTTCTCTTCATGGCCTACACCAGTCTGCTCCATGGCCCTGGAAAAATCTGCCATGTTTCTTCACAGGCCCAAACGGAGGAGACATTTTTTAACATCAACTACAAACTAACAAAGACTTCATAACAGGCTGCTATTTTTCTCCCCAGAACAGTGTTCTCATAGTCTTTCTCTGCCACAGTAAAGATAACGAGAAAACAAATGCATCACTGCTGAACAAAAGCAATTGCTCTCTTTTTATTCAGCGAGGAAGACAAAAGAGTTATTGACAGGCAAAGAAAAAGGGCCGGGGTTTTACTGTTACACAGCGCTCCTGGTTTTCAACCAAAGACTGAGCACGCTGCAGACAGGAAGCCTCTGGCAGCCATCTGCTTTTCCATGAATTTATCTAATGTTGCAGCATTGAGAGGTAATGAAAGCCCCGGCCATGTCCATGAAAAGGACATACTCTTGGGAAAGAATGCACGACAACCTTGTTCTGAGCAATTTGTCTCCATTAAAAAAAAATCAACAGGCGGCTCAGTGAATAAATCAAAACCTGATCGAACATCCTTCATGCCAGACGCCCACGTGCGTTTTGTCATCCCTTGCAGCCATTTAATAAAACAAAGACTTCTCTGCAACCTTTGAGTGTTGCGATTTCCATGGCAACCACATGTACCGTGGCCATAAGGTTTTGTGAATGCAGCCCAGATTTCATGGAGGGTCACAGTGAAGCGCAGCCGAGTAGGGCAAGCATGTGGAAAAACATGCTTCATATTTCAAAGGCAGATTAGATGAATTTTCAAGAAATGCTAGGGCACGGGAGCAAGACAGAGAGGGCTTTAATGTTCTGCTCTTTAATCATTCAGTCTTCTCACAGTGCTGAGAACTTAACTGATTTTATAATAGCTTGAATAATGGTAGAGTTTCCATCTTTAGCAGACTGCCAATTAGAGGTTAATCCCGATGCTCTTTATATCGCCATTTCAAGGCCGTGTTTACATGCTTTCATTTAACCTGCATAACTCTAATTATAGCATTCAAGCACATTTAAATAGACTTAAGATGTCTTCAGTTCCCCACCATTAAGAGTCCTTCTATACCTTATGTTCAACTCTACCAAATGCCTCCATATGAACACAAACAGGGACGCAGTGCTGACTGTTTAGAGGCCCACAAGTCATTTCCCAAAGCAAATGTCTCATGCATGAATGACTTCACTAACAGCGTCATTATCATATTCATCTGCAAGTCAAAAAAAAAGTCTGTCAGATAAATTACAGCAATCCTATACGATGAAAATCTCTTACACGGCTAAATTCAATCACTATGGATTAGTAGATTGCTGAATTTAAGTCAACATGAGTGTAGTCGCAATGTGGCAGGTTGAAATCAATATTTTAGGGAATAGAAATTGGTTTGTAAATTGATTAAATCCAGAGAGGAACAGCACAGAGGCAGAGATCTACCCTCTGTAAACTGATTAGAGCTGTCAGTCAGTGAAGTCACAGGATTCTCTTTGACCACAGATGAAATGGGATCTGCGCAGTCATTAAGGGGAAAGAAGCATTACGTCATCCTTCCAGTCTAATGTATTCAATCAGTCCAGAGGAGGCTCAACCGTGACTTCAGTCGAATAGGATTCTCTAGATGGCAGTCAAGCAGGTGTACAGCAGTTGTGGTTACAGTAACTGTAGACAAATCAGAGTGATGGCAAAAACTAACACTATGCAATACTGCTGTGAAGTGGATTGAAATTCAGATCTACTTCCAGACCACCACATATTCCACCAATGGTAGTTCCACGCTGTAGTTTTACAGAGGCATTATTTCATTTATTTTTCTTTTTTTTCTGAAATGTGATGACAGATTTCCATCCAAATACTTACCCATGTACAACGAAACTTAAAGCTGCACTTTACTCTGTGGATTGTGAAAGTGACAGCTTGTAGTGGTAATATTTCAGCTCCTTGTTTTGATTTCACAGAATACAGCTGTACAGTTTTGGTTGGGTCTAAAAAGATATGATAAACCCTTTATGCACTATCAGATAGTCACAGTTAGCAGCTCCCAGACTGTGTATAAAAGACGGATGTAGCCTCTGGATCAAAAAAGTGAAATCAGTTTGGAAATGCTTCCAACCTGCATTCTTCCTCATGACCAGCAGGGGGCGATACCTAAAATCTAAATATAGAAATCTATGAGAAAATGAATCTATTTCCCATGTGATCTGTTACCTCATTAAACATTTTCCTCATGTTTTTATGGTTTCAGTTGTTTGATTACTAGTCAATTGCTAGTTTCCTCCATAACAGCATGATGTTTATTTACTGAATCATGACCCCATTCTGAGGAAAATAGAAGATGATATAGATGATATAGATGTAGATAGATGTGCTTTAAGGCAGGGTTGCCATCGTATCAGCATTTATATCCACCCCTCGCTTGATATGTCTGGCAATACATCAAGCAAGATGAGAAATTCCAAACTCGAGGCTTCAGAATGGTTGTCCACAATGGTAGTGGTGTGTTGCTATAGCTACCAGTGAGAAAATAAAGCTTGTGTGCTATCCTGCAGCTCGCCAGCCACATAGCCCAGCTGGCTATATGCTAGTTAATATCAGTCATTATCGCTTATTCTGTTAGATAGGTAATGGACCATCAGCAGCAAGCTTGTTGAGTGATATGTATGATGCTAATGGAAGGATAAACTACCAGGAGCATTGACTATACAAAAGGCAATGACATCACCCAGATGTTAGTTTATGAACGACCATTTTTAAAACTTCAAGTTTGGAATTTAGCCATCTCCCGCTTGGTCTTTGGAAACCAAACATAACAAGTATGGGGTGAATCTGACGGGGAATTCAAGGGCACTATGCTCGGTAATATGGTGGCCAACTGTCAGTCATAAACATACCCTGCTTTATCCTCGTTCTACTCTAAATGGAACCAAAATTTTCAAAATGAACATCATGCGGTATTGAAGGAGACTTTAAACTAATGATTGCAACTATATACACATTCAGAAAACATTTACTGACTAATCCCCTCACCCCCTACTCCTACCTCAACTGGTCGAAGGCAGATGGCCGCCCTCCCTGACCCTGGTTCTGTCGGAGGTTCCCCTCCACTCCCCCATCCTAGGGTTTTGGGGTTTTTTTTTTTGGTTCCTTCCCACCATCACTGACTGCTTGCTCATAGGGAATCCAAAAGCAGCTTTGGATTGTTGGGTTTTCTGTTCTGTGTATACTTCGTAAAGTCTGTACCTTACTATGTTATGTGCTGTGAGATGACATATGTTGTGAATTTGCAGTATATAAATAAAATTTAATTGAATTTGAACACATCATTTTCTAGATTTATATACAATTGGTCTCTTTTGTGCACCCAGAGGAGTCGCCTCCTGCTGACTGTGAGAGAGAATACAGGTTTAACACACTTTCACACTGGCTTCACTCTTCAGACAGTGAGGCTACAGCTATCTTTTATATACAGTCTATGTTAAAGATACATGTTTGTACAAGTGTGTAACTACTGCAAGGGGAAAAGAGGGCATGTGTCAAACATACCCCCAGTTTTTGTAATGATCAGGAAGTGTGCTTCCAAAAAATCCAAAAAGTAATTGTTAAAATTAACTTCAAAATATGCTAGAAGTGTTTTTTAGGGGTTTTCTTCATGTCAAGCAGCAACAGTAAACACAACAGCTGTACATGCCCAGGTTTTTAGTTGTTCTGTACCCTCTGCACATGTAGGTCTCAAATACATAAACTGAAACATGTGTGTAATGTCTGGCACACATTTGTCACCACTCAGCATCCTCTGTACATTTCACTGAACATCCATCATGGAGCTGCTCATCAAAGTGGTTAAAGAGTTTATACTGAAAATACAGAGACAGCAACCCTGTCCATCAGACATTATGTACTGACATGTATTGCCTTAACCTTAAATAATTATAAACATGATATATATTTGTGAGTTTATCAATTAACTTGTCATGAAGTGCAGTAAACAGAAAGTTCCTGAATTAAATTAATATTCAGCATCACCACTGTTAGCCTTTAAAAGTCACAGATTGTCCTGGGTACACTTATGCACAGTTTTTCAAGGTACTTGAAGGCGACACATGGAGAAAAGCCCCAATGCTACCCTTTAATTACCATAAAAGCAATATCAGCAGACCATAAATCAGTCTCATATCATTAAATAAAAACATCAAACCCATGTACCACTTGTCATTACCCAGCGGGGCAGAATGAGTGTCAGGGCCCAAGGACACAATTAAGTGCAGACAGAAAAGGACCTGTTGCACTTGAATTAGACTGAACAGTGAGAGCTTCCGCTAATAGAGATGGCTTACGCTTTGTGTGACGCACGGAACTGATTTTGCATTCTCTTTGAGAAAATAATAGGGAGTAATCTGCCATGGTTGGGAGTTTCTTTGATAATTCTGAGGCCGTGTCTGAAGTGTGCTGTGAAGTGTGTCCAAACGCTCCCTGGGAACAGTCGGTATAGAGGTCTGGGCCTCGGGCCTCTGGTATCATTAGTTCAAGTGAATAAACAAACAGCACTGGATGGAATTCTTTTCAAAGTCTAATTTCACTTCCTTGATGAAATGCGTAGCCACATATTCAGTCTGTTTGGTCTTTGGGTTTGTACTCCACAGAGGGGAGCAGGCTATATCAAACATCGATAGCTGGCAGTTTCCACTCGTAATAACCAGGAAGTAAAGATTTTCTCTGCTAACTGCATAGGGTACACTACTTCAGATGTGTTTGACCAGAGACTAGCCAGGAGCTGAATAATGCATACAGCCTCAAAATTCAGCCTGGAGAAATATTCTTCCATTTTTAGCTGTGAAAAGACATTAAACTGTACTGATAACTTTGGAAAGAGAAGAAGAGGAGGTGGCTCCATATTACAGTGATACAGTCACATTCAAAACAGTGTGTTAATCCTGTAATTATCAGTCACATAAAACAATCTGTATTTCCATCTAAAGGACAATTCACACTTTCTATGTCTGTGTGTCCGCAAGGGTCCACATCATGTAATTTCATCATCCACCAAAGTCCACAATCGTCTTTGCTAACCTCTTCAGGGACATCCACATTCAGCCTAAAATTTGTGACCAGACAGTCTGCACTGCAATCACATCGACTGAACTAACGGCACAAAAACAAATGGAGCCTAAAACAAATGAGGAGAGACTGTACAATATGATTCTCTATCATCCACACCACTATAATTCATCATTAACAGATGTAATTGAAGATGTAAGCAGTCGCTACCGAACCCGATGCTTTTCCATTCACAGCCAAGCAAGTTTTGAATGACCCAGAAATCCTGTACTACACCCATCCACTGCACACCTCCAGAATAATCATCATGCTGCAGTCGAATACATAACCAGCTGCTATTTATTGTAAAAGGTACAAAGTCACAGCCTTTAGGAAACATCCACTGGAGTCCTGTGTGGTTCTCTGTGTTTAACATTAAAGGCAAAGCAGGCGTCTGATTAGCAGATTGATGTGCACCTATTGTAGCATGCATAGCACCACATTCTCCTCTGCTGTCCTCTATTAAACTTATGTAGTACCACCAGTTGGCTTTACATAAGCAAAGGCATGCATGTCATACAAATTAACAAACAAGAATGTTTTGTTTCTTGCAAGATGCAACTACCACAGCTAATGTGGAAGCTCCTGAAATTGTAATGCCAGCAATGCTTGCTAGATTCGGGTCCAAATAAATCCATAGCTCCCTCTGACCTCCATTCAAAAAAGCATTCACTAGTCAAAAGGGCAATGATGCAAACTTCACCGGAGTCACGCAAAATTAATTGAAGTCCAAAAGCTAGTTCCAGCAGTGGGCAGGGACACCAAAAATCAGCACTGTAAGTTAGTTCACTTATCTGCAGAAAGAAGTACAGAAACTAAAATGTTCCACTTGTTCTACGTCAACCCAAAATACAATGTGGTGCTCACAGTCCACAGATCCCACTGATCAGTGTTTTTGGACCCACTACAGTCCCTCTAAGACCCTCTGTAAAAATATCCTTAAATGTACACCTATCAGCCACAGCATTCTGACCACTGACAGGTGAAGTGAATAAAATTGATCATATTGGTACTATGTGGTGTTCTGATGGAAAACCTTTGATTTTAACATCCGTGTTGATGAGACTCAAACACCCAAATAAACATTGTCCCACAACAAACACACTCCCTCATGCTAATGGAAATCCCAAATATCACTGGACTAACCCTGCAGGAAAATGTACCCCACCACATGGAAACAACATCAACCAATCAGGAACATGTTGAGGAACATGACAATGACCCAACATGTTGATTTGACCTCCAAACTTCCTACAGCCCATTCTGATCAAGCATCAACAGGATGCAGTGGAACAAGTTTGATTGACAGAGGCCCCATTGCACAAGCCAGAGCACCCAAAGGATCCACTGCCAACGTCCTGGTTCCAGACCCCATAGGACACCCTGAGAGGTCCTCTTGTCCATGCCCAATGGTTCAGAGCATTGTTGACCACATAAGGGGGACCAACACAATATTAGGCAGGTGGTCTTAATGTTTTGCCTGATCGGTGTATCTGCAGTTCTAATTAAAGAAAGGTGAAGGGTTTCTAAGTGAAGGTAGCGAAGGCTCACAGATGAGCTCATCTATCATTTCAGCTCGTGCAGTCCATCGTAAACAAAAACCTTGTGAAGGTTAATTCAGTCAGGCAATTCACTTTTGTTGTCACTGTTTTATTACTTTAGCAGAAAATAGATTTTGGCCTCCAGCTCCAATCCCACCTTTTCCTACAGTGATGTTTACATATAGATATTGCTCCACCTCTCCATCAGTTTTCATATATATTTGTCCAAGTAGTTTTTGCGTAATCTTGCCGACAAGCAAACAGGACTGAAAGCAGACCTCTGCCTCCTACTCTCACCTTGGTGGAGGTAAAATGATAAAAACGGCAGCAGTTTTGGTGTCCTCATGTCCATGGATGCTGTTAGAGAGGAAATTAACAACTATAATAACAATAAAACAATTAGAGAACAAAATGAAAAATAAAATAAAAACAATACCTCTGAACAAACGCACTTCCCTCGTCTCCCCATAACTGATTATGTTCAGAATAAAGGGTACAATGAAAACAGGCAGTGAGGGTCTGAGTTTCTTCATGTATCGTCACAAAAACCATCAAAAACTATGATGAAACTGGGTCTTAATGCAACCACCCTAGAAAGTTCAAGACTCAAAAATCCCTAATTAACCTGGCCTGGATGGTGATGATGACAATCACCTGACCTGATTTAAAATATATATATTTCTTTGCTCATATTTTTTGTTTGCAACATCATTCCACTTGTGTTATCTCATAGTTTTAATGCCAGTTTAATTATGCACTGTAGAAAATAGTCAAAATAAAGCAAAGCCATTGAAGGAGGAGGTGTTGTCCAAAGGTGCACACTAACAGTGGATGAGGGCATTGGCTTAGACTGTAGGGAACACGTTACCCAGAGGTCTGGACATCCTTGCACAGAGAATTTAGAGCATCAAACACTTAATTACTGGCATTCTGAAGACATTTTATGCACCATTTTTGCCCGTTCTGCAACAATGTGTGGTGGAAATGTCTTTATTTATGAAGAAAACACAACATTCAGGCACAAACATTATAGTGGTTTTCCAAATTTGCAATGAAAGTCAGTACATCTTTCATTACTGCTTCTGCAGACTGCGAGTCATCTTGTCACTTACTATTTTGATATATATATATAGCATTTATGGTGCCAGCTATAAACGTCCCCTCCTTCTGCTGCACTAATGCAACCTCAAATCATCACACTCCACCTCTGTGCGTCACTGTCGGGACCATGCATTCACTGGGGTAGTCCTGGCCAGGCTCACACCAAACATGCGGGACTTCTTCTGAGTCAAACTGTCATCTGATGAAAGAATGTGCTCCCAACATTCATAAGGGCTCTTTTCATGTTGTTTAGGAAAATGTTTGATCTGGCAATTTTCTACTGAAGGGTTTTCTTCTTAAAAGCCATCCATAGAGGTTCACATGATGCGCTGTCCTTTGTACTATCTGAGATGCCACAGAAGCTCAAATTTGACACTTAACTCTTGTGCCAAGTCTGAAGCACTTAGTGGTCTGTTTAGACAAAGTGGCCACCGTGGTCACAGATCCTCCTGTATCCTTTTCCATCTTTTGTGAAGTCTCTCCATCAGGTTTTTCCGGTCTTCTGTCAATGTTTTCCCATGTGGAGCCATGATGCAGACATGTAGAAAGAAACTGACCGTTCACGAGTCAGTTTATAATCATGTCACTTTTCTACTGGTGTGTCAATGTTCACAAGCGTGTTCACTTTGTTGCATTAAGCTTCTGCTTTGGGGTCTGTATTTTCAATGCAGTATGAACAGTTTGCTTTTGATTGCTTATTAAAGGAAACAGTTACATGCAGTTATTTAGAGGTGATGCAGTTTGCAATCATTTGGCATTTCAGTGACATTGCACAGAGGTATACTCACTGCGGCCGCATGCTGCAAGAATGTGACTCAATTCAACCGCAACCATATAAATGACTGAAAACAACTGCAGTGAAGATGGAGGAGGGATGCTGTCTTTCTCTTTATTCTATTGTTCAACCAGTGAACAGATACAGAGAAGGCAGCTCTAACCAGACTGTTAGAGTACCAGTGATTATAACACCAGTACAGATTGATGGGTGACAGCAGCATCTGTCATTCACATCTGCTTGAAGACAGTATGAAGGATCAGTGCAATTAACACATGCCAGATGTGGGCACGGCAGAATCATTATATTTAAGTCAGTGCATTTGCTGAGAGGTCCAATCTACTAGCATAATTAACCTAAGCTTTGGACATCTATTACGGCCACCAAACCGCCTGTTACTTCACCTGACAGCCTGCTTACTGCCTGCATCATGTTAGTATTATTTCTGTGCAGGTTAACACACTTGCTGCTTCCATTACCTTGTCAGGATGTTTTGACAGGTGCTTGCTTCCCAGCTCTGGAGCTCTGGCAACATGAATGAATGGAGTGGTGTGGAACTATTGACATTACGTGGGATTTGTAGACGCTGTGTTATTTCCCCGGAGGCCCTCGCTGTGTTTTCTCTGCAGCAAACAAAAGCGCGATGAATGAAGGTCTTTTGATATCAGCTACACCTCCTGACACTTACCGGGCACTCTCTGCCAATTCAGGGCCTGGACCATAACCTCTCTGGGAGGAAGAGTGTTTGTGAGCGAGAGGAAGTGTATAAAGTGGAGCCAGAATGATTGCAATACAATTATCAAGACATGTGTGCTGTTTTTTTTTTTTTTAATCTTTAATCAACTCTGCATAAAAAGCAGCCCGGGAAGCTATAATGTACCACAGCACTGTCTAAAGTTCTAAACATCTGAAGTTTTCTCTTTCATGCAAAGAGAATATTTGATTTCCAAACACTGTCAGCTGGTAATGGGGGAATAGTCCGCTGCTGCTCTCAGGGTAACAAGAGCTTCTTTTCACAAGGAGGAGAAGCATTTGAATTTTTTTGCCGTAATGCCGTTACTGGTAGTTCACATACTCGCAGTTTTGCAGTGTTGAGATTCCCTCTTTTTTTTGGCCCTGGTGGATTGGGGAGAAAATGTTACTTCAGACAGCAAGCACAGCTCCAATGGATTTGAATGATCCATTTGAGTGTAGAGCAGCCTTGCAGTAGAAACGGTGAAGGGGGGAGGATGATCACTAAACAAACACCAGCCCTGTCTCCCAAAAATGATATTCCCGTATAACTAAACTGCATTCTCGGTTGTGTTTTGAAGGAAACATATTTTCTCCTGGGCTACATTTGTTGGTGAAGAATCAAAGCCCCACTGTAAATTCACACTTTTGTTGTGTTCTTTCAATGACATCTTTAATGCAAGTTACCCACCTACATGTCTGAGGCTGCAGGTATCTGTCCATTCAGTTTATGCTAGAAGAGTAGGAGTAAATGAGTGTTAGCAAGTTTACAAACTGTTAATAATTTTGGGATGACTGGCTAGTGTTTACTGCAGGTGAAACACACATATTGTCAGTCCCCACTTGCAGGCCTTATGGGTCAGGGTCATAGTTTGCACACTGTATTTTGGGATGATCTTGTTGTTTTTCTGCCCAGAAGAAAATACAATTGGCTGAAGTTTGATGCAAACACGAAGTGAGACTTAACACATCGAATAATAAAACCTGCCCAGCTTTCAAGGCTAACCCTGCTAGTGTGCTACAGCTGATGTAGCTGGTGTACGGCCAACACATTCTGTGTGTGGGGCGCTTTACAGTTTCCCTCCTGGGCATGCGAGTACACAGACATAAACAGATTGTTCTGGCAGTAAGTCTCTGGATCACTAGGAGTACCCAAGAGAAGTCTCACACTGTACTGAATGTCCTGTACGTGTCACAGTTTGCCTCTCAGTTATTCGCTCCATTTTGGTTTTCTGTTTCCCATATGCTAACTAATATCAGATGTGTCAGTCCCAGTTGCTCCATTTCACACCAGTAGCAGCAGCTGATCTTCACCACCTCTCCACTCACTCAGAACTACAGAACCACTATCCCTAACAAGTCCCTTCAGTATATTCACCAGTTAACTACAACATTAAAACAGCTGATGGGTAAAGTGAATACCATTGATCATCTTATTACAATGAAACATTCCACTGGGAAACCTTGAGTCCACTTCCCCCCACAGCAGCAGAATTCCCCAACAGGACAATGAGCCCTGCCACACAGCAAGAACTGCGAAAGAGCAGTTCAAGAAACACAACAAGGAGTCCAAGGTGTTGACCCGGCCTCCAAACAAACAAAATCCCAATGCGATCGAGCATCCATGGGATGCACAGGAACAAGTCTGATTCACAGAGACCCCACCCAACAATGTACAGGACCCAAAGAATCCACTGCCAGCACCTAGTTCAACAGGTCACCCACAGAGGTTCCATGTCTATGCCATGGCAGGTCTCAGTTTTGGCAACATAAGGGGGACCTGCACAAAATTAGACACGTGGATTTAATGTAATAGCTGACTGATGTATATCACTAGCCCATCATTCATCTGCTACCAGATTACCTGTAGGCACTTTTCCATATCTTTTCAGCGTGCCATAACACTTTCTTGCTCCTCAAGGAAAGCCTCTGCCTTATGCCTTATGCTTATCTAGTTACTCACCACGCTAGCCTCTCCCCAACTCCGGAGCCTTAGGTGTTTTCTCCTGTGAGTTACGGCCTTGCTGGACATTCTTGATCCTGTGCTGCTTGCTGTTTGAACTGTTGTGCTCTTCACATAGAGCAGGCAGAAGTGGAATACATTACCGCACCCTTTTCTTGGGCTGAGTCAAGATCTGAGTGACTGCTGCATTAGATGGACAGTCTCCTGCTTTCTCATCAACTGAGACTGCTGAGTTTAGGAAGGTGCTCAGTCATACTGCAAATAAACGAGAGGGAACAAGGGACTGTTGAGGCTGAGTTAAAAGAGCGATGAGTGACTGAAACTTCTAATTTCAGGAGGAGCATATAGACCTCTTTGAATCCTCCCTGTACCCACCAAGCTAAGTCTAGTAAGGTTCCTACTAGCTACCGGCCTACCAGCCTGTTTCCTAGCCAAACAACATCTGCACTGCAAATGGTTATCCTGTACTGACTTTGGCATATTATTCCCTTGCAGACACGTACACAGGCATTTGCCCAGTTTATGGACACCCATGAATGCGCATTTGTTGAAGGACTTGGAGACCTTGTTCCAGACATGCAGTATAGGTTGCATCTATCTATGCTATGCATACACACTACTGCCAACTCACATAGTGTAGATACAGACACAAATTATGGGCTGTACACGGACAAGTGAAGAGGGGTCCCACAGACTCTCATGGACTTGGATTGATGATGAAATTTACATCATCGGGACCCTGGCATACTCATGGACGCAGAGACAGCAGCCTAAGCTCTGTCACTGGCCTCCAGCTATCTTCTAGAGCAGCAGTCTGTAACCTCTTTTGCACCACGGACTGGTTTCAAGCAAGACAATTTTGTATGGACTGGTCATCGTGCACATAACAAATAATAATCATTTTTTAAAATATAAAAAAATTGTCCCAAATGAATAAAATTACTTTTTATTGCTAAATATGTATTTACTTTTCCGAGTCTCTCCCTCTTTTCAAAGAAGCTCTCCAGAGATGCTTGTTTTTTATTAATTTTGGTAGGGGGTTAGATTGACGAGTTAAGTGCGGGACACGAGCACAGACAGAAGTGACGGGAAGACGATCTAGTCATTTTTTCAAAATAAAACATGCTGCAGAATCCACCTGAAATAAAATAAAATGTTTTTATTCTTTCTGTGCGACCTGGTACCAAATGACCCACGGCCTGGTCTTGGTCTGCGGCCCGGTGATTGGTGTGCTTTACCTGTCCTCTTGTCAGCCTCCAAGGATTCATCCTACCCCTGGTTTCCTGTATGTCCTCCTGAGGGTTACGCCTCACTTCACCCTACAGAGGAGTTCCTTTCTCATGGTTGGACTCCTGTTTGCCCTCTGGTTCTGCTGTTGCTTTGGCCAACCTGTTGATCCTGCCAGTCTGTCCTGCTTTCTGAAAGAGAAAAACAGCAATTTGAGATAGGCTGAATTTTCCTTGAAGTCTTAACAAGACAGACTATTGCTTCAGTGAGGACATGTGACTTCATCCGTTGAGAGTGCTCACAAAGTCATTGCCAACATGCAGACTGGGCAGTTGAAGACTAAGGCTCACTAGTTCAATGGTCCACTTCACAAGAGGTTGTTAATGTACTTCCATTGTAGAATGGAAATACAGTGTTAATCCGAATACAGCTGTGCATCATCAAAAGCACTTTACATACATACACACAGGCAGACTGCACACTAATGCACACACTTGAAGCCCCTTGGAAGATGGAGATAGTCAAGCAAGACATAAATGTGATCTATTATTTATAATATATCTAAGAGATGTGGCAGTGTAGAAAAAGGACTGTATTTTTAGGCCAGCATGTGGAATCCATTCTCATAGAATCTCAAAAGGCAACAAAATAGTTGAATCCCACTCATCTCGAACCAGAGAGAGACACTGGAATCCCATTTCTTAAAAGCGAGCCTGTTCTGGCTTCACAAGTACCAGCCCAGTCCATTACTGAGTCTCTGTGTTTATAGCTGAGAGAGACGAAAAGAGCAGCATCTTATTGGCATCATAAAACACCATCACTGTCACATTGATCCAGTTTTATCCACTGGCTGACTGATCCGGGCACCAGCAGCCACTATCAATCAGAGACGAGGGGCTTCAGAGAGGTTGTCACCGCCCCAGAAAAGACGCGTTCAAATGTTTTCATCTCCACTTGCCAAGTCAACAGACTGCAGCTTTTGGCAGCAGATGTTCAGAGAATTTTTTTTCTCCTATTATTTATTTATTCGCTGAAGGTTAACTGATAATGTATGCTCTTTCTCAGCAGCTCAAACATGCTCCAGATCATCATTTTCATGCCTGCTGCGGGGATTCAATCCACTGTTCTGACCTCTAACTGCTAACTTTTCAAAGTGGTCAAAACCTTTTTTTCCGAGCAGCATTTTGTTTCCTGCTTTGGTATGGTGTTAATGTGTCCACCGCTCACCTGGCTTGAAGGCCCTGCTAGGTGCTGGGAGGCAGTAAGAACAAAACTTCCCCCAAACTCAGGGCTGTAGCCTGGGGCAGGATTTTAACTGAGGTGCAGTGGCAGGCCCTGGGGAGCTGTGGAGAGATTTATTTATTATTTTTTATGTTCCTGCAATCCAGAGTAGTAAGTGTATCATCATTCCCTGCTTCTACATCCTCAGACAGGCAGAGAAAATGACTTTTTCTTTTCCCCTCAGATGCTTTAATAAAATATATAATAAACCCAGATAGAAGCTATATAATTTTAGTGTACTTTAGAGTAACTCTAGCTGCCACAACCACAGGACACTAACGGTGCAGAGGCTATTTCCAGTGAGCACTTACTGACTGACACGCTCACAGTTTGGAGGAGTAAAGATGCCTTATGCACCTCGGTGAGAACGATGCAGATACACTCTGTCGCCATCTGCCAATACTGCATACGTCACATTTAAATCCATCCTGACTGTTTCACATTTACACTCAGCTTTTTGAAACCAGATGCTATCAAATCCACTCATTATGTTTGGACTGTAAATGTAGGCACTGAAAACTCTGGATTCTTACTGACTGGAAGGAGTGGGTCGGCTTTTCCTAGTGTTTGTTTGCAATTCTGAATTAGTGCACAGGCATTCACCCTCTGAGCTCCTAGAAGTTTATGGGTTGTTGTTACCTCTGCCAAGGAGGTTATGTTTTTGCTGGCGTTTATCTGTCCGTCTGTCTGTCTGTTAACAACTTTACACAGAAAGTTCTGAACAGACTTTGACGAAATGTTCAGGAAAGGTGGATGATGGGACAAGGAACAGATGGTTAGATCTTGGTGGTGATCCGGATCACCAGGAGTTTTTGCAGGATTCTTTAGCATTGGGAGATAGGGACATGTGCATGCATATGTGAATGTAACTCCACAAAACATGTCCAGGCTACTTGGCAAAAAATACAGGATCAGTTCCCACTAATTTCTACAACATGTCAAAATTTGATCCAGATCCGGGCAAAATTCCGGATACTAGGATCCAGAACAGGAAAAACTAGAGGGCCTGTGGAATGGTCATCACTGTAAGGTAACAGATGAAGATCCAGACATGCAGCCAACACCAACATGTAGCTGAGACTCTGCTGAATCAGGAGGATGCCAACAGATCTGTTGTAGAATCAACAGCTATGGAGCTGGATCCAGAAGAAACCACCATTACCCAGAAAGAGATTCTGGTGAATAACTATTGAACTAATGATGATATCAATGTGAATCCAAATGCTAAGGGTTTGTTTTCTGAGTCAATGAATATAATAATGTAGATAAAACAATCCTGGGACCATTATTTCTGGGTGTAAATCCCAATATGGAGTGAAATGAGCTGCTTGATGGAGGTCTGGGCTCTCTGAATGCTTTTCTAGTTTCTAGTAATTTTTACTCACTATAGGATCGTTTTTCTCCTCTATATATAAAGTCCTGCATCTCCATGGAAACGGCACAAACACAACTAGAGGGAGAGAGCCCTTTTATGCAGGAAGTTATAATACTTAAAATTTTATAACTTCTACTGTTACGAACGGTGCAGAGACTCAGGCGCAGGCAAAGAAACACGGCACACAGATATACAAATTACAATGTTTATTTAACAACAACGGAAAACAGAGAATCACTGCACAGCAGGAAACCAAACTAATAAACCAAAACCGAAACTAAAAGCGAGCAGATGCTGAAAACTAACTAAAAGTAACAACATAAAGCGAGCTGCAAAAGGCGAGCTGAGAAACAAAAAGGTAACAGAAAGCGAGCTACAAAAACCAACGAGCTGATATAACAAAAAGCGAGCTACGAAAACCTATGAGCTGATAGCAACCAAGACACTGGGAAACTGAGCCAGACGGGCTAACGCTAATGCTAATGCTAATGCTACTGAACCTGAACGGAGAGGGGGGCACGGCGGAGCAGGTGAGCGGAGCAGGTGGGAGCGAGGGCAGGCAGGCAGGCAGGCAGGCTGGGTGGTGAGCTGAGGTCCGGGAGTGGGGGTGGCGATCCACGACTGGAATCCTGGCGGTGGCTGGGTTACTGGCGGAGTGGAGGCAGTGGCTGAGCTGAACCGGAGGAGGCACACGTGGATGGCAGACGGGGAACCAACTGGAAGCGGAGAGGGAATAGCGTTAGCAATAGCGAGGGTGCAGAGCAAACGGAGCAGACAGAACGAGAGCAGAGGTTGGCAACTGACTGAGGCAAAACGACGGTCTGGCATCGAGGAGCATGTGGAGCGTGGTTATAACCGGGAGAGTGAGGGCTGATCATCCAATCCCACGCGTGCCTCCTCCACTGATTAGAATTGGCTGCACCTGCCGTGCTCCTCGCTGCCCACACCTTGCTCACGCCCACCTGCAAGAGAGAGAGGGAAAGGGGAAGAGGGAAAAGGGGAAAAGAGACTGCCACTCAGGCAGCAGAGGTGGAGGGCGTGACAGTACCCCCCCCTCTACGTGCACCTCCAGGTGCACGAATCCTCCGGTCAGGTCTCCTCTGGTTGAATTCCCGGATTAGGGCAGGGTCCAGGATCTGGCGTCTGGGTACCCAGGAGCGTTCCTCTGGACCGTATCCCTCCCAGTCCACAAGGTATTGGAGACCACGTCCCCGACGACGAACATCCAGCAGGCGGCGCACGGTGTACGCTGGGGCATTGTCCACCATCCTGGGTGGTGGAGGGGGACGGACAGGGGGGGCCAGAGCGCTCTCCTTCACTGGTTTAATTTGGGAGACATGAAACGTGGGGTGGATCCTCATGGAGGAGGGCAACTTCAGGCGGACCGCACTGGGATTAATGATGCGCTCAATAACAAAAGGCCCCACGAACCGGGGCGCCATCTTCTTCGACTCCACCCGGAGAGGTAGGTCCTTAGCCCGGAGCCAAACCCTTTGGCCCGGGGAGTAGACAGGGGCAGGAGAACGGTGACGGTTGGCTTGCCCCTCCATTCTCTCCGAAGCCCTTAACAGGGAGGCCCTCGAGCGCCTCCAGACCCGTTCACACCTCCTGAGAAAGGCCTGGAGAGACGGGGTGGAGATCTCCCGTTCTTGGGAGGGGAACATGGGCGGCTGGTATCCCAAGGAACACTGAAACGGAGACAGCCCGGTAGAAGCATTAGATAAGGAATTGTGCGCATACTCGACCCATGGGAGGAGGCTGCTCCAGGCGGAAGGGTTCTCCGAGGTCATACATCGCAGGAAGGTCTCCAGAGATTGGTTAGTTCGCTCCGTCTGACCATTGGACTGCGGGTGAAAACCAGAGGTTAAACTGACTGTAGCCCCCAACGCAGAGCAGAAATTTTTCCAAACCTCCGACGTGAATTGTGGTCCCCGGTCGGACACTATGTCGGCAGGTATCCCATGGAGTCGGAAAACGTGGTTCACCAGATGATCGGCCGTCTCTCTGGCCGAGGGCAACTTTTCTAAGGGGACAAAATGGGCGGCTTTGGAGAACCGGTCGACAATGGTTAGGATGGCAGTTTTACCTTGGGATGGGGGAAGCCCAGTGACAAAATCCACCGCGATGTGGGACCAGGGTCGATGAGGGATAGGCAGCGGTTGAAGGAGTCCCGAACTCGGCCGATTGGAGGTCTTGTTGGTGGCACAGACGGAACATGCGGCCACGAACTCCTTAGCATCCCTCTCCAGAGTAGGCCACCAGAATTTCTGCCGCAGGACCTCCACGGTGCGTGCAGTCCCAGGATGGCAGGTCAACCGTGAAGAGTGCGCCCAACTCAGGACCTGAGAGCGAACCGGATCAGGAACAAACAAGCGGTTAGTAGGACCGTTACCTGGGTCGGGGTGCCGTTCTTGGGCCCGGCGCACCACGGACTCGATCTCCCAGGTGAGAGAAGCCACCACACAAGTTCCAGGCAAAATGGGTTCAGGTTCGCCGGGGGTCTCCTGGGAGGAAAACTGGCGGGACAATGCGTCAGGCTTGACGTTTCGGGACCCAGGCCGATACGTGATGGTGAAACTGAAGCGGCCGAAGAAAAGCGTCCAGCGGGCCTGCCGGGCGTTCAGTCGTTTGGCCGATCGGATGTACTCCAGGTTCCGGTGGTCGGTCCAAACGATGAACGGCTGCTCTGCCCCTTCCAGCCAGTGACGCCATTCCTCCAGAGCTAGCTTCACCGCTAGCAGTTCTCGATTGCCTACGTCGTAATTCCTCTCGGCAGGGGACAGCCGCCGAGAGAAAAAGGCACAGGGGTGCAACTTGTTGTCGGCGGGGGAACGTTGAGACAGCACCGCCCCCACCCCAATGTCCGAAGCATCCACCTCCACAACGAACTGCAAGTGGGGATCAGGTTGCGTCAGGATGGGTGCGGAGGTGAAGCGTTGTTTCAGGGAGTGGAAGGCCTGGTCTGCCTCAGGAGTCCAGGAGAAAGTCCGCTTGACCGAAGTGAGGGAGGTGAGCGGGGCTGCCACCTTGCTGTAGTCCCGGATGAAACGACGGTAGAAGTTGGCGAAGCCAAGGAAACGCTGCAGCTGCTTCCGATTCTCCGGAATGGGCCAGTCCCTGACAGCAGACAGCTTCAGAGGGTCCATTCTCACCTCCCCTGCTGAGATTATGTAACCCAAGAAGGAAACGGTAGGTACTCCGAACTCACATTTCTCGGCCTTCACGAAGAGTCGGTTCTGCAGCAGCCTCTCGAGGACCTGGCGGACATGGCGGGTGTGTTCCTGGGCGTCTCTCGAGTAGATGAGGATGTCATCTAGGTAAACGAATACGAACCGGTTGATCATGTCCCGGAGCACATCGTTGATGAGGTTTTGGAAGACGGCGGGTGCATTCGTGAGTCCAAAGGGCATGACCAGGTACTCGAAGTGCCCCAGCGGCGTGTTGAATGCCGTCTTCCACTCGTCCCCCTCGCGGATGCGGATGAGGTGGTAGGCGTTGCGGAGGTCCAGCTTGGTGAAAACGGATGCTCCGTGCAGGGAGGTGAAGGCGGAGTTGATGAGTGGCAAGGGGTAAGTGTTTTTGATGGTGATGTCGTTGAGACCACGGAAGTCGATGCACGGCCGAAGGGTCTTGTCCTTCTTGTCCACGAAGAAGAATCCTGCCCCCACAGGCGACGAAGACGGGCGGATGATGCCAGCAGCGAGGGAGTCCCGGATGTAGGTCTCCATGGCCGCTTGTTCCGGTTTGGAGAGGTTATACAACCGACTGGTAGGTAAGGTGGCTCCGGGAACGAGCTCAATAGCACAGTCGTAGGGACGATGAGGGGGCAAAGACAAGGCTTTCTCCTTGCTGAACACCGGAGCGAGGTCATGGTACTCGGGAGGGACGGAGTCCAACTTCACCGGGGCGTCCGGAACTGGGCTGGTGGCGTCAGCAGGGGTCAGGGCTGAGTGCAGACAGGTCTCATGGCACCGGGGATCCCAGGATATCACTTCCTCTTTCCTCCAGTCGATGTGGGGGTTGTGCGCCCGAAGCCAGGAATAACCCAGGACCATGGGGGAACTGGAGTGATCTATAACGAAAAAGGTCGTCTTCTCCCGATGATTGCCGGCCAAAAACAACGTGACAGGAACAGTTCTCTGCTGTACCTTGGCTAGGTGGAGTCCATTCAAGGCTCGGACCTCCAGGGGGGCTCCAGGGACTCCAAAGGAATGCACATCTGACGGGCGAGCTGAAGGTCCAGGAAGTTCTCCTCGGCACCAGAGTCGATGAAGGCTTGTACAGGAACAGACTGGGATTGCCAGCAGAGGGAGGCGGCTAGCTGCAGCCGATTTGGGGAAGACGACGATAGATGGCTCACCTGTATCTCCCCAGTTACTGGTGAGCCCGTCCTTTTACTGTGCGCTGGGGGCAAGCAGAGAGGTAGTGACCAGCCTTCCCGCAGTATAAACAGGTGTCGGCGTCCCGCCTATGTTGTCTCTCTTGGGCGGACAGCTGGTTGCGTCCAAGTTGCATGGGCTCAAGATCAGGAACGGCTCGGAAAGGAGGTGGAGAACTCTGTCGAGTCGGAGGAAGGGCCCGTGGAGACTCCGAGCGGAGGGTCTTTTCCCTCCGTCGCTCACGGATCCGGTTGTCGATCCGGATGGCTAGGTCGATGAGTTGATCCAGGTCGCTCACGTCGTCACGGGTAGCCAATTCATCCTTCAGGCCGTCCTGCAGTGCTGCGTAGAAGGCCCCTCGCAGAGCGGCGTCGTTCCATCCACTCCCTGCCGCGGTAGTACGAAACTCGATGGAGAAGTCCGCCACGCTCCGGTTCCCTTGACGCATGGACAGAAGACGGTGACTGGCATCCCTTCCTTGCACCGGGTGGTTGAACACTTTCTTCATCTCGGTGGTGAAGGCGATGTAGGAGCCGCAGATCGCCTCCTGGCGTTCCCACACCGCAGTACCCCACTCTCTCGCTCGGCCCGACAAAAGGCTAACCAGGAAAGCTACCCTGGCCCTATCTGAGGCGTAAGAGTGAGGCTGTAAGTCGAAGACTAATGAAACCTGAGTCAAAAACGACTGGCAGGAACCGATGTCACCGTTATAGCGTTCGGGGACGGGCACATGCGGTTCACGAGCTGGCTGGCTGACAGCAAGACTAGCGTTAGCCGAATTGCTGCTAACGGGTGCAGCCACAGACGTAGCTGTAATAGGTGCCGAGTGGGCAGCTAGCGTGCTAATTCTCCCCGTGAGCTGGGAGACCTGACTTATCAGCGCGTGGTTGCTCTCTACAAGACTCTGTAGCAAAGAGTCATGCTGCCCTATCACCGCGCCCTGATGAGCTATGGCTTGCTGCAGGTCTATTTCACTACGGGCAGGCCTAGTGCCGGTCTCGTTGCCTGCTGAGCTCATGGTGGCCAGACCGTACTGTTACGAACGGTGCAGAGACTCAGGCGCAGGCAAAGAAACACGGCACACAGATATACAAATTACAATGTTTATTTAACAACAACGGAAAACAGAGAATCACTGCACAGCAGGAAACCAAACTAATAAACCAAAACCGAAACTAAAAGCGAGCAGATGCTGAAAACTAACTAAAAGTAACAACATAAAGCGAGCTGCAAAAGGCGAGCTGAGAAACAAAAAGGTAACAGAAAGCGAGCTACAAAAACCAACGAGCTGATATAACAAAAAGCGAGCTACGAAAACCTATGAGCTGATAGCAACCAAGACACTGGGAAACTGAGCCAGACGGGCTAACGCTAATGCTAATGCTAATGCTACTGAACCTGAACGGAGAGGGGGGCACGGCGGAGCAGGTGAGCGGAGCAGGTGGGAGCGAGGGCAGGCAGGCAGGCAGGCAGGCTGGGTGGTGAGCTGAGGTCCGGGAGTGGGGGTGGCGATCCACGACTGGAATCCTGGCGGTGGCTGGGTTACTGGCGGAGTGGAGGCAGTGGCTGAGCTGAACCGGAGGAGGCACACGTGGATGGCAGACGGGGAACCAACTGGAAGCGGAGAGGGAATAGCGTTAGCAATAGCGAGGGTGCAGAGCAAACGGAGCAGACAGAACGAGAGCAGAGGTTGGCAACTGACTGAGGCAAAACGACGGTCTGGCATCGAGGAGCATGTGGAGCGTGGTTATAACCGGGAGAGTGAGGGCTGATCATCCAATCCCACGCGTGCCTCCTCCACTGATTAGAATTGGCTGCACCTGCCGTGCTCCTCGCTGCCCACACCTTGCTCACGCCCACCTGCAAGAGAGAGAGGGAAAGGGGAAGAGGGAAAAGGGGAAAGGAGACTGCCACTCAGGCAGCAGAGGTGGAGGGCGTGACATCTACAAACTTGCCATTTTTCACAGTACTCTGCAAATGAGTTGTAGAAAGAAATTTCACTTTGCTTCCAATGCATCTTCCAACAACTTGCACCTCTTTAAAAAAAAGTTTTGAGCAATGATGCATTTATTTTATTGCTCGGGTACGTTTTATTTTACAGGATCTGGAAAGACATCTTGTTTTCTTGTTTTTTAAGTGATGTAGAATGAAATGATTTTGATTAAATATCACGATTCAAAGCTTAGATTTAGTTAGTTTTTTTGGAAAGCTGAATGTTTATTCAAATGGAGACATCTACATTATTTTTTTATTTTTTATTTTATTTTTGTGTGGAGAGTTTTGCCACTTTATTGGATAGAGGGACACAGCGTGAAAGTGGGGGAGACAGGAGAACGACATGCAGCAAAGGGTCTTGAGCCGGACTCGAACTCATGACCGCTGCTAAGGGACTGAGCCCACGTGGGATCACCTTAACTCAGTGAGCCCAACGGTGCCCAGGCATCTTCATTATTAACAAAAACGGAGAAAGGCAGCACGAATTTATGCAGTTCCACTATGAATGGAGAGTGAGTTGGTCTGCTCTGTGTTCCAACAGTATAAAACTCTATGGTGATATTAAAACAGCCTTACTCCACTTTATATCAGATCCTTTCACAGCAGCCAGGAGGGAAATTGGACTGTGGAAACACTAAAAACATGGCCTGCCAGGAATTGAAAAGATTGTCCGACAGCAAGATTATAATAATTATTTCTAATGTAAAGTAGTTCAAGCCCACTGAAAGGTTTACACATAACGTTATAATGTGCTAATTTTCTCCTGACACTGAAATTAACTAATTCTAATGAACTGTGTATTTAAAAGAATTACAAAACTCAAACATAGAGATCAGGAATTGGTCATTCATCCTTCTGTCTGGCTGCTCATTGGTTGACTGAACATGCTGCTGCCTTCGCCCACACACTGGAGACAGCCAGTCAGAAGAATGAAGAAACACTTTCGCTGAGGAATATGAGGGAGCTTTGGCTGCGACCGGAATTGATTTGTATGAGGAATGACACAGTGTTTTCAACCGCTGTTTTCCTCTATGTCTGAAGATGATCCATAAGCAAAAATGCGTGCATGTAAAGAACAAACTGAGCCAACTCTAGTGTGTGGAAATCATCATTTTCTACTCTGTGGGGAAAATACAATATATGGAATGTATAGATGGCTGGTCTAATAGCTGATCAACTGTCTGTCCTGGTGGAGGAAATTAAAGTAAACATATGAATATGAATGGAGCTCAGAAGTAGTTTGTCATTTCCAAAGCAGCGGGGAATATTCTTTACAGCAGCTAACTGAGGGGACACATGGCAGGAATACAGAAGACAGGCTTAGCCTCTGTTAATTTATTGGCTCTTGTGCCAGCAGGCAGCTTGACAAGGTGAGAGAAGGCAGAGAGAATTTATTTAACTGGAGAAGATGAGCGCTGGCTCCTTTGTGGATACCTGACATTTTCTAACAAGTAACTTAACACCTCCGTCTTTCTGATTCAGCCATCAGCTTCTACTGAAGTAAAGCTGATTTATAGATGTGGTATTTAGAGAGGGAGAGACAAACACTGATTATGTTCATGATTTGGATCGTATTTATGCTACATGTGGAGAAAGAATACTTGAGTCTCTGCAGGACAGGTTACTTACATCATTAGAGTGCAGCTGCACTTCACAGGTGATTTTTCAATTAAACCCCCACTGTAAACATTACTATGTAAAAAAAATAAATAAATAAAAATTAATTCTGTCTCAGATGGCAGAATTATCCAGTTCACCCTGTCCCCTTAATTTAATAAAGAGAGACAAACTGTCAGAGCTGTACCGAACATCTGCCGAATCATTTACAAGTGTTGTGTTTCCACCGCAGGATCTTTACCAGAGAGCAGGAACCTTTCAAATGACTCTGTTCCCCGACATGCGTTTCCACCAAAGAAGGCAGGATCTAAGGACTTCAGCACTAGAGTGTTTTCCACAGTGTTGTTAACACACCCCGCCTCATGAAAAACCTACAGCCTCCCATTGTTTGTTTGCACTTTTTGCATGATAATAATCAGAACTGATCACTTCTTTTTTTGCAGATGATGACATTAAGAGGACATCTGTGAATGCTGCACATCACGGAAATCAACACCCTTTCAGGCATGCTCTCCTTTTCCATTACTCTGATGACATGGAAAGGTGTCAGCTCGCTTCTCTGTAAGAGTTGCAGCGACAATTTTGCTAGATCCGGTCGCATTTCTGTCGCACTTTCGAGATTCCACACAAACTGAACTGCTTGTGGTGGCGTTAATGGATAGACACGGACAAATAGCGTACTTCAAGTTGAGTGAAGTGATTTGGGGAGGAGTTTTTCCACATTTCAGTGAGCAAAGGACGCAGTGTGTCACCCTTCTCATTCACTTTGCTTGACAATTTCACATCTATTGGGACTGAAATTACCATAAAAATAAAACTTTCCCACGATGACAACAGTCTGTTCAGGTCAGATTAACAAGACTCACCAATAATAGATAGAATCCAGGTTTTGACAAAACATTAGCAGGAGCTAGTTTGTTGCTTCCAGCTGTTTGTAGGAGTCTTTAGAGTTTGTTAAATACTGTCAGCGTCAGACAGCAGCAGGATCCATTGCACATTTACAACAGAAGTAACTTCATGAAGTGCTTCTTATGATACATGATCCCCGACATGGAGATGGGATTGATCAGGATCCAACACTTCAGTCAGGTGAGCTGTCACACAAAGTCACTGTTACAAGCTATGTTACATATCCCATGCCTACAAAGGGCCTAATATTCATAAGTCTGAAATCAGCTGATAATAATAATAATAATAATGCACTGGTTTTATATAGCGCTTTTCTAGGCACTCAAAGACGCTTTACATTGCATTATTCATTCACTCCATACTCCATGGTAGTAAGATACGTATATAGTCACAGCTGCCCTGGGTAGACTGACGAAACCAGTCTGCGCCATCTGCCCCTCCAACCACCACCTCTCACACTGCATCCACCCAGGCTTCCTGGTGTTCCCTCATGGTCTCCCATCCAGGTACTGACCAGGCCCAACCTCACTTAGCTCCCGAGATCTGACGGGATCAGGCATCCACAATGCGTTGTGGCCACTTTTTCACCTTTTCATTACTTCTGATATAGTGGACACTTACTAGTATCCTCAGCTGTGAGACAGACACTCACTATTAATCGTCATTTTGTGTCATCACCAACAGCTGTTGAGTCACTCTGGCATCTGTAAAATGTGGCACAATGCAGTGTGGGATTGTAATCAGAAAGCATGCAGCCAATGCGCAGCCTCATAATACTAATAAGGCTCATAATCCCCTCATGGGTCCATGGGATGATGACAACACCATCAAACTGTCCAGCCACTGAGTTCCCTATCTGTCTGTAAGACTTCATGTTTACAACCAGTGTAAAGAACTAAACTGTGAGTCTTCTTGGCGGTTTAAAGGTGTGAAAGTGCTCTAATATTCAGTAAGAGGAGCTCTGAGTACAACCACTTCTCCCTCTTGAAAGGACAGCTTGTTGCTTGATCCCTCCAAGACATCTGTGCATCTGATTAGGATGTCCCTCGGACGGATCCCTGTGGAGCTTTCTGGGCATGTGTAACTAGGAGGAGACCCCGGGGCAGGACCAGAATACGCCCCGGGGATTACATACCCCATCTGGTCCTGAAATGCCACTAAATCTCACAGGAGGTGCTGGACGTTGCAGCCAGGGAGAGAGGTGCTTCTGCTAGGACCCAGAACCAAGTAGGTGGCAGACAATAGAGGGATGGGGGTTAACATGTGCACAAAAAAAGCAAAAGAGCACACAGAGCAAAAGATAATGCAAGCAGCTAAAATGTCAGCTCTGGGTTTTGATTTTTCCAAATAAAAAAGAATAAAAGAAAAAGGGGAAACTAGACTTGCCAGTACTCTTGAGATCGGCAGGGTAACTGACTTTAATGTGTGCACACAGACTGAAACCTTTTTCCTCTCAGAGACAAACAGCACTCCTAAGCGCAGCGCATCTCCAGCTCTTCACAGATCATCATGCACCGTGGCTGTAGAGAGCCTGCCGTCTATAAAAAGCGTGGTTCTGCACACGGTCGAAGTCTGCGGCACATCAGACGGACACACACTGGACAGCAGGGACTGTGTGAGGCTGGAAGGATCGAACCCAGATGGTCCATTTCTTTGTGAACTGGCACTGAGTATCCTAATTATTATTCGTGTGAAGAGAGGCTCCTCTTTGAGTCTGACGGCATTGGCTGACATGGCCCGAGGCGAGGCCAAGGCTGACCCCGAAAACACTGCAAAACAACAGCACTATTCTCCGTGCTCGGGATGTACACACAAACACACACATGTCAAGTGGCCTGATCACTGAGATGAATCCAAAAAGGTGGATTCTGAGTGGTTAGCTTAGGTTAAGTACACCTGTAGCAACGCCGTCCGGATGAGTCTTAACAAAAAAAGGTAAACACACCTAGATAAAGAAAAGACAAACCCACAGACACACACTTTGACTCCCACACATAAGTACACAGAGTCACATGCTGGCTCTGAAATAGCAGCAGTTAATTATGTCAGTGAAAGAAACTTTTATAGTCCACTGTCTTTTTATAGTGTTGACTACGCTGGTCTTTAGTGCCTTTGTTCACTTGCGCTACACAAAACATAGTTTGGCCTACAATGAGCTCACTGTGTAAGCTGTGATATATACGCTCCGTACAGTGTGTAACTTTCTTCTTCACTTTCTTTTCAATATCAGAATGGAACACAAAAGCCATATTGACCGATACCACACTGAACTGCGGGCCACAGTGCAGAATATACCAAACAAGCGATGGTGCTGAAAATTGACAGTTGGTAACCCAGTGCACATTTTTTTTCAAATGTTGAAATTATTTTTAGTGACAGAATAAGCCTTTGACCCAATGGCAAGCTGGTTTAAAAAACACTTCAACAGCATTGTATTGACAAGAGTTGGATAAGAAAAGTCATATACTCTCATATGTCTGCATGGAGGCAGTTAGCTTAGCATAAACACTGAGAGCAGGGAAACAGCCCACATGGCTAAACTGTTATATTATTGTATTATTAAAGGATTGAGGTAAGTGGCATTTTTATTTGGTTGGAGGAGCTGGTGTTGTGTATTTATACATTCTTTGCTATCTATAACAAAGCATTGAATTACACAAGCTAGTTATACACAACTTCTTCATATGTAATGTGCTACTACCATTCCTTCCATAGGCCTGCTGTTCACCAGTCAGTTCAGTCTGTACACAATCAGTACGCAAGGGTCTGCTTGAGTCCGTATGATGTAAATGTCATAATCTCCTCCAGTTTGCATGATGACAATGCTTCAGGGGAAACTATGCACTCTTCATGTATGGAGCACAGCCGTCCAAGTGGACTACAAAAGTAGTATAATAACTACACGTCTGTGGGGTTCATAGCTATCAGTGTGTGTATAATCAAGACATCACAAAGCCCAAGTTTAAGTGGTAGAAAATAACTATGTACATGTACTCGACTACTGTACTTAACTACAAACGTACCCGTGCAGCTCACTGTGTTCGGGTGTTACCATGTAGGTGCAGGCCGCCAGCAGCGGTTGTGATTTCAAGTCCAGCTCATGACTCTTTGCTGCATGTCTCTCCTCTCGCTACCCCCTTTCACCCTGTCTCTCTCTTCTCCTATCATTAAAATGGAAAAATGGCCCCACTCCAAAAATTAAAAACAAACTACAAACTTGCAGTTTATGTACATATTTAAATATTTCCATTTCATGCTACTTCAGTCTTCCACTCCAGTACATTGCAGAGGGAAATATTGAATGTCTGCTGCACACATTGATCTGACAGCTTTAGTTTCTGTAAAACGAAGACTTTGCACAGTGAATAATACAGCAAGATATGCTTTTCCAACCATCTTCCAAAAAGCAGTGTGTGCCTAGGTTCACATTTCAGATGTCTATGAGTTGTTGCGCCAACAGTGATTTTTTTCCTATAAAATTTTCACATGATTTTATTTTGGTAGATGGTCAAATGGACCAATATCTCAACGAAAATCTAAGATTACAAAAAAATCAAAAAGCTGGAAACAGATTTGTGTATCGGAATTTTTTCTTCTTCCAATCTTCTTTCATTAATCGCACAGTGCAAAATACATACATGCAGAATTCTAAGCTTTGCTGTTGATTGTTTCTTACTGAAATCCACATTGAGAGTCGTAGTGTATAGATAGATGGATGGATGGATGGATGGATAGATGGATAGATGGATAGATAGATAGATAGATAGATAGATAGATAGATAGATAGATAGATAGATAGATAGATAGATAGATATTCCAAGTGGAAGGAAAAGTCAAGGACACAGCAAAAGGTGGCATTAAAAAGGGCACAGTTATCCATCCAATTAAATTTATAACCTACATTAAGTACATTTGGCAGTCTGGGTTGCAGAAATTGAAAAATGGAGGATGTGTGTCCTCAGGCATGCCCCCAGCACACACACACACACACACACACACACACACACACACACACACACACACACACACACACACACACACACTATACTCCTCAATCAAAGCACCGGCAGCTGTAAGCACCATTTCAAGGGACGCCATTATGCAAGGAAAATGTCATTAGCAATTTTACAATTTCACGCATCGGTGGCGCTTACATGTCTCTGGAAGACGGCAGGGCACGGACGGAAGGTAAAAGGCCCCAAACTCTGAAAGCAAACCTGTGACTGAGATGGAGGAAAGTGAATTCTCCCCCTCCCTCCCCCCCGTCATCACTCAGCCGCCCGGTGCCACTCGCCGCCTTAGCTGGGAAGAGCCTGATTTAATTTTAAAACCCTGAGCAGAAATCCAAACTAACACCTCCCCTGTGCTCCTCTTAGACAGTGTGTTGGGGACAATCATGGTGGAGCCAAAGGTGCTCAGTACATGTAACAGGAAGCTGACATGCCAATCCTCCCTTACCTACAGGCAGGTTCTCTCTCCGTCCCTATGTGTCTTTGTGTTTGATTAAAAGAGTGCAGACAGTCTGAGCAGAGCTTCACTTTATCAGGATCATCAAGCCTGCTTCTAATGCTCTGCTTTGTTCTCTCCACTCTATCAAAACATAGACTCTGCTCTTGTAGTCAGTAACGCCTCCAATCATCCTCGGTTCTTTTCTGTTTCCGTCAACATCCTGTGCGGACCAACTCCTGTTTCCCTGCAGTTCTCTGGATGATCCAGCTCCCGTTCCCAGACCTCCTGCCACATCTGACCCTGTCATGAGCTCCTCTGCCAGCTCCCCAGAGTCCTCTTTGCCCTGCTCCCCTCAGGATTTCAAAGCACAACACTCAACGCAGACCTTGGTTCCAGGCTCCCAGAGTCCTATCCAGTCCCCTGTTTTCCTGCTGCAGTAAAATAAACTCCTTCCCTTAGTGTCTGTACTTGGGTCCACTGGCTAGTCATGGTGGAAACCCTAGAGACTGAATCCTTAAGCCTAACTGACAATTCTGTACCTCCCAAAGTTGCATCTGTTGCCAACATATATTTGTCCACGTCTAGCTGTAAATGCGACTGCATGCAGTTCAGCTTGGCAGTATCTTGAAAGTGCTGCAGATCCGACCTAGTAAGACCGTCGCTGCAACTTCTACAGAAAAGTAACTGGATTGCTCATTCACACATGAAGCTGACATGTCAGATTAACAGAAAGGAGTGCAAGTTAGAAAGGCCGCTCAGTGCAAGAAGGCTGCAGCTGAATAGCTCAGTGGCTAACGCCCCTGTTTGGCATGGGAGATCGAAGGTTCAAATCCCAGTTTTAGGGCACAGGTGTCCAGTGAGGACCCTTAGGCAAGGTCCTTAATCATGCCCTGCCTTCCTATGTACGTCACTTTGGATAAAAGCTTCTGCTAAATTAAATTGTAAGTGTATCCTCTATGTATCAAGGTAATAAAATAAAGGCGTGGAGGTCTTGGCGATGGATTTGTGTCTAATATGTCATATTTCTCTGCAAGAAACAAAAGTTCATTAACAATATTAGCTAAATGTGCTTTAGTTACCTTGCCCTGACCTTACTTTAACCATAGTTTCACTTGCTGTATCCATTATACATCCCTAACCTTTACCATTCTGTGGTTGACTTGTGCAGATATTGTGAAAAGCATCCACTCTCCAGCTGTCATTCCCCATTAGCAGCTGTGGACTCTCCGAATAATAACTGCTTGCTACAGTAGAAATCGACAGCCAGCCTCGGCCTCGCGCATGCAAACAAAGCAGTCTGCAGAGATGAACAATGAGCTCCAGTAGCTGGGTTGGAGTGCACACTGTCAGGGAACATATGTGGTTGGATACAGCAGCTAATCTGGGGATCTACGTCTGTGCTAACTTTGAGTCCGACTCAAAAACAAGCGTTTGAAATGGTTGTTGTAGAATTAAAGCGGTTACTCTGGATAGCATTCGGAAACCCATGTTAGTTACTGCTTTTCTGGAGTCTTGTTTTCTTTATCTTCACGAATCCAAGTTTAAAAACACTGAAGTTTTCAGTTAACAATCAAACATGATTTCCTGGAGTTCTGTTAGTTGTGTTATGTCACCACCGAAGTGCAGATGCAAATTGCCTGACTTCCCCAGATGACACATGACAAATGACTCACCCAAATGTGGCCTACATTTCTGGCTCTGGTTTTTTGTAAAGCCCTTACTGTCTTCTGTGTACCCTGTCAATATTTTAGCATCTCTAGCAACTTAACCCCATCCAAGACCTCTTGTACTCAGTTTATACAAATACTACAAAGTAGAAAAAGCAATCTGCATTGCAAATGAGTGTGGAACCGTGGGCAGAGGAGACGGATGACTCTCCCTCCACAGAGAGCCAGACTCTGCCAGAGTTTGTGGATCAAAAGAGGTTATAATTAAGCCACGTCCTCGGAGACATACTGGAGGGATCAACCAACAAGCTGTCAGCGCTGTCAGTCTTTCGGAGGAGAACACAGTAGCATAATTGAGCAGAGCTGAATGGGTACAGTAGGGACGCCTTTGACAAGCAGCAACAAATTAAATATAATGCACAAAAGCTTTGTGGGAAGGCAATGTGGTGCTCTGACAGAAATTAGCAGGCTGAGTTCTTTAATGGAGCTCCTGCAGATCCTGTAAACCAGTGACCCATCTCTTAAATCTCCATAATCAATGATGTATGTCAAAGAATCTGCTAAGTGCTGACTACACCTGCAGTTTACATTGATTGTTCCAGCAATCCGCAATGTTCATCACATAAACAAGTACAGTACATCACAGAGTCAGTGAGCACTTTATTATAAACTAACACTATGTAGGGCCTTGATTTGCTCTCAGACAGCCTCACTTCTCTGTGTCATGGATTCCACAAGATGTTGGAACCCCTCCTTTGAGATTCTGCTGCATGTCGACATGATTCATCCCAACATTTCTGCAGTTGTCAGCTGCACATTCAGCCTGTGACACCTCCTGCTTTGTGATTTGGCATGCTATGCAGGGAGCAGCCGTTAGAAGATGGTCAGCCGTGGCCATGAAGGGATGCACATGGTCAGCAGCAGAGCTCTGATAGGCTGCAGCACTCAAACCATGATTGATTGATGGTATTAAAGCGTCCAAAGTGTGCCAAGAAAACAGTCCCCACACCATTACTCCACCATTCTGAGGTGCTTTTCTGCTCACCAGAGTGGTTATCTGAGGTACCAAAGCCCTTCTGTCAGCTCCAATCAGGCTGGGCAAGGAAACTGCATGAGTAAGCAGGTGTACAGGTGTTCCTCATAAAGCTCAGTGAGAGTACATATAATAAATACCACATCTGATTTTATTCTAAAAACCATGTCATAGTCTTTTTAGCTCTTACCTTGGTCAGTTTAAGAGTTAGTCATACATGCTGTATGTCATTTGTTTGTCACAACAGTCCAACCTATCCACATCGTCCATCGCTTGATTAGCCTTTATGCTAAGGCAAAAACTACCTTGTATAATGAAATTGTGTTTTTACATGTATTTCACCATGAAATGCTGGCAGGAGGGATATCTTTTCATACGTGTGTAAGAGCGGTTGTCTGGAATCTGTCAATATCGGAACAGGAAATGTGTTCTTGGAGTTTCTAAAGAGGTATAAAAGTATAAGGTTGGATGCAAACAGGAAACAGTAAGATATGAGGTGTACAGGTATGTAGCAGGTAGGAACCAATAAGGTCATCTTCATCCTACTTGTTTTCAGACATTATTTTAGGTTTTGGATTGGTTTGGTTGTTTTTAGTGCATTTTATTGTCGTTTTCAACCCTTATTACACTGTGGCATGTCTAAAATACATCACAGGAAGTAAATTAATTTAAAAAATATCAGAACCATGGTGGTGGGACACTGTAGGATGAGAAAAAGTAATCATACAGTGTCAATTGGAAATAACTGCCATTAGTGTATTCTGTGAAGGGTTCACATAGAGCAGCCTACTTGCAGACGTGACAAATGTTTGCTTCTCACCCTCAAACAAGGGGGGTCCGATGGCCACTTTGCCTCAGCCCCCCGAAACTCTAGGACCACCACTGCCTACTTGCACACAGAAAACCTGCCCTTGTGTTTGTGGCAGGCCTGCTTTATGAAGTAATAGGGGTTTGATGACTTATTCAATCAAGTGTGGAAAAAGAGTAAAGAAATTGAAGAAGATTGATCTGTCTTCACAGCATTAGTACCTCATTATGTACAAATATGGATTGAACATTACGCTCTTTCTTGTAAGATATTATCCATCCATCCATTATCTATACACCGCTTAATCCTCTGTAGGGTCGCGGGGGGACTGGAGTCTATCCCAGTCGAGCGAAGGCAGGGGACGCCCTGGACAGGTCGCCAGTCTATCGCAGGACCTGTAAGATATTAACCTACAATGATTGCATTGATCTTAACTTATCTAGATATTACCATATCTCTGCAATGACGACTTCATGAGCAATTCAACCCTGAATAATGGGTGTGGCCACTGACACAGGTTGTAATTGGGAATGAATTCGATGTGAATTCAAGAGTATTTTAATCAGAACTATCACTGGCATTGTTGAAAAGGTCAAGCCGTGCAGTTTCATTTGATATGCGCCAGACCTCGCTGCAATAGACACTCTGAGAGCAATTCAACCGAGGGGAAGGGGTGAGAACGTGGAAGTAAAGTGTCTCTGCTGGGCTCTGAGGGCTGAAGTCTGTCTGCTTTAAATGGAGCGCCTGTTGCATCATCGCCGAGCCTTGTGGGTGTGACTGCTGTGATCTGTATGCCGAGGGCTGCGTGACAGCCACCCGCCAGCAGCAAACATTAGCTCTCTAGTAGCACTGCAAATTTCACCACCCATAGGCGCAGACTTCATAAATATTTAGATCACATGCATTTGTCCCCTCTTAAAATGAACGAGATATTAAAATGGTGTAAAAAGGTGCCACATGCATGTTTAAAGAGATTACTTTCACACAAAAAAGACACAGACGAGTAAATCAATCCCAAATGTGAGCTGGCTCAACACAGTATATGATGCCTGAGAGTCTGTGTTACCGAACTGTAATACACTCCATTACATTCTGAACTGTCACCCAGTGGCAGAATGTTGTTTTTGTTGACATAAATCATGACATTATCATCATAAACTGAGACAGAACAGAACAAACTGGTGCATAGAAATCCCCCAGAATGCAGTAAATTAAGGTATTGTTGCTCAAAACTTGCAGGTTGTGTGAAGCCTTAGCGTATAAACCCACCTCACCTCATCTCTATCACAGAGCCACAAGGACTGTCGTATTTCAAGAAACAATCCGATCAATCCACCAGCACTGCATGGCATTGGTATAAACCCGACTGCTGTTAAAAATATTCACAGATTTATTGTGGAATCCTTCTTCAGGTTTAAAAAAAAAGCAAGCATGTGTTATTCAGGGGGAATGGTACCTGTTCAAGAAGAGACTGTCACGATCTTAAGCACCTTTCTGGGCGGATTGCTAAATATGAAAGCAGCTGGAGTCATCTAGACAGCGTGGTAAAACATTACCCAAATGAACAGGGCATACAAACTGGGAATAGTGTGGAAGGCGTTATATGCTCAGTTGGATTATCACCTTAATTCAACTGTTAATTATGTCAAACTGGAAAAGGGGGTAATTTTCTGCTGTTGCATCTGCTCACAGTAGTGGTTGCCTCACCATTTCCCCTCTAAAACCACCACTGGGGATGAACCCGCTCTCCTTTTAACACGCTGTATAAACTAGTTCATACTGAACCCTCTAGGAAAATGTGAGTAAATGACTTAATGTTTTTCTGGTTTGGAATGAAACCCTGCCTGTATTCAGCCCTGTGATTTCTATGGATAAGAGGTTCTTGTCAGACATTGAATGCAATCAAATGCAGCCATGAACCTGCGCTTCTTCACTGCGTTTCTATTAACGCTAGCTATTTTTAGCCTTTTGTGTCCAGTCCTCTGTCCAAATGCTATATCCTCTATGGTTGGTAAACTGTGCCAAAGACAGCGGGGGCAGAAAAGTCTAATAAATAATCCATAACGTATCAAAGATAATTATTTCTGCATATCTGAAGATTACACACACCCATATACACACCCATATACACACACACACAGCTTGCTCTCAGCCTAAAATGTGAGGAAGAACAAAAGAAGCAGAGATAAGGATGATGAGTAATCTGTTGGTTCTAAAGTCAGTGTTTGATTGATGCTCATATTACTTTAATTGTATCAAATTTATCCCTCGCTTTGGCAGAATGCCATCACACAGTGGTGTTAACAGCTCTACTAAATCAAATTTGGGCCTGAAAGCAGGCTTGTGCTTGTGTCACGGCATGGGGAAAAAGGGGCCTTGATAAAGCTACTGTATCATAGCTACCTTCAGGCTATTTTACAACAAGAGCGCATTGAGGGAGAGCGTTTCCATAAGCGTGTATCCCAGTGGGCCGCACACAATCAGTGTGACGTCAAAGCCCACAGCTATGGTGCACAGGAGGAGATATCAGCAGAAAATCCTCTACTGGTTTGGAAAACATCGCTAAAGGAAAGGGCAGAGCGGCTGTAACACCCACGGGTGACAGCGTGATCTCCGTGTCCGCTGGAGGGTGAACTAATGCCCATTTCTTCATGAACTGATGTGGTGCTTTTCAGGCAAATTTCCCCTCTCACTGTTGAGTGGAGATGCACACGAGTGTTTCTCTGCTAATATACTGGCCTTTCCCATGCATTATTATATACAGTGAATATAAGAAGTGTTCACCCCTGCTAGACGTTTTCCCATTTCATTGCTTTTCAACACTGATGAAAATTGTCTTTGATTGTCAAAGTGAAGTAATAGTATTCACTATTTTCAACGAAGTAATACTATTCACCCCATTCAAGTCAGCATTTAGTTGATGACCACAGCACTGAACCTGTGTGGATAGGTCTCAGTCACCCTTGCACATCTGGACACGGCAATTTTATTTTATTCTTCTTTGCAAAACTGGTCCAGCTCTGCCACCTTACTCAAAGATCAAAAGTGAAAAGCTCAAAAATTCTCAATTGGACTGCGGTCTAGGATCTGACTCGACAACTCCAAAACAGTCACCTTGTTGTATTTAAATCATTTCTGCATAGGTCTGGCTGTAAACTTTGGTCCATCGTCTTGTTGGAGAGCAAGGCTTCTCCGTCTCAGTTCTCTTCCAGACTGCATCAGGTTGAACTCCAGGATTTTCCAATACTTTGCAGCATTAATTTAACCCTCTATCTTTTCAAGCCTTTCAGGGCCTGCTGTCAAGAAGCATCCCCACATCATGATGCTGCCACCACCATGCTTAATGATGAGGACAGTGTGATTGTGATCATGCACAGTGTTTGGTCTCCACCACACATAACGTCTGATGGCCAAAAAAAGCTACATTTTGGTCTCATCAGACCAAAGAAACTTCATCCAGTTGCCTTTAGAGTCTCCCACATGCCTTCTGCTGAACTCTAGTCGAGGTTTAACATGAGCTTTTTCAACAGTGGCTTTCTCTTTGTCGCTCTCACATAAACCTCTGACTGGTTAGGAACCCAGGCAACATTTGTTGTATGTACAGTCTCTCCCATCTCAGCCGCTGAAGCTTGTAACACCATCAGAGGAGTCATAGGTGTCTTGGTGGCCTCCCTCACTAGTCTCTTCATTCAGGTTTTGAGGATGGCCTGCTTGAGGTAGATTTACACATGTACCATATTCCTTCCATTTCTGGATGACAGATTTAACTGTACTGAACTGTTAGAAATGTATTTTATGTATCCCTTGACTTATGCTTTTTAATAACTTTTTGATAGAGTTGCTTGAAGTAGTCTTTAGTGATGTTCATGGTGTAGTTATGTCCAGCAGTACTGATTCACTGTTACTGCACCTTTCAGATACAACTATATTCATACTATCACTTTAGACTCATTCACTGCATTCAGACGATCTTCATTTCACTAACTGTGTGACTTCTAGCATCAACTGGCTCCATCTATGTTGAATTAGGTGAATGCCTATGCAATCACTTATTTTACACTTTATATTCTTAATCATTTACATTATAACTGGCAAAATTCTGTTTTCCCTTTGACATGAAAGAGTCTTTTTTGGGGGGGTAGAAAGCAGTAAAAGGATAAAATGTCCCTATGGGGTGAAGACTTAAGAGTCTGTTCAAACATGTCAAATGGTCAGATAATGTCAGAAACACATGGTACTAACACATTTCCAGCATGGTGTCACCCATCATCTGTCTGTTGGTCAGTTGTGCAGAGGTCAAGGAGGAGCCAAACATTATGCTTCTCTCTATTTTCATCTGTAACTCCAACTTTTACTGATGTGGCATGAAAACCGACATGACAACAACCCCAAACATACAGTGTGACTCATAAAGAACTGCCATCCTGCAGCTGATGGGGTGGCCCTCAAGCAGCCCTGATGGCAGCGTCATGGAGTCAGTTTGGTACTGCATGCAGAGACATCCTAAAGGACACATATATGCTTTCAGTGCCCATGTATATGGACTCCAACTCAAAACAGAGCATATCTACATACTATGTGTGGGTGGTATGTGAAAGCAACATGTTCCACACATGCGCATTACAAAAAATACAGCGCCAATGAGCAAGAAGACGAGCTGCTTTCTGGAGTTTTTGAGCAGAAGCAGATTCATGGAGCAGTGTTTTTATGCAAGTATAAGGACACACATGCATGTTGCTGTAAATTCCTGTCAAAGTTTTAATGTTCTTTCAGTGACTGATGGTGGTTACTGCTGAGTAACAAAAGGCAGAAAGAAAAAAGACAGTAGAAGCAACACAGATGTAAATAATGCTGCCCCCAAACGACCTGAAACTTGATGTGTAAATTGTATATTTGTTGTTAGACCTTGAGATACGTGGTAATGTGAGAAAACACTGAATGTAAATATAATTTTGCTTACAAGAATATTCCACAGGGAACCCTCTCACCTACTAAATCAATCTGTACTTTCATTCAGTGCACAGTTTATGCAGGAAAATTGCAAACTTAAAATGCCAGCAGGAGCGAAAGAGCAAGAATATGATATTTAAATGTAGTGCTGATGGACATTTTTGTCTTAAAATGCAGGAGACTAAGACAGTGGGGGAGCTACCCTCCGCATGAAAGATGTGAGTCCATGTCAATCTCACTATTCAAACTTGTAAAAACGATTTTCTAGCATTTTTAAATGACTGTTGCAAAGTTGCAGCTCCACTGATGCCTGTCAGCTCACACAACGACTCCTGTTCCAGATGATAACAATAATTTCTTGTTTGGTAACTGTCAAAACTGTGCAGTATGAAGATGAATAGCCTATAGGCAGTACGAGCCTATTTTGTCACAATATAATGGAATTGGTTTTGTGATAATTCAGTGATAATAAGGCTAGAGGACATTTTTCTGGACATTCATAGCTTCTTTTCTCTCTCCCGTTTCACTGGAACAAACCACTGAGGTCTGACTTAACAAAGACATTATTTGTACATCAAAGAATGATTTGTTAACCACATCTCACCCTGCCAAACATGATAAAAGCATTTCATCTGACATTGGAATATTAAAAAGCCCCTTGCTGACCAGTTGTCTCCAAAAGTGGGCTGCATGATGAAACCATTCGGATTCACTGTGCTGAGAGGACAATGACACTCTTATTTGCAGCTTGATCAACCACACTGACAGATGGGGCAATTGGTGAGCTGCACTCGGGTGCTACGCTTCAAATAAAAGCAGGCTGTTGAATACAGTTAGAGAAGTACAACTGCCATCTGTTCAAATGATTACAGGTCTGATCAATGGGAGCCAGTCATTCACTAACCTCAGAGAAAAATGTAATGCCATCGCTGCAGTTCCCACCTCAGAAATAGCAGCCTGTGTACACACACCTGTGGTGAGCCACATCAGGCCTGACCTTGCTAGTTGCTGGCATTCACTCCAGTGTTGTCACACTGACCTCAGATAAATTCAGCTTCGGCTGTTGCTGGTAGAAAATGTAAAGTCACACAGCTAAGCTGACTGCTGGGTCAGAACGCACACAACAATAAATTGGAAGGATGTAAAGCAAACACACTGATTGGTAAACAACCTCCATTATTTATCACTGTAATGCAGCAGAACTCAATCTGTGAGGCGTCTCCTCTGTGGCACAGTCAAAAAAGCAAATCCATTCAGACCATGGACGGTAATTTGCTCGCCACAAGCCAGCTAAGCTGCCTAATTGGGGGCCCAAAGCAAAGGGGGTTTTGTTATAAACAGCAGATTGGATTAAGGCATGGCTGTGGAGAAGAGATTCTAAAGATACTGTTCAGAGGATTACTCTTAGCAGATGTGAATATCACATCAAAAGGGATTTGAAAGTGTCAGTCGGTGGTGGATTTACGTGCTGTGAAGAAGAAGGAGGACAGTATCTGCAACTGGCTTCCTTTGTGTTGAAAGAAAAGGAGCAGTGGGGCTTTCTGAAATCTGACATCACAACATCGCTGTGAAGGAAGAGGAAATGATGCCATGACCTGCTAAACTAAATCCTGACATTCTTAAACATAACATGCAATAAAGTAATTATTGCTTCTTTAGTGAAGATGTAACCATAGCATGATGTAAAAAGTCAGGGGAAATAGACGATATCTCCTCTCAGGCAAACATCCAGCAGAACTAGAGAAGAAGGTACATTTCAAATAGTCTGCCAGTGGGTGTAGATATTTAGGTATCAACATTACCCCCTGTCATTTCACAGCTTTTAAAAGGAAACTATGGGAAACTGATTGGAGAAATCAAAAGGGATGTAGCTAGATGGGAAATCCTGCCTCTGACTCTGATAGGGAGAATAGGAACTGTGAGAATGAATATCCTACCAAGATCATTATTTCTGTTCCAGTCGATGCCTATAAGAGTTACTAATTACATATTTAAAACACTGGACCAGACCATATCAAAATTTATTTGGCAAAATAAAAAGGCTAGAATTAAGTATACTGGTCTTCTTTGCTCGAAGGAGAAAGGTTTATCTGTGTATTCAATAAAAATATAAGTTCAAAAAAAGAAATAGTCGATGTCTACAGTATACAACAGAAGTCAGTACTCCTCTGTGCAATATCGCTTAAATGTCGAGTGACTCAAAATTGTATAATTTCTCAATAACTGCATTATTTCTGAGTCAAACAGTGAAGTGCTTCATCTCATGAACGATCAAAAACAAATACTTTAGAAAGATTATATTAAAATTACAGGCCCAAAGTAGAGATCTAATGCAACAATAGTGAATACACCTGGGATCAGTGACTCACAAGTTGGAGAACCTGTGATCACTGAAACTGAGTCCTCCTGTGAGTTTCAATCAACCCAACTCCATGAACATGGTTCTAAAAGTGACCTGCAAACACCAGAATGTTCCCAGTTTCCAACCGATGGGCTGCATCATGGCTTCACGTGGAAAAAGAAATGCCAGAAAACCTTTACAAAGTTGGAAGAGGTTACAGGAAGATCCGTGACCAACTAAAACTCTGCTGCAGCAGTAATCAGGAGGCACAGACCAGGCCATGTCCTGTGTGACCAACACAGTGAATGCATAGTCCTGACAGTGAAGCACAGAGGTGAGATTGTGATGATACGAGGCTGCATGATTGCGAAATATGATGGGGAGATGGCATTTATAGATAGCACCATGAATGCCAGTAAATATACCAATTATTGGCTGACAGGAGTCTCCTAGTCCACAGAAACTTGGCCGAAGAGCTTGATAATGGTGCACAGCCCACTGCCAAAATCACACCAAAAACAACAAAGTGTTTCACCTGACTTGAATACTATAGAACACCTTTGGGTTATATTAAAGGAAAGGCAGAGTAACACATCCCCTCCAGCAAAGACCCACTGAAAATGACTTTAGAATATAGTGGATCTAATAACAGAAAGCAGTGCACATACAAACACCATAGCAGAATGCCCACAGATGGACAGTACTGCAGGCTCGACCCGTTTAATGAGACACATTAAGACAGAAGCCCTAACAAACAGTACATTTTAAATCTTTAATATTGAGGCGCTGAGCAGCCATTTTGGATTTTGAGGTCAGGGTCGATGAGGATCTTCTGATCTTCCAAGTTGGAAGTTAGACTACAGGAGGCATTCCAGTTAAAATTTCTCACCGGGAACTCCAACCCAGTTCAAAGGGAAAGCACCCAAACATCTTGGATTTGGATTTTGATCTAAAAAGTTATTGCAAGTTGACAACGATAACTCTTAAACTGACAGATTTGTGGGGACAGTGGTGGCGCAACGGTTAAGTCTCTGGGCTACTGAACAGAAGGTCAGGGGATCAAACCTCAATGTGGCCATTGTTGGGCCCTTGAGCAAGGCCCTTAACCCTTCCTGCTCTAGGCAATGTACCATGACTGACCCTGCGCTCTGACCCCAACTGGGATCTGTGAAAACAACATTTCACTATGCTGTAACAATGTATTTGTGGCAAATAAAGGTTTCTTCATATTTCTTTGATTAATGTGAAACAGCCACAGTAGGTGGCATATTGTGTTAGTGTGTCTTTCATTCTGTAGCCCAAAAGATGCACAAGGGAGATTATGCCCCGAGGCTGCGTTATTAGTTGTTTATGTGATTACAAACATCAGTGTGACTTTTAATGAGGTTTCCTTAATTATGAAATGAAACCAGGAAGATCCAGGTCTCACCACAGTCCTCTATATAATGTCCTCTTTGGTTCTGAGCGCGTGTTCAGACACAACACAAAAATGAATTCCAGACACAAAATAGGTGTGAACTGAGGCGGAAGTGAGGAAGCTGAAAGTGTTTCATCTCGAGTGAGATATTAGCAGCATTGTCTGGGGGCTTTATGAATCGACTTCACAGACGTACAGAGATGAGACAAAAAAGGAGAGACTGGAGGGAAACACCAGGAAGAGCTGAAAGTCATAGGGCTCTTCTCATTTCTCTATTTCGAGCCTCTTCTCTGTTCTTCGTCCTCCTACCTGTAACCTGAAAATCGATCTCAGCACACCATCTTAAAGGATGTCTCAGTTCCTAACATGAATATCAAAGATCCAGGAGGCTGTTGGAGGAGCTGTGAGTGAGGATACACAGGTGTATCCTCAATGTGTCCTTTGTGGAATTATTTTCGGCACCCATGACGTATAATAAAGGTGACCCACACCTGGAATATACAAGCCATGAGAAAGCAGTAGTGGTACTGCTATTACTCACACGCAAATGATGTATTATCCGCTGCAGACAAAGGGAAATTCTGTCCTGCTCTCTTTGTTGATTTATCCAAAGCATTTGATTTTGTCAGCTGATACACAGGGTACATGATGCTGGTTTTGATTATACTGGCTCCACAATTATTTGCCTTATTGTCAATAGTGGGAAACTTTAGGAAATGTTCATGCTTTTGTCGACCTTAGTGGTATCCAAAGCACTTTACAATGTGTTTCGCATTCACCCATTCACACACACATTCACACTACAATGGCGACAGAGCTGCCATGCAAGACGCTAATCTACCATTGGGAGCAACTTGGGGTTCAGTGTCTTGCCCAAGGACACTTCGGCATGCGGAGGGGCCGGGGATTGAACCACCAACTTTGCGATCAGTGGACAACCCGCTGTACCACCTGAGCCACAGCCACCCCTTTTACTTCTGTCGAAAGGAGTTCCACAAGGTTCAATTTTAGGTGCTGTCCGGTTCACTATATCAACACTATCTCATCCACCATAACAAACTTTTCTTCCTACTTGTGCACTGATGATACCGTTCTGAACTGCTTTTCTGATACTGGACAATCGCGTTCATTCCTTGCAACAAGCTTTACCGCAGCTACAAAATGTACTTGATAGCCTAATGGTTCTGTCGTGTGACCCAAGTGCTGAGGTGTAGTGGCTGTCCTAGGTTCGATTCCGACCTCGGGCATTTAACGCAAGTCCTTCCCCACTCCACTGTCCTATCCAATAAAGGCCAAAAAAAGCACTTTTCCAATAATTAAAGCTGTCTTCTTGTTTGTCCTAGACTATGGTGATGTCATCAAGATGTCATCAAACAGCCCTGGATTCAGTTTACCACTCAGCCCTCGGATTCATTACTTGTGAAAAGAACTGTTGTGAAAGGAATTTAATGTAAATACACAGGACACTGTAGGTTGTCAAGAACACGGTTTGCTCATCTGACACCATGACACATGACATGTTTAACTGATGTCACTTCAAAATGACAGAGATGAAAGACCTGTTACCTCAACTCTCCTCACCTTCTGTCTCTTCCTTGCCTACTTTGCTTGCATCTCAGGTAAAAAGGGACTAAGATGTAAGGAGAGGAGTCAAGCAAAGGAATCAAGGATGTACAAACTGAGAAATAAGAACAAGTTCTAGTAAGTTCTGTGATCATTCAGAGTCTGCTCTACTGTAGACTCACTGGATGTAGGTTCTGTTTCACACAGTTTCCTCCTTCCTGTCCGCTTTCTACACCTTTTTTGAAATCCTCTTCAGTGCAGGAAACAACAACCTCTGAGCAGCAGTCGACCTCAATGCAACACTATTTTGAGGGGACTCTGTTGTTGCATCCTTGACATAGCTCCACCCAAATGATTGGGATTGGTTTAAATAAATACAAGTGAGTGTTTTCCTCCCCAATAGGAATATTAATGAGGTGCAGTCAGACCATTCTCTTCTGCAGGATGGCATCTGTAAAATGGTTTGCAAACAGCAGTCTGTGCAATTTCTGAATGCATGGAGGTTTCACATTCAGTGAGTTTTATTTTTGGTGGCATCATTGTAATGTAAGGTCCATGAGCCAAGTGGGAATCTGCAGGCACTAATGAGCATGTGCAGTGGGCCGCAGTTTGCAGAAGCAAAACCAAAAGCTGGAAAACGTTTACAGCTCATGTGCCAGATGAACAATTTTAATTCCACTGATCATTTTAGAATCCAGTGTGCAGTTCTGCGTCATACATTTATGAGAAAAACCCATAGTAGGTGCTAAATGTTATGATATTTGCCCTCTGCTGCATCGGTTTCATCAGTTTTCATAAACCTGTCTCTTCTAAATTCCCCACTTAATGGAAGTGCAACACTGGTGCACCTTTAATTCAGTCTCAGCCTGGATTATTTACCCCGGCAGGAATATTACCGCATTTCTTTTACTTTTAATTTAAACAGTTCCACCCCAGTTTTTCGTTTGAAATGGAAAATTTATGGTCCCATCAACAGGCGCACGCTGATGCCCACCTTTCATTTATTTTCATTCACACCATACTTCCATCCTTAATTAGCCGGCGCAGAAAATAATTAAAGACCCGCTTCCAAGTCTAATGAGTGAGTCAGAGGAATTAAATAAGAAGTTGATGGCCACACACATTCCAGCATCAATCCAATTATCCTGCTGCCCTTGTCAGTTTTGTCCCTGTGCGAATGGACAAAACAATTTGAGTCCACACCCCGTGAAACACATCAAAGTGTGGGAACGGGCGCTTTGCAGCATCACCTGCCAATTCCGCCTGGTGCTCTGTCGGTCCCCTCGGAGCTGAAGGGCTTCGATCGCAGTTGGAGGGAGGGGGCTATTAGATTTTATCGGTATGCATGCCATGTTGGGGGGATTTCCGTCCTGAGCGCACAGAGGAAGGGAGAGACAAAACCTGAATCTACAAGGAGCACAATGACCTGCATTTACATTCAGCCCGAGCTCTGCTGTCAGTCCTCCGAGACACAAACTCTTCAAACTCACACATGCTGCATACACTGAATCTATATGAACACTGTGGATGTATACACAGGGATACTTTTAAACACAAGCACACCCCTCAATCTTTCACACACATATATAAAAGTGATCATATGTACTGTACACACATACACTCACATACGCTCACAGATTAAAGTCAAAATGAAATCTGACAACTTATTTTTTATTTAATGAAATATAAAGTATGATTATACTACACCTATTCCATTCTACATACCTTTCCATTTTTGCAAAGAAAATAAAACTATCTTTGCACATATCTGTAAAAACTGTGCCTAACATTCGTGAGACATGGGGAGGAAGGTAATGATAGCAAGCATTTATGTTTTATCACTTGCCATCATTGGACAAATCAAGCAGGTTCTCACTCATTACTGAGCTGTCGTAACCAATAAACACTAAGAAAGCAAAGCAGAAAGATATAAAAGTTACATTTTTTCAAAAACGTCACACTACCTACCAAGAAAACTTCTTGTAACAAACGAACATGGATGCTCCCACTGTGAGATGTTCATGGTTGCTTTCTTTTTCCAGCCCTTCCATACTTTTAACTCTACAACAGATTGATGCTTCCAGAAAAATCATTCTTTCCCAGTTGGAATTACAGCCTGACTGCCTTTTACAAGTGGGAAAATGGTTTTTACTGTACATCTATCAGTCAGAACATGAAAACCAATTGCCTTATATTGTGTAGTTTCCCTTGTGACACCTAAACAGCGCTGACCTGTTGAGGCCTGGACTCCACAGACCTCTGAAGGTGTCATGTGATACCAGTGACATTAGCAGCACATCCTTGAAGTCCCTCAAGTTGTGAGGTTGGGTCTTCTGGGGAATATACGGGCCAAGTCAACACCTTAAACTCTTGTCATGTTCCTCAAGCTGTTCATGAGCAGTACTTGCAGCGTGGGTGCTCTGCTGCTGAGAGAGGGCAGTGCCACCAGGGAATGCCGCTGCCATGAAGGCGGAGCATGTGATGTTCAATGTTTAGAGAGGTAGGAAGTGTCAAATTAACATCCACTCAAATGCCAGAACCAAAGGGTTCCCAGTAGAACATTCCCTAGAGCATCACACTGCCTCTGCCAGCTTGTCTTTTATCCCACCCTGCTGCTTTGCTCTTCCATTGCTCCATGGTCCTGTTGTGATGCTTAGGTGCCCATTGTTTTTAGCAGTGGACAGGGGTCAATATGGACACTCTGACCAGTCTGCAGCTACACAACAAGTTGTGATTCACTCTATGTTCTAACACCTTTGTATCATAGCAGCATTAGGGTTTGAGAAATTTGTTAGTAGGTTTCTCTGTGGGATCAAACCACACAGGTCAGCCTTCACTCCAGTGCTCATGACTCTGTCGTAGGTCCACTGGTTGTCCTTCCTTGGAACACTTCTTGTGGGTACTAACCACTGCATACTGGAAACGCCCCACAACACCTGCCATTTTGGAGATGCTCTGACCCAGTCGTCTAGCCATCAAAGTTTGTGCCCCACAAAGTTGAGTGTTCACTTGTTAGTTAATATATGCAAGCACTTGACAGGTGCCACTGTCATGAGATGATCAACGTTATTCACTTCATCTTCAGTGGTTTAAATGTGGTGATTTTGTGGCTGATCGGTCCATGTCAGCTTTGTTGAATTATGTCAACTTGACATAAACTTCGCCCTCTGGGTGGGCATTTCTCTTGGCAGTGGTTGAGTGACACCTGAAAGCTAGCTTTGTTCTCTTTGCTATTGAAGTGTGTGGTGTCATCATGCCAAGATACAAGTAGCTCTCAGACAAAAAGGAGTCTAACAAAGAATTTTTAATCGACCTCAAAATCATTACTGCATCATGAGGAAAGTCATCAACAGGTTCATGTAAACCTTAGATTTCAAACATCTTTAAATTTACACAGGACTGGCTGTCCCAGTAAATTCAGCCTAAGTGAAGGGCATTTGATGCTAAAATCAGTCTCCAAGAACTCCAAAATTCAAATGTTCAAAAAGAACATAAGAACAAAACTACAGTATGGTGACGAACATACAAGGACCAGGCCTTTTGAAATAATGTACCCTGGACAGATGAATCAAAGATAGAGTTGTTTGGCTACAGAAACAGTAGAATTGTTTGGCACAGACCAAAGATAACTTGTCAGAGAAAGAACCACATACAAACTTTGAAGCACAGTGGTGCAAGTCCTATAGTACGTATTTTCACTGTCTTAGGAACTGGGCAGCTTGGAATCATTGATTTATCTATGAATTCAGCACCATATCAAAGAGTGCAATGGATACACCAGAAAATCGCCTAAGGAATGGCAAAACCAAAAGAAATGAAGGGTTATAGAAAGATCTAGTCAAAGCCCAGATTTAGGTCCCTTTGAGATGTAGTGGGTGGTTTCAAAACAGGCAGAACATACAAGAAAACCTCTTAACAGATAGTGGACCATTACGCAACACACCTTCAAGAAGTTCTGTGAAAGGAGGCAATACTAGTTCCTAGGACCAAGGGGTGTACTTACTTTTGCCTTAGATGGATATTACATGTATTGATGCTTTTGTTGAATAAATGGTTGGAAATGTAATTTTTTCTCGTGGCATTTAACTATAAGCAGCCTAATAGGTTTATCTGTAGGCACAGTTTGAAGGATCAAAGGACCAAAAACCTACTTTCCCACCAATGTATATTCCAGAAATTACAACATTACACATTTTTGCATTGTTGGAGTTTTACCCATGCAACTACAGTGGTTGTGTATAGGACGCTTAGTGCTGCCAAAATGTGGATAGCCTCCAGCTCAGACTGTACTGAACACATTCCTGTGCAGACAATGATTGAGCACTGGTGCATCAACTGTTCTGCTTTCTGTGTGGACCAAGGATGCAAGTTTCGAACACTTTTCTTAACTGATAATCAACAACAATATGAAACAAGTATTGATTAATAACATAAATTGAGCACAGTAGTCATTATTTAATTTGCTGATTAATGGACACATGACATTAGCCACTGTAATGGCGTAATTATATGTACTGTTGGACTAAAGCAATGCTATCCTAATAAAATGCAGCTTGTCGTAAATACATTAGCCATTAACCGTCACAGAAGTCTTTGTCATGGGTGCCGTCGCTAGCTAAACCACAGTGTTCTCTGCATGCCAACACGAATCTGCCTCCTCTGGTCGCTACAGAATTAAACAGTAGGGAGCTCCACCTGTTAATGCAACCATTTATTACAGCTAATGTGCAATACATTTTCTAACATGCATCTCCCTCGACTTCTGCTATACTGGCTAATATACTGTTCATCTGCTAAACTATTATTGGCAATTAATCAATTAAGCATTAGTCATTAACATCCCTAGTGTGGTCACAGTCTATTCAACGATTAGGAGGATCCATCATGCACAATAGTTTTCTTCCACTAAGAAAGTAGGAGTTAGTTAACCTAGGGGGCTAATCTGGGGTACTAATGTCAGCACTGATTACCAATAGATAGGACTTTTTGTTCATGTAATTTCAACACTTGCTTTGTCATCAGTAGCTCCCGCTCAGTGCTGTGTTCATCACAGAAAAGACAGAAAAGCTAGATAGTGTTCGCTGCCTTTCTTTCATGACCAGTGATACAGTGACAACAAATGACCAGACTCCCATTAACGCACAACCCTAATGTGGTATGAATAGATCAGTGAGCGTGCTGGCTTCCCATTTTCAAAGTTTGCATCAGTCATGGAGAAACCATGACTTAAAGAGGGCTGTGGTGACATGCAAGCGGCTCGGATCACGGGTACGATAAGAAACAGCAAGCAACTTTAACCCCCCCGAGCTGTGCAGCCAGTCCCACCCACACAGATATTGCACCAAGTAAAAACAGTGCATTATAGTGTCAAACAAAAATGGACGCCACTGGAGGCTTTACTGTGGGAGGTACAATCACTGCAAGAAACCTTTCGCTTTGGTAATTACAGTTTTTACTCAGTAAGCACAGAAGTCAAAACAAACATCATATACACTGATTTCCTAGCATAAATAAACTGTATTTGCAGTTTCACCTTATTAAACATCCACACACACACAGGCAAAACACACACTGATGCACACTTACAAGCCACAGCTCAGTGTTCACTGTCACTTCTGGAACAAGGTTCTGTCTTGTCTCCTGTAGGGGACTGAAGTTCTGTGTGTGTGTGTGTGTGTGTGTGTGTGACGCAGAGCGAGAGCGATAGGAGGGATTGCACTGATCGTAAACAACAGCAGCAGGGAAACAAATGGGTGGTCCCCCGACGGCTTCATCCCCGCACCCAATCGATGATGCATGATAAGGCAGCAGCGAGGCCTCGGGGGGGGGAGAGACGGATGGAGTCCGGCGTCTGCAGCGAAAGTCGCTGTCAAACCCACCCAAGACAGTGGCAGCAGAGCAGCTCGCTGTTTTGCATTTCAGGATGAGGCGCTGCTGCAGTTAATTAAAGAGCTCAGATGTGTATGAAATGCAGTGTGTGTAGCGGGAGGGGGGGCATTTTTGAATTTTCAGGGACAGTTTTTATCTGTGACTTTCAAAACAGCCGGGCTCTTCTTTGTTCCTTCAATCCTTTTGTACCTTTTTCGAAGCACACTGCTTTGGATAATAAGGCGGCAGTAAACATGGTTTCCCAGAGGAGTGATGAATTCCCCCTGTGAGCCAGTCAGGAACAAATATGTCACCTTGTTTTTGCCTCTCCCTCAGGGCAATTTGAAGGCTAGAATACAGCAGGGAATGCAGGATCTCAGAGCCTGCGAGATGCATAATTTTGTCTAATTTGAATTTTGATTGAATTTAGCCGTTCCTGGTGTATTTCGAATAATACATTACCTGATTATTGCAATTTGGAAACGTTCCAAATCCAGTGATGAGATGCTTAGACATAAAGCGTTTGATCAGTTTGTCTAAGACTGCCAGGCAGCTCCACCTTTCTTGGGGGTTGCTCGGTTGACTGCATTCGTGCGCTAGTAGGAGGGAGATGGTGGGTGGGTGGTGGATGTGTTCTTTTTAATCCGCTGTGGCCCCACCAGGCTGATATTGCCAGTGTTTCCATACTCACAGAGCATAATCAGAAACCAGGGCTAGACCGCCGAGTAGAATATCCATATTCCTGTTAGATAACGCGGTCTGCCCACATTCAGGCCATGTCTATGTTTAAGATCCCCTCCAGAGGATGTCAGGTTTTTTACATTGCTACCATGTCCATATGGTGTTTTTCATGATAGAAGATATATTTTGAGCAATATAAGCACAAGCATGGCTAAATATCTCCACCTTTAAACAGTCTCAAAAATACAGATTCAGTCTTCCAGAGTTTCATACGCAACAAACCTATGAATTACCAATTTGTCTATTTGCAGGGTTGGGAGGCTTACTTCATTATTCTTCTGAATTGGTCTCTGGTTCAAACATCCATCCATTATCTATACAACGCTTAATCCTCTGTAGGGTCGTGGGGGGACTATCCCAGTCGACTCAGGGCGAAGGCAGGGGATACCCTGAACAGGTCACCAGTCTATCACAGGGATACATATAGAGACAAACAAGTACACTCTCATTCACACCTATGGACAATTTAGAATAATCAATTAACTTCTGTATGTTTTTAGACTGTGGGAGGAAGATGGAGTACCCGGTGAAAACCCACACTGCACAGGGAGAACATGCCAACTCCACACAGAAAGATCCCAGGTGTCCTAACTGGGACGCGAACCGGGGATCTACTAGCTGTGAGGCGACACTGCTAACCACCGAGTCACTGTGCAGCCTGGTTCAAACATGTGTGGCTGAATTACTCCAATATTACAACTTGCTATTTCATAGTGAGGAGTAGCAGCAAATGCAATATATTCATAGAAAAAAAATTCTAAATGCGTAAGTTCGACACACAAATATGACTTTTTAGGGGTTAAATCAACAGCCGGAGAGGGACCTTAATGATAACTTGCATTCCCAGTTTGATGTGACCATAAAGTATCCCCTTTGCAAAAATGAAAGCAGTAATAAACAACCACTGAGAGACCATGAAATGGGTGCGTATAAAATGAAGAGGCTCATTCCACCACTTCAGATGTTTTAGATTCCCTCTGGGCATGTTTCGATAAATAAAAAAAACACTCTTCATAGAAAAATAATTTGTGTCCGTTTGGGGTTTTTTTCCGCAAAAAACATTAAGATCTGCTGCTCGACACAAGATAGCTCCCGCTTCACTAAACAGTTCCCTCCCTCTCTCTCAGCACACATGACCTGAAGGTTTCTTGTTTCCACGTTATACTTGCCTCCCTGCCATTCTGGGCAAATGAAGTTCATATTGTGTGTACAGGTCTTAAAGTCCCTCTATGGTCGTTAATTAAACTCCTAAAAACTATTCTTGTGTATCAAAGTTTTATATTTAAACACTTTTTTCCATTAAAATAATCCCTTCCTGCCTTTAAAGTGACTTATACTACCTTCACATCAGAAGGCTTTGAAAAGATTTGGAAAAGACTCTTGGAGAACTATCATCTCACAACTGCTCACATCTAAAGACAAGTTGTAGAGTTTTTAGTCACAGCCTCGTCTCAGACTGAGATTTTACAAAGACTGAATCCTGCAGGGTCACTTTTTACAAAACTAGGTCTTGTATTGTTGTATTGTGTTTAGGGCTGGACCCAAATATCCGAATATTCGGTCGTTGTGGTGGAAATTCGAAAAATATATTAGACATCTGAACAGTCGTGCACAACATGTATGTGTCTGTGTGTGTGTGTGTGTGTGTCTGTATATATTCTATATAATATTGTTATTGTATTGTACTATTTACAAGACTAGGGTCTCCGCGATGTCAGTCCATCCCTTTTCCTTCTCCACTCTGTCGTGATAGAGTGGAGAGTTCACGTCAAACAGGCTGTTCTGCCCACAGCTCTACCATCCGCTCCTCTTTCTGGACGGTCCATGTTGTTCAGGACTTTCACCTTTTTGCCGGTGTTTCCCATTCGTCATGCCGCTGTAGTGATTGTTTGTCTGCAAAGTTTCCTGTTTCTGGTTTTGTTAGAGCTCTTCTGCTGGTCGTGTCACGTCACCGTAAAGACTGAAAGACTTGTGATAACATCAAACACGTTTGATATTGTCCTAAGGCCAAGACTAGGAAAAGACTGATCTAAAACAGCTGAGATTACTACCTTATAGTAAACGATGGGGATGATGGGAGCAGTGTGACTCCAGTAAAACTCCTAAAATTTCCTTCTAACTTTCAGTTTTTAGTCTGTGACTGTGAAAATCGTTGGGTGTAAGCCCAGCATTAGCTGTAACTCTACATCATGTCTTCACTCAGAATGTGCAGATCTATAAAATCCGCACCTCTCTCTCCACCCACCTATCAACTATGACTCTGCTTAAACACTATAAAACTACTCTACATCTCACAGTGGCCAAATGTAACAATGTAGTAATTTATCCATATGTGGCTGAAACAGAAACCCATTCTAAAGAGGACTAGTGATACAGAAAACCCATTAGGTTTAATGTGTATGAAGCCCTGGAAGTCTGAACTGCTGCTTTAAGGTGGAAATGTTCAGCCATGGTGTCTTATCATTCTCAATATGTGTCTTCCTGCTTATAAAATAAAACATATGAACATGTTAAGGTGACAAAAAATAGATTTTCACCAGAGGGAAGTGAGGAAACAAAAACATTTTTGAATAGAAGGTCACTAGAACTAATCCTGATACTTTATTATGTTTTTTTCTGAGAGTATTAAGTCTTCAAACTGTGCAAAGTCCATAACATCGCCATAATATACTTGGTCCTTTCAGTTAGTCATGCAAAACAATCCCGCCATCGCTAAGCAAGAGCAGATCAATCTGTCGCCAGCTGAGAGAAATCAATACCAAGGCAAATAATCAGCTCAGTGAACAAACACTGATGAGATCTCAGCCACACATACACGCTGTATGATGTACGGTCCTAGATAAAGTGCATGCATTGGAACAAGATAATGAGGGAGCAGGAAATATCTCTAATTACACAACTTATTCAAGGTTATAGCTAGCACTGAGGACACCTCTTAGGAGAGTTGGCAGCTTCAAACTTGTTTTTCACAGGGAATCAGGCCGTTAGAGTTAGTTATATCTCAGTCAGCAAATCAGATATTAAAACCACGGAGAGGTGAAGTGAATCATCTCCTTACAATGCGATGTTCTGCAGGGAAACAATGGGTCCTGATATTAATGTGGATGTTGCTTTGACGTGCACCACCAACCGAAACTTTGTTCCACACCAAGTACTCCCATGACAACGGCACGCCCCAGCAGCAGTGATCAGGTAATGTGGTACGCAAGATTTCAAAACCAACTCAAGGAACACGATCAAGAGCTAAAGACACTGAGATCCCAATCTGTCCGAGTGTCTGTAGGGTGTACCGGAACAAACCCAGTGACAGACGGGTGGTTTTAATGTTGTGGCTGTATCAGCGTAGAAACTTAGACAGCTGTGATGGGAAATAAAATGGTAATACTTTATTTTACAGGGCCATCACTTTTCTAGCATCTCCTGCAAAGACCTTCGTAATGTGGTTCTAATGATAGGGAAGGTCTTAGGTGGTAATTTTAGTTGGAACTGAGTTAAATGGGAAATGGTTGGCATTTATGTTGACCCTTTTAACCCTAATAGCTCTACAAAGCACTTGACAATGTTTCTGAGTCACCTTCTCACACACACATTCACACAACTGGTAGCAGAGCTGTCATACAACACGCTAGTCTGTCAGTGGGAGTGACTTGAGGTTCAGTGTATTGCACAAGGACACTTGTGGAGAAGCAGGGGATTGAACCACCACCCCTGTTATTATCAGACCACCTGCTCTACCACAGCAACCCCGATGGGTACAGTTAGTTGTTGTTGTGGCTTGAAACAACTGCGGGGTTCTTAAATATCAGGATTTTTGCAACCTACCTTTGACCACGTCTCAAAAAAATCTTCTCAGCAGTGTAAACTAACCACAGAGTCCTGCTGAGATTTATTTGATGTGTGCAAAAAGCTGAAATGCTGCTATCAAACATCTTCACATTCTGTTTGAACATGGAAAACTGTACAAAAAAAATGTAATGAAAAAATACAGGAAGAAAAATGGCTCAATGTCTTTAGCTGCCAGCATGGAGACTGAAAAACGATCCCCTCAGCTGACAGGCTGATAAGGGTGGAAACTGTGAGGGGAGGTCACCTTCAGATAAACTAAGCTCTGCTAAATCATTTATCACTGAATATGATAGATGGGAAAGTGAGACCTCGATGTCAGGAATCACGGGACGCGACTGGGAAAACAGATGAGTGTTCTAAGGCTGCTGGAGCTCTGCCAGAAGCAAACAAACAGCCTGGAGTCAGGCTGAAAAGTCAGATGACTGAGCAAGCTGAGGGGAGGTGACGTGGAAAGTGATTATTTTTGCTGAGGCAGTCACTTGGGGGTCAGTAATTATTAACCCAAAGGGACACAAGATGCAGAATAACCAGAGGAAAAATCACCTTCTGAAAGGAATCATTGGCCATTTGGAAAAATGACGGAATGAGCTGTTTTTGCTTCGTTCAAATAAGGAGTTCAGTTTATATTTCAGAGTCTGGTATTCTGATAAGAGGATGCAGTATGGAGTTCTATGCAGATGACAGTCTGTTTGGCCTTGTTATTCTTGTTCGATTTGAAGGCATGGCGTACATATGAATCTATTAGTATGGGGTTTCTTTTTTTGCTCCCACACATTTAACACTTAGAAATCTTGTATTAAATTAAATTTACCATGCCCACATATCAGTCATTGATTTAATTCTGAGGTTTTCTCACTGTGATGCAGAGCTGAAGGGGAGGCTCAGAAGGAGACACATGATGCAGTCTCCCTCAACTCTCATGAATTACATTAATTCATTAATCTGGACAGATATCTTGAGATTCCGAGTGACTAATACTTTCCAAGGATACTCAAATGTGTGATGTTCATTATGAATAAATATTCAAAAATGCATTTTGTAATCACAGAAAAAGATCTACTTGTGTAAATTGCCTGAGAATCATTAGATTTCAACATTTTCTGTGATAATTCAGTGTTTTAATGTGTGCATTGCAAACAGGAGCGACTGACAGCTACTCAATCATACTTTAATAGTTCCAATTTGCAACGATATAAGCAAATTTATGCTAAAAAAAAAAGAGTTGAAGGCCACTTCTAACTCCCTGAATCCTTGTTTCCTCAAGAGAACTGTAAATCCTAACATTAAAGCATGATGGTCCCCAGGGGTCAAACTGTGATTGGTGAGGAGCAGAGCTTCTGTCCAGCAGCCTCTAAGATCAGGGTTCACAGTCCAGACAGTGGAAACAGGGGTGATTTCTTCAGTAGAAAGTAGTTCTGGTGAAAACTGTGCACATTGTGGATGTGAGAGTAACAACAGCTCTGTTTCTGGAAAGGTGTGTTCACTCCGAATTTTCTGAATGTTAGTTTTTAATGTTGTACCACAAATTAAATTCCATTCATCTTAATTTTATTGGAGTCAGATGTCTGAAATTAAATCTGTTTTGGGAGAAGCGAGAGTATTCTCATTTTTGTTTTATTTCATTTGTGTAGTTTGTGTACTAATTTCAATGGACCAACAATTGAAATGAATTCCAAAAAAAGGTTCACCTGAAAACCTGTGAAGTCCCTAAGGACAATAGTACAACACCCCAAATATATACAATAGGTCTTTACCCAGATGCAATGTAGTGGCTGAACAAGAGTTAACAACAGTTATCATCATTGATAGTTAGACTAGGAAACACTGACATTCCTGCCATTCAGAAAAGCAGATATACACTGATCAGGTATAACATCATGCCCATCTGTCTAATATTGTGTTGGTCCCCCTTATGTGGTCAAAAATGCTCTGAACCATTGGACAAGAGAACCTCTCAGGGTGTCCTATGGGGTCTGGAACCAGGACGTTGGCACTGGATCCTTTGGGTACTCTGGCTTGTGCAGTGGGGCCTCTGTCAATCCAACTTGTTCCACTGCATCCTGTTGATGCTTGATCAGAATGGGGTGTAGGAAGTTTGGAGGTCAAATCAACATGTTGGGCCATTGTCATGTTCCTCAACATGTTCCTGATTGGTTGATGTTGTTTCCATGTGGTGGGGTGTATTTTCATCCAGTTACATTTGGGATTTGTATGAGGGAGTGTGTTTGTTGAGAGACAATGTTTATTTGGGTGTCTAAGTCTGATCAACATGGTTGTTACAATCCAAGGTTTTCCATCAGAACACCACATAGTACCAATATGATCAATGATATTCACTTCACCTGTCAGTGGTTTTAATGTTGTTGCTGATCAGTGTACATCTTTGCACTCACCAAAAAAAACAACAACTATCTGCAGTAGTTTATAGGATCAGTACAATACATTTAGTTTTCCCTGTTTAGCTGACTGTCTGTTGCCATACTTTTATGTACTTCGGTGATTAGATTACTTAATGCTTGCAGTGATGCCAATCCTGCAAATATTATTGTACTGAAGCAGCAAAACTGAAAGACTCTCTGTAATAATCCATTTTATACGCCAGGGGAAAAAAACGTCCAGAGGAAACAATATTTACTGAAAATAAAAATGTGTCGACTGCTGTGATAGAGCTGATTCATCGAAGTTCTTTCACTGCTGAAACTGTGATTCTGTGCAGCAGCTCAGCTGTTTGCTTGTGGAAAAGCTTTGAGGTTAATAAGGCTGCATGCAATCACAGCGACGTGGAAGAAGATGGAAATAATCAGGCCTCGCTTTCAGTTTGGAAATCGCATTGATCCTGCTGTTGTGTGATGCGCCGGCTGTTTAACTCAAAGGAAAGAGGTGACATTCTGCATTTGTCTCCTCTGGAAGTGAATTTTAAGAGCTGTTTGTGAGTTGGTAATGCTGTGACACTAAAGGCTGTATATAAAGACAGACAAACCCTCCATGAAGTCACCTACAGGTTTCCTGAAGAGTGATGTGGGGGCTCCAGCCAACACTGTCTTGATAGTGCCCGACTCCTGGCTGAGTTAGAAGGAGTGAGTGTGAGTTGAGCTGAGGCGAACAACACAAACGCTTCTCTACTAAGAACGGTCTTGGCACCCACCTACACCATTACTCATGCATGACTTTAAGCCTTGATCCAACTTAAACAGGTGCTTTGTATAAAAATGTACTCCCCCATACAGTTATCATGAGAGGAATTAGCTATAGAGACCAGAACTGTTTTTGTAAAAGACCGTAAACATATTTTAAATTGCTGTAAAGTTGGTCAAGATGGACGTCTATGGGAACTGACTTGCTTTTTGAGTCAGCCTCAAGTGGACACTGAAGGAACTGCAGATATTGGCACTCACATGTTGGCTTAATTTTCAGTCCTTGAAGGTTGCTGTTGGTGTTGTCTGACTCACTGGATATCGATTGCAGGTATAAATTTGCCGCTGGCTGTTCATTTCATGGGCTGTACGGTGGATTGGTGGTTAGCAGCGTCGCCTCACAGCTAGAAGATCCCCGGTTCGCGTCCTGTCTCGGTTAGGACGCCTGGGATCTTTCTGTGTGGAGTTTGCATGTTCTCCCTGTGCAGCGTGGGTTTTCACTGGGTACTCCAGCTTCCTCTCACAGTCCAAAAACATGCTGAGGTTAATTGATGATTCTGAATTGTCCGTAGGTGTGAATGAGAGTGTGCTTGGTTGTCTGTTTCTATGTGTAGTCCTGAGATAGGCCGGCGACCTGTCTAGAGTGTCCCCTGCCTTCGCCCGAGTCGGCTGGGATATAGGCTCCACCCCCTGCGATCCTGCAGAGGATTAAGCGGTGTACAGATAATGGATGGATGGATGGATATTCATTTCATGCTGCTTTCTCCTCCCCATCTACCATCTGTGTGTTACCATTTTATAAATTCCTCTTCACTAAGGGGAGCAACCACAACAACCTCAGGGCAGCAACCAACCTGCTGAAAAGTTTTGCACAAAGGTTTAGATCCTGCCGTCCTACTAGCTTTTTGCAGCAGATTATCTAATTTAATGGCAGCGCTCACCTCCCTGCTTGCAAATGTCTCACCAAAAAGATTCCACATCGAAGCATCACATCCTTAGCCCTGCCCAAGACGATTGCGAATGACTTCAGACAACACAACTAAATTATCTGGGTGTTTTCCCCCTATACCAAAATAATGATGAGGTGCAGTCGGACCATTCTACGCAGCTCTGTGTTAGCACTAGAGAATGGTGTTACGGGAAGCACAGAGACCCAGGCGCAGACAGGAAACAGACGGCACACAAATGTCCAATAGAAAGAAACCAGTTTATCACAAACTCAATCAAGAACAGAAACCAAGGATTTCAACAGCTAATAGCTGGACACGAATGAAATGAACACTAAGTAGAATATCAAAACCTAAAGAATGTACTCCTAGCCAATATAATGAAAAATAAGGGATGAACCGAAACTCAAACCACCAACAGGGTAGCATAGAAGTAAGTAACTAAGATAATGGCAGAGTACCAAAAAAAACTCAGAACATCAGATACAGCGAAACTACAGATCTTAACACAGAACGCTGTCACGGCTAACATCTCTAAAATACAAACGCCACTCGGCGAACATGAACTACAACTTAAGCTTACTACAGAACTGACTTCCTCCCAGGGAGTGGGTTGAGGGGATACGGTTGAGGCTGTGTGGCGTGGCACGGCATGAGGAGAGCCCAAGATGAACCAGGTGGGTATGGTGTAGATGAAACCCTGTGGTTCTGGCAGCAGTAAGCAGGAGGTAAGCATGTGCAGCTGGGAGCGGCTCGGAGTCAGATTGCTATGTCACGGTCTGACGTTGAATGTTGAACTCAGCCAGGCTTTATGGAACAACTGATCAGGTGCAGGTGGAGCGCTCCAGCCACAGGTGCCCTGAATTGGACAATCAGCAAGGTGAGGAGAGACTGCCACCATGCAGAGGAGGTGGAGCCCCTGACAAATGGCCTGGTTAGGCAAGACTACTGCTTTTATGATAGAAAGTGAGATGGAATTTTGGTCTGGCAGAATCTAAATCTCAAGTACAATTAATCCCAACTAGAAGACAAAGAATTATAACAGTTTCAAAATCTATTGCATTATATATTAGTAATATCAATATACTGTATGCACACTTAGTAGCCCTAAAAAGGTTATTAGTGAAAAACTTTAAATACTCTAGTAGAATATATTGATCCTGTTCAGAACTGCTTCAACATGTCTATTGATTACATTTTAAATAGAGTTTAGTAAGTCTTTTATTTTGTATAAACCAAGGGGGAGCTATGTTTCACTGTGTCTTTGTCTGTCCATTTAAGCGCTCATCCACCAGTTCACATCATTTGCATGTAGTGCAAAATTATAATGAGACAAAACACCTCGCAACTACAAGTCCAACCCTGAGTTAGAATTTAGTCTTTTTCCAGCATAAGATCATTTTTCCCGAAAACCTTCCTTTTGCAAAATGTAGCGCACTCCAGATGATTTTCATTCGAGATTTTTCTTCTTCCTCTTCAACTTTGATTTCGCTCTTTGTCAGTGGAAAAAAAAGTGTACGGAGTTCATTACAGCTTTGGAGAGGTCTCCACGGATCATTTTAGCCCAGAGCACTAGCCGCTGATGCTAGGGAAATGTTAATTACCTTAGCAGCCACAATCAACATTCAGGCAGTCCTTCTCTCACACACACTGTTCAGAGCCGGTGCCTCCTCCTCCCTGCTCCGACTGGAGATTCTGGAGGTAGAGATATACCGACGAGACGCAGCATGGTTCTTCTCACAGACACACAATGTCCTAGAAACATTTCTGCCGTCTCTCATCAGGCCTTCTGTTACTGGAATGTGGCAATGTTCATCTGCTAAAATGGGAGCTTGAGAAACCGTGTCATTTTGGGATGTGAGTTCAGCCAAAATGTCACTGTTCCTAATTTCTAGAAAACATTAGCATTGGCACTTTCTGCTAAAATATTAACACTGATCGCACATTAGTTTAAATGTCACCGTGATATCATGGGATTGCGTGGCCCACAAATGGCTTTGTGTGTCATTTTGTGGTGTTAAAATGACATGCAAACTGTTATGTCAGGGGGAGGGTGTCATTAATCCAGACTACATGGTGTGAAATGGTGCGAAAAGCAAAAAAATGCACTGTGATACTGCGTTATGCGACTTGCTGTGTCATTCATAGGCCATTGCATGATACCGGGCTGCCCAAGTCTATCGATGGTTTCATTATGGGTTTGTTTGTTTATAATAATTACACTAATTGTTTGGTAAATTATTGCTATTCAAATGTCACAGTATCTCCATCAGTGCCTGGGGGTCCTCTCCACTGTAACAGCGTTTGACTGCTCACTAAAATGTCTGTTCAGGCGTCTGGAGGAGGTCATTTTCTCAGTGGGTATAGCCACTTGCCAGCTGACTGAGCTGAGTCGATACCTCTCTCCCTCTCATTCCTCTCTGAATCATTTTCTCTGACAGCATCTTCCAGGCCGTCTTCTCGAGCTCATCATCTATGACAGTCGTAATACTTGCCTGTTTGATTTGATTTATTTGACTTTTCTCTCTCTTTCATTTCTGCAATAAAGACATTAGGAAAAGCTATAAACTCGATTCCAACCAAATGCTTTTAGGGCCGACTATCTCTGCAGTGCTCGCTGTGAACTGACTTGAAAGCATTTGCCAGTCCTGCAACTTTAAGGCTAGTACAAGCAGTAATGAGGGGCGAGTCGGGAGATTCATCCCTGAAAATTCACTGTCCAGCCCAGATTTGATAGGACAAGCTCATCCATTGAAACTCATATGTATACGTGTCACTGAATGAAACTCTGGTGTCAAAGTTCAAGCACACACACACATTACAAAGAGCAGTTTGTGTCTGTAATTGATGGAGGTCACTCACACAGACCTCAACACAAAACAGTAATTGAAGTTTAGCTTGTTGCTTCCAGCTGTTTGTAGGATCTTTCCTTTTACTTAATGAAACACCTGCAGCATCAGACAGCAGCAGGATCCATATAAGTGTCTAGTTAGCAATACAACACAGCAGTAACTTTATTGATTGCTTATAATCATAAATTACATGGAGACAGGATCGATCAGGATCGATGTAAATGACACTGTGCAGTTGTTTTCCCCTCAGACAGGCGAGCTGTCACAGAGTCACAGTTTAACAGCTGCACTTAAATCATTAGTTAAACAGCTGAATACTGAACTTCATCACAGCTGGATATTATTTTACATATAACAGTGTGATCCGTCTACTAAAGTCAGAATATTTTTCTGTTATATCAAGTTTCATTGGGGAGATTTTTCCATTTAATAGCAGGATATTTGCAGCAGCGATATTACTGTGCATACAAACGGTTATAGAATGTGACCTCTCGAATCAATAAACTATTGTAACAGTTTTTATTGTAACATAAGAAGCTGTAGTTTGATAAATTCACATCATGCATGGACAGTATTTTCATATTTTAGTATTTTAGAGTTTTGGAAATCATAATTAAACTATGGAGGTCTTGCCTATAGATGAACTTTTCCCCCTTAAATACACCAAAGCATCTCTACCTGGGCTATTTTAGACAGTGGTCACCCTAGCAAACACAAAGTTTACTGTATTGATCTACGGACACCTGATCATTGGTTAACTGTAAAATAGGTATACCAGTATGTGATTTCTTATTTTTCATATTGACATAGTATTTCACTAGCATATACACCCCAACATTCTGACCACTGACAGGTGAAGTGAATAACATTGATCATATTGGTACTATGTGGTGTTCTGATGGAAAACCTTGGATTTTAACATCCATGTTGATCAGACTTAGACGCCCAAATAAACATTGTCCCACAACAAACACACTCCCTCATGCAAATGGAAATCCCAAATGTCACAGGCCTACCCCTGCAGGAAAATGCACCCCACCACATGGAAACAACATCAACCAATCAGGAACATGTTGAGGAACATGACAATGACCCAACATGTTGATCTGACCTCCAAACTTCCTACAGCCCATTCTGATCAAGCATCAACAGGATGCAGTGGAACAAGTTTGATTGACAGAGGCCCCAATGCACAAGCCAGAGTACCCAAAGGATCCACTGCCAACGTCCTGGTTCCAGACCTCATAGGACACCCTGAGAGGTCCTCTGGTCCATGTCCAATGGTTCAGAGCATTTCTGACCACATAAGGGGGAACAACACAATATTAGGCAGGTGGTCATGATGTTATGCCTGATAGGTGTACAGACTAACATAATAGAATTCCTGAAATTTCGAATTTTCAATGGTCCAGTCTGACCACAGCTGTAAACAATTTCTGGAGGTACCAGTGCAAACAGGCCATAATACCACACTCTCTGTAAAAGACCATAATAACACTTATAATCTCTCCAGTCAAACAGAAAATCAGGACAAATAGTTGTTTAGTCAACAGTTATAAAACTCCTCTTGCTTATATTTGGGCCAGTATTCTTCTCTAAGCATAGTTTTTTTCCATTCATTCAACTTGGGTGCTGCATACAAACATGCTGCACTTAATTTCATGCGTATGACTTGCCGTGAAGTTTTCTGAAATTTTAGCCACACTCTTAAGCCCTTGCATTGATGCACAATAACTGGCATGGTAAATGGAGATGCAGTAATCCGTGGTTCTTACGAATCTGAAAACTGACTCTGCAGCCGACTCTAATGTCTGGTCTGGGAAACCGGTCATAAAGGGGAGAGAGAGTTTAACCCTCTAGAAACCGAAAGCAGAGAGCAGCAGCTGTTGTGCTGAACACCATCATCTCTGGATCAAAGCGCAGTGGTGAGTTGCACACTGATGCCTTTTGTTTCCTGCTCTCTGCTGAGAGCAAAGGACACAAATCCACACATCAACTCGCAGCCTCAAAAAAATGACAGCCAAATTGAGGGCTGGCAGAAAATGAGAGAAAAAGCACACATGGAGTAAATAGACTTTAAAGGCAGCCATTGATGGGTTGTGACATCATTGGACACTGAAACCACTGAAAACCAGATGGAACATTTTCTTTCAAGGTTAGCATCTTTTTTTAGGACAGGGCACCCAAGACTCAAAAACTTGGAGGTGTGTTTCACAGTGCAGATGCACATGTCTTTTTATGTGTGTGCTTTTGTGAGCATGCATTTGCAGAAATAGTATTATGGAAACCCTACATAGTCCTTAGAGTTTCCTATTAATTAGTGCTATGCTATGAATATTCATCTGCAGGTTCCTCTTTTGTTACCTTCTTACTTACACTTAGCCTTCAGTCAGGTAGCAAAAACAATGAATCCTGCACCTCCCATGCTGCAGCACATGTTTCATTATGCCACATTCATATATGTCACAGCCTTATTGTCGGTCAACCACTTAGTAAAAGAGTTCTAATCAACATTCAAGTAAGCTCTTATGTACCCCACTTGGTCTTTAATAATATTCAAGTGTCTAGAAAGACAGATAAATGTGGGCACATCACACTGCTCAAAGTCATGTTTAGGGTCATAAAATGTGATATATCATTGTATCATATTTCAACCCAAACATCCAACAGCCAGTTCTTCAGTCACACAACCATTTGGGGTTGTACAATAACATGAATGACTACAAGCTTCGAGTCTTTTCCTTATAACATAATGTAGCATCAGTATGGTAAACAATTTTAATCTGTAATAGCTAGACTGTGGCACAGAAGTACCAGGACGTGGTATCGCAATTATCTGTACTTCAAGTCTTGATAGTCAAAGAGAACTTTCAAATGCTAAAAGTGACGACATTCCTCCTGGAAGAATGACGTCACTTTTAGCATTTGTGTGATGTGTATTTGTGTCTTCTCAGTGCTGATGGTGGAATGGCTGCAAACCACCAAAGAGCTACTTTTGCACTTCCACCTATTGTGACAGCATAATATTGTTAAAAAAAAACTCCCTGTGCTCCCTTCTATCCTTTTCCCAACTCGCTGAGACACGTGTGGAAATGTCTGACCTGGACCCCGGACAGTGTGAATGAAAACCTGTGCCGTCCGCACCCAAGAGCAGAACCATTCTCTCTTGTAAAAGGAGCTGTGTAAGCTTGGTGACGCCACAGAAAGGCCTTGTGTCACTTGTTCGGTTTGATAACCTCAGTTTCAGCACCCAACCTCACAGTATGTGCCAGAGTTTTTTCGTTCTGCAAGGCCAGAGAAAGGTGCACCACTCCTGGCGGTACTGCAGTGCCTGGTCGATACGTGGACTGAATGGGGCAAACCCCTGTTTCAGCTCCCAGTGCTAAAAACCTGTTTAATATGTAGTCCTCATATCGAGGACATATCAGATATTAAACTGATAAGAACAGATGCTACACTTGATCTTAGCCAAAAGGCCGAGAAGCGATGAATCCTGACCATTTCCTGCCCTGAGCCACTCCCAGGCACAATTCTCTCTTGTGCTGGTGCACTGCTTTTCACGGGCTGCAAAAGTGGCTTCTGCTTTGCGACTCCACCCACAAGCTGTCACTGGTGTCACCATTGTGCTTCCAAAGCAGATGCGTGGGCTTTGTTCATGTTGGTCCTATCTTGCCTGACGCACCAGAGACCATCTGAGCTCGGCCACGGTACCTCTCTTGCTATCCTTTTTCAAACTCGCAGAGACATCTCGACCCCTAAAGTAACAATATCAGGGACTCGTGACCTCCACTGTCCTCAAAGGATAGCATACTAATGCATACCCAAGAATACAGCTGCTTAACAACAATGGTATTATGTTATAGTAATTGAATACAAAGTAGTAGCAGAATACATCAATCAAACTAATCTCCATGTAGAAGCTGCAGTACTTGGTAAACATAATAAACAGTATGTAGGAGCAGCAGCCTCACAGATGATGTTGGTGTATTTGTATGTAACAAGCAGCAGAATCCTACACAGCTGCTGCTAGATGCACATTTGGGGAATTTTTACATTTCAGTGTTAACCTCTCCCAGTGGTGCGGGTGGACACTATGCTTGGAGCGAAGCAAGCACTTCCTATGCAACCCTGTCTCCCAAAAATGACATTCTCATTCTCATTTATGTTTTCAAAGAAACAAAACTTTGGTTTGGTAGGTAAGTCTGTTGTACTACTTAAAGGTGAGACTGATGTGGTCGGGAACTGCAACTAAATCTGTACAAGGAAGTCGGTGGGGAAAGTGGAGGCATAATTCAGCAACAGAACTTTCACCCAGGAGATTAAGGTTTCAGCCTGTGCAGGAATATCATTCTTACTGCTATTTGGTTAGATTTACATACCTAAAGTACATGGCTAGGTTTAGGAAATGATCATGGTTTGGGTTAAAATATGAATCTTTCACAACATGTTTGAAGCTTCTCCTCTATTTTCTGGGTTACCACGGTGATGAGCCCCACCCAACCTAATATATGATTGGTTAGATGAAGTGGAACAATACAGTACATGGCAAAGATATGTCGATTAGAAACATATTTGTAATACGTCAGAAGATACACCAATCAGGCATAACATTATGACTACCTGTCTAATATTGTGTTGGTCCCCATTATGTGCTCAAAAATGCTCTGAACCACTGGGCATGGACCAGAGGACCTCTCAGGGTGTCCTATGGGGTCTGGAACCAGGATGTTGCCAGTGGATCCTTTGGGTACTCTGGCTTGTCCAGTGGGGCCTCTGTCAGTCAAACTTGTTCCACTGCATCCTGTTGATGCTTGATCACAGGTGGGTCTGAGTTTGGCCCATTTTGCCATTTTTTTGGGTGGGGCAGAATGTGCTCAGAGCATGGGGGAAACGGCAACCCCATGCTCTGAGCACATCAGAGCATGGGGTTGCCTTGCTCTGATGTGCTCATCAGAGCAAGGGGGAAAAGGCAACCTCAAACCATACCACATGCACAAACCTGGCCAAAAAATTACGATGTCGTTTTACTATGTCTGAAAAAACTGTGCATTTCAACTTCCATTTGACAAAATGATGATAGCAGGCATTGAACAGGTTCTGTCTCCACAGCACTCAAGGTTAACTCCTGTGGGCACACTGACTGAAGAAGATTCAATAACAGTTTGGTCCAGTGTAAATAACCTCTTATTATTAAATAAACACAAAGATTTGGCTTGGCAGATTGTCCACCAGTTTTTGCCCACTAGAGCTTTCCTTGTAAGAAGAGGGCGCACCTGCAGTGCTAAACGCCCAAGGCCTGCCTGTGGAGACTGTGAAACTGTACAGCATCTTTTTTGGTCATGTCCCACAGCTAGAAGTGTTTGGTCATTAGTGTTGCCATGGCTGCAAGCATTGTATAGAGGTCCAAATTGTTATGAGGACATAGCTTATGGCTGCTGGAAAAGAAATCCAACAGATGAAATGAAAAAATGGTGGCTTGTCATTAACTGTGGAAAAGAAAGTTTATGGAAGGCAAGGAATGTACAGGTTATTAGAAAGTACTGTATGCCATGTGAAGTTGTTATAAGATCCATGTTAACGTTTTCAATGATTGCTTGCTAAAAGACATGTTGACAAAAGAAAAGAGAACCAAGCCTCTACTATGGAGAATTCCAAAAACTCCATTGTTTGAAAAATTGTAGTTATAATCTGGGAATGATTTTTTAGGCATTTAAGTACATACCTGAGAATGTGAATGTATTAATGTATGACTACTTGTATGCGCGTTTACATGTTATGTATGTACTGTACCATGTAACACTGTACTTCTCTTGAGGTTATCCCTGTATTGGACTTAATAAATAACTAAAAACTGAATTGAAATGATCAGAATGGTGTGTAGGAAGTTTGGAGGTCAGATCAACATGTTGGACCATTGTCATGTTCCTCAACATGTTCCTGATTGTTTGATGTTGTTTCCATGTGGTGGGGTGACTTTTCCTGTGGGGGTAGGCCAGTGACATTTGGGATTTCCATTTGCATGAGGGAGTGTGCTTGTTGTGGGACAATGTTTATTTGGGTGTCTAAGTCTGATCAACATGGATGTTAAAATCCAAGGTTTTCCATCAGAACACCACATAGTACCAATATGATCAATGTTATTCACTTCACCTGTCAGTGGTCATGATGTTGTGGCTGATCAGTGTGTGCTTCCTCCAAGTGTTTCATAGGAATAGGAACAATAATTTGTGGCTGATTGAGCTGTTCAGGATTTCATTTTTGATCCTCCCAGTTTAGTAGCTTTCTGTATTGATTGACCGACTCTGGAAGTCATTATGTGACGCCCCATTTTACTGATTTAACTGACACAAACAAGCTTAATTCACACTCAAAAGCCAATATACAATGAAGGACCTGCAACACATAAATGAGATGCTGTCATCTTCCTCTAGTTTTATTTTAAATCCATGTATCAGATACTTCCTGTCCCTCTCTGAGCTCCACAGATACGAAGCATCAGAGGGCGCATGTGCAGCTGGTGTGTGTTTCGGCCTGTATGTCGGTTCAGCACATCGCATCACACATGACCTTCCAGCACCATCTGTCCTCGTCACCTCCTACTTCTCCCAAGTTGCCCTCTAACCCCAGAATATGGCTCCAGCAGATCCTCTCTGAGGCCACACAGACAGCCAGAGCCTCCCCGTTCACTGCAGTCAATCACAAACCGTCGCCCACTTCCGAGGAATTCGACGCAGAAGTATCAGAGTGACCACATCCTCGTAAGTCATCACTTTTCCCGTAAATTCTGCCGCGGATTTATTGGCGGTGTGTGAGTGATAAGAAATTAATGAGGATGATAAAGCAACTGCAGGCCGCCATATTTCCTGAGTGATCAAAGGAGCGGCTCTGATGAGTCAGAGGGAGCCTTCATCCTCAGTGTGCAGCACACTCAGCTCCTTCCATACTTCTGACAGTCGCGCCTTTTCATTTTGGGGGAATTTGTCTCATTAAAACAGTGCTGTGGAGGAGTCAGCGCTGATAACAAAGGACTCACACACACTCGCCCTTGTAGTAGTGTCACAAAGAAAACTCACTGTGTAATTCTCAGCCTTGAAACTAAACTAATAAGTGCAGAACCAAGTCTCATAGTTTAACTTTAGTGGATGCTAAGCAAAAACCTGGATGTTTGAGTTTCCGCTGTAATTTTTCTCGCACATGACCCAAATTTTCAGGTTCACAAACTCACACAGGGCACAGGTTTCACCAATGTGGCACCCAGTCCTCGGCCTCCCGTGGGTGGCGCGGTGAGAGTGGGCGCCTGCTGTCCACATGTTTTATGATGCCAGCTGACGGTAACCGTAAACACATGCTGCTGCTTTTCTTCTGGAGTCGCACACAAACTGAGCGGTCCTGGGAGGAATAAGAACCAGCTCCTGCCTTTAGTTTCAGTCTCATTATCTTCTGGGTTGTCTGATCCTGAATATAAAAACAGTGGGGCTCCCCCCTCACACACTGCTCCGCTGACAAGATAACTCATCTGCCCCTGGCTGACAGTGGTGCAGGAAGGTTCGTTTATATGCTGATACACAAAAGGCCCTTTTCACAACAGTGTTGCCACATGTTCTAACAACAGGTGAACTTTGAGACGGCTCCAAAAAGGCTTCCTGCTAGTCAAAAATGATTATCAGAAGCTGCTATTTAATGGATTTTATAAAGACTTGTAATAAATGGATAATAAATCTGTTTCAAAAGGGAACGCTGGAGTCCTTCTGTATTTTTGTGTCCCATTAAAAGACCAAGATCACAACTGTGTTACTTGCTTGACCTGCCTGTGGCTCTTAGCTTCAAGTAGTTCATGAAACTGTTATTAAACATGTTGTGACCCCAAAAACACTCCGTCATTTGGTAAAACAGCTGGGCACTGTGTTTTTTATCCAGTGTTACTTAAACTAAAGGAAATGATGCATTTGTTGGGGATTTTAAGACGTGAAAAAATCCACATTTTGCCCTCTGGTGAGTATTTGTGGCTGCAGGCTGGTGCATTGATTGAGCCCACATAAGCCACAGTGTGTGTTCATGGTAATGAAGGAACATGTCAGCCAGTGCAACATTACGGCTCACTGATGCGTTTTTTTTAACAGTTTTTGTCAACCATGGGAACACACACAGCACTTGTCAAGGTGTGTTGAGGCACAATTGCCTTCAAATTCAATAGGAAAGATGTAAGTTGACAAATGTGAAGCAAACACAAACTGAAGACACATAATGTGAACCCCAGAGAGAGCAGAAGGCACTGCTGCAGAAAGGATTCAAATAAATCTGTCAAGTTGAAAATGGTTTTAAAATGTCAACTTTTTTCTCCGTGAGATTTAAGAATCGAGCATTATTTCATATAAGTGCGGAGAAAAGAAGGAAGTGACAAGGAGAAGTGAAGCTCCTGGTGCAATTTGTGTCAGAAGCTGAGCTGCCACACACAAATAATAAGTAGTTAGTGCTTACTTAGTGCAGCTAGTCTGACTCAGCGGATGCAGACTGTAGGCTGTCATTTCCAACATGCACTTCACGCAGCTCTTTCCTCCCATTCTGCTATCTGCATGGTACAGTTTTCAGAATCACTACAGGAGTCAACAGCAACCTCCAAGGAACAACCAGCGGGCTGAAACAACAAGTTTGGCCTAAGATTTGGACCCTGCTAGGTTCTTTCCATGGATCAGCCATTTCAATGCCCATGCTTGGCTGCCTGGGTGCTCATGTTCCATTAATTTTCCCATCACTATCATCGCTGCATCCTGGGCTCAGCACCAGCCAAGAAAATTGTGACTGGTTTAAAGAAATACAAACAAGTGAGAATGTTTTCTCCTATAGTAGAATGATAATGAGGTGCAGTCAGACCATTCTCCTGTGGATGTGGGTCTGGCTATGTGGGACTAAGTACCATTAATGTCTGTAAGGTCAGTTTACTGGCTGTTGGCAAACAACTACAGACTGTAAAAATAATCCAGCATGAATAGCTGTGAGCAGAGACTGTGAGGTGGCTGCTGTAAAGGCCATTTCACCTGGCCCCTCTGTTTTTGACACTTCGTGCAAGATCCAGTCTCATTTCAGTGCAGATTTGAGAGGTGTGGGAGAGTTTGTGTGAGGTACGAGTGTGTTTGCGAGGGGCCCAGGAGGGCAGAAGGGGTGAGCAGGATGGATAATGCACCTTCAATTGAGGCAGGAGAAAAGTAGAAACCTGGAGATTAGGAGAAAAAAGGACACTTATCTCAGCCGGGGCCCAACAAAGACACAGACATCCTAGCAGCTGTCCGAGCATGAGGTGGTGGAACGAGTCATATCCAGCCCTGCTTCTGGATTGGTCTTCCAGAAATCTCATTTTTCCAGCTCACACTTCTCACTCTGTTGTCTTTCATGCTGCTTTTGTAACTAGTTTTCAGCTCCCTTCCTTTGCTGCCTGGGTAGAGAAAAGAGCTATTCTGCGCATTTTCTTCATTTAGCTAAACCCCCGCTGGAGAAAAACTAGTTTTTTTGCCTTAACATGTCCATGTGGTGTTGCTTTTATGCCAGAAAACACATCATGAGTCAAATGAGAAGTTAAAGCCTGATCATTTCCTTCTTCAAACTGCACATAAGTCTCAACAATCAGGATTCAAACATTCAGGGTTTCATACATAAACCTCAGAAATCTATCCTGTTGGCTTCCAGGGTGGGACGCTCTGTATCATCAGTCTTCTTTAGAATCAGAATCAGTTTTTGTTGTGTATGGCTGAATTACTCCAATATACCACATGTCATTTTGTTGTGTAAAGTAGGTTTACAGTGTTTGTGTGATGGAAGCTGAGCTGGTGTGCTCGAGCTGCAGTTAGCAATGGAGGCAGGCTGCAGATCGAGCCAGAGACCTCATAGATCTGAGAAACAATGGTGTCGAGTTACATTTAAGGAAGAAATGATACACAGAGATGAGTTTTAGACATCCACAGCCTGACTGTAAAAATAGCAACCTAATTTTTTATTAGACTCACACAAGAATATTGAAGATTCGTCTCCTGTAAGAACAATGTAGAATATAGTGAAGTTAGTCCAGGTTAAACTGCTCTTCTCTTCCATCTCCAGCTCTTCATCCTCTCCGGCCTGATTTTGATCACATTTGACAAAAGCAAAGATGAAAGTGTGGACACGCTGCTTCTATATTACATTACCCGGCTCAGTTCCCCTCAGCCCCCTCTGCTTCAGGGAGGGCTGTGGGGAAATATCGATCGGAGGCCTCAGCTGACCGCTGCACAGATAACAGTAACTAAATGATGGATCTTTCAACAGGATCCCTGAAGAGGGCCTTAAAAACAGATCTCTGCTGTCTTCCAGCCTGAACTAAGTGCCGGCAATGGCCTCGGGGATGTTAACTCTTATCTATGATGTATCAGGCTGTATTCGTGACTGCTAGCAAAGTGCTATAGCCTGTGTTCCAGCGCCCCGGGTTATGTTCTCGCCAACTGTTCGAGCTGCAGTGTTCCTCTGATTTTCCTTTTTTCCTCCCTCCTCCCTCCCCTTGCCTCCTCCCCCCTCTACCTGTCAAACACTGCAAGCTCCTGCGCTACCAGCCAACACAAACGCCTGGTTGCTATTGATGGATAGAGACAGCTGTAGTGGAAATACAAAACGTGTGAGCGCGCACACACGCACACACTCACACACATATCAGACTGTTTATAGAGGGTGCAACCAGAGCCGCGGAGCAGATTAACGACTTTACTTCCCAATTAGCCCACTCAGCAGGAGAGGAAATGGCTCTGACTGCCCTTCTGCTTCCTTTCCTCTTTGTTATATCTTTATACAAGTAGGAGTGTGTCGGCTCTGTCTGATCTAATTCTGAAGTGTTCAGCGCTGCTCTCTGACAGCTGCCTGCTGGCCAGTGGTTGTCACATGTTGCCTTCACTTCCCGTTCATGTAAAAGCTCTTCAGGGCCAGACACAGGTCTGAAAGCCTGGCAGGGGTTGAAAGTGTGTGTTTACCATGTGACACAAAGACTTCCATTGTAGTTTATATGAGGAGTGTACAGCAGTAAGCTGGAGTATTCCTGTAGCGAATTTATATGCTCCTTTACATTTTATTTATTGCCGTTTTCTATTTTAACATGCTTGTGTAATTTTTTAAAATTGACATTTTCCCAGTTTTAATTAAAAAGAGAATAAATATTTGATATGTTTGTTCTTCTCAGTCCTCACGCCTCAGCCACAGTTTTTAACAAGTACAGAAGCTGTCAGCTGACCAGCTAGTGCTTGCTGTAAATACGAACATTAAAGGTCCCTCATTGTGCCTCTTTATCATTAAATGAATGAAAGTCTCACATGTTCCAAGAATGTGTTTATTTCAGTTTCTCAGCTCAAAACACATCCAAGATGGTTAATTTCACCATGACTGTAGAACCCCTGGCTTTAGCCTGACTCTAAAACAAGCTGTATCAGTGTCTGCAGCTTTAAATGTAGCTGGGCTGCTGCTGTCCCCGCCCCTTTCAGGAAGAAGACTCTCACTCAGCCAATATGGATTAGAATAAGTCTGTATGAGACCAGAACCTGCTCTCTGAGTGGTCACTTTACATGTAATATTGCTGAATTCGCAGCACAGTTGTTGTTTTTAACTCATGTGTTTGGTGAGTTTGTCAGACAACATTGTGATTATAATATCAGTAGTGTAGCGGTGCAAAGTAGCGGCTGTACAGAGACTGCTGGTAAAAATGTAGTGTATTGGACTGCTTTGAATGTCCAATCAGCTTTCCACTTTCCACAGAGCTCTGACCTGTTCGCATATGATCAAAGCTAATGGTAATGTTAGCCACATTGTCCACGCAACATGCTAACAGTTAATTTTTTCCTATTGTTGTAGTGACGTTGCCATCGATGATAAAAGTAATCCACTGGTTCTTCAGTTCCTCATATGCTGGGAGTGCATGAAGACTCTTGTGTTCACTCTTTCAGCCAACAGCAGGACATTTGCTGTGCTTTGCTTGCGGCTGAAATGTTCAGGAGTTAGCAGAAGCAGCTCTAGAAAAAACAAAGCTGCCAGTCTGTGAGACGACTGTTCGTTCTGACTGGTTAACCTCAGAAGGAAATAATAAGCATCTTCATATTTCACAGCTCTCATGTTACATCGTCAAGTTCGTATAAATGGATTTTCACCATATGGGACCTTTAATAACATCACTGTTAATATCCCAGTAAGATATTTTGTCAGTGAACCAGCATGTATAGGATCAGCGCCTTGGAACTGGTACACCTAAATGGAATGCAGCCCTTTTAAAAGTCACTAATTAAGCCTGGGCTCTTTGTACCATGACAAGCTAAAGTATCTGACAGGAGAAAGGCCCTATTAGCAGTGCTATGTGGTGTCATGGTAAATTGGTACACAGTGGCTTCCTTCCCTTGAGAGTAAACAATGCTGGCTTGTTAAGGGAGCCTGAAATCTTAGCACCTGTTGAGCCAGCAGCAGTGTGAGTGGTATTGATTAGCAATATCCCTGTGGTGCTGAAACCACTGGTGCAACATTGTTAACTCATGCTACAGTCTCATCGTCTCCTTCTGGAGACGCTTCTCTAACTCGTGAGTATTGCAGGTGTCATCCCTGTCAGACACTGATATCTCTTGGTTAAAGTCTGTGCTTTGGTGTGTCTGCCTCTGATTTACGGTTGTATGTGTGCAGAAGAGATAGTTTTTTTCAATCCACTTCTCCATTTTATTAGCCTCAATGAAGCTACATGATGACAGAAATAGACAGGGCTGCAGTTCTCCAAGTTTATCACTTTCACACAGACTACTTGGTAGCTTTGAAAGGATGGCTGTTTTAAAGCAATAGGTATCCATATGAATACTGAAACAGGTTTTGGTTGCTGTAGTCCTCCTTTCCTTCCATACTGGAGTACTATTTAGGTATCAGTTTCACTGTAATTAATAGGGGTCTGAATCCTTCTGTCTTTTAATCAACTGTTTTTTTTGCCTAAAAAGTAGCCTGTGGTGCAGGGGGTGTGCCAAAAATAAGACAAACAGGAGATTGGAGGACCCTTTTGCAATGCCAAACTGTGGAAATTGAGAGGCTGGCAGAATCTCGTCCTTATCACGATATAAACTGAATCACCCATTCATCAATGGGTGACTCAGTCAGCTATTCATTCCTCTGCAGGTATGTCAAATGGCTACTTTGGCAACCTATTGGATTTGAAGTGACTAACGTCTCTGGACTGGCTACTAGTATTCTAAGGTTAGTCATCTGCATTTCTAAGGAACAAATATAAACCGTTTAGCCACAACACAAAACCACTAGCAGGTGAAGTGAATCATGTGGATCATCTGACTACAGTGCAATGATCTACCAAGAATTCTTGGGTCCTGGCATTTATGTGGATATTACATTGACACACACCGCCCACTTCAACATTGCAGACCAAGCACAGCCACCATGGAAGCAGTAGAACCCTCCCCCAGCAGGACAATGGGCCCTGCCAAAATGAAAAAGCTGCTCAAGAATGGATCGAGGAACATGACAAAGAGCCAGAGGCACTGACCAGGCTGGGTCCCAAACTGACCTATAGCATCCATGAGATGCATCAGAATGAGTTGGATCTATGGAGGTTCCAACCTGCAACCCAGCAGACCCAAAGGGTTCACTGCAGACATCCTGGTGGGAGACACCACAGGACACCCCAGGGGTCCTGAGCTCATGCTCTGATGAGCTAGAGCTATTTTGCAGTCATGACGGAGACCTACACAATACTATGCAGGTGGTTTAATGTCGTGTTTAATGGGTGTACATTTTTTATAATGTGCAGAGAAGGTGCAGACTGCTTCTGTCTCATACAAAAATCTTAAGCAAGTAAGTAAAATGGTATGTATTTTGACATTTTAAAAACCCAAAACTTCACTTTTACACATTTAAATAGAAATATTAGAATGTTTCAAAGTTACTGTCATATCAGTTTTTGTGTTGCTGCCCCTCGAGTAAGGAAAGATGGGGGAAAAACACTGAACTATAATGATACCCTGTCTGCCTGGTATAGTAGGATAAGAATTTGAATGTATTTATACTCAGAGGAAGGACTGCAGATTTTGCCCATGTAATTTAACACTACACATAATATGGGGATCTCTTGGGCTCATACTAGAGGAGTTTGGGACTGATTTATCCCTGTGTCACCCTCTAAACCATCAATAGGATGAGACAGGGATCTGGAATCTCGGTCTGGACTGATGTTTGGTCCAGATCATTTGGTATTGTCATTCGTTTACAGGTCCGGCCTTAAACTAAGCTAACTTGCTTAGCTGATAAAGTTCAGTCCAATAAAATCCCCTCATCCAGAGGTTGGTTTACATGCACAGTACATTCATATGCAAAATACATCTGCCAGACTGCAGCACTGTGGGTGCTCCTCCCTGCCAGACCAGCCACAACTTGATGTAATTCCAAAGACCTAGTGATTTAATTTGAGAGTGCAAATTATTAAATTGGGGGAACAAATTGCTACTTTGTGCATACCAATTATCAAAAATTGTACCCTTGATACCTGGTGGGCTGTGGCGTTTTTTTTCAGTGTCTTTATCTCGTTTTGATAATTAATTATATGAAAATGGAATGAATGGGTTTTAAAACGTCTGTGCTGAAGCCACAATGCTTTGACTGATCTTAACTGACGCGCTGACTGACAGGTTCGTCAATGTGTTTGCACCTCAGCTGTGTGTTGAGAATATTAATATTATATAAACTGTAAAACCGACCAGATTTAACTGATATTGCATAAGCCTGACAAAGTTACACAGCACACGGCTAAGAATAAGCCTGAATCATGGAACGGTGCAGCTCTGTTCCTGCTGAACTCCCCCCATCACGCCTTCTTCCCTGCTCTCCTCCCTCTGGGTATTCTCCTTCCCCATGAGGATCCCAGCCGCCCATGTGCTGTCTGCCTGACAGTTCTCTGTCAAACCCCAGCCTCGTCTTCCTCCCCTTCGGTTGCCATAGAAACCGACGGCCGTGTAAAAGTGCAGTCGACTGGATTGTCAGGGAAAAGGACGGCGATGTTCGGCCACGCCACACTAAAGAATGTTAGAGTCTGGTTTGTGTTTTACACTGATGAAGTTGGCCTCATTTTATGGTGTCACGCTCCAAAATTTCAACTGGTTTCGCAGCATTAAGGCGTGAAGTAATAACAGTGAAAACTAGAGTCGTTAGTCACGCAGTTTCCCCAAAGCCACGTAAAAAACACTTTTTAGCTAAGGATGCAGGAACTGTGTGAAGTGCAGAAACTACAAGTTCAGTTTTAAAGTTCAGAGAACATTAATGCTTGGTTTTGTCACTTTAATGTGAAGGCAACGCGATTTAGGAGGAGGCAGTTCACATGTAACAAAGTGGTTGTGCCAGACTTTTGAAGATTTGCATCTTCAGTTTCTCAGACTTGTCCCTCAGTAGCTTACGGCCCGCAAGAAAGTAGCAGGAAGTGAGGCTTTTTTGGAAGAAGAAAAGGAACACAAACTGAATGAGGTCCATTAAAAACAGGGGAGAAGTTAAGTCCCAGGTTGTTTCATTTGTTTCTCCTCTCCCTTTTGTCCCATGTTTTGTCTCTCCAAAAGTGTTGGTGCCTTGGCTTCCAAGTTTCATCTGAGGATGAACAATGAATTGATTTCAAATGAAAATGACAATATGAAACAATGAAGATACATTATGTCACATGTCTGAACCAGGATTTCAACTAGTCTGACTCACCTGATGTAGACTTGTGGTATGAGACGATCATCGACCACACATTTCATGCTACTTTTCTCATCTCCTTCCACAATCTATGTGTTACTGTTTTCAAAAAAACATTCACAACAACCACCTTCTTTAATTGGTGGCAAAAACCACTGCGAATGTGAAGCCAAGTATCATCTTTTTATACGGACAGCAGCCTCTGGTGTTTAAAAGTGAAGCCAAAAGAGAAATGCAAAAATGCAGTTCCTCAAATACCCACTTGAGGCTGGCTCAAAAAGTGAGTGAATCCCGGTAGACCCACATGGCAAAATGTCAGACATTCCATACGAAAAACATCGATCAACCACAACATCCTGACCACTGACAGGTGAAGTGAATAGCATTGGTGATATTGGAACTATTGGTGTTCTGATGGAAAACCTTGGATTGTAACATCCATGTTGATGAGACTTAGGCTCCGTTCAGACTGCAGGGCTTAATGCTCAATCTGGATTTTGTTTGTGAAATCCGATTTTTTTAATAGTTCGTACACATTTCCAGTTAAATGCAACTTGCATGTGATCTCCTTGTGAACTTCATACGACCCAAAAATGTCCTGCATGCGTAGAAGAGGACACAGCGACGTCACACGCAGTGAGCATGCTCAGTGTGGAAAGCTGAACGCTGGACTTGTCTCTCAAAATGCGGTCCAGCTCTTCGTAAAATGGACAAGCAACACGTCCACTGTCACTTTGTTTGTTTGAGTCTTTAGCCTCCTTATATTTGGCTCAGAGGCTCTTTATTTTTCTTTGGCGTCAGGACCTTTTATACCCACGCTCGGCCATTTCTTGTTTTTTTCTTTGTTTTCAAAAACCATCCGGCTCTGATTAGACCCTTTGAGTCTGGCCTGAATAGAGCTGTCCCCCCAAATATTAATTAACTCCGAAAGCGTTCCATCCATTGACTGGACTCCACATTATCGTCCGCCATGGTTACTGTTTTTGTTCCTACTTGAACGCAGAATAGAGACGTTTGTCACGTATCAGTGACGTGTAGGTTGTATAAATGCAACCTGGCCGTTTAGACAGAAGTCACATGGCAAAAGATCAAATACCTGTCAGATTTAGGACCACATATCCAAGTGGCCTGGGTCACATTTGAAAAAATCGGATCTGTGTTGTTCAGACTGTCATAAGTCAGATCAGATACAGGTCGCATAGGGGCAAAAAAAAATCAGATTTGGGTCCCTTTAGCGTGCAGTCTGAACGTAGCTTTAGACACCCAAATAAACATTGTCCCACAACACACACACTCCCTCATGCAAATGGAAAACCCCAAATGTCACTGGTCTACCCCTGCAGGAAAATGCACCCCACCACATGGAAACAACATCAACCAATCAGGAACATGTTGAGGAACATGATAATGGACCAGCATGTTGATTTGACCTCCAAACTTCCTCCACCCCATTCTGATCAAGCATCAACAGGATGCAGTGGAACAAGTTGGATTGACAGAGGCCCCACTGCACAAGACAGAGCACCCAAAGGATCCACTGCCAACATCCTGGTTCCAGACCTCATAGGACACCCTGAGAGGTCCTCTGGTCCATGCCCAATGATTCAGAGCATTTTAGACCACATAAAGGGAACCAGCACAATATTAGGCAGGTGCTCATAATGTTATGCCTGATCTGTGTATACATGTTTACAGGCTGATACAAAAAGCTGTTTTGGTCTCTGTAGCTAAATGGTCCGTTCTTGACAATTGTAAATGGGGTAAATTTTTATATAACACACATGTTTAATTGCGTTAAGGCTTAAATTTATGCATAATTACATATGTGACCCCTTTTAGTGACTGGTTGATTCTGTCATACTTGCATGAACCACTTCAGCTCCCCTCACACTCCACCTCTTTACTCACTTCTGAATTAACTGGGAGTTAGGAGGAGTCAGACACTACAGCTTCCACACCGAGCTTCAAATGTGCTCTTCAGGAAACCTGTGGGTCATGTCAAGGTTGGTGCATCTTCATATTCAGTCAATGGTTTTGTATGGCTATAGAGATCCACAGTCACAGTCAGAAACTGAGGGGGGGAAATGTATGAATAAATTTAAACAAAGTACAGTATATTATGCATTTTTTAATAGCAATTTGTTTTCATTTTATTCCACTAGGTTTTTTTTAAATGTCACATTTGTGATGAAAAGGAGTTTTGTGCAATAAACTGGCCAAACAAACATGGAATTTATTTGTTGATCAAGACAAACAGGGCTGAGCCAGTCGTGTTTTTTAGACTGGCATTAAAAATAAAACCATCTGAAATAAAGTCTCCTAAAAACCAATGACAAGAGCTCCAAATGCAGAGCAGCCTGTAAGCTAACTCAGGCAGTAAGCTCGAGCTGCACTTTTACATACACATACCTTGCTCTCTGCATTATTTGCCAAACTCTCCCTCGCAATTTCTGTTTAAGCTGGGAAAGTTCTCATCGCCTGCTCTGCTTTGCCCCACAGTGTTGCTGACAGCGACACCCCAGCATCCACCTGCAGGCTCTGACTGGGGGTATGAGGATTACTCATCGCTCCCCACTATCTGTGCATCTGTTTTCTGTGATGAGAGATGAGGTCAGAGCCTTGATTCCAAACTCTACGTTAAGCGTGCTATAAATACGTTTCAGACATGAGCTATCGGACTGAAATAAGCTCTGCTGGCCTGGCTCCGTCGGAGGGGAATTACATCCACCCACGTTTGAAGCTCTCGTGAAGCAGATGTTGTTACCCTCATTAACGTTACCCAGTTACCCCCGTTGCCCCTGTTACCCTCGTTACCCCTGTTACCAGCCACTGATTCTCATTCACATCAACATAGTTAAGACTGGGAAAGTCTAACATTTCAGTAATGTCCTGCAAAAGCAAGCAAATATGGATGTCTCACATTTGTCAAAAACCATTGACAAACATAATTAAACACAAATTTCTGATAGATTTTGAGCTACAGTACACAACAGGAGTACACCCCTATGCAATATCACCTAAATATCAGAGGACTCCAAATTACATCACCTCTCAAAACTGCGGTATTTCTAAGTTGCCAAGCAGAGTATTTCTTATAAATCAATACAAATACTTAATATAGAATAGATTAAAAAAAACTGGCCACAAAGTAGAAACTCAGTGAAACAAAAGTAAGTCCAGCTCTAATCACTGACACACAAGTTAGAGAACCTGTGATCATAAAACAAAATCCTGTGATTTCCAGTCGGCCTAACTCCACTAACTTTGTCTGTTCTGGTCTTATATGCTGTGTCTATGTGTATGTGTGCATCATGGCTCCACATGGAAAACAACTGACAGAGGAACTGAATGAATTTAATGGAGACTTTCCAAAATTGGAAAACGATACAGAAGGAGCTGCAAAAAATTAGTGGACACATCAATGCAGCAGTAATCAGGAGGTGGAGAATGAGCTATAGTACCACTAATCAGGGCTGCAGTGATCGCCTGTCTAAAATGACGTCATGGACTGACTTAGGGTTAAGGTAGGATGCACCCTGGATGGGTCACCATACCATCAAAGGGCTATATAGAGAGACAGACAATCAAGCACACTCACATTTACAATTTACAATCACCAATTAACTTCAGCATGTCTTTGGATTGTGGCTGGAGAACCTGCTGAGAACCAACACAGACTCAGGGAAAACATGCAAACTCTAAACCACAACCTTCCAGCTGCTAATCACTGCACCACCGTGTACCAACTGCACAATTTAATGCTGAAAACTGATGGAAAAGTGCTTCAGACTTGGCTCAGGGTTTATTAAAGGACATTTCTCTGATGGACAATGAGAAAGATTTTAGCTATCATTAACCTCTATGAGTGGAGCTTTCTTGTTCTTTCTTACAAAACTGCAAGATGAAAGGTTGCTAGAGAACATGAAAAGCAGCCTGATGAATGCTTGGAGCACATTCTTTGGTCAGATGTTTGGTGTGAAGCCGACGAGGACTACCACAGTGAATGCATAGTCCTGGCAGTGAAGCACGGAGGCTGCATGAGCACAGAACATGCTGGGGAGATGCCATTTATAGATGGCCCCATGAATGCTTGTATATTAACAAAACACTGGCTGACAAGATGCCTCCCAGTCTGTTGAAAATTGGCAGAAGAGAAATATTCCAGCATGATAATGTCCAAAACATGCTGCCAAACTCACACAACAGTTACTAAAGAAGTAAAAGCGTTTTGCCTGATTTAATTATAGTTAACTGTCACTGTACATGCTACAGTAACTGGCTGGAAAACATCCTGCCAGTATTTTTACTCTATATTTTACAGCGTTCTTCTTGTAGTGTTCACTTATAAGTTCACGTACTGGTGACTTTTCAGAAAGCAAGAAAGTCCATTTTCCAAAATATCCAACAATTGCTTTAACATATGAAGCAGTTTGATACACACCCGCGGTGCTGCTTCAGAAGCCATAAACCTGTTATGCCAACTTTCACAGCATAAATAAAGGTTTCAAGCTTTGCCACGAAAGCCTTTGTAACACAACAGCGGTCGTCACAGCGGTCCCACTCTCGTGCATTTATCCTCGCACTACAGGCAGGAGGGCTTTTTTGGAAGATATGCAGCAAAACTGAGGCTTATGTTTTAAGCGGCCTGTCAGTCACTCAGCTGAGGTCAGGCTAAAAGATGAAAGTTCTGCATTAGAGAAGCAAGCGTGGAGGAAAATGTGCACCAGATGAGTGTTCAAGAGTCTTAGGTTGGGCGGCTGTGGCTCAAGAGAGGGTTGTCCGCTGATCGCAAGGTTGGCGTTTCGATCCCCAGCCCCTCCACATGCCGAAGTGTCCTCAGGCAAGACACTGAACCCCAAGTTGCTTCCAATGGCAGGCAGACATCTTACATGGAAGTCTGTCGCAATAGTGTGTGAATGGGTGAATGCGAAACACACTGTAAAGCGCTTTGAGACCACTAAAGTTGAAAAGGATGCTATATAAGAACAGACCATTTACCATTTAGGTTAAATGGATTTTGTTGGTCTTTAGCGCTACTGCTAAGCACACAGAAAATCATTACAACACATTAATCTGAGCAGAAACTAATAAATTCATTCAAAGTGGCTCCTCTTTTTTCAACACAAGGTATCAGATTCACAGAAAGGTACCAGCTAGGTGATACAAGTAGCTCTCATTTATAAAAGCCGCTAATGGCAGGAAAGTCTCACAGGCTACTCATTTGTTATGTAACCACACAAGTCTATTTAGGGCATCTTCAGAGGAATTTGATCATCAATAATAAATGGCTTGCCCCTGTTTTAGAGTGCGCTGGTTTAATTTTGATCTCTCAGCTCGGAGTGCAGCTATAGCCTGAGGGCTTATTTACCAAGCCCCTGACTGTATCTCACATATATAGTAGTAATAACCTGAGCGCACATAAACAGCAAACTCCGCGGAGCTGTATTTACAATGTGCGAAGTTGTGATGTAACTGTCAGTTGTCCTATTTCTGTGCCTCACCCCGCTGTTCGGCACGATCACAGAAATAAACTGAGTTAATAGAGCGCTTCAGCTGCCGACATCCCGTCCGGATACTTTGAGCCGTAAGCAGAAGTCTGAGAGCAGAGGATGTTCGATGCAGCAGTCTAGAAGAGTTAAGCAGCAGGTCTTGGTTTCTGTCCCTCAGGATGAGTTTAAAGACCCGATGTGGAGTCAGATATTTGTGTTGATAGACATGCAGAAAAGACTTCAGAGGGCGATGATAAATTATACATGCTGTATATGCATGCCAGCCGCACTACAGACTACATCTCAGTGTGTCTCGGGCTCCCACGTGTTTCAGACTTTGAGAGGAAAACGCCATTACCATTTAGAGTCATTACTGTTGCAAAAGGTTACAGCATGAGGGGGGAAAAAGTCAGCACGAGGCCGGCGAGTTTTGGATTTACTCAAGGATGCAAATGTGAGCTTAAGTTCGACTGTTGTGCTGAAGAAGTGAGTCGAAAGCAGCGTGAGATGGGTTTTTGTTTTAGGATTTTGGAGCGGGGATTGTACAAATGACCAACTCAGACTGGTAGAGGGCGGATAAATTGATATTTCACTGCAGCATGTGTTCAGAAATGTTGTTGCTTGTGACAGCAGTGATAAGTGGTGTTTGAATTCTGTAAATGCTTATGAAAGGAACCTCGCTGGTTTCCTTCTTCCCCTGTTTATGTTTGAAGATAGAGTCACATTCTTTGTGAAATGAAGGAGATATCACCGTCCCTCAGTTCGATGCTTCCACTATATTTAAAGACATACGATAATGCATGTGTTGCAGATGACATTACATATGTTTTTTTTAGTATACCAAAGGAAAGGTGGTTAGCAGTCGTTTAGATTCAGGCCCTGTATGACTGATTATAAAGCTCTCTGACACACCAACACATACCTTTGTTGAGAAGTTACTCTGGTCAACTGTTCCATGTAGCCAGTGTTGTCTTTAAGAGAAGGCTGAGGGGTAAACAGCCACCCAAGACCGGATTGTTTATTCACAGAAATCCCGATGTCCAAATTTCACTGTATGCAACGGGGTCTTTTGCACAAAGAGTGCAAAAGACAGAGGAGATACACACACTGACCTCAAGGTTAACAGGAGCTGCTGAAGTTTAGCTTGTTGCTTCCATCGGCATGAAGGAGTCTTTCCTCACAGCAGCATATGAGCATCTACAAAGCAGGAGAGCACACAACACAACCTTCATTAAATACTTCTAAACATAAATTATCCCCAACATGGAGACAGGATCAATCATATCAAGTCAGCACAGAATGGTCCGGCTGCACCTCATCATCATTTTTCTACAGGGGAGGAAATGCTTTGCCTTGTTTCGTTTGGTTGTAGAACCAATCACAATCGTGTTGGGCGGGGCTAAGCCCAGGATGCAGCAGCTGTGTCACCTCAGAGTAGACGCAAGTTTTTGAGTTTGCATGTTCTCCCTGTGCAGTGTGGGTTCTCACCGGGTACTCAGGCTTCCTCCCACAGTCCAAATTGATTACTCTAAATTGTCTGTAGGTGTGAATGAGAGTGTGCTTGGTTGTCTGTATCTATATGTAGCCCTGCGACAGACTGGTGACCCGTCCAGGGTGTTGCCTGCCTTTGTCCGAGTCGACTGGGATAGACTCCAGCCCCCTGCGACCCTACAGAGGATTAAACGGTGTACAGATGATGGATGGATGGATATTCCATGAGGAAGAAGGAGAGAGTGCACAGGGTTGCAGGGTTTGTTTGTCTGTAGGTATTTTGTGGATATAAAAAGCTTTTTCAAAAAAGGAAAAAGAGGATACAGCCAATGAGGCACATTTGAGGCTGGAGGAGGTGGAGGAAGAGTCATGTCTGGTGTTCATAGCAGAAGGAGGCTGAGGATAAGAATGCCACTGCCTCATGTAGAAACTCAACTTCATGATGAACAGGGCTCTTTAGCGAACTAGCATTCATTCACTGTGATATTGATGTGAGCATGGGTTTAGCATAAAAAGAAAGTTGGATGATCTTATATTGCCTCTCTAGAATCTAACTGATGAGCCTTCAAGGTGTCATTTGTTTCTCCTGAAGTATGTATACAAAGTATAGACACCTCTGCAATAGATTTGGTGATTGAAAGATAGTCCACTCAAATGGATCGTTAACTGGGAAGCTATCAGAGAGAGAGAACTTGAAGGAGCAGAGAATGAGAATACTGGTTGATGCATTGGATACTGGTCTGTATCTAGGCCCCAATAGTGTCTCTGTCAGCCCACATGAAATAATTAGCACTGACGACTGTTTTTGCCCCAGTGGAAGAGCGCATTAATGGTTTGCTTTTGTATAATGTGATGTTAGTTGGCGTGTTAAGTCTGTGTTTAAATAAATCAACAAATACCATGTATATGAGGTTATTGTCACATCAAACAGAGAGAGACTTGGTTCAATTTTTAATAGGCGCATGAGGATTGCATGTTTTCCACGAGCAGGCTGGCAAGGACAAGGAGGGAAGAGGAGGAGACGAGCAGTGCGACAGACAGATGAGACAGAAGAAGAGCTCCTGGAGATGGTGAGGAAAAGGAGACAATCAGATAGACACACAATTTGTCACAGTTCAGATTTGCCTCCGTTCAGTTCAGACGGAGCCCTCGTCACACAATAGAAGCAGAATCTATGAGACCAGGCTTGGAAAACTCTCAAATCTGAACAAAGCATTGGCAGAGTACAATTTAACGTAACAGCTTCATCAACAACAAGGCTCTTTTCCTTCACTCCTGCTGCTTTATTTTATTTCATGTTGTGGAAGGCGGCCCACGTAGCTGACAGAAACCTTCCAGTTGATGACAGTGTCTCGCTTTTCTTACATAAAATTACATTTCTATACATCTAAACTGCATTCTCATTTACATTTTAAAAGACATGTAATTTTGTTCTGGAGAAAAAGCATTTTTGCACATCTGATGTTGTATAAAAGGCCTGGATGTTGGACTTTCACTGAGGTTCATGTCCTGTATGGGACCATAATTCTACAGTTTCATTCCTACATGTTGTTTAGTTTGGTTTAGGCACAAAAAGTACATGGACGGGTCTAGAAACATGTCTCTGGTTGACACTTTAACAATGATAACAACTTGTGAGAAGACTTGGTTAGGGTTTAGACATCCAAACTATGTGGGTAGGTATAGAAAAGTTCAAATAAGACCCCTTTAAAACACACTTGAAGCTTCTCCTCTATTTCCTGGATTCTCATGAGCTCCATCTATTATGTGATAGGTTGGCTGAGAAGGAGCCACAGTGAGGCAGTAAAAGCTATAATTGCAAAGATATGTTGATTTGGAACATGTTTGTGATGCGTCACAAACAGATGCAATCTTGTTTCTTTCAAAAACAACCGAGAAGGCAGTTTAGTTGTACAGGAAGGTCCCTTTTGGGGGACTGGGTTGATTTATTTTACTCCAGAATATCAGAAAATTGGTGCAATGATTGGCTGCAGATCGAAAGGTTTGTGGTTTGGGCTGAACCCTCAATGCTTCAAGATCTTAAAATGCCTCTGAAAAATCTATATTTGCTGCTTTTACTATGCTTATATCACAGAGGTGCATGAAACAATGTCAGTGAAGGAGTTAGAGAATAAGAAAATGAGCTAAGAGGGCAACCTGACAGCGGAGTAGCAAGACTTAATACTACATTCCTGCAAATGTTGTCTGCTGCGTGGTTTGATTCTGTTCAGCTGCCCACTTTCCCTACACTCTCCGTATCTACTTGTGAAAATTAAAAGGCAAAACAAATCGTTAAAAAAGAAGAAAGTGAGTTAAGAATGTCATTTCTGAGCCCAACATGACATCATCCTAACATGTTCCGCCCTGACAGACATGAGAAAACAAGCATTTGTGAGTGAGAAGTGTGTCACAGTGGAAGGCTGACGGACGACCTGGTTCTCTTCACTCCGATTTTAGTGAATGGCTGCAGTGAACCTTCAGCCGTTTGACTATCAGAGCATTCTACCCAATTATCACACCCTCTGCACACCATATGCACGCCACCCACCCACAGACTCACCCTCTGACTCAACGAGAAGGAAAACACAGAGGCTGCCTTCGCCGCGGAGGCAGCACAAAGGAACTCCAGTCATTTTCATTCATGAAATCATGTTTACATACATAAACATCAACTGCTGATGCCGTCAGGTGAATCATCGAAGCCGGTCTCTGGCAGCAAGCTGTGATTTGTTGGTTCATTGTGTAGTTTGACGTGCTGTGCCCAGTCACAGCACAAATTTATGGTTCGGTTATCATCTAATTTGTCTTTATTTAAATCACATTACTCCGTGCAGTGCAGGTAAGAGCCAGTTTGAACATCCTGATTGCAGGATTTTTATTTAATTTAGTCCTATTAAAGATGTGGGAACAAGCTTTTATTCAACATTAGCATTTTCATCTGTTTTTAGTGTCCGCATTGGTTTTGTGAAACACTTCCGTTTCATTAATATGCAGTGCCTCTGTTTTTGCTCGGGCTTTTCCAATTTGCGCCGCATATCTGGAAGTGTTTCTGTGCTGTACGCTTTCCTGTAACACATAGGGTGAACACATTTGTACATCCAGCACATACGGAATAACATTAGCATTCATTTGGAGTTGAACCTCTGCACTCTAAGAGATGGAATGGTACATTTACAGAGATGGTCCTGACTCCCTTGAAGCCCTAAGCAGAGTTCTAGTAAAGGCTCCCTCCTACCTGACCCAGGAGCCATGTAAATCAGCTGGCCCACAGCCACCCCAGTGCTCCCACCACAGCCCTCCCTGCTTTAAAATGGTCTCACAAACTTCTGTCTTTTGGTCTAAGAATACATAGAAAACAAAACTATTATCATTTTTAGCAGCTGTATCAGGCCCATTTACACTCACTGGCTACTTTATTAGGTCCACCTTGCTAGTAAAAGGTTGGACCCCTTTTTGCCTTCAGAACTGACTTAGTTCTTCATGCCATACTTTCAACAAGGTGTTGGAAACGTTCCTCAGAGGGTTTGGTCCATATTGACATGATAGCATCACACAGTTGCTGCTCATCCATGATGCCAATCTCCTGTTTACCACATCCCAAAGCTGCTCTGCTGGATTGAGTTCTGGTGACTGTGGAGGCCGTTGGAGTCCAGAGAACTCATTGTCATGTTCAAGAAACCAGCTTGAGATGATCTGAGCTTTGAGACATGGAGCATTATCCTGCTGTAAGTAGCATGAGAAGATGGTCCACTGTGGTCATAAAGGGATGGACATGGTCAGCAGCAATACTCAGGAAGGCTGTGGAGTTTAAATGATGCTCAGTTGGTACTAAGGGGCCAAAAGTGTGCCAGGAAAATATCCCCAACAAAATTACACCACCAGCAGCCTGAACCATTGATACAAGGCAGGATGGATCCATGCTTTCTTGTTGTTTATGACAAATTCTGACCCTATCATCTGAATGTTGCAGCTGACATGGAGACTCATCAGACCAGGCAGCATTTTTCCATCTTCTACTGTCCAGTTCTGGTGAGCCTGCGTGAACTGTTGCCTCAGCTTCCTGTTCTTAGCTGACAGGAGTGGCACCTGGTGTGGTCTTCTGCTGCTGCAGCCCATCTTCTTCAAGGTTGGATGTGTTGTATGTTCAGAGATGGTGTTCTGCATTCCTTGGTTGTAACCAGTGGTTATTTGAGTCACTGTTGCCTTTCTATCATCTCCCACCAGTCTGCCCATTCTCCTCTGCCCTCTACCATCAACAAGGCATGTTCATCCACACAACTGCCGCTCAGTGTGGATGTTTCCTCTTTTTCGGACCCTCCTCTGTAAACCCTAGAGATTGTTGTGGTGAAAATCCCAGTAGATCAGCAGTTTCTGCAATACTCAGACCAACAACCATGCCACATTCAAAGCCACTTCAATCTCTTTTCTTCCCCATTCTGATGCTTGGTGTGAACTCCAGCAGGTTGTCTTGACCACGTCTACATGCCTAAATGCATTGAGTTGCAGTCATGTGATTGGCTGATTAGCTATTTGTGTTAACAAGCAATTAAACAGGTGTACCTAATAAAGTGGCCGGTGAGTGTATAATAGGACACCTAGATTTCCTTCTATACATTTTAAATATAAAATGCTATTGGTGCTGTGGCTTGGCTGAGTACTTGATGGTTATTATTTACTGACAGATGTGCATCTATACTGCCCAGGATGGCCATTTCATCAAAATTATAACTTCAATAATCAGTCAGTGGTCAGTGTCAACCCACAGATAATCACCATCTTGGAAACTGGGTTCAGTTATGAGGAGTGGCGTCACACACATGTCTGGACTGGAGGCTGCTGCTGGAAAGAGCGACTTTCACTTTATGCATATGAACATGTTCGTGCACAACATGGGTATCTTTTCAAAGCTGCAGTTTTAGACACGGCTACCTGTTAGCGGTTATCAAATGCAATAAATAGTAGCACTTCACTCTCACTTTTTGACAGGCACAAAGTCACAAAGGAGAGCCTAGGAAGTGGCTGCAAGCAAGAACTACACAGGCAGATCAAAAAAGGCACTGCAAGCTACCTTATCGACTTAACATCGCTGCTATTTGATAAAATCGAACTTGGAGAGCAGGTTTAAGTGCTCTCTGGGCCCGTCGGTGGCCGCAGGGGGCTCTAAGCAGACATTTAGTTCACTTATCGTCTGGCCAAATCTGGATTTTACTTAGTTTAGTTGCGTCTACCGCTCTCACAAAACCAGATTGAATGAACAGGAAACAGCCTCAAGAGTTAAAGTCTCTGCCTGGTTGTTGATTAATTCCCTAAAAAGTAATTTCTGTTTATTAAAGTTATCTATCAGGAAGCCTTTTCCATGAAAATAATCCTTTCCGGGTTTAAAATTGCTTAAATGTAATTCTGCACTGTTGTTTTCTTTAGACTGTGCAGACCGATGAAGCTCCTGCTTTTTTTCCACCCACTCCTCCGTCGCTAGCTGCATCTCGAGCACACCAGCTCATCTACAGCTCTGCTCAAACAGTGTAAAGCTAGTTTTATACATTCCACATGTGCAACGCTTCACTAGGGTCCACGTGGTGCAAATTTTGCCATCTCCCAAAAGCTGCCAGAGTCTGTGCAGGCCCTTTTGCAGACAGATGCAGCCAAATTTCACACAGCCTGTATGCATGGCGACTAAGGGCACAGTGGATGTTAATCTACTGCGCATGCATTGACCATGTTCTCCAGCTGGACCAAAGCATGCTAACAACCACACTTCCACAGTATCTGCAGCTGTTGCGTGAATGTCCACAATCAATCAAGGCATAAAATCAGCAATCAAGGTACAAAACTCCTCTGCGCTGCACAATGGCAGGTTGTAATAATGGAGAGACTCAGTCATATACTCGAACCAGAAACTGATGGTGCACAAGAATACTGCTACAGAAAGTCGCCCTGCAAGTTGACAGGATGGAGTCCTTAGGTTCGTTAGATAAGAAACCCTGGAGGTCTGAATCAGTGCTTTTTAAAGACTGTCAACAGTACACTGCAGATTCAGAGTGGAAATATTCAGTGTGGTTGCTTATTTTGCTCATGCTGTGTCTTCCAGAACATAAAATCACCATATGGACACTTTAACAAGGTAAAACATGTGATTTTCACCAGAGGGGGTCTTTCAGCAAGTCTTAATTAAATGCTCCACAACACAGTGAGGCTGAAAACTCTGAAGTTGGATTTAATCAAGTTATATTATTTCACGTATGCTTATTTACTAAACACAAGTTGTTTTTATGTTGCAGGATTTTGCCAATTGTACTTAACATGAGTGAATCCTACTAGTGGTATCAATGTGACACAGCAAAATTAATCCAGCTGAGGTCATTCCACTTCTCCTCACTATAATGTCCAACACTGTCAGGTCAAATGGTGAGAAATTCAAAAGGTTTAACATTTCAACAACAATGTACAGCTTATTGTGAAACGAGATAATCCAAATTTCAAATAAATAGTGCAATTTAAACAAGACATAACACAGCACAGGCTGCACAGTGGCTCGGTGGTTAGCAGTGTCGTGTCACAGCTAGAAGATCCCCGGTTCGCGTCCCGGTTAGGACGCCTCGGATCTTTCTGTGTGGAGTTTACATGTTCTACCTGTGCAGTGTGGGTTTTCACCGGGTTCTCCAGCTTCCTCCCACAGTCCAAAAAAACACGCTGAGGTTAATTAATGATTCTAAATTGTCCGTAGGTGTGAATGAGAGTGTGCTTGGTTGTCTGTCTCTATGTGTAGCCCTGTGATAGGCTGGCGACCTGTCCAGGGTGTCCCCTGCCTTCACCCGAGTCGGCTGGGATAGACTCCAGCCCCCTACGACCCTACAGAGGATATAGATGATGGATGGATAGACAGCACCAATATATTAACATGAGCAGATAGTGTGTGTGTGTGTGTGTGTGTGTGTGTGTGTGTGTGTGTGTGTGTGTGTGTGTGTGTTGGTCCAGTCCTTGACTGTCTTATGGTTTGGGGAATGAAGCTGTTGCACTGTCTGGCCATGTGGGTCCTCATGCCTCTGTATCTCCTACCGGATGGTAAGAGTGTATAAAATTCTTATGAGGGGTGTGTGGGGTCCTTCACAATGCTGGTGTCTTTGCGTTGTGCAGTGTGTGATGTAAACGTCCATGATGGAGGGGACAGACACTCCGATGACTTTTCCTGCTGTCCTCACTATCCTCTGCAGGATCTTGTGGTCTGAGGCAGTGCAGTTTCCAAACCAGGCGGTGATGCAGTTGCTCAGGATGCTCTCAGTAGTCCTCCTGTAGAATACTGAGAGCATCTCTATAGAAATGAGCCAGCGTCAGCATGGCATCAAGTGGGTTAAAAGCCCTTCAAGTTATTAAGAAGTACAGCATGATGTTTACTGTGACTCATAAAGAAACCAAGGAAATCAGCTAAGAATACTGTACACTATTTAGTACTTAACATCCCTTAATCACACTTACTAAATGACTGTTAACTTTTTTACATCAGATTTTTTTTTAAACTGCAAAAGGGCTCACATATTTTTACTGCAAAGCCAAAGATTTTGAGCTTACAGTGATTTGAAACAGAAAAGCAGCAAACTATCTTATTTTAAAAGCAACAACTGAGCAGAACTTGTCTTTGAAAGTGACTTGAACAATATCAAAACAACATCAGTAGCTGCCAGTTACAGTAGCAGCACACAGTTTCTCAGATTCAGCTTCACACCAGACGGTTGAACTTCACAGACACACTAGATGCAAAAGTAGACACTTGTAAGCATCTCGGAAAGAGGGAACTAGTGAATGCATCTGAAGATACACCTAAAACAATCCTTCTGAAGCAGGAAAAATGTTACTGTAGAGCAACAAGAAACTGGAAAAGGAAAAAAAAGTCTCAGACGTCATCATGGACGATCAACAAAGCAGAGTCTGCTGAGCCTTCTGCCTCTACAGCTTGTGAGTCTACACCCGAGGAAGATAACAAAACCCAGCTCAGGTTGTTTGTCACCCTGCTGACAGTGAGAGTGTTGACTAAGTGTTGCGCTCTCCGAAACCAAGAGGAGTGGGACGCTCACACAAAACGCCTGGTCGAGCAGATGATGATCGGACTGAAGACTCCTGCACAGACGTGAAGGACAGCTAAAAGGTCTGAAGGCTGTGATGAAAGAAAGACCTGCAGGAGAGGCCTGGTGACAGGTGTCCACTGGAGTTTGTGATTTTACTGCAGGACCCAGTTGTGGACGCAGTCATCATCCACTCTTTGATAGCCGACATCAAAGAGATCTCTGTGAGGCTGCTAAAAAAAAAAAGCTGCCTTCTGCTGCTTATGGAAAGATGTGCTCCAGACCGTGGCTGGTGCTGCTGGTATACTGGCAGCCAGAGATAGTGATGATGATACACCATAAATCAGCTCACCAGGTGCTGTCCCATTTTGTACAAAACAATGACTGACTGTATTTTTAATGTCTCTTTAATGCTCTTTTACCTAAGTTAGAGTTATGAAGCAAACAATATGGGTTAGCTTGGACAGCCAACCAGGATTTGTCCTGGTATCCAAGAGGGTCAGTACACCACAGTGGGCAAGAGTCTAGTTCGAAGTCATCTTCTTCCAGTTTCATGTGCAATATCTCATTCTTATATGTGATAGTATTCACTAGCTCAGTATCATTGTCAGTATTACTTTTAACTTTCTATTCTATAAATTCTTGCATTAAACTTATTTTATTTTCAAAATAAAGGGGGGCGACTGTGGCTCAGGTGGTAGAGCAGGTTGTCCACTGATTGCAAGGTTGGCGGTTCGATCCCCGGCCCCTCCACATGCTGAAGTGTCCTTGGGCAAGACACTGAACCCCAAGTTGCTCCCAATGGCAGGGAGGCACTTTGCATGGAAGCTCTGTCGCCATTGGTGTGTGAATGTGTGAATGCAAAACACATTGTAAAGCACTTTGAGACCACTAAGGTAGAAAAAGGTGCTATGTAAGTGCAGACCATTTACCATTTATTTTATTTTATGTATCATTCTTATATCTTAATGCGTTTCTACTGGGCACTGCATTTCCTAATGTTATGCAATGTTGTTTCTTCTTTCTCACTATCCATTACCCATATTTTTTCTTATCCCATCAGGTTGGTTAGTTTGTATAACTTACATAGAATGCTGTGTTGTACCAGGCCTTCTCTTTCCCTTCCTCCCTTCCTAAATGTCACAAAGGAAATATCTGTCTTTTTGTCTTCCTATCTGAGAATAACACTAGCTTGTGATAGTTCCATTAAACGTTCATTTTCAACTTACACACAGCGAGGCTAAAAACACTGGTAAGTTTTCTGTTTTAACAGATGATGCTGGCTTGTTCACTTCTTTGCTTTGTTGTGGGAAGAAGGAGAAATGTACTCATAGTTACTAAAATCAACTAAGTTATAAGTCACAAATAAAAAAAGTATGGCATGTCTTCATATCATTCAGTGCTTTATTATTATTTGAGAAAAAAGTATTCTCCCCCATGATACTTCCAACTAATCTAAGCAATGTGCGGCTTCTTTTTTCAAATATTTTACCTCAGAAGAACAGTGGCAGTGACATTCCTTCAGGTTCCACAGCTCGGCCAAGTGCGACAGAAAGCACCAAGGAGAAGTAATACTGCAACTGCTGCACTGAACAAGTGAAAGAGAGAACAAAAGTTCATGAAAAGGTGGTGTAAAGGGGCATTATTTCATTTTTAAGTCAATATGCACTGCCCATTTTGCTCTGTTTTGGTCTCCTCCACAGGAAGATATGACTCCTTTATGCTATACTGTGTTCACCAGTTAGTCACTAACTTCACCTGCCTGTTGTTATGTATTAGGCGTTTTGTGTATAATAAAGGGACTGCTGCTGTCAGAAACATGACGAGAGCCATGAGAATGAACCAAAACCACAAAGCTGCAGTCTGAAAACCAAAACTGTGAGCTTCAAGACACCAAAACGCTCTATAGAGGTGAAGGGAACTGTAGACTCAGGTGATAAAACCTTGCTGGTTTCTTCACTGTGAGCACTTATATTCACATTATACATTATTATTCAACCCATTGTTCATGTCAGAATAAGAAGCAGTGCAGCTTTAAGTTGCTCTGCGCCCTCAGCCATTGTTTCTATCTCTGCTCGACAGTCATTTTAAATGTTCTGCACAGGTGGCTTTCACATTCTGTCATCCTTCCATTCTCTTCCAGTGGACAGGCAGCCTCAGCTTACCATCCAACCGTTCACCGCAATTAGAGACTTAATGACACACTCCACTTCAAAACAGGCAAAAATCAAACCATTCAGGAATTACTGAGCTGATTCCTCTCAAGCTATAAGTCAATCTACAGTGGCAGCAGCCCTCTCACTGACAATCACCACATTTAAATTCACCCAGTCGGCCTCTTTTTCCCTCCCACAGCCCAACCCCGCAGCCTCCGGAACATTCATAAATGTGACAGCATCATTCCTCGGAGAAAAATGCATATACCTGTCTGTGAGAGGGGAGCGGTGGAATATTAAGAGGCAGGGGGTGAGAGAGAGCGAGAAGGCAGCGAGGAAAGGAAATACCGCAGGGGCGGAGGGACGGGGTGACAGAGAGAGGAAGTGATGAAGTGTGTTGGATTACAGGGTGACATTGAAAGAAGCCTCTCTGTCCCTTTTTACTCCATCCCGCTCTTCCACTATTCACTCACAGTGCTGCTCTTCACTTCCCACACATCATCCATCTCCCTCCGCTGGCTCCCCCCACCCCCGCGTCAATTTTCTCCCCCGTCTGTGAGAGTCCCCTCCCCACCCTCCTCTCAGGCCGCCCGGTGGCATCGCACGAGTGCCCGTCAGTGCTCTGGAGTGTCACAAACATTTTCCCAAGGCGGGCGTGAATGAGATCATTGTCCTTCGCCACAACGCCGCACAGGAGGATGCAGGCGGGAAGAGGGGAGGCGGGGGAGGGAGGAGGTGGAATGAAAATGAGCGGAGGGAGGAGGAAATGATAGGAGAGACAAGGAGACAGAGAAAATGAGAAAACAGGAGAGGAGAGAAAGATGGTAAGAGGAGAAAAATGACATGGTTGACAGGAGGGATGAGAGGGCAGGGAAGGAGATGAATAGAGGAATAAGGGGGGATGGAAGAGAGAGGAAAATGAAGGGTGGGAGGAGAAGGTGAGAACAGGGGGAGAGGTAAGGACAGGAGAGGAGAGAATGAGGAAATACAAAAGAAGGCAGGGAAGAGGTGAGAATGGAACGATAAGGCTGGAGAGGAGATGAGAGGAAGGCCAAGCAGGAATGATTGGAAAGGCGAGGAAAATTACAGGTGAGACAAGAAGAGGTGCAGCCGAGAGCGAAGGGGAGGGTTCGAAAACGAAGGCAACAAAAGGAGCGACAAAGTAAGTGGGAGAAAAATCAAGATGAGCATCACTTAGAGGATGAGAGAGTGGAAGGGAGAGGACGGCAGGTGGAGGATTAAAGAACAACAACGTCAGGAAGAGAACAGAGGTATGGATGAGGAACGTAAAGATCGAGAAAAAGAGACGATGGAATTAGAGGAGAAACTGGAGCAGAGAGAAAAAGAAATCAACTTACGACAAAATGGAATAAACCAAAAGAACACACGGGGCTAAAGCAGAATGGAAATACAACAGGAGAGATATGAAAAGAGTCAAAAGACAAAAAGCAAGAACGCATGATTAAAAGTAGACATAATAAGCAGTCATTCAAAATAAGGAAAGTAAAAGTGGCCGGATTGAAAATGTAATCTTGAACAGGAGTTGAAACAGACTCACAATCATCAGATTCATGATACAAACTAGCTAAACCTGAGCTTTATTCACACGCTCCAATCATATATAAAATACGAGTGAATGAGCTGATACAACTCTAGTCGGGACGGACGATGAGGTGGAACTATTAGTAGTACATTAGCAACACTATACGGTGCCATCGTTGTCGTCATTTTCTGAGTTTGGTGCATGCGCATTTATCGAGAGGTGGAGCTACGACGCAAGCATGTCAGAAAAAGAAGCGAAAAACGGTGCTGCGTAAAACGGCCTTTTCAGATCTTTGCACTCTGGGACTTAGGTTCAGAAATGATCGTTTTCAGACTCCAAAAACGTCGGCTTCGTGTGGACGATACATGGGTTTGATCAACTATTTGTGTGTTTAGGCCTGGGCTCGTCTTTGTGTGAACGGGGCCTTAGACACCCAAATAAACATTCCCCCCCCCCCAACAAGCACACTCCCTCATGCTAATGGAAATCCCAAATGTCACTGACCTACCCCCCCAAGGAAATGCACCCCACCACATGGAAACAACATCAACCAATCAGGAACATGTTGAGGAACATGACAATGGCCCAACATGTTGATTTGACCTCCAAACTTCCTACAGTCCATTCTGATCAAGCATCAACAGGATGCAGTGGAACAAGTTGGATTGACAGAGGCCCCACTGCACAAGCCAGAGTACCCAAAGGATCCAGTGCCAACGTCCTGGTTCCAGACCCCATAGGACACCCTGAGAGGTCCTCTTGTCCATGTCCAATGGTTCAGAGCATTTTTGAGCACATAAGGGGACCAACACAATATTAGTCAGGTGGTCGTAATGTTATGCCTGATCGGTGCATATCTGAAATACAATTTGTGACAAGTGTAATTTAGGCTAGTCAGAGTGATGTTGAGGTCTGTAATGTTAATTTCCAGCTACTACATATTAAAATCTTACCATAGAAAATATGCTTTGCAGCTTCATAGCACAGGACATCTACTGATGGCTGGAACAGACCACCTGACTCAACTTTTAGCACACACACACGTCAATGATAGCTTTTATATAAACCATACGATTTTTTGGATACATGTTTAAGCAATTTAAATGTGGTAGAATCCATATAATTTATGGACATTCTGTATAAGTTGACATGTATGAATCATTCATGGACTTTTTCGCCACCTTTAAATCTTAAACTGTATATTAAAGTGGACAACATGACAGCTTCCCAGAAGACGGAGTGAAAAGCTGGCCTTTCATGTTTCCATGGTACTGTAAAAGGTGAAAGGTGAGAAAGTGCAATGGAGACTCGGCAAATACATGAGGGTGTACATGAAGCATGCAGCTTCAAATCTGTGTGGAATGTCATGTGGGAAATACGTTCATCCCATGGAAGTTGTGTTAGTAGTTATTTTTTAGTCATTTATTCGACAAAAATATCAGTAGATGTCATCTTCTACACCAAATCTGGGCTTTGACTAGGCCAATTCATAACCATCCATTTCTTCTTTCCAACTGTTCCTTGGTGGATTTGTTAATTTCCTTTGGATCATTAAGTTCCAATTCCAGTTTAACAATGAGATAGATGACCTGGCGTTATCTTCAAACCCTCTTTGACATGATCCAGAATTCCTCATTAAATCAGTAACAGACGATGAAGTAACCCCAAACCAGAACATTCCCACCAACATGCTTCACAGCTGGTATGAAGGTCTTCTGCTGATAAGCTGGTCCTTTCTCAAACCACCTCAACACACTTTGACTCTGCACGTTCATGTGGCTCTGCCAAATTAAATGTCATTGCAAACCAAATACCAAGGAGTGGAAGTGGCTTATAAGACCCTCCAACAGTTCATGAAGCATTGATGCTGCTCCATGGAACTACCAGGACATTTACTTGTAAACTGTTTAAAGAAATTTAATTATGTAGACAGCAACAACTTAATGTTTGCCTTGTATTTAAGATCAAATACATCCATCTTTAGTGCATGTGGATGTTGGTAAACATGGTCATTTGACTGTAGAGTGTTGTACATTTACAGGGACTGTAAATATAGCAGCTTATCAGAGATAAAAATGAGAAGATGTTTACAAGGAAGAAAAAGGCCACCAAAGACGTCTGGGAGTAAGTTTCATTTTTCTTCCTGTGTTTACATCAGAGAAAAGGAAGGTCATCTTGAGGCTTTCCGCTGTATTGATACCTGAATGCAGGCTGTTCCATTCAGCTGTGTGAGTGACCACAGACCGTGTTGTACTCTGTGACAGAGAGGGAGTGGAGAAGGTCTGGTTTGAGAAAAAACACTGTTTGCACCAAGCATGTCTACTGTTAGACTGTGAGTCTGTCCAGAGCACATTGTTTAAGGGGTCTGCTTTTCGCTCATACGTCCACTGGCAAGCTGTAGTTTTGCTGCAGTATTCTTGTTTGACAGCTGATTGTAGATGCAACACTTTGACACCAACAGTTGCAGAGTTACTTGTGGAAACCATGATGAAATTTCGGGGTTGTCGGAGACTTCTTGTTGCATCTGACGGCCTGCTCTTGGGCTGACTTTGGCTGTGTGGCCAGTTCTGGACAAACTGGAAGTTATTTGAAATCTATACCACTTGTAGATGATTTTACTAACGTAGAAATAACCCAAACTGAGAGGCCTCCACAACCTTGTTCCTGAAGGCCTCAGAGATCTTGGAATGACAACACTATACTCCTTAATAGCAAAGACAATACCAGACTCTAGAGGCTTAAATAAGGAGGTTCTAATCATTCACACATTATCTGAAACCCCAGGTCCTATTTTTTGGATGTGAAAGTGGTAAATATGCATACGTTTCCATGCTACTGATCAGTTTTTTTATTTATTTGGAGTATGAAAATGACTGCAAAACATACAGATTTCCTTTGTTTGATTGTATCACCTTTATGTGTAGACAGTATTTCACAGAGGATCAAGTGTGATCAAGACAACAGACAGTTTCCCATGTACTTATTTTTCACGACTTTACATAAACCAACACAAACATTTTATCTTTGTCACGTTTTCTGACTTTGTTTTCAGAATTTGAGGTTTTACTGCATCTCTCTCAGTTACGTCACCCTGTTGTGCCCTCTTCCTCTGCAAAGAATCAGCACGGCCAGCTGCTTACCTTGATGAATGAACTTTGTATAACAGTAGAAGACAGAAACAGATATAAATAAGCTTTTCTCTTGCCTATTTACTCAACATTGCGTCCAAGTTTGCACCTCATTTAGATGGAAACTAGCTATGGAGGGGTGTAATATTAATAAGTCTGGGAATACCAGCATGCATTGTTAGACAGTCTCGCCAGCCTTAGGGTTGCTCACAATGACTCGCACAAAAAGTGACCTAAATGTTTGTGTGAAGATTGAAAAATGAGAGAACAGCAGATCAGTCACACTGAAGTCAACGTCGATTAAATCTTCACACAGTTTTAATATCAAAAGCATGTAGGAGATTTTCAGAACTCCATTTGGGAGCATTCTTGCACACTAACAAGTGCATCTACTACTTCCTATTACAGAAGGTAAACACACTGAATGGAGCTTCTTTTGTATTAAAATCAGGGATTATGATAAAAAAAATCTTGAGGATTAGAACTTGTAAAATGTAATCAAATGTAATCTAGTTACAATGTGGAGAGTAGAGCCAGTAGAGACAGTCTTTAAAGAACCGCAAACCATCTGCACTGTTACCTGTGTCAACAACTTCACAACAGACAGACTTTGTCTTATGCAAACAAGTTGGAGAGAAAAGATGAACGCGCTCCAAGGCAGTATTTCAGTAGCAGGATGTTGAATGTCATGGCATCTGAATGTTAAACACGCTACCTGGCTGAAACAACTCAACCACCCGTATCAGTGTTACAGCCCTGATATCAGATGCAACCGCAAACAATAAAGAGCTGAATCTACGGCTCTGACCTTCCCTATGTCTTTGCCAATGAAAGACTTTCATTGTTCCGAATCATCAGATGACTGGCTCTAAGGAGGTGGTGCTGGTGTTAAATCCGGTCTAATAAGATGTTACTGATGCTCACTGGGAATATTTATGGTTTCCATACTAAAGGTAGACTGATGTATGGATATCATTTACTTGAAAGTGGGGTTTTGTCATTGTCTGCTCATAAAAACACTACCACCCAGTATCTGTGGATGATGAATAACCCTGGTGTACCTCTATTTCCCTGGTGGCTTGCATTTATTATATGATAAGATGCAAAATCTGCTGTAGGCTGAGGATTTCTATCAACACTGATCTGCCAAAAACCTGAGCATAAGGTACAGTCCAGAGGGTTGCACAGCAAAACGGATTAACTGCTGTAGCTTGCAAGGTACCCGTCATGTATCAGTACATCTGGGTCAGAGTTAAGCAGCCAAGTTTTTAGAAAAATAAATAACCAATCTTTTAAAAAGCTTCGCAAGTTATGTAACTATATTTTCTACTTCCCCTGAGAAAAGCAAAATGTTTGCAGCAGATCTGTGGATGATTTACAGGACAGACAGATCGTTGGCCAACAATCATGAGGCATTTGCAACTACTGACAAAAATGTCCACTGGTGGTTTGCCATCATAGTTTGCCAATGATGCTGAACTTCTAACCTTTATGAGAGCATTTCCACTAATAATGGTATTATTCAGAATTTTCCTGCTGTCTGAATAAAGCAGTTGTAGTTAACCTTTGATGTTGTTGCAGCAAGGTCATACTTTCATATGCAAACACACAAGTCTACCAAGTTTACAATTAATTTGCATATAAAAATATGACCTTGCTACAAACTTGTAGCAACATTGATAAAAGTTACCAAGAACTGTTCGCTGGAAGCCTAAAATTATGTAATTCTCAAACTCGTTCTCAAAATCTGGCTGCCAACACCATTTCTTATATATATATATATATATATATATATATACATATATATATATACATATACATATATATATAATTAAATAATTAAATAAATATCCATTTGTGAAAATATAACATGGTAGAAAATTGATATAGCAAAATAAAGCTAATAGTTGCATGCAGTTGCTTCCGGCTGCCATCTTTGTTTGGATTTGAAAACCGTGTTAAAATCTTTTGCACTGTCATGGGAACGCAATATTTTTTATCCATGCAAATTTAAATGTAATTTGAAATAAACTAAAATGACTTAAAACAGTGGTGTGGTTAAACTAAACTTCTAGGTTGCTGTACATTCACTTTTAGTGTGGTGCTAGCAGGAAACATGCTAGGAAACATGCTGTTAGCAAGCCGGTTAGCTCAGTTGCTAACTGGTAAATAAGTACACACAGTTTAGCTATATGAACAGCTACTGTGTCATAACTGTCGAACGTTTCAACGTTTTACAAAGCAAATTCAGCAGAGGAGAGTTCAATTAAAACCCAAATGGTGCAACTTAAGCTAATGCAGCTTTCGCCATTTGGAATTGGTTTTCAAAAGGGCTACTTTGCGTTTAAAAGTCCAACAAAGTAGAACTTGCAGGAAAAGATTCATACAGATTTAGATTTCTCTCAAAGAAATAGGCTAATTGTGCCAGTTCCACTGAAATTTATAATGTTGCTGTTATTTTTCTGCCTTTTAAATGTTGAAAGATGATTGATAACCTTATTAAAATATCAATATAATCTTTGTAGATAAAGGACTTTAATAGGACTGTGGGTTTTATAAGATTATATAAACGTTTAAGTGACAGTTGTGCTGTATCAACAGGTGCTGATTGATATGAAAATGTCATTCTTTATTGCCATCATATTTCTTCATGAGGGAGGCCATAAAAAAACTAAACAAATAGACGTGGACAACAAAAGGAGGATTTGTCCCGGGGCTGTTTTCCTTCTCCACATTGTTTCACTTTGAAACCGGCACACGGCACTTTCAAAAGGAGGTTCTCATTTTCAGTACACACACATACAAACCCAACACACCCATAGTCCAGACAGTGCTACTGTTACATCGGGCCTGGTGCTGACTCACTGTGACACTGCTCCTTCACATTCCAGCAGACTGAACATCGTCTATCCTGAAGACACCCTGAACACAGCGGAGCCTCCTGCCGGGAAAGGCAATAAAGATTAGCTGTAATTGGAAAGGACTGAGTGGTAAATGTCAGGTCTGTTGTTCCCCTTCAAGGACAAAAGGTTGTGTATTCATGCAGTTTTGGGAAATGTCAGGTCAGCTACTGTTGTCAGAGAGCCGGCACAGCCCAAAGAACACCACTACACCATCTATTAGTGTCTCTGGGAAGACAAAGAGCTCACTGTAGTCCCTCCAAGAGTCACAAATGACAAAGCAAATCCAGCCAATTCATGCTCAAATAACATTACAACCTAATTTTTCCACACAAAAGAGTTTCCTTTATAATAATATCCAGCTCAGAACTGCTTCTTAAATACAAAGTGCAGGGTGCAAACTTTACAAACAAACCTCTTCTCAACTACAGCACAAAGCACTTGTGCTTTCCTAGAAGCTGTCTTCTAAGGGAGCCCTTGCCCATGGGCTATGTATTGCCGAGTATGGAGCTTGTTTGCAAGACTACACAGCTTGGTAGCAAACACTAAGGCTACTTTCTACAGTCGGAAAAGACAAACAAACAAGTAGAAGAAATCTTATTTTCTGACATATCATTTAAGGCTTAGCAATCTATCTACTTAATTACATTAAAGCAACATATGGAACTAGTTTACCCTGAAGGTCAAATATTGTCAATATAGACTCAAGCAAAGCTCACCAAATGTTCTGCTGTTGGCTGGAAGAGTGAACACAAGGGTCTTCCTGTACTCCCAGCATCTTAGGAACTGAAGACCAAGTAGATTCATTTAATTTTTGATGACAATGCCTCCACAACGACAGGAAAAATCCTTATTGCCAGGATGCTGCATGGCTAACATGGCTAATGTTACCATTAGCTATCATCGTAAGCCCACAGGTCAGAACTCTGTGGAAATTTTAAAGCTAAGGGAAGTTTAGAGATGGTGGAAACTGTAAAACAGATCTGAAACCAGGAAACAAAGACTGAGTGGGCTACTGTGTTTTCGTGTCGCGTGTTGTGCTTCAGTGCATCCTAAGCTCCACTTTGTTTCTCTCCTGCTCTCTGTGCTCACATATACTTTATTTTAATACATCAAAAAATCATTTATATGTTTTTCAAGTTCTGCTGTCATTCAGTCGCTTCAGAGACATTTCCAAGCTGCAGCTCTATAAAAATATAGATTTTATAACTGCAACATTGTCAAACGCACCATACACTTGAGTTCAAAACAACTGCTGTGCTGTGAATTCAGGGATATTATTACGTCAAATGATCACTTGGAAAGTTAGAAGCGATCAAACTTCCTGGTCTAACAGACTGACTTAGATCTATGTCAGCTGCAGGCAACTGTTACACCATGATCTGTCAATCAAAGACACAGAGAGAGCCATCTTCCTGAAAAGGGCGGGGCCACTAGCAGCTTAGATGCATTCATAGCTACAGACACTGAAGCAGCTCATTTAAAACAGAATTAAAACCACAGGTGGTGCATTCATGGTGAGATGAACCATTTTTGTGGTATTTTGAGTAAAAAATTGAAAGGCATATTCTGGGAACATGTAAGATGTTCGTTATTTGCCATAAAGGGGCACTATATTAGACCTTTAAAATAACAGCTTCCAATCATTTGATGGTGCACTGTCTTGCAATAAAAGATAGATGGCACCCCTTTTATTTCCAGTTTACATCCTGTTCTAGCACCGTCTAACTTTGGGTCTCCTTTGAGAAATGAGTAACGCTTTGCAGCAGTTCGTCACACATAACCAACTATGGAAAAAGCCAGATTAGTCTTCTCACTACGCACCTCTCTGTCATGCTGATTGCCATCCCCCATAAAATGGAAAAAAAGAGGATTCTCAGTACTCTAATCTCTACTCTGCATCTGATTACATCCCTACTCTAAGTACTGTAATCACTGCAAAGGCAGTGATCGAAGAGACACAGGAAACAGAAGAGTAAAAAGAGAGTGACTGAGCCAGAGGCTGGACAACACTAAACCTCTAACAGGGTTTTAGTGGTTGGTGAAAGCTTTGCCAGAAAAAATGCTGCACAACAGACGTCAAACTGACCTTCTTGCTATTGGACTAATAAGTGAAAAGTGGCTTTCTAGGTCTTTTTGTTGTGATCCATTTTTCATGGGTACTTAAACCTAATTATATCAGCATGGGGTTATAAAATTGATAGGTCAGGTTAAACCCGTTAAAAAGGGGCATGAAAAAGACAGTAAAGGTTAAAACTAAAACACTTAACTGTAATTGTTTTAATAAGCACTTGTCTTGATACCCTAAGGAAACACATTAAGATTCCACCACATTGCCGCAACCGTTTTCTGAGTTGGCATTGTGTGTGGAAAGACAGCAGCTGCACAGACCAACAGAAAGAGTTGTTTAATCCAGCTGTGGCTGAATGGTCACGTCTAAAGCCCACCTCCTGTCTGATCTGACAGTTGTTCACACTGGGGTGAAGTGTATCACAGCAATCGCCTCACCCCGACCATTACTCTTAATACTACAAGTCATGGATTCTCAAACATTACGCCTTTTATTCAAGGTCAGATCTGGAAAAATATGGAACAGATAACACACAATCCATCGACTTATAACTTCTGAGAAACATACATTCAAGTTTAAAACAGTCAAAATACTTTTAAACTTGGGGTAAAAATGACATTGTTTGCCTGCAGTCAGTTGCATCAGTGTGACCCTTGAACTCTGATGCATCATTACACAACAAGCATTGAGGCAGATATGCTTCCGACAGTCCCTTTCTATTACTGACTCAGACATATTCTAACAAAAGCACCACACTGCAAATATTTCGTCAACCCAGGGGCTGACAGCAGGTCTGTGGTGCAATCTTTCCAATGAAACAGTTTGATATGAGATGACGTTACAACCTGACGTCAGTTCAGTTTTTATTTATTAGCCCTCATGACTGCGTCTAGGTTTGAACATCGTGTCGACTTCATTTCAACACTGAGATGTTTGCCAGGTAGTTGAATAAATTGTGGTACTGGAGAAAATTTTGAAGCTGTTGGCAACTTTTTGTATAAAAATGCATGAGCTAGACAACACTCAATGCTCGATGCTGCCTCGACAACACTGTCAGTAATACTTTAACATGTAAAATGTTACACTTCATTGCGCGCGGTGCTCGTAACACTAGGTATGGGGGCCTGGAGTGACGTGCTGTTCATTTTAGAAAACCATAAAGGATCTGTTCTTAAAAAATTCTGTCTTTGAGTGCATCTCAAGCAGTTTTAATGAATATTCTATATGTGAGGTTCGATTGTTTCATTCAGAATTGTGTCTGTTGCTCTTTTCTTTTTTTAAATGCGTTTGCTGATACTCTGGGACTGAACCCGAGTCTTACGCCTGAAGGAAGATCTCTGTGCAGGCTTTTTAAAAAAACAAAGCAAACAGAACGATGAAATGTGAAAAACAACTTAATTGGGTGCGTTTAGAGAACACTGAAATTCATTTATTTCCCTTACACCAGCTGCTACTGTTCGAGAAAATAAAAACCACAGCTGGAAACATGAAAAAGCTGCAGCGTTTAGTCGCCAAACCGGTTCTGGCTAACTCTATTCTCCAGATTAATTTGCCTGCTAAGTGGTTTGCCATCTCCATTTGCATTGTTTTTAACTGCTGTTTGGCTCCTGGGAGAAGATAATCCCAGCGTAACAACGGCGTTATCTCATGCAAAAGAGGAACTGCGCTTCTTGATACAAACAGAGGGAGGTCGGCGATTGGCTGACAGACAGCTGTTCCCCGCTGCTGCCGGCCTATCGCTGACCTTGAGGAGGCGAGGAGGAGGTTGAGTCAGCTGCTGTTATCACCGGCAGACGTCACATCACCTGTATGTGTGTGGAGGTGAGGGGGTGGATGCATGTGTGTCTCCCTCTCATGCGGACTGCCTGTCTGGATGTATTTGTATTCAGGAGTCTTCAGCTTACACCACCTGCATATTCATACTGATGGGGGAGGTTTGTTATGTGAACAACACAAAGACAGCGCAACCGATCTCCTGAATGGGAAGATATCTGGATGATAAATACACCCGCTTCCTGGTTTGCAGACACAACTGCTGAGCACAGAGGAAAATATTCTCAAAACAGTGGTGTGCTAACGTAAACCCACAATAAGGTTTTTGCTCAGAGACAGCAGATATTCAGTCTTTTAGCTCTTTTTTGGTCTCTACCAACTAGTAATGGCTATATCTGGTTCTGTTGCGACACAATGCTGCATATTTTAGAGGAATCAACAGTGCAGTATTGCATCTAAGACACTTTAGGGCATGAATGCTTTATTTTCGTCCAAATATGTAATTTTGATACACTAATAAAGTTAGATCAACAACTGGAGGGGGACTTTCAAAGCACTATAAAGTCAGGTGGAGGGGGAATTCTCAACCTGCTCAATAAGTTAATGTGCAAGCTAGTGAAAGCTGATAAAATCTGCAGGAGACGATCACACTCGTCAGCTAAATTGACTGTCCCTGGGCGACCTGTTAGCCGATTAGTGCACTGACCATATGGGCACATACGCCCTGAGCAGTGGACTCCCAGTTCGATCCCCGGCCAAGCAGACCTTGTGCTGCATGTCATTCCCCTCCTCTGTCTCCCAGCTATCCAGCTAAGGCAAAAAGCCCAAAAATTAATCAAAACAAAACAACCATCAAATCTGCTCTCAGACCACGGTCTAAAATCAAGAACTCATTGTTTAGAGAAGTAAACTCACCAGTGTTATCACTGAACTGCACTTGTAGAATGGAAAGTGTGATAGAAACAGTTTCTGTGTCAATACAGGAGGTAAAGCCTGTACAAATCTTGACTGCAGTAGCCCAGGTACAGAGGAGACTTGTGAAGACAAAATTATGGCTTCGATGAGACAGATTTGTGATAAGCCTAAATTACACAAGATCCCCCAATCCAGGTTCTGTCATTTCACAGTTCATACCGGCTGTGTTCACAAAGGGAGGTTACTTATGAAATATGTTCTCCATTTTACAGTCGGCACACCTCTGTCTGTGTCGGCGGTTTATGGACTTTTCAGCAGCAGCAGAAACCAAGGTGACATTTCTGCTCTTATCACCAACTTCCCTCTCTAATCACCGAGAGACGCTGAGCCGAGCCAGCTGACCAGCGCTGCCTCTGCCGGGTGGGTTGGCAACAGGTGCTGCAGTGTGTGTGTGTGTGTGTGTGTGTGTGTGTGTGTTAATGGAGGGAGGTGGTCCAGGACTGCAGCCAGCAAGCAAAGAAATGGTCAAAGGGCAGGGAGATGTAGGAGAGCCAAATCTACAGACACACCACACACACACAGTTAAAGTGCAGTTTGAATTATACAAACACTGCCCTGGGCTGCTGAAGCAAAAACAACATATTATTCAAGGACCACAAATATCGCAATCTTCCTTTTGGCGGGCTGTTAACCAGCTGACAAGGTCGAAGGGCTGAAAATAAATGTGAAAATAATGAGTTTGCTAACCACACTACCAAATATGAATCAAGTAAAGGCTTCCATCCATCCAGTAGATATATATTCTTTATCATATAGAGGGTTCAGGGTTCATTATAAGCAGTACGGGCTTTTTAAAGTGGAAAGAGTGGCTACAGTATATCAGCAGCCTGCTTTAGCTATAAGTGTTTGCGCATTGCACAGGTTATCGAATGATCCAGAAACAACAAACAATAAATCCCATTTGTTCGAGTCAGTAATCAAATTGAAAAACAGCTACGTCATAATTACACAATCCAAATCTAATATTTCTCTTTCTAAATCACTTACTTATATGTGAGGCTATGAAACTGCGTAATAAAGCTTCTGACGGCTATAACTTAGTTTTAATTGGGATACAAATCGAAACTGTGCCTATGCAGGTGTTCAGGCTGAATAGCAAATGTGGCAAAGGTAAAGCAGTTTGCTTAAATGCCGAAAGGAGAAACTATTGATTGACAGCATCATATGCAAATTGAAGACTTGTGGTACAGCAGCGAACCTTCCAAATCGTGAAAGAGCAACATTTTTTTCCTCTGTGGGGGAACAAGGCAGTTGAGAAAAACCTTGCAGATGGGCCCGATGATGGCAGGAGGGAAAGCATTAGTCACGAAGAAGATCTACAAGACTATAAAACTTCATTTCCATACTTCGTTTTGGTCCAAAAGGCACATAGAAGTGCATGAATTGTGAAAAGTATGGAGAATTTTGGGAGTCATTTTATGTCGTGACAAGACTAAACTGTTCCTGTCTAGTTTGGTGTATTGCTAACTTTCCACTGCAGGACCTCAGGGCAGGTCAAAGGTGGTACAAACTTCTACACCAACAGCCCCATGATCAGCCCTTTGACCCTTGTTTCCACTGCAGTGTAGAATCCAACAGCTTTGACCACAACAGTAACTCTTATTGTGCCAAAAGAACAACAAATAGTAGTTAGTGGACATAACTGCAGTTCTATGGGCACACAGGAAATAAAACAACAGAGGTTTGTCATGTCAGCCTAAATAGCAAATTTGATTTTGTTGATGGCGATGTTAGATCAGCGAGGATATCAAGAGGGCGAAAAGCGTTGTTATCCACACAACAATTTTTCAGGGCCACTCATACCCCTTTTCCACCGAGCTGGTTCCAGTGCTAGTTCAGAGCCGGAGCCACAGCCTGACTTGGCACCGGTTCTATGTGTTTCCACCTAAGCACCGGCTCCAGGTTCTAAAACTGGAGCTTAGCAAGCACCAACTCTTTGCTGGGTCAGAGCTAAGCACTGAGTACATCAGGGGCTGGGGATGGGGTTATCATGACCAACAATCAATGGTGGAAAGGGACACACAAGCGGTAATCTGCGTCCTTTTTCGCAAGGATGTCCCTGGTCTGACCGCAGATGTATTAGAATGACTCCTGGGACACATGGAAGTTTTGCACAAACTGTTATGCTGAAATCCAGTACAGTTGTGTCACGAAGCCGGCACATCTGCATCCACAAGCGCTGATGTGCTGGCGGTGGGTAACGGGCAACAGGAAACAGGCGACTTCCACCTCATGGACCTTCGCTGACCTTACAAACATCTTTAGACGAAAGACGAACAACTTTATAAAGATGCTCATCTTTATAAAGATAAAGATCGATATTATCAACTTACTGCATTTGTTTTACTGCTATGTATTCAATACAAGCGTAGTCGTTTCACAGTGATGCAGTAGCGTGGCTCCAACTTGACTCCTTGCCAATGGAAAAGCAAACAGGTTCTTAGAAGGAACGAGATTTGAACCAACTCAGCACCAGCACCGAACTAACACCTGGTTCTTCTTGGTGGAAAAGGGGTATCAGAAGTACAGTACCTGTCCTGCAGTAAGTATGTTTTTCTCCCCCAGAAACTGACCTGGTAGAGGTTCTACAGCATGGTTCCTGCAGTCAGAACTGTCAAGGGTTTGGACGTGCCTAAAATGCAAGTTCCTGTAGTGGAAAACAACTCAACCAGTATGTGTGACGTAAGAAGGGCAAGGCCAGTATGATGAGAAGAAAAGCCTTCAAGCATGAGGATGGCTCCGTCCTGTTGGGGAGATGTTTTGCTGGTTACTGGGAAACTTGACCATGTGACTGGTGTCATGGATTCTCCGACACAGCAGGCAGTTTCCAAGAAGAATTTGATGTCCTCGATGCGTAAATTGAAGCTTGTGAATCATTGGACACCAGAAAAATCAATAATCCCAAGCATACATCCAAGTCAGCCAAAGCTTGGTTCAGGACTCGTTCCTGGGACATTCTCGAGTGGCCTTGAATGTAAATCACATTGAAGGTATTTGAAGAAAGCAGTGTGGAGGATGTTTCTGCATCATGAGTAGCAGGTTGAAATTAAAAAAGCAATCGTGCATAATTGCAAATTGAAAAAAATGAAAGCTCATCATTATGTTCTCAAAAACCAATCAGATAAACATAATGAAGCTTTCTTTGAATGCTTGAGCCTCCAGTCAATATGTTTTCATAACACTTTATTGATGTCACCAGCATGTAACGGCTCAATCATTTTGATGGAAATTAGCATGCGGCTCATCTAACTAGCTGTGAGATAAAGACTGTACCATCAGCAAGTTAACCTGTTCCTGTGGCTGTAGTCATTTAAAGTAAAAGACAATTTCATTGCTTCTAGCTTTAATAGCAGAAGTCTGTTCATATCTTGACAGAGGAAAGAATTAGAGCGAGATCAAAAATACAAAAGTGCAATATGACTGATGATGGGAGAAGTAAAAGATCTCAAAGGTGGTGATAACCTGGTCATTCACTAGTAGCACTTTAAATCTGTCATGTGTAGTATACCATTGCCGTTAGTTATTTCTACCAGATCCGATCCAAGTCATTTAATATTTAGATTATACACACTTAACGTATTGATTAGCAGTAGCATGTGGCACCAAGTGGAGCCTCTTATAGCAACCAGAACAGAGGAGGCAGGCACTTCCATACTGGCAAGTCAAGGGAGTTGTGAGTCTTTAGCCAGTAAAGGAGCACCGTGATAAAGACTTCAGTGAGGCTTACATACTGTACGTCAGGCCAGCAGATCTGGGTTTAATTAAACTAAAATAAACAAGCTAATGATGGCTGAATTTGCAGTGTATGCACATTTCCATACAATGACAGGTGTAGTAAAAGGATTGAGCATGGTTTAAAGCCAACACTGATCAGTTAAGAAGTCCCATACCCTGATTTTAAGATTGGACTTGGGACATCTCTAGCTGTAAGTGTTTAGATTTTACATAATCCATCTCTTGTGTGATATTACATTTCTGAATTATCTTTAAACAAATACATGATGCCTTCTGGATGCAACAATGATTGGCATCTCTTCAACCAATTAAACCAAAACAATAAAGCTGTTGGCAGTTTGTCACTATGAGCAACACTGTTCATGTACAGATGGTAAGGAGATGGATTTCTAATATAAAAACATTTGTGCAGCTTTAAAGAAATACAGCTTTAAAACAAAGTGCGGTGAGACAGGACCAAAACAAGGCACTAAAACAGTGCACAGAGTCAAGGGAACCTGTAGAGTTGGGTGATAATTAGAGTCTGTATCCCTACTTACGTGACTGATTATTGATATTTGTGCAGCTTTAAGGAAACACAGCTTTTCTTTTGTCAGTTTATTTTCATGAAACTGTCCAATTTGCATGAATCTCATTTACTATACGGATAAGTACAAGTATTTTTTAGGTCAGTCAATGAGACCTTTGTGCAGCCTGCCCTGCAGCTTCAATGTGGCTATGGAGAATCACTTAACATCGTTAGCATTAGCCTCCTCCTCAGTCTAACATTCCCCAACAGGAAAAGCTCTGATGTAACTCGACCAATAACACTGTAACTCATGCACACCCGCAGGAATCTGACAGAAACGAGCGAAAAACAAAGCCAGTCGCATGCGTGTGTGAATCAGAGAGACGGCCAGTAACGACCTTGTCCACCAGGGCAGCTCTGCCTCCAAGACATGTTTGCATAACTGAAACTCCAATCTGCGCCCACGCACATAAACATGGAGTGAAATGGGCAAAATGACAGGCTGAAATACTTTCTCAAAAAAGCCAGCTTGCCTTGCTCATCATTACCAGTTTTTCTTAGCATTTGGGTCATTTACATAGAAAGTATAAAACACACAGATTATGCACTACTGAGCAGATGGCTAAGCATTCCTGGATTTTTATATGCATACAACACACACTGCACAGCCGGCTAATGGCTAATCACATAAAGCATAATGGTTTAATAATGCTGAGTAGTTACACTCAAGGTCTGAAGTATGGCTTTATTTATATTGTGTTCCTCTTAAACCATTCCTGCAGAATAATGAAACTTACATTTTAAAAAAATGACTTCACCTCACTAGTATCCAATCTGTCAGTACACACAAAAGGCGCAAACAAGTTGGCTCTGATGCCAACGCACAGCCCGAATAAAGCGCCATAAAGCAATCTTACACCTATCTATCTTCCGCCCACACGACGGGCGAGAAAACAAAACAGCGAGTGTGTGAACAATCTGCTCTCCGCTCTCCGTGCTGATGAGCTGTTTCGCTGTCTGACGGAGCCCGTGGAGTCGGGCTGATGCCAGATGTCCCGGAATAATGGGCCTTTCTTTGTGTACCTGTTATCTGTTTGCCAGACACTTTGAATAACGAAGCGATCTGAGGGGCTGCTGCATCCTGCATGTCTGAGTGAGCTGTGATTACGGATGTGACGGCGATGGGGCTCGATAAGAGTGGCGGCCGCGTTCCTGTAATCTAAGTAATGAACAACCTGGGGATGATTATGGCTTTTAGTCGGCGGGTAGCAACACCTGGGCGCCTCCTGAAAAGTTTTCTGCGACAAAGTGAACAAGTAGAGGGATACAACCTGAACAAACCCTTCAGCAGTACTGTAAACCTTCTCCAACCATCAGCCTGGTTGAAACTACAAGATGCAATTTCATGGATCATGCTAATTCTTTAGCACAACATGCTACAGTCTGAAGGCTTCAGCACATAGAGTAGTATAATCACTGGATCAGATGCTAGATGCTGCATGCTGCCGTGTACCGTTTACTTAATGAAAGGTGCTTATACTTCATCACACCACATATACTAACACATTAGCACAATATTATACAAGCTACACCATCTGCATATTGATACGGATGGGGGAGAGCGTGTTTACTATATGAACAAGATGAGAAAGACAGGATATCTGGGCCACTGACGCATAATTATACATTCCCTGGTTTGCTGACTTCAAGTTTAACTGCTGACCATGGAGGAAATATTCTTTAAAAAGCAAGAAGCAGGAGAGAAAATACACATAGTGTCAAAGGTGTTACAGATACCTGCTGCGTGTTATTTATAGTCAAACAGAAAAAACAGCCCGAGGACTGTAAATCCACACCCACTTAGCAAATGAAATGCATTGTATGCTGTTGTATGGTGGTCAACCGACTCTTCAATGTAGCATATATTCTAATTGAACACACTTTTTTTTTTTTTTTTTTAGTAACTGCATTCCTGGATAGTTCCAGGCTCTTCCCTTTTATTCTGTTCAGGGAATTGAGCCAAAATGTCTGCTTTGCCAGAATCATATTTCTGTCTGATCTTAGTGTAGATTGAATTCTACAGCCCCCTTATTGCTGCCAGAAGGACAAAAATAAGTTTTTACTCAGATTCTCATCAGGAGAAACATATTTTCTTGTCGTTAGGAGATGTTAACTAATTACATTTTTATGATGAACTCTTCCTGTTATAACAAATTATGCCACAAAACCAGTGCATCTCATTAGAACACAATTCACACAAGCTGGTATGTTGTCCTAACCAGAGCCAGATGGCCCATTAGGCACTATAAGCAAATGCCAATGGTGCCATAGCCTCCAGGGGGCACCACAAAAATCAGGAAAAATTCATCTTCAATATAATTCTATTAAAACTAGTTATTACTATTAATTACTAAAAACTCACATTGATTCAAATGTAAAGCAATGCCCAGTTAATATTACTACAGAACGATTTCTTTTGTAAGAGTCATCGCTGATGGAGGGGGGCCCTATCTCGCCTAAGGTGCCACACTGGGTAGGGCCGGCTCTGGTCCTAACAACAAAACCCTGGACTTTAACCAAGCAGCTTTAACCTCCTGGGCTGAAAAATGAAGCCAAAGTAACAAAAACTGCAGTTCTTCAAATGGCCACTTGAGGCTGGCCCCAAAAGAGAGTCAATCTCCTCAGACCCTCATGTTAAAAAGTGCAACTCTACAGCAGTTATGGTCTCTACAGCTAATTCCCCGGCTCCAGAGGGTGAATTTAAATAGAACTCATTTGTTTGAATTGTGTTAAAGCTTAAACTTATGTATAATTTAGGGTGTGGCCTCTTTGAGTGACAGGTGGGTGCCTTCACAGTACAGTCCATGTTCCAGAGACCCACTGAAGCTCCACCCACTGCCAAGCTCCTGCTGTCCTCTTCACCACCTACCTATGGCTGATGTCACAGAGGGTTTATCCATTTTGCTTTTCAGTCACTTTAGCGTGATTGACTGTTGTACAATGTGTCTCCTAGTAACTTTCAACCAATATCGTTCCATAATCCTTACTGTGTTTATTATTGTAATTAGACGAATGAAAAAAAAGTTGACTATTTTAACCCAAACCTGACATTTCTCTCAACCCAACCAAGCTGTTTTTGCGACTTAATCTAACTAAACAAACTAAAGAAGTACTTGTGCTTTATATCCTGCTACCGGTAGAGATGTCAATTCAGAAAACACTCTTATCAGTCATATTCAGAAGGGACAAACAACCCACTTGTAAGGTCATATAGTTTATTTGAACAGGGCCCCCAAACAGCTCCATGATCATCTCTAACTGCAAAAAAGATTTGGTCAGAACCACAAATGGACCAGTGACATTTGTTTGATTCAACCAATGCTATGTAACATTAGCAATGAAAAGCTGCATTTTCCACCAGAAAACATGTTATATGCTTAATTAACCTGCTGAACCCCTACTGACTCAGCTGCAACCTGCACCCAACAGTCCCATGACAAACCTTTGTTTGAACTGCAGGCTGTGTTGATCCATAGCAGATAGGAGACAAGTATGGAAACAAATTAGAGGGGTTGAGAGCAAAGTAAAGATAATTGGTCAATTTTCTAAAAGCAGCATGGCTTTTTTGAGTCTACTCTCCTTCTAGTCATGGTTTCCATAGAGGTGCAGGACTTCATGTTGCAGTGAAATCTGAGCCCACAGAGAGTAAAAATATGACACGAGCAATAAAAGGCCAGAAACTGCTTGGAGTTCAGAGGGTTAGAGCTGCTCTGATTCAGATTTTTATGTTAACACTAGGTTAGGTGACTGTGTATAATGGAAAAGGGTCACTCATTGTGACAAAACCTACAGGTAATTATCAGTCAACTCTGCAGTTCCCCTCAGCGCTACAGATTATTGTGTGACTTTCAGCTCATTGCTTTGGTTTAACTACCCTCAGCTATACTGTTTTGGTTCAGTCACTCTAATAGAGCCATTCCCAGCAGCAGACAGCTGTTTTCAGTCGAACATCTCTGCTAAACCCACTTAATGTACCTGCCCAGCACACAGTGAGACGGATGAAGTTATTAGCAACTAGCTGGTGAACATACTGGAGCATTTAGGAGCTATTTTCTCAGGAGCTGGTGAACAGTAAACCAAAGCTTACTGCCTTGGATTCGTCAGGTGGCCAGAAACGTGACCCCCAGCTAAACACCTTTAACTTACCTGGAACTGAGGAGCTTGACTCTTCCTCACACGCACAATGTGTTCTTGTAAAGCTGGTGGTGATCGTAGCTGCGGCCGGTTCCCAATAAAAACGGTGCAGATTTTCAAGCTGTTTCAGCAAAACAACTGATGAGTTTATTCTCTTGGGTCTGTCTGCCACACCTCAACATTTCCACTGCTGCCGGGCTGGACTCTCCAAGGTGTGCTGCATCAGTGGCTAATGAGTGACACCAGTCCCTCTGCTGCACACGTCCTCATCCACCAATCGAGAGGACCTTCATTCATCACAGAAACAATGGCTGTGGAACTGGCAGCTTTAATGCTAGGACTTTATAACACTGGGTAGCTCACATCCAGCAACATGTTAACCAGTGCAGGGATTATGTAGCAACCTGCATAGGAAATTGGACGACAAACAAATATCACCATTAATGGCAGTTGCTTTTCCAACAGGAGTATGAGCTTCATCAAATGATATGCAGTTTATGGATCAATAAGTGCCCAAGGCTCTCTTGTACCGCAGTGCACATAATGTCATTCAGCCCAATCAGATACAATGGATCCAGGGAAGGTTATTGATTACTGGGAGTATCCTGGGATTTATAGACACACAGAATGCAGCACCATAAAATCAACAAGGCCTGACAACTTTCATGCACAGTTTGACAGGCAGCACTGTGCCATACATACAAATGGTCTGTTTAAGGGATCCAGGGCGCATCATAGGAGCTGTTCTCTGGTCTGCTGGAACAGACTGGAGTCCAGCTCTGGGGGGAATGTTTGAAGGATTCAGGACTAGACGTGCCGAAACATGCAAATGTAAGATAGTGTATGACAGCGACAACATGCCAGAGGGAAGGGAAAGATCAGTGACAGAGAAGTTTATGTAGCCGGCTACATGTTTGTATGTAGAGAAGAGAAGGAGACTCGTCTGTCAACATAACTTCATCACAGCTACTGCAGCTGCCCTCCACTGGCTGCTGGGGATTTTAAACTTCAACTGTTAACATACAATGTCCTTCATTGTAACACTCTGTCGTATATTCGCGACCTTTTGACCTCCGATAGAATATACCTGCTCATAACTCCAGGTCCACAGTGGCAGCATTGCTGGTTGGGCCTCAGCAAACCTTGTTACCCGGAGCAACAGGGTCTTTATGGTCAGAGCCTCAAGTCTGTGGAAGAGTTTACTGGAATATCTCAGGTTCACTGCTCAGTGTCTCTCTGTTGAAAACATTTTTATATTTTAAGAAGCTTTTATTGGCTTGGTGCTCCAGTGTCTCTCGCGGTCTGCATTCTTACCTTGTAATTCAGTAATTTCACGATGCTCTTCTTACTATGCTGCCATGGTTATTGTATTGATTGCTTGTGCAACCCCTTAAATATAGATTACCCATTCTGAAAGGTTGCTAACTATGGATTTAACATATAACCAGTCCCAAAGATCAGCTTCAAGCAGCTTCTGTTCAACAAAAAAAATGAAGGATTCACTTTTGTGTTGTGTCTAATTCTCACACTATGTCATCTAAAATTCATCACACCAGTGAAAGGCATATTTTTCCCCTCAAAAAGTAGACTCTGTGAGGTTTCTGCCGGCCCCAGCACTTTCCAAACCTGTTCAGCCATGTGTGACAAGCACTTCTGATGAAGCATACTGGCAGCTTAAGTCAAGTAATATTCTATATTTTATTCACTAAATCCCATAAAAAGGCTCAAAACCAGTGATTTATATATCTCATTCCTCCGTGCCACAGAGCTCAGCTGTTGTTCCAAAACTATTAAACACACACCAGTGAGCCACAGTTTTGCACTGGCTGATGTGTTCCTTCATTACCATAAAATTGTGGTGTGTTTTGGCTCAATATCACATACACTTATATGTGTGCTTCTGCTGGAAATACTCACCACAGCACCAAGTGTGTACCCGTCTGCAGCCTCCTGTTTAAGTTGCATTTATTAGACCTCAGAGTCTAATAAATGTGCAAAAAAGTAACACTGATTCAATAAATACCTCAAATGCAACATTACTATTTACAACAAGATAAAGTTTTAACGGCAACTTGTAATTTCAGTACGACCCAAACGTGTTGGTTCATGCCAGAGGCCAGCAGGTCAAAGTGGGATCAGGTTCCGTGATGAAACAAAGGTGGGGAGTATCCCAAAGAGACCCCGCAGCTCTGGAACAGACGCTCGTCCTAAACCGCTCGCAGCCGCATGCACCTGCTGTCACAAGCCCCCAACATCCTCCTGCAGATCAAAGAGAGCCGGTGATGGCGAGGAATAAGTTGGCGGTCATCCGACGTGCCAAGACAGAGCTGCAGAGCCTTCTTAAGTAATGTTTGGAGAGCAGCTGCTGCGGCTGGTTCAAAGTAGGGGTGGGGGGGGGGGTTGGTGGGCGCCTCGCTGAAGGGATGTCAACAACAGGAAGGACTGTAACTTAATCATCTCCTTGCTGGTCCTTTCTCTGCGTGGTAGGACAGACGGAACACAGAAATCAACCCTTTCTTTGTTGGGCTGAAGAGAACGCTTAATATAGCAGAAGCACCCTGTTAGTTCTGTGTACGGATTATACAGAACGTAGAGGGACAGCTCTTTTTTAGTTGCTTATTGTGGGTAGCAGTAGCTCATATTGAGTTTAAAAGCAGCTAATGCTTCCCAGATAAATGTCTCCTATGGTAAACATACTTATCATTCATTGGCAACTGGAAATGTTCTTCTTCATTTGTTGAATCATGTTCTTCCCTGCAGCACATACATACATTTCACAGCTCACATCAGCTTAGAGCTCAGTTAAAAGCAATTAACTGGAAGGGTAGCAATTGTACATTGTCTATTTTGCCTTTAAGTAGTGGCAAATTGCATGATTAATTTCAGTTAATGTAGTAGAAAGCAATTATTTTATAGTTAGGACTCTATCAGCCCTTAAACTAACAGATTGACAGTGATGTTTGCTTGTTTTATCTTCACAAAGAAGTCACTGTAATGCATAATTTACAAAAAAAATAGTTATTAAATGGACACTGTGTAACTTTTGAAAGAACAAATTAGCACAAACCGCTGTTTAACTGACACTCAGTAGTTTTGCTGCTACATACTCACTTGGTTTGCCATGAACAGTAGCTTATAGTGTTAGCAGACTTTAAATACACTCTGCTGCAAATGCTAATTTTACAAGCCTTCCCTCTGTGAGCTGCTGCTGTCAAGTTATATGTACAGAAAGAACTCATGCAGCAGTGACCACAGTGGCAGCTCTTCAGCGAAAGTTGCTGATTTATGGTTTATTGCTTATAAAGTGATCATGAACTTGAAACTGTTTTCATTTTCACTTTCGATTGGAACCAGGGGCGGAGCTGAGGGGTGGCCCAGGGTGGCCATGGTCTTGACAGACTAAGGCCCACATAGCAACAGTGAAGCCTGATAGAGGGCTGCATGAGAATTTACTACTATTTTTCTAGCGGAACTTTTTTGTGGACCCATTTCTCTCCAGCTGCTGTTCCCATACAGATGCATTTTAGCAGCACAGCCACCCCCCATACACAGTCAAGTGAATCTGACCAAAACAGAAAAAGTTTGCACTGATTTTATGTCACTTCCTCTGTATTATTGTCACTAAAAAGCATGCAGGCACGATAAAATGCGTCTGTTTTTATATGTAAATGAAGAATTTGTTTGTACTTGTGTTTCTTAATTAAAGTTTGTATGATTTTGGTTTAGCTGTGGGTTTAGCTGAAGTTCTTGCACAGAATCTTAAACACTGTAGAGATGAAGCCAAGCCGGCTTTAAAGAACAAACTGCTGAACAATGAGAGTCTGACTCAGAACCTGCAGTCAAAAGAAAGCAACTAAAGACTTGATGGACACAGTGTGATGTCTCAATTAGGTGGATGTCCTGAGCAGAACAAGGACTCTTTTCACTTAAGAAAAGCGTCCTTATCTGATGTAGTTTAAATTGCAATGATCTAAGGAGCTTTATCAGCAGTTAAAAAAGACTTTAACAACTGTTCAAACTGATTTTTCATCAACTGATGGTTTCATTATACAGTATATAAGTTCTTGTGTACTTTAATATGACAGTGATGCCTACATAAGCAAGTGTTAAGAGTGAGTTACCAAAAAAATAGCCTACAGAGATTTGCCACCATGAAGGTCTCAGCCTGGTCCCCCGCTATAAAGATGATCCTTCCTTGCCACTGCTGAATCTGCTAAATAACATGTAAGTGTATTTCCAGTCTGGACCCTGTCTGCACCTCTACTGGCTATTTTCCTGAAGTACGGAAAACAAGAATTCAAGGACAGGGGTAGCAGGTGAGTCTGAAATCCACATTTGAATATTCAGCAGCATTCCTCTCCCGCAGCAGCGAATCCTCCATGTGTCAGAAAGGATGCCGTCATGCGCGCTGCGTTTAATTGAATTAGCTCGGCTTCAGTCAGGAGAGTAGCCGGAGCCACGTGTGCTTTTGACATTACATGCTGGCAGTTTATCTGAGCGGCAACAACTGGCGGTGAAACCCAATTCTCTCCGCGGCTTCTACTTTTAGACCAGGAAACACGGGGTGAGAGGTTCAGCGGTTGAGCGGTTGTAAAGCACGGAAGGCTGGAGACCGACAGGGCAGCAGCTAGTTAAACAGGTCATTTAAATGACCCCGCTGACCCTTCGGGGGGGCCCCGGCATTAATCTGCTGAAGAAACCACACCAGACACTGTGCTCATTTTGTTTGTTTTTTTAATGGAATGTATCTTTTCGAGGTATGAAAATAGATCTCACGTTGAAATAAGAAATTGGACAGTGGCTACAAAGGGCACAGCTATAACTGTGTGTGAAATGATGGCAACAGGAAGGCATGTCAGAGAAGCATCACACCAGTCGCATTAGATAAAGGGCACAGCTCCGACCCTGTGTGGGAGATGACAGCAACGCCGAGGCATGTGTCAGGCTGGCGATGATACTCTGGCGAGAGGGGAAAGAAGTGGAAACACTCCCAGCAAACAGGAAACAACATGAGCCACAGGGAGAGGTTTCTTGACAGCAAGACATCCCTCCATCATAAAAAACAACGGCGAGCCCGCCACCTGACACTTCCCTCTGAGTGCTGCTCCGTGCACCACCGCCTTCAGAAAGATTATTTAGTCTGTTTGCTTCCTCGTGGAAAGTATTTCATGCCTTCAGTATGGAGAACAAATGACTGATAGAGGTTTATGAACAGTTTGCAGAGGCAGAGCTGCTACAGAGACAGAAATATGGTGCCTTCAAATCGGGTCGTGTTTTGTACGAACGTCTCCCTCTTGCAGTATCATGACCTCATGAGTTTCAGAAAGCTCAGAGTTGATGAGTTGTTATGCATTTTCAGAAAAGATGGAGGCCATAAAAGTAGATTTTTTGGTGGATGGTAAATTAATTTAATTGTAACTAATCCCATAGATCTTTACTTCATACTTTTACAATGTCTGAGGAAAATGTTGATATTCCCAATTGCCTCAGCTTTTCACTTAGCCTTTGCATTTTCTACATGACGTTACCCGAACATTAGCTCGCTAAATGTTTGCTAAAAACCGACAGTAACCTCCGTGTTACATTGTAATCACAAGATCACGAATTCCATTTGAAGGCAGCAATATTCTGATTGGTTGCAGTGAACATCAGTGGGTGGAGCCAAACAGTCTGTTTTAGCTTAGCTTAGCTTGAATAGCCCAACTCAACTCAAAATACAAAAAAGCCTGCAGCTAGCTAACCACCAAAAACATTCACAACCTTCTGGGCCTTGTCATGTTATTTTGTAGTCTTCTAAAATGACAAACTAGTAAATAAAGCATTTCTTTACTAGCTTAAAACATCATTTTCCAGAGACGCGCTAATAGCACTTTTGGTCACAGTGACCCCCACTGGAGTTGTAGCTTATGTAACTCTCAAAGGGCTAAAAGTACTTTTGTCCATATGTTCCACCACTAGAAAAGAAACTGTAAAATGATGACTACATTTTTTTCTGGGCGTTACAATGACTCAGTCAGAGCTGTATCGCAGTGAATTATTTTCACAGTATTCTCAATTACTGGGAGTCAGCAGGAATCAGTAGGCTAAGGACAGAAAGATGCTAATGTGAGTGCATGGAAACAATAATATACAGTAGTTATTAGACATAACCAGCCTACAGTATTCCACTCTGCTAAAGGCTCTGTCATACCTGAAAGTGCTATGGCAAAAATATATCAATGTCTCCGTGAAATATTTGGCGGTTAGTTGTGACTTCGTTTAGCTAGCTAGCTAATTTCTGGCTAGCTAGCAAGGAATATGCTAGTGCTTGTCAGTTTCAGTAGAACTCTGCAGTGACGGACTTGGCAGTTTACTAGCCGCCTGTTAGCAAGCTAGCTAGCTTAACTGCTAAGGAAACAACAAACGGTTTATCACAGCTGGTAAGCTATGATATGATTGTTTTTTTGGGTTTGGTTTCCTATGAGTTGTATTTTTGGGTTCCAGACTGATGTTATTTTGTGGGAAAGTTTTACTGCAACCAGTCAGATTGTCTTTAAAGCAGCTCAGCCTCCGAAGTACAGCAAAAAAGAAGCCTCCACTGCGCACATGGCCCTTTTAGCATGACTAAGCTCTTCTCTGTAACCACTGAAAACAAACTGAGGGCAATAAGCTGGTATCCTCCTCAGATTTAAGACTCACAAGGAAAGCAAGAGATAACCTTGGTATGCAGTCAAATAAAACCATGGAACATGATTGATGTACACAATGTAAATACTAAGATATACTGTAGCTTTTAACAAATCAAGCACTTAAAACAAAGTTTGTATATGGGGAGCAGGTATCTCATCATATACAGTATCTACACATTTTAGTACTGAGAGGTGTAACACTGCACAGGAGAGAGCAATGCAATGAAATGAGTCTTTGGTTCAGTTGAAAAATGAAATCATGGAAAATGACACATTTTACCGACTAACCCTACCGCAACCACTCTAAGGTAACTATATGTGATCTCATCTCCAATGGACTTGAACCTCAGACCTCCTGTTCCAGTCTAGCAACAACCAAACATTCATCAACAACATAGCGTTTTTTTTATAGAAAATATATATACACATCTAATAAATAAGGGATAAACCCATCGCACGGTAGAATACAGTTGTTTTCCCACATGCTTTTTGTCCATCAGTCTTTTGTGAAAGAAGTCTCTGTATTGAAAAGGGGCGCTGGTCTGTGGAAACCATTACATGGAAGAGGGGTCCTCCTGGAGAATGGAGCTCGGTGGGGAAGCGGCAGGGGGGGAGATGCAGCCCGGGTTCATATTCATCCTCCAGCTCAGTGTCCAATTAACCTGCGGATGCAATCAATGAGACAGACTGCAGACTGACTGAGGCTGACACAGGAGGCAGAGGAAATCTAAAGTCACATGGACAGAATGGGACCTGAGGCTGCTCATTTTAACAGTCTGGATAAAGCCATGGACCTCAAATCACGCTCAAAAAAAAAAAAAGGAAACTTCAGTGAGGCTGCATTTAATTTTCTTATAAAAGAAAGAAGAGGGAAGATAAGTGCTGCAGGGCTGAAGCCAGGATGTTAGAGATACAGAGGTCATGAGAGAACATTTTGGTCAAACACCAAAAATAAAGTCTCTACAAAGACTACGAAACTCTGGCGGGGGTTACTCAATTCTTCATATATTCATTTTATGCTGCTAAAATTTCCAAATTCTCACAATAAAGTGAGCCGAAGCTCTGATCTGGAGCAGAAAACACCTCTTTAATATTTATCAAGGCAGATTAGTTTGATATTCTAAATGCCCAAAATCATTCATTAAAGTGAGATTTTGGCAAAAAGATGTGGGTTGAACTGAAAAGAAAGCTTTGAATAAATAAAATAACAGTAAAGATCCTTATAGTTTTAGTGGTGGGGGTCACATCCAAGCCTGTGCCAGCCCTGTACAAGGAAGGCACTGGCACTTTATGCCATGTCTGGTGACTCATGCCTGCTATTTATCACCATGACCAAAGAAATCAAATGTGACCCCTTTGTTTCTGGAGGTTTAGTTCATTCATGTTATGCTGGGCTAAAACTTCAGTGTGACAGCAAACGTGCCACACAAATCTGATGTTCAGCCAAACACCACAGCGGCTTATTCCACTAAGCAGAGCTTTACTCAGTGTTTGGATGAACTGTCAAAGCTGCACGCTCTGATTCTGGTGAGGCTCTTACAGCTGAGGCTGCGCTACACTTCAGGTTAGAGTGCACATTTGGAAGTCAACTCATGCGCACACACAACATGAAGCATTCACCTGACCGAGTTTGATATTTACGCGCAATCCGTGCGTCTTTACGCTTAATTTGGATATTGCAGGCATGTGATATCCACTTCATTTGACTTTTAACTGAGCTTTAACACAGTAATCTTTCCTCAAGTTAAATGCTCATGCAACTTTTAACTCCAATTTAAAAATTTAAAAATCAAATACGAACCTTTTTAGCATTTATGTAAGTGATTAAGCGTCGTGCGTAATTTCAGTCTACTCATATCTGTGCGTAATGTTTTGGGTATGGAGAAGACCTCCTTGTATGAAATATCAAACCTGCCAGGGAATGTATATCCAGCACATTTTCCTGAGGAGGGTTTCACCTCCATGACGGGGACGTATATGGCCTAGAGCAGAAGCTCTCAAACTTTTCTTTCCGCCAAAATAAATCCACATTTTGTGCGGCTGTGTCTCCATCTGGAAGAACACTGGTTCAGTGTTGGAGCAGTGAAGGAGGACTGTAACCTACGATGTCAACAGACGTCCTCACTCATGGCGCAAATGTCCAGGAAATAAAACAAAAAGCAAAAAAAAAAACTGGTCCTTAAATTGCAAGGGGATCCCCAGGTGGTCCCCAGACCTGGGGAGCCCCCGTCTTTCTCTTGAGCTGTCTTACCGCTAATGGCGCACCAGTGTCCGCGGGACTCGCCGCAGGTCACGCTACGTTCGGCGAGCTGCGGACGGTCTTCTGGCCGGGCATCTGCACGACGAGCAGCTGCTGCTTCTGCCGGGTGGACTTGACGGCCAGGATCGCCTGCCGGTTCTTGTACTGGACCATCTGCAAGGTGATCTCCGCGTTCCAGCCCTCGTCCTGCGGACACCTGAAGTCGATCTCCTTCCCCTCCGTCATGACCACCGTGAAGTAGACGTACTTGCCCTTCCGCTCCACGCAGTCCACCGTCTTCATGTTGGCGAAGTGCAGCTCCTTGACTTTGCCCGTGTCCCCGCCGCCGTGGTGCTGCTGGTGGTGCTGCGGGTGGTCGTGCTGCTTGGGCGGCAGCAGCAGCACGCCGTCCTCGGTCAGGACGCAGTGCTTCTTCTTCCAGAGCTGCAGCAGCCCGTCGCTCCGCTTCTCCAGCAGACCCTCCTTGAACACCTTCCTCCCGTTTTCCAGCATGTTCACCGGCACACTCCCACCTTCCTGGCTGCTGGACTGGACTGGACGGACAGATGGACGGCTGCTTATCCCGGAGCAGGTGAAGGCATGGGATGCGTGTGTGACTGCGGTGCTGAGCGGAGCGCTGCTGGTTGTAGTGAGGAGGCTGGCTGCCTGTCTGCCTGTCTGGTTTGTGGCCAGTGTGTGTGTGTGAGAGAGAGAGGGGGGTTTGAGGGCGGGAGGGGTCTGGAGGTGCACCGCCCCCCTCAGTGGCATCCAGGCTCCTGAGACAATGACAGCTAATGATTATAACCAGCTTGGAAGTGTGACAGCAGCTTCATTATGTTGAATGTAGAGCTTTAAAGCTCATTAACATTATTAGGAGACTTTAATCCCAGGACACAGCAGCAGAGGAGCAGCTCTGATTATTCTGCAAAAAGTTACTTTATAATATTCATATATAGTCTCTTTTTTTAGCATCATATAGGCTATTAAAAGCCTCCAAAATTAAACATTTTTAACTGATTGATAAGCACTTTATCTTGACCTTTGTGTCAATGGCAGTTAAAAATAGGTGAACTTCCTTCTAGTTGTCCCCTTCAGGCTTCTAGGAATCTTCCAAATGAAACATCATGAGCAGGTTTCATGTTTTCTAGCTTGCAGTCCAACTGTTTTGAAGCTTTTCCCCATTTGTAATTTTTAGCACCATTACCTCCCTCTCCCTCTCTTCATCTAATGGCCCTTATGGTGGTTGTGTGGTCATGTTCAATTTCCATTACAAACCATATTCCCCACAGAACATGTCAAGCGTTTCAAATGTTGCACAATGGCACCCTCTGCTGACACTGGATGTACTGCTCAGAGTACTGGTCAGAGGACTGGCAGCTCCTAGTGGCTTTTGGATTTTGGAAGACCTGATATGTTTAAGTGACTGGCAAAGAAAACGATGAGGGGGGGAACAAAACAAGTCAGCCGTAACAGTCATGTTTAACCAATTTATTCATGAACATACACGTACAGTTATTGAGTACATTAGTATTTTTGTAGCATAGCATTTTGCCTTGACAACAGCTGCTCAGAAGGACCCTACAGAAACCCTGTCACGTTCTTTCCCAATGAACATGATCTGAATACTCCCTGCAGAATGAGAAGTACCCTGGCTCTCCACAGTGGACATAATGCTGCCCAGCACAACCAACACTTGGCTGTTTTCACAACTTAAAAAGGCATTAAGAATGGACTGAGAGGGAGGCAGGCTACGGTTTCTTCTTGGTCCCCCTCCTGGCTTTAAGTATTGCTCTGACATGCTTTTCTGTGGCCTTCTGGGTAACAAAAAGGAAGGAGGGCTGGGGTGGGGAGGGCAGTGGGTCATTGGCCAACAGAGTGGCCTTATCACGCGTCCCCGTTTTCTTTCACAGTGATAAAAATGAACAGAGACCTCAGGGGCTGGGCTGAGGTCTGTGTGAGTCACCTGACTAGACATGAATTGGCGACACGAGAGGTGGAGGCCATGAACTGAAGAAAAAAGGGTATTTTTTTGTGAACCTGACATGTAGACAGACACTTGTTCCTTGTCATCCACTGTGCTACATCTGCCCAGCACTGTTCCTCGAAAGCCTCTCTGAACAGGCAAAGTGTGCCTCCCCCGCACGAAAGGTAATGCGCTCCAAAACCAGATAGCACAAGTTGAACTCCCCACAGAGCGGGTTTACAGCAGCGCCTCCTATGGCCCTTCAGACAGGGGGCGAGCTGCTCACAAGGAATACTCAGCTAACCGATGACAGGACGCCACTGGTACACCACACACTAGTACAAAGTGCTACAGAAAAGACGACAGCCACGCCACTGCGAGCCTACGAGGAGCCTGAAGCACAAGTTTATTGGGGCTGGGTGTCCCTGAACTGGCCATCCTGCCAAACCGCCTCACCTCCTCTTCATCATCGAAAGAATTCTCTGGAATGTTAGAGAGACTCGACCAGGCTGTGCCAAGCCTGGGAGCAAAGAAGTCGACGCAGACTTCACTTCTGATCACTTCTGACAGTCCGTCCAGTTGGAGAAAGACGGACCGGTTGAGAGAGGTGCACTGATGGTGCCAGCCAGTCTGCGTACTGGAATGTATCGAGAGTGGAAAGCAGTCGAGCACAAGCGGCCAAAACCTCTGACTCCCACCCTCAGCGAGATTAGATAAACTGGAATGGACACCCAGCTGCAGGTCACCCATCTGTCCTCTGTCTATAGAGCTGGAAATGCTACAGTGCTTTATCAAGTGCTAAAGGCCCCGCTAAGAATTTAAAAAAAAAAAAAATCATAAATCACCTGGGACAACCAGAACTGACCAACCTGGAACTTTGGTAGGAGGAAGGAGAGGGGACGGGGGGAGGGGTGGGGGGTATATAAATTGACGTCGCCGCGATGCAGTCTAAACCACAGCTGTTGTCTAAGAGCAAATACAACAAAAGACTTCACAAGAACCCAAACTAGTTTAGCAGTGAAGAAACAAGTTCATGCTTTTTGAGGGAGATATTTTTCCTGTAGTCTATCTATTGTACAGAGAAGGAGGAAGAGAAGGAGAAACAGGTCTAGTAAAATATTATGTATATTGAGCCACACAGCTCCCAGTATATTACCATGAGTTTTTGTAACAAAAATCTTGAAACCTTTTTTCTTCAAATTCTCTACCAAGAAAAATACAAAACATTATAAGGCGGTAAGTAACTATTTTTTTTAAATCTTTTTTTTTGTTTGATTTTTTTTCCATTATTTTTTTTCTTTTTAATTTGAGAAGCTGTTACAGTGCAGTTGATCCTCAAGGCAGCCAGGCCAGGCTTCACTGCTGCTTGCACTCAGCTGGGGGGGCTGCATCCTTCTGCAAGAAAAATCACAGGGAGGCGGGCCGTTAGGGCAGACATCACTCACACGGTCGCGTCCAAAGTCAGATCTACACACAGCCAAGCCACTTCAAGACCCAACACATTCAACAAGCGGCTACAAACTTGAAATAACGGGCTCTTTCATCTCAGCTATTTTTAACACACGACAGAACTCACAGATATGGACGTGGTGACTGCCACACATTCACACTAGACACGCTATGGCGGCTATGGCGCGTCGTAGCATCTTTGGAAATGCAATGATTGCAGAAGTGTTGTGGACCATGGCAACGTGTAGGATTACGGTTAAATAATAAAACAGACTAAAATCTTCTTGTTCAGATCTAAGTAGTAACAAACAGAACAGACTGATGTACTGATATAAATACACTCAAGGCCAGCGAGCCATTAGGGAGCTAATGATGCGTCTATTTTAAAGTGAGTGTTACGAGAATAATTTGACACTTGGGGAAATATGTTGACTTTCTAGCAGAGTTAAAGATTGATTTCATTCTCATATGTCTGAACTGAATGTGAAGAAAGAGTCAGCATCAGGTCAGTTTAGCACTAGCCTTACTCAGTCTTCAGTAGGGATGTTAATGATTAATTGTTCATCATTTAATCACCATCATGAACTGAGTCCATTACAAGGGACATGCATTTCCACAAATGTATTGTACATCAGCTTTAGAACCTGGTTGTGCATCAATTTTCTGATGGAACTCAATAAGTGGCACATGATATCATAATATCAGCACATTCCTTTCAGCAGTCAAAAATCCGTGCTTGTATCCTGAAGCTTTTGAGCTCTTGGGTGCCAGATAGATTACAATTTAACACCTACGTTTACATGCACACTAGTACCCAAGATCTTAGCCTGGCTATTCCAACAGACACCAGGATTATTTTGGCATGTTACCACCTCATCCAGGATTCTCAACGTTCCCTGCCAGTAAAAATCAGCGGCTGAGATGGAGAGAAATTAGACTCAACTGTGTACAGCTAACCAGGACCTTGGATGCTAATGAATACGTTCATTGTTCCATGTAAATCTAAATATGATCAATACAACAGAATACTGCTGTGCATGTGTACACACTTACTGTCCCCGATGTCAATAGATGACAGTACAGCATTACACCTTTCTATTCCACTCTTCAAGTAAATTATTTCTACTGGTACTGTTAACTCTTCATGGACCTAAATAAGCTGCATAAAATGGGCAAAAGTTTTTTTCCTGGAGGAAACTGAATTGAATTGAAGGTTTTAACACTTTGCAACCTGCAGGTAGCCTCTTGGAAACTTCAGACATGACAGGACCTAATTTCATGAGGAGGAGCTGCAAAGTTTGCTTGTTGCAGGATGTCGAAAGAATATTAGAAGCCTTTCCACTGCAGGAACAAAACGATGTGAAAGTTTACAGGAACAACCCGTTACTTGTAACTGCAGGTCACTAAGAACGAAGGAAAAACAACAGTGGAGGTTTGTTATGTTTGCCAATATGGGGAATTATATGTAACAGATGGCAATGTTAGAGGAGAAGATTACTACTGGAGAAGGACAGGAAAAAAAGGCATTTGTCCTCTGAGCTCAACCAATCAGAATTATTCTCTTCTCCTTCTATTAATTTACAATTTGAGCCCCTCACAGCAGTTTTCCAGGGCTGCTCACAAGAACGTACCCTGGATTAGGCATTTTCTCCTCTTTAAAAGGCCCTAAAAGAGGTTCTACAGGAGCGGTTCCACCTTCAAAGATTCCAACACCAATGAAACAACCTGCAAGCTCCTGCAGTGGAAAACGACTTATTGCTGGATTTTTAAAGTGAGCAAGAAGATTTCAGCTCAGTAATCTGTAATAAATCTAAATAAATACTGGTGTTTTGATGCCTATATATCAACACTGACATCTGAGAGAAAATCCCACTATATAAGCCCTTGGGTGGACACACTCGGCACAGCGTTTCTAAATCACCTCAATCATCTCTTTGGGAAATGTTGCATACAGCTGTACATCAATATCAGATACCTCAAATCAGCCAGCTGACTAACACTCACTCAATGCTTTTTAATATTAGGCTACATTATCTCCACTGGTTTCTCTGAAGGTTATAGAAAACTGGATCCTGGGATAGAAGTGACTTATGGGGTTCAGTATAACTGCATAGTTGAGAAAAGGGCTTTGGTCCATGCAAACATGTGCCCAAGGAGCTTAATTGTGTTGCTACTACAGGATGAGAAATGGAAACACTTTAAAGGCCACTGATCTCAAATCAATTAGTTGCTGAACACAAAGGAAACACTTGGGTAAAAAAAAAAGGCATAGAAAGTGCACAGAAAGATAATAAAGCTTCCATCGTACTCAGGGCAGGGTGTCCTTGCGGCACGCATTAGACACTTCTAGAGGAGATGGCACGCTGCAGCTGCTCAGGCTGCTCTTGATGGCCTGATGCCACTCTGACAATTACACTGTAAGGTCATTTTTGCCGTTGTACAATACATTTGGCTTGTAATGAACTCTTTTCAAGTGTCCACATTCTAAAAATAATGTTCTCTTTGCGACAGGCTCTCGAACACTGTGTTGTATCTCTGCTTCTGCTGCAGATGAGAATGTAGCATCTGTTCAGAGGCACATTTGATTCTTTTCTTGTTTTTATCTGCAGCTGCAAGCGATCAAGTTTCTAATGAAAACTACAGAAAACAGGCGGTTACTGCTGACAGTGATGGCGCCCTTAGAGATAAAACACTTTGTTGGCATTTCTTACAATTTGGGAATCTGCCAACAATCAGTTGGGCCTTGTTTCAAAAGAGAGCAGCCCTCCAAAAGCTATTATCCTAGCATTGAAGTAAATCTATAGAAGAAAATGTAGCTGAATCGAACTCATGTGAGCGAGGAAGGCAGATAAAACCACAGACAAACAGACCAATGACATTTAAATGGGAATAAAAACACACATTGATAAACAAAAGCATATATGACAGACAAATCCTCGCCCTGACAAACTCAAAACTAGCCTGTGGTTGTGGACGAATGAGTTCAACATGGTGGGGGCAAAGAACAAAAAAGGGAGGCTGGACTAGCTTCAACATACAGAAATGATACAAGTGCAAATGCAGAGCTCATTATGGGTTAAACTTTAAAAAACCAACGACAAACCAGTGGGTTAGTAGATCGGGAGGGTGCAGCACGGCGGCGGAGGAGGAGGAGGTGGTGCTCATGTGTGGGGTCGGGGAGTGCAGAGAGATGGATGGAGGACGGAAAAGAACAAGAGGAAAAGGAAAACCGAAAGAGTGGGGGCGAAGGGCAGGAGGTGTGATGGTAGTAAGCTGACAATTCACGAGCTGTACCTACCAGGATAGGGTTATTTTTCTACTGTCACCACTTAAACCTAGTGAGGAAAAATTTAAAGAGTAGCTGACAAAAGATGCCAAAGTGACTGGAGATGAAGAAACATTAATGAATCGGAGACAAAACAAAAAAAAAAGCAAAACTAGCAGAATACAGAATGTCAAAGACGTTTTTGTTCAGCAAAAGAAGCAGCAGAGGTCAGGCTTGTTTACATGGTGTAGTGTCAAACTTACAAGCTGCTCCAGACTGGTACAAAATAAAAGAAGCCACTGAACTCAGGCCAAATTAGTCAACACTTTAAGAAGCTCAACCCATGCATGTGCACTGTGAAATTCCTGAATAACTACACAAACTGCACAGCTACAACGGTACACACCAGCACTATTTATCTACAGATGTGTGTGTCTTCTTGGGGCTTGCAGTGCTTTTGAGCCGGCAGAGCTTTTTCTTCAGCGCATTGTTTGTCCACAGTTTTTCAGCTACATTACCTCCATCAGGAAGGTAGTGAGGCAGAAAATCTCAGTGAATAAATAGAGCCCTGCAGGAGAGGACCTGTTATTTGTTTGTCTCAGTGGGATTATACTAAACCTCAGCAGGTTTGCACTTCATTGTTCGTGTCCTTCCATTCAAAATAACTAGAGATGCACTGATATGGAATTTCAGAGTCGATAACGATAACTGACGACGGTTAGCGGTGGCGAATAACATAAGAATCATTAATCCCATAAATGCATAAATGTGAAAGACTGATATACTTAACGAAATAGATTTTTAGAGAGCCGTCACCATCCCCAGAAGTAATATATTACTTTACTGTAAAATTAGTGCATAAAAAAACATTCTGTAGCCCTTTGAGCACAAAAATCCACCTGCAGCTTCGATAGATTATCTTAAATAACTCTCTAAATCCCTTTTTTTCAAAGCTAGAACTGTAAAAACAGAAAGAGTCACTAGATTTACAACTTTCCAACGGTCCTTGAACTATGCATCTGCCATTCTGGCACCAAAACTGACCAAATATCAGCAAAATATCCTACTCGGCTGAACTGCAGGCTGTGTTTACACTGAAAAACAGGAGATAAGTATGGAAACAAATTAAAAATGTAAGTATTAATAACACCTAAATGTTGTTTCCAGGATTTTCATTTTTTTTGTAAAATAATCAAAGAAATTCAACTTTGGTTTTTTCCCTTTTGTATAAGGGTAAGGCACTTCTCTCTTCTTCAACCCACAGCTGTACCGTTTCCATAGAGCAGGGGTGTCCAATCCTGGTCCTCGAGGGCCACTATCCTGCATGTTTTAGATGTTTCCCTCTTCTCCCTCTTCCCTCTTCTGACACACCTGATTGAAATGATCAATATAGTTACCAGGCTTCTCCAGAGCTTCATGATGAGCTGATCATTTCAATCAGGTGTGTTGAAAGAGGGAAACATCTAAAACAAGCAGAATAGTGGCCCTCGAGGACCAGGATTGAACACCCCTGCCATAGAGCTACAAGACAATATATTGCAATAACAAACGAACGAGAGAGTAAGAATTTAACAGGATGAAAAAAAAGTCCAGCTTGGGGTTCAGTGGGTTAAACTGCAGACCAATGCCAGACCTTCTACCCCTATTGATCCCTCTTCCTTATTGACGTGCATGTATAGGCTACAAAGTCCATTACAGTAACAGCCCTGTGGCACCATCCGTCCTCCTCCCTTTGCAGCCCATGGTCACACTCTGCTGGACAGATACAGCTGCCTGAGGGGGGGAGAGGCTGCGTGGTCTCCAGGATTAGAAAAATTCAGCTCATTTTCAGATATGCAGCTAATCGGGCTCAACCCGCAGTTATCAGGTGTTTATACATCATTCGCTACAATACACAAATAGCATGACGAGCTTTGTGTGGCTGACGACTCACTGTGGGTACAGGGGTGAACACACTGCATTTCTGCAAGCTTGTGTTCCTTTGCTGAACTGGTGTTTGCCAAAATGCTCGTATTGTTACTGGCAGATTTTGTTGCACTTAGGGCTAAGAGAGAGATGCCATAAAATGAGGTAAAATAGTGTCTCTCTGCAGTGGCCTCTGCTCTCTACTGTATGTAAGGAGCTGAGCTTCACCCTTGTGCAAACAGTAACAGACGGAGAGAAAGGTCAGACAGGCAGACGTGCTTTGGATCATCACATGTAATCGCCAGCTGAAATTCCAGTATCAGAACTACTGAATTTTCCTACCAGCCAATAATACCACCACCATACTGTGTATCCTTACTAACAATCCATACATTGTGGCAGCCTTCCCTTGACAACTAGTGTGTTCATATATATATTTTAACTGATGAAGACGAGGATTTCAGGTGCACATCATTTCATTTGTGTTGGCCATACTGGATCTGTGCATTACTTTAGGTTAAGGTTTTAGTAACAGCATGCAGCATTCAGACTTCACCAATTCAGTCGGAAATGCAGCAGTGAAAAGAGAAAAATTATCCACTGGACGTGTTTTTCATCTTAATCTTAAAGCCAAATCACGATCACAACAACAAAATAAAAGCTGAAGCAAACCAAAGGCTGGTGTAAAATGAGATGCATTTGACAGTATGTATTCTGTATGTTGAAATCCAAGTCATTTAGGACAGCAGTTCTCTACCTGCAGCTCAGGGCATCCAGAGGACACTGAAAGGTGTGCTGCGAAAAAAACACTCCCACTGTAGTAACAGTAAAATTGACTCATGAACTGTGGAAGGTTCAGAGAGATCACTGCAGCTATCCATGGCCTCCAGTAAGAGCATCCTGAGCCAACAAAGTTGAGAACTGCTGAGTAAGGTCTTTCTCAGGACACCAGAGATCTTTAGAGGGAGGGTGTGGGTGTTAGGAGGGGTGACTCACCTTGGGATCATAGTCGGGGTCATTCTCCTCATCAGCCTCCTCTTCACCTTCCTGAACACACAGCAGAGAAACTTCAGTCTACTGAGTTCCCTCGACATAACCACAGTCTATCGCAACCATACATCTTATAGGTTGTAGTCATTCCGTGGCAATAAATGTTTTACCTCATCATCCGCCTCCTCGCCCTCTTCATCGTACTGTTTAGATAAAAAGAAAAGACAGAATAAGCTACAAAAACATGAAAGTACATTTTTGTTATTCCACTTAAAATCTTTGTTTTTATTCAGCCTGCATTAGCTCAAATATTCTGCAAACCAGATCAGTCCTTCTAACTTGTGACAGCTTCAAAGCCTCATTGTTTTCCCCCCACAGCTGATGCTTTGATGAAACCAAAATGTACCAACAGTCAAGCAGAACACAGTGAAACTTGTACAACAGTGGCAAGTTTCATCCAAACATGATATTAGACGCGGATACTCACATCATCGTCGTCGTCCTCTATGGCCTCTCCTGTGAAGTAGAGCACAGCCCGAGGAACGATGCGCTCACGGATGAAGTGGCCGATCTCAAAGTCGGCGGCCAGAACTGCCTCTGAGTCCTCATCCTGGAAACAGACCAGCCAGCCTCGGTTAATTCACATCTCCTGCCTTTTTTTTTAAACAAAGCAACCAGAGCTGGTTCAACAACCAATGTTATTTATGAATCAGTTTTCTCAGTACTTCTACAAGCATTTCAGTAAGACTTTCTCTTTGGTTGGATTCCTGGTTTTTATGACTATGTCAGACAACAGTAAAGCAACACAACCAAAACAAAGTGACATTTCAGCTGGAGTCTAATTCAGCCTAGATGGTAGCAGGAAGGTAGTTCATCAAAAACCTTTGGTCTGCTTTGTATATCAGTCACTAATGATTGCTTTTAAGATGAACTACATGCAGCTGAATTTAAAAAATATGCAACATATGTGTGAAACAAAATTAGTCACATTAAAAACAGTTTCCAACTTGTTTTCTTTGAATTTAAAGGAAACATTAGGAAAGATAAATTGAGTCCACTTATAGGTTTCTAAACAAATCTCACTCATGCTAGTTTACAGTGTACTGCAAACACCTACAGCATATCTTCCGCAATCTGCCTCCCCTACTAGTAATGTGAGTTGAATGCCTGCGTATCTTGTCGACACCAGATTCATTTGTCTTACTTAATTGTGAGCTAACCATTATTATATTATGTAAGGTTGCCGAGTTGCTTGATCATCAGGTGAACAGGACAAACTGTGTGGCTGTCTTGGAACAATCACCTTTATTTAGCAGATGCTGCTCCATTATCATTACAGTAAAGTAGCTACAGGTAACACCAAAGTACCCAGACTACTGTCACTGTGGCTATTACTTAGTCTTGCTCAGGGTTTATGCTGATAGAATTTACTGGTAGTAAACATTGTTTCAAATAACTCCTCTGTGTAGAATGCAGGAGGACACTGTAGTAACATGACATGAACAGTAAATGTTTTTTCTCTCCTGTGACAGCGAACACAACACACACACTTTCAGAAACTATTTTGCTTCTCAGGTCACATTACAGCTGAGTAAAGCAACTTCACTGGCCTTATAGCAACACTGTTATGCAACATGCTGCTTCTTCTGTCACACACCAGGAAAGATTCACTTCAAAATAATTTTAATTATTTAAATATCAGGTTTTAGTTTACCTTGATAGACGGGTAGTGGTGGAGGAACTACTTGGATCTTTAACTTAAGTAAAAGTACTAATGTCACAATGTCAAAGTCTTGGATTGAAAATCAGAAAATACGTTCACTATATAGACATCATCTCCTTTGTGATTGGTTCCATTTAGTATAAGGCTTCATAGATCAGCCGGACCTATGTGGTATTAAGCAACCAAGTTACAAGGTCTAAAATAAAGCATATGCCACAGCACAAACATGCCCAACTGATTAAACTATTAAATAACTGAAAATAGAAATACACCAACTTACCAGCTCTCCATTTTCTGGAACTGTGAACACAGAAAAGATGACTAACATTAATTCATGCATGTTTAAAGTACAAAACTAAAAATAAACCAACCCCCCGTGCATAATCATGTTTAATATTTCTGCCTTGTCAGCCTTACCCTCTGGCGGGGTGAAGAAGTTGAAGAAGGAGTCGTTGGGGACCGTTTTGGTGACTGTCCTGACTGTGCCGCGGCCCTTGTGCTTCTGTTTCTTCTTGATTGTTTTCAACGTGACGTTCTTGCCCTTCGTCCAGTCAATCGTGCAACTGGTGTGAAACACGAGGAGCGGCACAAAGCAAGGTCAGGAAGCAGCATTTTAAATGTCCAGTGTAAATGACATTTTTGGATTTATTTTAGGAATCTAACTGGTGAGACTGTCGATGATTCAGAGTAAAGTGGTAGAAAGATAATAGAAATACTGGAGGGAAAACATTTGGTAGAGATCATGATAGCTTATTAAATTACACGAAATGAGGCAAAATGAAGCTGAAATTATAAACGCTACAATGAACTTCTGCAAAGTGACTTCAAATAAACTGTTCAGACACTAAAATGAAATGAAGACTAGATCAGGAAAACATGACAATACCACAACACACTTATTTCAGGGCAAACATAGTAAAGAGGGTCACATGACTTACCCTGTGCAGCACATGATCTCTGGTCCGTCGAAGGAGAAGGGGTCGTTCTCGTCGGGCTCTGACCTCATCTTGTAGGTTTTCGTCAACACTGTGTTTGTGAAGAAGTCGTTGGGCTCGAAGTGGAACTCTAATGAGAAGCTCTGGTGAATGCCACAAGAGGTTGCGATTAAAGCCTGTTAGAAGTTATCACACTCATTTTAGACGTTTAAATGAGCATCATGCAGACTCACCATTGGCTGTCCTGGATCTGAGAATTTTACTTTAATATCTTGTAAATGTTTAAGGATGGGCTCGTCGTGTTCCTGAGAGGGAAAAAGATTGGCAGCGTTTAGAACATCATCCAGAATAGACAGCATATATTTATTAACCTGAAGAGTGCAACATATTTTGTTAAATCTACACCAGCTTATGCATACTCTTGCCAGCAGGTGGAGGCAAATCTTGATTTTTCACTGCAGGAGGCAGCTAGTGTCTGTGACCCATTTTCTCTGCCTCTCCAGCATCTGTCTGGAATCACCTACCTGCAGCATGTCACTGAGCAGGTCCACGTTTTTGAAAACCGTTAACCAGAACTCGGGGATGCCTTTGGGGTCTTCCTTCTCCTCGTCCTTCTTCTCTTCCTCTAACTTGGCCTTCTCCTTCATCTCATCCTGGTGGAGAGAGACATTTTCTCTTCAAAATAAGGCTTGCTCAGGATTTTTTCTCCCTTTTCACATATTCATCACTATATGAAAGAGAGAGGCTTTACACCAGCTACACCCACATACAGCACTGAGCATGGGGGACTAGACAAAGAAGAAAAGAACAGAACTAGCTGCATTCACGCTACAACAACACTCCACTGATTTCATCAGCTGCACGGCTGCTTTGTAATACAGCCATCTGAAATCCACACTGGTGGTGGAAAAACGTAAATTCTATATTATTCCTTATTAGCTACATCTTCTGGATTGAACGACAAGCTGCATGCATAAAATGTGAAAACACAGGAAAACAGAGAAAAAAGGCACAATGCCCAGTGTTCAGTTGGACAGGAAGCATGCAGGTGTATACGTCACCTGTACCTGCTTACTTACTGTCAGCTCTTCCTCTTCGTCCGCCTTCCATTCACATTCCTCATCTGTAGGCTCATAGGCTGCTTTCACTATGTCACTTCTCTGTGAAGAACCAGACAGAATAAAGTTTGCACCTGTGCCATCCAAATTATGTACATATAAAGGTTACATCATGTGTATGTGATTCTTATGAAACAGACAGTAATACAAACTTTAAAAGAATAAAAAAAAAAATAGACATTTCTTAAGTGTCAACTGGCTATTCATGGGAAAGTAACCATGTGCCTCCTTGGTTTGTTTACATAAAAACAACCCTTTAAGGCTGTGTTAGCAACATGAGAAACATCCGGGTTAACTGTCTACATAAACAAGGTCAGCATTGCCTGAGGAAAACCTTTGGCATCTGTTTGTTTCACCAGGCACTATTCCCTATCAAAACATATTATGCAGAAACAAAATTTGTATTCCCCAGTACATAGCATGCCAAGAGCACATTTTTAATTGTACATACCAAAGTTAATCGTGTTAATATAATGGTGGGAAGCTAAAATCATTATTGTGATTAATGGTCATTTAATTTTGCAGCCCTACTAGTGCATTAGTGATTGTAATTGAATGTATTGCTAGTTTCCTTCACTGGGTCAGGTATCTTCCTGCACCTGCACTCTGATCATCAGGTGTGTGAGTCAGACCTCTCTGCCTCCTCCTTCCTCAATTTGTTTTCAAATAATCAGCTACAGACCACTTTATCTTTTTAAGACACTGCAGATAAACAGCTTGTTTTAAGCATCAGGCAGGGTGACAGAGTCACTAAAGTTATAAAAGTACTATTTTCCACCACTGTGGCTGACACACTAGCTGCCTGTGCTGGTTAGAGACACCCAAGCAGTTTAATGATCAGCATAAACTCGCAAGAATGAGACCACTTGAAATTTTAACTTGCACTCTCTCAAAAAAGGGGTCACAAACGCACCTATTTTGGTTACAATCTGGAGCCCTGTCTTTACAAGGTCACTTTATCTTGACTACAAACCCTTACAGCAAAGACACATCGCTAAAACCACTTATTTCATTGGGGCCCCTGATATGTGAGGACAAGGCCCATAAGACAATTTAACTGTAAACAATAATAAAAAGCTATGGCTACTGTGGTAGCATATTTATAGTTTTAAGCCACACAAAGCTGTGCTTTATCGCAAAAGACCAGAACGATCAGTTTTATATCTGAGCTCTAAAATGGATCACTGCAACTGCCAGCGCAGCTTTTAAATCCTGAGGTTGCTACAGAGATCAAAGATAGCACAGGGTGTGTGCGCTCAGGGCAAAGATGCTGAGGAATAATGCACCCACCACATATGCATTTAAAATGCATGTTTGAATTGTCTCATGTCCAGTTACTCCACAGTAGGGAAGGACCCCTATCAAGTCTTTTCATGGGCCCTGACCACAATCCATATCCTTTAACACTGAGTATCAGCTGATAACAAGTCTGATCTCGCACTTATACTTAACTGAACACTGATGAAAATGTACCTGACGCACTGAAGTAACAGTTGCAGCGTCATAGCCTTTGGTTGAGTTTGGATAGCGGCTTACAGAGAGAAAACAACCAAACACGTTTAATTTTGACCTGCCATCAACCTGAAGTAATGCTGAAGAGAGACAGCCGATATGATCTGCCACTGCCTACGTTTTTATCAGTGACACTGGCTACAAAGAGGAAGCTGCTAGTTGAATGTTTTGCACACTGATCTATGCTAATAACAGAACAGATAATCATGTATTTTGCCACTCTCAGTGTAAGAACACAGTTGATTACCACTACATACTAATATTTTTTCTACACCAACACTAATTTTCACTCGCATATGGAAGGAAATTCTTGCACTAACTCGCATATCCTTATGATTTGTGACCATTTGACTGACAAAAAATGTCTATTAAATAAATAAAAGAACCCATAATTAACAAAACAGATTAAAATGGCAATGATGATGCATATTAACAACAAATATCAAACAACGGTGAGTTGGGTTCCCATTCCTTCATACAATAGAGAAATGTCCCATGTCCTTTTAACACAGTGGTGTTCATACAAGCAACATAGCCTCAGAAACACAGTACCCATACTCAAAAGTAACAGTGAGGAAAATACAACGTACTTTGTCGAAGAGGGGCTGGTAGAGGGCTGCGTACTTTCTCTCCAGTTCATGTACTTCTTCGTAGAACTTGGCCTCAATGTGGGCACATTTGACCTGCAGGTTCTTCAGGGCGTTTACACGTCTCTTTACAACCTTTGGTAAACTGTTGGATGACACACAAGAGAACAGAGAAGATGTGAGGACAATCCTGGAAAACATGTCCGTGTTTTTGTTTTACTTGCCTCTGTCCTTTCAGTGCAAACAGTGAACCTGCAATTACTGCACTTTTGGCAAGTCATGCAAAAATAATCAATAAACTGTAACACTTAGTGAAAGTACATTTAAGTGGGCTTCTGTTTTTGCGGGGTTTGTGTAGCCGTTTAAACAATGTGTAATCTAAACATGTATTAATAATTATATGACCATGTATTTACTACATTTAAAACCACAGGACAAACCGTGCTTAATAGAGAGCAAACGGTGCCACAGAGGACCCTGCCTCAAAAGTTAATCTGGTGAGAGCTTTGGAGAACAACAACACTGCAGGGCAGAATTCTCCCCAGAGGATCTGCAGCAAGTCAGGGTGGCCTTCCAAGTACACTCTTTAAACAAACTGAAACTCTGCCTCCAACAGCTTTTATTGAGATTTGCCTAATTTAATGGCCGGGTGAAGAAATTATGTCTTATTTGTACACAAATTTACTGCTGTATGCTTGGGGAATTCATGGCCTGGTTCCTGGTGCGGATGATGCAGTGGGCTCCTCCATGTTACATCATTTAAGAAGTCCTACAAGGACGTTTTCCACATTCACTTCCTGAGGAAATTCAACATTTAAGAAGCAGTAAACTAAAGACAAAACCAGGCAATCAGCTCAGTCACTTCAACAGTCCTGGACTATGATGGTATCCGATTTCAAAGGAACCATTAAGAAATTTAGATTTTGCTTATCAGAGACACAAATTTCTCTCACACCACCAAATTAACTGTGTACTGCCCCTACCAACCATACATCTACTGCAATCAGTCTGTGCCATTAATCATGCAAGCTGAATGCCTGTGTGTTCTCATCTCCTAAGGCATTTGTCTTAATAAATTGCAAGTCTTTACTCATTTAAGTAAAAGTACCAACACCAGACTGCTAAAGTCCTGCATTTAAAACACTACTTAAAGTAAAAGCATCAAAATATAATCAGGGAAATGCACTATGGCATGAACAGTAGAAGTACTACATGCAGAAAACTGTCTTTTTCGACAGTTATACTATTGTATATTATATTATTACTCATGTAGTGAAGTGCAGATGTTGCTTGCATTTGAAACTGCAAGTATTTGTCTTATCTGCACAACGCATCCAAGCAAAAATCTACTTAAGAACTCACACTAGACCTTCACATACACTACCTAATTAATGAGCTGAATAATCTCGCAGTATGGTCGACCAGGCTTTCAGAGCTGTAGTGAGGCTGTATAGAGTCAAGTTTCTCCGCAGTATGGTAAATTAAAACGCCTGCACTATCCTGGCAGGGGAATGCATGTTTGGTCCCAAGTGCTGGGATGTAACTGGTGACTTTGTTAGTGACTGCCAAACACTTGACATGTTGATCAAAGAGCTGCTTGCTGATGGTTTTTGCTGAGGAGAGGAGCAGTGGGTGGCACAGCCCCGCAGCCAAGACACACAGCTACATTCACACAGCATCTCAAAAGCTGCTGGAGGTACAGACTGTATCTCTGCTCTTAGGTCAATTTCAGGTTTTGGCGAGCTGGTGCATTCAACGCTTTTGTAGGGGAAAAACTAACGGATGCTATAAAAAGTATTCACCCCTCTTGGACTTTTTCATGTTCGACTATGAATCACAGAGTGTGATTAGAATTTTTTGACACAAACAACACATCCATCCAAATTAACTACTGTTCACCATCCAAGTATCCATCCACTCAATTAAACTTCATTTACTGATTGCAAGTGTCTGCAAAATAACCTATACAGCATAAGAGGTCTGCTGAACAGCCCCACTGAGAACAAATACTATTGTCTGTATTCATTTTAAATGCTTTCTGGTATGTTGCAGTTCCTTGAAGGACACTAGGTACTCAAAGCAAACTCCAAGAGAGAATTAGAGTGTTCGACACGTTCTTTTGGGGGTTTTTCTTTAATTTAATAGACAATTTTAGCTTTTTTGAAACTCTGTGTAATGTTTTACTGCCTTTGATTGGTATTAACAGTTTGAAATTCCTGCCCGGTGCATGCAAAATGCTGGTAAAACTTGGCACATAAACGGCCTTGCTGCCTGGTATATGTCAGACAGTGGCATTTAAATGGCCCCTACACAGGCGTCTCTTGTTCTCTCAGGTTTCCTCTGCTGACCTCCATTTTCTTTCCCTCAACTCAGGCAGTCAAAGCCAAACTCCACAATGGCTGTGTATCAAACAAGCTACAGGCCTGCTGATGTGCTCCGTATAAAGTGATGTGTGTGAAGCTGTGACAGTCTCCTCTTGCTACACTGCGATTCAGACGGTTAATAACTGACCTAACCATAGGCTGGGGCTTGACATCAGTTTCATGTGAGCAACTCCACAGTTCACCAGTTAAACCTGAATGGAGCATCTGTAAGGGCTCAGTCATTCAGTACGGACACTGGCTACCTAAGTGTATCCTCACTTCAACATTCAGTGGTTTATTTTTTGCTGCAATTTTGCTGCTAACCGAGCGTGAACTGAACCTAAAATTGATTTCCACACAAGCGTTACTACTCACCAAGGTGCAGTCACCACTTACAAAAACTAATTATGTAAAAGTATGCAACTGGCCAAGCAAAAACATCCACCCACCATCTATTTGCTAGTAAGTGATTACACCCTACAACTGACAGCCCACAGCAACAGTACTCAGTCTGATTAGCAAGTTCCTGAACAGGTTTTACATTTACTCTTTGCTTTACACTATATACAAGTTTATATCAAATCGACATAAACAAAATGCAAACATAACACAACAGAAAATGTAAAATACTGCAGTTTTGATCAGTGTGAAGTGCCAATAGGAAGTTTTCACTAGGCTTTTGCACAACCTGCTTCAGTGTCCTTAGCCAAAAGTGCACTCTGTTTACGATGCTGCAGCTGATTCTGCTTCCATGACAACTAGACAGGGGGTATGTTCAATACATACGTTTGGAGACACAAAAATTAACAATCCCTCACCTCTCCATGTACCCTGATGGTGAGCCGTTCAGACCGTCCAGCCTCTCCTGCAGCGCAGCCAGGATCTGTGGATTCTGCATCATCTGCACAGTCAGCTGACGAGCTGAGGACAAACATATCGCACAGTTAAAAGAGCAATATTAACAAAGCAAATCAACTGAGACCACTAAAGTATTCCTTCACCCAGTATTTGAAAGAGAACTGACCTCGAGTGGGAGGTTTGATTAAATTAAACCTACACTCAAATAAGCAAATTTATGTTGGGGATGGCAACCAGCAGCTGCACATCAACATTTTTATTTATTCTATTCAGTATTATTACTTGATCCTGCCAGTAAAACCAGAGCCATTCCTGAGATGCTGCAGATCTCCGCATTGTGTCTGTTCACCAGGGTGTGTGATCAGGGTGGAGGGAAGTGCAAGACAAGTTTCCTGCCCAGAGCATTCTCTCATCTCTCCATCACCTGATGTGTGTTGACCTGTATTTAACATCTCTCGTCATATCCCTTTTAAGGTAAACACTGAATCGCATCTTTCTTTATGCATGTCACTAAAAGAGGTGTAAAGAATAATCAACTACAATAATGACCAATATAGTTCACAACAAATTTAACTGTCGACTAGTTGATGGCATTGCGTGCATTTTTCACACTTTTACAGCCAATGTCACGTGTTTGTGATTATAAACAGCTTTACTAACATATGGAATGATGTCCACTGCATGTCATTTGATTAAACCATAAATACATTTATCGATAATGCTGCTGGCTGTCAGTGAAGAAAATTCTTGAAAATTTGCATCCCTATATTTGACTATCTAAATAGTTGTTATCCAATTGTGCATTAACACAAGAGGTATCAGTCAGCAGCAAAGGAAGTCTCTTTCTTTCTGCAAGCGGGCAGGTGACAGATGGTACAGTCCAAGTGTCCAACACATTGTTTGCACCAATCAAAGCTCAGTCAGATCGCTGCTGGCAGGTGAGAAGATTAAAGAGGCTGGAAGTCACTTTTCTCTGCTGGCACATTCTGGGCAGTTTGCTAGTAGCGCGCTACCAGCTAAAACAGATTCAGAGCCAAATAAATACACCTATGCTTCTCTGAATTCACACGACACACGCGGCTTTGATACAGGATGTCTCTTTGGTGGATAAATCAGTGAGCCTCAGCTACAACAGGGGCAGTTGCCATTTTTGAAGTAATGAATATATATCCACTCTGTTTCAGAGACAGATTACTCCACCAAACATTTATCTGCACACTCCCTCAACTGATGCAGGCTTGAAAGGTGGATGTAAAATGAGTAGTTTGCAGAGTGTTTGACACTTAAAGTTAGATTATAGGTGGAATAACAATTTAAACATGATCTTGATGTACCGCTCTATACAATCAAAGCAGATGGCCATAGATTGTTAAACTGAAACACCACAGATGCTCAAATATAACCTCACTGTATTTCAGGTCTGACCTTCCAGTGTTATCCTCTGGCTGATACTGGCCTGATACCAGTAACCTTGCCAGTGTTGAGAGCAGGTTCCACCCATTCACCTGTGCACGTGTAGGTACATCATTTATGCATCCCTACTTTAAAAAACATGGAGCAGCATTGTCGACAGTGAATAAACTTGAGGACGTGGGTTGCTTCATAATTTAAAGGCGCAGTTTAAAAAACACCAGTTCACTTCCACAAATCTTCAGAGCTGTGACTTGTGGATCCCTTCGAGTTTGTTACTGTCGTTTCACAGCGGCTTTGATGTGTGACTTGGCGATACGTGAGGTTTCTTAACGAGAGTTTGTACTGCATGTTAACGCTGGCAAGCTGTAACTGTGTATTACTCATGCATTTATAATCCCCCTCAGCTTCCAGGCATCGTGTACAGCTTCCCTGAGAGTGTGGTCGCGATGACAGATCAGTCGTAGGCAGCCAGAATGAGCTTTCATTCAAGTCTGGCTTTTTAAAAGACTGCTCGAACTTGCTATAAAAAGACGAGGCCAAACAGTCTTCTATATCTATCTACAATGAGCTGGGAGTAGGCTAATATATGAGGAGCTGTCTGAATCATTTATTGAGCATCAAAGGATGCATAAACAGCATCTAGATCCCAAAATAAAGCAGATTAGTGCCTCTCAGCTCTTAACTACAATTCAGAATCATGTCATGCAAATAACTCCTGCTCTGTTTCAATACCAAGCAGAGGCACACAGAGTTCACACCGTTACTCTGCTACTGGAGTGACATTTTAATACACCTGAATGGTTCAACATTCACTCTCTATCAAGACTTCTGCACATTTCATCATCTAAACTTTGCATTTTGCTGTACACACAGTCACATTAACAGTGTAGCTTGCATTGTAAGACAGATTTTCAAGAAATATCTTGACACGGCTTGCCTACCTTTGCTGTTTTCATCTCCCCCTGTCTCCTCCTCTTCCACTTCCTCCACATCTTCCATATCTGCCGGGTCCATCTCAGCCTGGTCTTTGCTGCTCGGGGAGACACGGAGGGGGAGGATGGAAGAAGGGAAGGTCAGCCAAAACACAGACACTTTGGATTGTTTATGAGTGGACAGAATTAACACCGGCCACCAAACTACTCCTGGCATGTTTGGACTGGGGCTGCCAGCGACTTCAGGAACCCCGCCAGTCGCTTCAGCAGGAAACTAACTACTGCATTCCTTTTAAAATCGCAAAAACATAATTGATTGTTGAAGCTGAAAAAACTAAAGGGATACCTGTTTAGTCTTGACGTATCTAGAAAACCAGTTACATTCAACTCTGATATCTTCCAGAGTGAACACTTTTAAAACAAGCGGTAACTGTACTCCTAAATACATGTCATGGTCAGGAACACATCTGGAGGAGGCGTCTAAGCTCAGTCATGTTCTATTCAAGGACAACACACAGTCAAATTCTCTGCTGTTTAAACTATGAGTTGCAGTGCAGATCGAAAACACTCCAGCAGTAATCAAAACTGGACTGGACTTCTAGCCATGATGCTGTTCCAAGCAGTGAAACACGATACCCTACTTTGAGATGCAGTGCAGGAGAGCTCAATGCTGAACATGACACAGCTTCACCAACGCAGCCTCTCATGTCTGCAGCACGAGGTGGAAATCAATGGCCAACAGTGGAGGAGTGTGTGTGTGTGTGTGTGTGAGGGAGACAGCATCCATCTATGTGTTGTGTGACAGCCACTGGAGCGTCACTCCTGCAGGACTAATGTTAAGGTCCATCACTCAGATGTTGCGAGGCATCTTGTGTGTGTGTGCCAATGTAATGTGAAAAGCTGTCAAGATGCAACCTGAGCCCAAACAGCCCCAGGTTTAATAAACAACCGTTTCCATTAGGGCTCCTGCAGAAAGAGCCTGCTGCACTGCACTCTATCAGTTTAATACACTGTACTTGTGACCACACCCAAATCAGTGACATCACAGCAGGTGTGTTTCCTTCTATTGCCCCAGGTAGCAGGGAGGCCAGGTGTTTGACAGGAGGAGCAGAGGATGTACTTACTTGTCCATGTCTGCCATCTTTACTGAGTCTCAAAGGATGCTAGAAGGGAAAAAAAGAGAACATAATTAGTTTAGAAATACGGGATTAAATGCTCCAAAAAAGATTTAACTCTCACCAGATTGGGTCAAACAGTATTTGAATATAACCCCTGGTGCTAATTTTAAGCTCAGAGTAATACACGAATGATGTTAAAGTTAGCAACACATAATAAATGACAGTTAACAACAGCTACTGGAAAGTATTTGGAAAATTAAGTGTATATTTTATTTAATCACCAACAGCATATGTCATCGTTACTATGGGCATTTCTACACATCCCAGATTGGTGCATTTATATCATGATATATGGACTTTATTTTTTAAGTTCCATTATTAAGACTTTTCAAATAAGCACTAATTGTTCATTTAACACATTATTTCAGCATTGACGCTACAATGAAACATTCTCAGTAGTCACATTGTAATATCCCTCTGATAAAACAATGTAGACTGATTTAAAAGTTCCTGAATACACCAAGTTTTTCCTGACAAAGCACTGACATCCAGGCTCCACACATACACAGAAGAATGAGCACGGAACAGGAGGGAAACACTAAAAAGAACATTCTGGGTGCATCAGCTGTATATAAATATTTCGGCTCCAGAAAGGTTGTCAATGACCAAAAACAGGCACTCTGTCAGCAGCAACATGCAATTGTTGCCACTAAGCAAGGCGACACGACTAATTTGTTTGACATTTTAAATTGGCACCACAGAGCTCTGTATGATGAGTGCAAAGCCTCATCTGAATGTCATCCAGCGTATTAAAAAAAAAAAAGATTTTCCATCTCTTTGCGTAACACCGTGTGAGAAAGTTCTTTTTAGTTTGCATGCAGATGCACTACTCTACAAAAATCACATTTACCATTTTAAACTGATTAATTCTTTTCAAATAGTTATACAAGTCATCTTTTGAAAACTGCCCTATTAGATAGATATATACACATATAGCAGAGAAAAACAAGTATGGTATGTCAGTTTTTTCCCAATATCATGAAGCTTTAGTTCTAGTAATCCGTCCATAATTCTTGTTTTTTTCCCCGCAAACCATCTGGATTTGCACAACCTGGGCTTGGGTGTAAAATAATTTATGTACAAACTCCCGTAATAGCTTTCTCAATCATGTTTCAATGCATTTAATCCAAATCTACTACCAGTCGAAGCCAATTTATTTCCATAAAGATTCCAGTTACATCTAGATATGTAGAGATCTATGCCCCTCCTGTGTTATCAGATAGCTTAAAATAAATAACTACTACTTTACGTGATTTCTCTTATGTAACTTGAATTTCATATAAAAGCCCTTTACAATCTCCCCATCCTAACCATTTCAATAGCAGTAAATTAAAATGAGCATTTCAAGTAATCCTACTCCTGCAAAATACTGCTGTGTGTGCACTACCCCCATTTGAGAGGAAACGCATAAAAAATGCATATAAAAGGAGCCCTATGCAGCAGTCAACACAACACCTCACTGACATCCAGCAAAAGATCAAAGCAGAGCAGAACCCTCTCTTCCACACACAAGACACTTACAGATTGATTAAACAAACAAGACTGGGAAAATCCATATGCTAAAATATGCCACCTTTTAAAAGTCTACCTGGATGGAGCTCAACTCAGATTTTACGCTGAACTTTCTGCACGGAAAAGCGTGCTGGCAACAAAGGTGATACAGGACAAAATGATGGTTCAGCATCACTGGCTCATTCTTTAACTAAAAACACCCTGTTAGAACAGTAATTTTACAACGAACAATCAATGAGTTAATCAGCTCCAACATTGGAAACCCATTGTAGTTTCCTTTATACCAATTCTACAAAAGAGAGTGATATGTATTAAAAGAATGTCTGTCTATTTATTTATATATTTTGCCAGAGAAAGTTCTTGATAAGCATTTTGTTTCCACTGTTGTTTCCCCGACCTTTACTGGGCATCAATATTAGCCAAAACAAGCAGCAGGCAGTGGGCCACACTTCCCTAAAATTTATTAACCATCACCAGCATATCAGATTTACCTGACATTTAATTAAAGAATATAAAAGTAAGAAAACCAACACAACTGATCACACTTTAATCAGTGTGGTCACAAACTGTCTGAGAAAATATTGCATGTATTTAAGCACAATTTGAAAGTCATTATTCACATTCTTCCATAACCAAACTGTATTTTAAATGCTGTTGTTATGTCAGCCATACATTTCATGACAACACACGACAACAAAATTTGACTAAGAACACTAAAAGTACTTTGCAGCTTAATGTCCACAAGCCTGTGCAGAGTACGGTTAATTCAACACTGATAACAGTTGCTGACCTTGTCTATGTGAGTAACTGTTGTGCACTTAAAATGTACATTTTAACATGCCATTACAGCATACAAGCACTGCAGGCAAGGTTTTATTTGAGCAAATTTGATTTTTAACCATGTTTTTAATAGACAAAATATGTTTGACATCAAGCCAAAACTCTTGTTTTCTTTTTAAACCACCATTTACACTGCGATGACTTCATTTTTCCAAGTTTTTTCCAACAATCATTGAAAGAATGTACTTCTTGCTTTCAGGGGAGAACATAGTTGTATTAATCACCCTGAACTTGGACATGCTGCGCAACAGTCTTATTAAAAAAAGCCCCCTTTTTGTCCTGACAGGATCAACTGTGGGTGCCACCCACCACTCACCCCTTCTCAGAGGCTTCCTCCCTTGAGAGGGATTGATTACTGGGGTGTTCTTTTCACAGGGGCACATAGGGGAGACTTGTATTGATAATCGGTACCCATAAGACCATGAGGCAACAGATCCTGACCTGAATGTGACAAGGGTGTCAAAACCTGCAACTGCTAAGGTGGCTGTAACTCAAACCTAAAGTCTTGTGCTCAGTTATAGACTAGGAAGAAATGTGCACGTAACATATCAGTATGTGTAGGTCATTTGAGGGGCGGGAGATTTTCAGTATTAATTCTGGATCAGAACAGGAAATTAGGATAATGTGAATTAATACACAGTGTGGCTTTCAGGAAAAACCTTTTGGTTGCCTCGATCCCCACCTCACGTATGTGTAATAAATTACAGATGGGGCTCAAATGCATTGCATGATAAGCATCTAGGCTAATCCTGACCTGTCATTCTCTACACTGGCTTTGCAACAATACCAGATACCAAAGTCAGACCATGACTACAACAAAGGCCACAATCGCAGCCATGAACGAGGCCTGGCAACACTCCGCAACTAAGGAGCATCTGTCCCACTGGTGCTCACTTGATGACTAAAAGGCAGCAGCTGATCATTCCACTGCATGCTGAAGCACATATTTCCTGTAATCAAACTGCAAACAGCTGTACATCTCAAAGCATTCTCCGTACAACACTGTGTAATGTTCTCGGAGTTCAGAACAGCATCGATCTTTTTCACGCCTGTGTTTTAAAAAAGGCAAACTGAAAGAAGGTGAGACATCTGCTTAACCATTCGAGCATCTTACTCCCTACAGAACGCCACCTTGGACTGGTAAGAAGGCAAACACAGGGAGTTACATGCGGCAGTACCACAGTTTTGAAATTCAGCTGTCAGTCCTGCTGGTAGAGTCACATCGCAACTAAGTTAGACACTGTTGAATATTACAACAGACTTCTGACCCAAATATGTGATAACACAACATTGTGATTTTGGTTTATAAATTTTTGTAGCCCAAATTAATCTTTCAGAACAAGGCGATATAAAATCCAGTTAAATTTGTTACAAGTGTTTCTATGACACTTACAGAGAGTTGGATCTAACTGAATCACAGTGAAACACAGTTCATTATTTTGAACTACTGGTAATTTGATGCGCTGACCAGGAAACAATCAGCAGTTAATTAGGTGGAGTTCATCTGAGGATATTTTTCTAGTAAAACAGAGTGAATACATGAGGATTTTAAGCTGGTAGTTAATAATAATAATGCATTGGTTTTATATAGCACTTTTCTAGGCACTCAAAGATGCTTTACATTGCATTATTCATTCACTCCATACTCCATGGTGGTAAGCTATGTATGTAGCCACAGCTGTCCTGGGGTAGACTGACGGAGGTGAGGCTGCCAGTCTGCACCATCATCCCCTCTGACCACCACCACCCACTCACTCACTCTCTCACTGCATCCACCCAGGCTTCCTGGTGTTCCCTCACAGTCTCCCATCCAGGTACTGACCAGGTCCAGCCTTGCTTAGCTTCTGAGATCTGACGGGATCAGGCATCCACAAGGCGGCATGGCTTATTTAGTTAAAGCCAAATAAGCACTTTGAATACATTACTTTTGACCCCGAAAAATCGTAACCATTTATACCACTTACTGACCATTTGAAAGAAAGTTGAGAAAACTAGCAGCCAATAATTTTATCATGGGGAAAAAAAACATTTGATTTTAATCTGGAAACTCAACAGATTAATCGAATTAATGGAAAATAAGATTAATACACATTTGCACAATGCTAGGATAACATTTTTACTCAATCACAATTCAGATTAGGGACCAGCAATACAGGGAAAGCATTTAGCTGCAAATTTTGCGAAAGATATTGCGATTAGATCCACAACAAGTTTTTGTAAACCAATATTTACTACCTAATAGATTGCAAATGTGATAAGCATTTTATCAAAAATGTGGCTGTCACAAAAGGAGAGCAGCATGAATTTGTAAGATCATTGCTCGTGACAATGTAAACTCTGGGTAAGATGTGCTTCAGAATGTATGAGGTGAGACTATTAAATATTTAGACTGCTAATGCCAGTTGAACATATAGTAGGCACTGATCAGAAAGGAAGCATAAACAATCCTTAAAAGTTTCAAGACGATCAAATTAAATAAAATTTAATACATCATTAGTGCCATTATTTAGCCACGCCTCATTTATCCTAAACTGCAGCCATATACGGTTTGCAAATTTTTCAAATTGCGTTTTTGGTTTGAAATCGATTGTTTAGCCCTCATTCAGAATCCTCCTTCCTCACACTGTTGATGGACAAACTGTTCATTTGTGGAGTTTTCCAACGAGAGTTTCAGTATGAAGAACCACCCGAGCGCATGGTCTGTGCCAAATCTTCAGAATAAAATTCAAGTGATATTTCAATAAAAAGTACAGAGGATTGTAACGGTTTCTAATCCTGGTCTTCGGCTGCCACCTATCTGCTGCCTTTCCATCCCGCCAAGTCATTACTGCATTCACCTGTCACCCCAGGGGCAATTCAGTCCCTTATTAGATGGCGACAGTTTCCCAGCCACAGGGCTCAGAGTCCCAAGGCCCAAAACTTCCACCCTCGAGTATCAGTCAGATTAAACTGTTTACATGAAGGAATTTAAATCGAAAACAAAAGGTCCTTTAGGTCATTAGAAGTCTCTTAAATGATCAAAGCCATCATAACAATCTCTCTATATATTAGGTGGCCTACATACAGCTAATACAGCAAGATTATTCAACTACAGAGCTGACATGACGGTTCACTGAGCTCAGAGGAAAGCCACGTGACAGATCAAATTGTTTCTTCCTTCATCAGGGGATAAGTGATGAAGAGAGCAAGCTGCGTGTTGACTGATTTGTAGCTTTAATCATGTCCCATTTCTCAACCGGGCGCCGCAGCCTGTCACTTACTTAACACGGAGATACACTTTAAAGCTTTCACTTTTTTTTGTTAAAAAAGATGTATGTGCAAATGCACAAGCGTCAAAGAGTAATAAAGGCACATATGTCTCATACTACACTATAAAATCTAAGACAGCATGATAGGCTCCGCCACAGCCGCCTTGTATTTTCTATTATACCAAATTATTGATGACAGTACCGTGGAAAGCTCTTAGCAGTGGCACATTTCAAAAATACCATTATTGTGCACAATGAAATGACAGGCTGTTCGAAGTAGGGGTCAATTATAGCTTTATAATGGACAAAGTACATGCAGGTAGGCAATGCAATGTGGACAAAGAGCTTTACTGTGAAAGCAGGCTCCAGGAATTTCTATGCATGTTAACTGAAGCCTGTGAGGAACTATGCGGGCATCTGTATCTTATGTCATTGTTGAAATTCTTCAAATATCTAAAGATTATGTTTTTTGTAACTGAAGGAGAAAAGAATCAGAGCATTTTCTTAAGGATGCATCAACATCTGATCTGTCCAAGTGATGACTCATGGTGTGAGGCAACATTACAGCTTTAACAGGTCATGTTTAGTTCGGAAAGGAACCATCAAGCAACAAAAGCCATCAAACACCAATCAGTCACTAGTCGACACACGTTTTACGAGATAAGTGAATGGTCCAGCAGTGTGTCCAGACACAGACCCTTTCCTTTCTGGGGCAAGCTTTTCCTCCTAATCCTGCCCAGCGACCACGTGTTGCATGCTCAAGTCTAGCAAACCATCAGTGACTAACAAAAAGCCCTGGGTGGGAGCCTGCCTGCTCTCTCTGGAGCCACATTTTCAACTTCATTTGGACCAAGCAAGCCAGCCAACCTGTTGAAATGTTTACCGATCACAAATACCCACTAACTAGCTCCACAAACAAGCCGAGCCCCCGGCTAGTAAACAGGGTAACTTTAGCCGGCCTGCCCGGTCTTGTCACTGCACAGCCTCGGTGTGTCTGGCTAGTTAAGCTAGCTTATGAGCCGCTAGCTTGATGCGCACTACTTGGGCTGAGCAGGTGGGAGGAACAGCTTCGACAGACACGGTGCCGTAACTAGAAAATATGGGCCGGTTAGGAAGTACTGCCACCGCTCCGGCACCACGTTTCAGCCAGCTTTCTTTATGTAACACCGCCGGCGATCCGCTTCAACCGAGCGCCGTATGCCGCGTCCCTAAAGTCCGGAGTCCCGTCCACAGTTCCCCACCCTGGGTCTCATCCTCCAAAAAATAAGGTCAAGTCCAAAAATACAAGATACAAGACACGTGTCAACAAATGTCGAAAAACGCAGACAATTAGAGGAATTACCCGACGTCTGGGCATTCCTGTGAATGCCGTGGACGTGAAAACAACCTAGTGGAAAGGAGGCAGACACGAGAAGGGCTGTTTTATTATTTTTTTAAATCGCGTGTAACACACATCATGGTGGAGCCAGTCTCAATGGCTGCTGCCGCTGTCTGACTTGACTAGCATTAGCAGAGCACAGCCGTCTCCCTCTGCCGCTGTTTGCCAAGGCACCACGGACGAAATTAAACTTCTGACACGACGCGCAAGTTTGGGGCGTCGGCGCCGAAGCCATTGCCGGGTCCTGTCCCCTTACCTTCGCTCTGTGGCCGGAGGCTGGACTGGTTCAGCGGCGCTGCGCAGTGAAGCGGTCTCGGGGAAGAAAGAGACTCCGCTCCGATGGCGGTAAAAGGGAGAGAGATCCCGCCGCCTGCGCTCATATACATCCGACGTCATCACGTAAACCGGCAGTCACCGGGGCAACGCTGCTGATGGGAGGGGCGGCGGGGAGGGGTGCCCCTGGGGGGGAGGAGAGGATGAGGGAACATCACCATCATCATCTGCTACTCTTCATTTCTTCATCATATTATCCTTGCATGGTGTTATAAGAGTCTTCCTCTTTTCATTAACATCTTCCTTAGCCTTTAGGTTCCTCCTCATCATCACAGCAGCTTCATCATCCTCACCATCCAAGCAGACAGCAACCTTCTTCACCGGCACTACCTGGAGCAGTGCTCACCCTCACCATCATCACTATGACCCTCACTGTTTCCTCCCTTTCCTCAGCACTGCCCTCACCATCATTTCCATCACAATCATCACTATCTTCATCGACATTCCCAGCCACCGTCATCATCATCATCATGCAACACTTTATTGATTCTTGCAACAAACTCTCCCCTGATCCCTCATGTTCCCAGTCTTCCCTTTAAATTTCCCTTTCTAAAATAGAGCAGGATTCTACACATGTCCATTCATTCCAGTGCTTCCTTGGAGCTACTTTACAATTGTTGACCTTGGAAGACAGCAGCTTCGCTATCTCATCTTTCCCTGGAGCTTTCAGTCACATCTCATGGCGGTCATCAGCAGATGGATGGATGTCATTATGTCAAACTGGAAATTCTGGATTTTTTTTTAGAGACAATTTATTTTTCTCCACACTGTGTAGTGGTGCATCTGCCACAAGGACACCATGGGATCAAAGGCGAGAAATAGGATGTGTGTTTCATTGTCCTGTGCAGTAAGACAGGTATTAGAATCTCAGTCTATCTGTTGTCACCTACTGACTGCCTCTCTGCCTTTACAACATTATTATACATTTCTGTTGATACATATAGGAGCACATTTTTGTTAGAAATGTATGGAATCCTCCATATCTGCACTTTTTTCTCTAATCAAGGATTTCCTTGCAGATAAAGACGCCTTCAAGATTTTTACCTTTTTAGCATGTCCATATGGGTTTTTTTTATATACATGTCATGAGCAAAATAAGCAGTCAACACCCTGACTTAACATTTCCACCTTAAAACTACAGTGCACCTATGAAACTTTCAAAAACCCAGATTCAGACTTCCAGGGTTTCATATGTAACAAATCAAAGGAGCCAATCCTCTCAGCTTGCAGGGTGGAGCTGTTTATATCGTTATTCTTCTTCAGGATGAGTTTCTGGTTTCGAACGCACATGGCTGATTATTACAGTTTGTCACTGTGTACCGTAGTGCTGTACGACTTGGAGATAATATCTGCTGCAGGTGCTCCTCAGTTTATGAACGTCATTCGCCGATTTTCGGTGTAAGTCGGATTTTATACCTAATCAACAATGGCGAACTCAGGCATGCTTTCTTTTTCGTTGTTACGCTGCGTGACTCAGTGTTCCCCCCATGACTGAGTTTGCCTCTGCACACCAGCAACTAGTTCTCACAAGAATATTATTTCCGAATGAAACCACCTATGGGAGTTGTTCGTAACCACGAGACATCATAACAGGAGACCGGCGTAAACCGAGGACCTCCTGTATAGGGAAAAAAATAGTTCTTAAATGGCTTTCCAAAAGGCTCTCTGGTTCTTCAACATGCCATCACCAGTTAAAGAACCTTTCTATTTAGGAGATGGTTCTTCACATGTTTTGTGTGGTCCTTTAAAGTACTAAAGTTTCTTCATTTTTGTTGGAGATCTCTGATTTGGAGGCAGGTAATAGGAAACATTAGAACTACAATCAACTTTGATTTTCAATATTGATAAATCATAAAATCATTAACATGTAAAACAGTGAAAAATGCCCATCACAGCACTGGAGCGTTAGCATGAGATACCATCAAAGTGTGACTTGTGGGCAATGAAAATAGTATGAATTTGTCAAACCACTGATGCGACAATGTGGGTCTGATGTGTTGCATATCGTATATCTTAAATTGCAGCCCTCATGATCTGCTAACTGCATTGTTTCAAATTGCGATTTTAATTTAAAACCAAATAACTGCTCAGCCCTAGACAATGAAGTAGTTCTACAGTGTTTGAGCAGTTGTAGGTTAGCTGGTGTGCTCGAGCTGCAGTGAATGAGGAGCGGTGGGTGAAGAGAAAGGCAGGGACTTCATAGATCTGCACGATTTTTAGGGAGCAACAGTGCAGAGTTACATCTAAGTTGTCATGTTTGTGTCCTGTGAGCTTAAATTGTATTTTCCTCACCTGTTAAAACCCACAAAAGTGAAGCAGCAGATTTACAGCGGCTCTGTAGAAACATGCCCATTACCAGTCAAGCATGGTCACTTGTGTTCAGCATCCCAGTCTGTGACAGGAAATGTCTCCGCAGGTTTTCAGGAGACGACATGTGTGCTGTTGTCTCCTAACTGCTAACCCACACAGATGAAATCCTCAGTGATGAGACATCTCCAAACACAGACGGACTCAAAAAAAAACCTCATGCTCGTGACCCTGAACGAAGCCAGGGGCGAACACTGTGAGGATTTCAATGTGATTCATCCATCAGGCGGCAGCGGACTGAGTGTTACTAACACCAGGCGTGCTGCTCGGCTTCAAACCTCCTCTCACTGATATCTGGCAAAAGCCCAGAGGTCGGATTTCTCTCATTCTACGCTTTCCCACAAGAGGAAGCCTTCCCACGTGTGTCTTCCATGTCAGGAAGCAGAAAGGTGAGCATTTCCCTGAGTCATGATGGCCAGTAGCACAGGAATAGACGGTGGACCAAACAACTACTTTACAGTTGAGAGCTGCCAGGTGGCAGCCTGGGAACTTTACATTCAAAGAAATGTTTGGTTTGCATTTATCTTTTCGAAGTAGGACAACTTTATATGACGGTATGTTCAACCAAGATATTCCATTTAGTGAGGGAAATTAGCTTCCACCTTTGCAAAGGTATTTTTAATCATCACCTATTTAATGACTGCTGGCATAAACACAAGTATTTATGCTCATTATTCATAAAAATGAAGTTGTTCCCATTAGTGTTTCCACATTGTCTGAAAGCAATGTTTAATTGTTATGTATTTAATTACCGTAATTATAAACACAAGTTTTTAAATTAACTTTACTACATTGTTCATAACATGGCTGGGATAGCCTCCAGCCCCTCGCGACCCTACAGAGAATTAAGCGGTGTATAGATGATGGATGGATGGATGGACATTGTTCGTAACATACATCAACTATGATGCAACCTGGACACACCGTCAGTGATGTTACCTGGAGTTATCAAGTGTCTCAGGTCTTTCAAACATTACACACTCTAGACCAGGCGACCCAGCCAGGGGTGATCAATCGCCCAGCTTGTGTCCAGATAGCGCTGCCCTACCCACGGATGTCCTCTCTTGATCCACAGCCACCTTGAGGCGACTTCTGCTTCCCTGGTGGCCTCTTTCATGGCCCTTCCCTTCCTGGCCCCTGTGATGCCCAGCATGCTATAGGCCCTGCTTAGGGATGGGCCTCGCACCTTGCTCGCCATCCATTACATCAGCACCCCTTCACCAGCTCAGCATACTTGGTTCTCTTCCTCTTGTTGGATTCCTCCAAGGGGGTCAGTCAACTCCAAGAGAACAGCCTCCCTGGAGGTTGCCGAGATGAGGACCACATCTGGCCTAAGCGTTGTTGCCGCGACATTTCCTGAAAACTTCAGTTGTTTCTCCAAGTCAGCTTTCAGCTCCCAGTCTTGTGCGGCTGCTAGCAGGTCAGAGGAGGTGGTCCTGGCTGCGGCTTGTGGCTTCTTCTCCCTGGCTCTTTATGGTCTCCTTCGCTGGGCAGTGGCGCCTGCAGTGGACGATTTCACTGCAGATGGCGTTCGCTATTGTCTTCAACGCTTGGTCGTGACGTCAGCGGCCACTTAAGTGGGTTGGGGAGGGCACTTGAAATACTGACCTTGAGGTAAAGAAAAATGCATTTATCAATCCAAGTTCATGAAGTTACCTAAACTTCAATGTAGTTTTCAATCAGCTGTTGAACAAATTTGTTTAATTTGACAAAAAGACAAAAAGAAGGCCTTTTAATGACTTTATAGAAATGCATATTTTTAATTTTCCATTTACAGAACACTAATTAAAAGAAGGAAAGTCTGTCTGTGTCAACCAAATAGGTTTTGTATTGGTACAAAATGAAATCACTGTTCTTTATATCACTAATAATGTCCATACTGAATGAAACTCTTATTTTGCAGCACACAGTAAAATTAAAAAAACTTTCTCTGACATTTTGTTCAGCATATAAATCAGAACAAATTGTACTTTTTATGACCACAAACGCCTTGTCTTACATCAAAACACCAAATAGAAAGTGGAAGATAATGTAAAAAAAAAAGGTTATTTTGTGTGCACTGTACGTTGCAAGTTTCATTCTTTGTGGGCTTAAACGTTTCAAATAACAAGGAAGCTCCTTCTAAACAAAATCCACACCCCTGAGTTTGCACTTCTGGAGGCAGCCTGGGCTGTCAGCAGGATATCTGATGAACTTCAAACTGAACTGGTTCCAGGGAGCACGCGGTGGTTTATTAAAATCACGCCGAAGCGCATCAAACAGAGTTTTAGAACAAACAGGGGCGACAGCAGCAGTGGCTGCTCAGAGCCCTGCTGCATGGGAAAGAGAACTTTGTGCACCGCAGCCTCAAAATGTCAGGGTGGGTTTGTGTTTGGAGCCGAAACTCTGCCACCAACTCCTCCAACGCGTGCTGTTCAGAGGTATTCTTCAGCTGGGAGGAGGTAGAACAACTCCTGTCCTCTGAGTGAGTCGGCTCAGAAGGATACAGGTGTTAGTGGCCAGCATTAGACAGCTGTGGTTGGACTGGGCAAACACTTGGACAGATATTGATTAGTTCTTCCTCTGTGACCAATATACTAGAAAGCTGGCTGGAAAACCTGTAGGGAGACGTTATTGTCAGTTTGATTTCCTGCATTAAGATCTATTTTTAATTTTGTCACACACTCTAAAATTAATTCAGGGGATCTATTCCCACCACTTACTTAAAAGCATAGTTCCAATAATTAGAATTTATTGATTTAGATAAAACATCCAACATTATTTATAATATTAAGTTGGTTGGACATAATAATATTGGTAATTGCCTCAACTTAATATTTTGTGTAATTTAAACTCAAATTTGTTGTTTTTGTTTAAAATATTTCAGTATCATGTGTTGTGCTCAAGAACACAACTGAAAGTCAAAATAAAAAGTTAATCTGACAAAAATTTGATATTGAATAAATAAACTTAATAAAAGTTACTACATGAACAAAACAGAAAGAAAGTTAAAAACTATTGGAAAAATCTAAATGGAGCAATTAAATTTTTCCCATTTTTTTCAGCTCAAACATGTGCTCGTAATTACCGTATGAAGTACATAATACTTAAAAAAAACTTTGACATAACATGGAAACACTAGTTGTAACAATGAGTAATGAGTAGAATTAGGAATCCACATTTAATCCTGTTATATACTACCAATCAGTAAATAAGCTCCAATTAAAAATACATTTGATTGAAAAGGATGAGATAATTCTAATTCAGTCAAGTTGGCTGGCTGATCATGATTCAATTACATATTGTCATAACTCCAGAAGCTTAATGCAAATCATTGCATTAATGTTTCTTGTTGAGCCCAAACCTTAGATTTTAGACTGCAGGTCTTTTTTTTAAAAGCTCTGACATAATATTGAAAAAACCCCATAAGAAAATAAGGGAAATACACTATATTGCCAAAAATATTGGGACGCTCCTCCAAATAGTTGAACTCAGGTGTTCCAATCACTTCCATGGCCACAGGTGTATAAAATCCAGCCCCTAGACATGCAAACTGCTTCTACAAACATTAGTGAAAGAATGGGTCACAATCAGGAGCTTAGTGGATTCAGGTTTGGTACTGTGCAATAAGTCCAGTCGTGAAATTTCCTCAATACTAGATATCCCACTGTCAACTGTTAGTGGTATTATAACAAAGTGGGAACAAGTGGGAGCAACTCAGCCACGAACTTGGTGTGGCCTTCAGATTAGCTCAAGAACAGTGCATCAAAAGCTTCATTGAATGGGTTTCCATGGCTGAGCTGCTGCATCCAAGCCTCACATCAAGAAGAGTCCAAGCCTTCCCAGAAGAGTTGAGGTTGTTAGAGCTGCAAAGGGTGGGCCAACTCCATATTAAACCCTATGGATTAAGAATGGGATGTCATTAAAGTTCATGTGCATTGTAAAGACAGACGTCCCAATACTTTTGTTAATATAGTGTATGTATTAGATTAAAGTACAACTGATTTACCTTTCAAAATGCTCCCTTTATGAGCAGTGATGATACATTTAGTTCAGTCAGTTCATGATGTTTCAAGAAAAGATTCACTTGTGAGTAGAAGTTTATTAAAGTTCCACTGATAGATCCAAGTTTTTTAAAACAAAAACAAGTGTAGCAGGGTGTCATCTGCCTTGGAATCCATTCTGCAGTCTTTCTCCAATTACACAGTCAAAGCACAAGCACAAACATTCCTCTGCCCACATACTGTCGCTGGCTCATTTCATTTGAGATGTTTTTTGGTCTCTAATAGATTGTGTGAGTTTAAAAGGCAAAAATGACTGGTTTTGGTCAATTGGACTGCAGGGGTGGACACTGAAACGTGTATCTTGATTCATGCTTTAAACGTACAATGCCTGCCTCAGCCAGAACAAAAGACGTGCTATTTATCTATCTGACGTGGTTTAGACTGAAATCACGTTCATAGATGAAGTACTATGTTGAGTCATACAGTTTCCTGTTATTTCATTCTAATAAAAAGTTACATTAGCTGCCGCAGTGCTAATCGCTACCGTACCATTAGATGAGTTGACTCCCCATACAGCTACTAAGCTCTGTGGTGAATTCAGTTGTGGTGTGTCCCAGCCAGAGCCGGCCCTACCCAATGTGGTGCCCTAGGCAAGATTTTATATAGCGGCTCCCTTCATCGGCAATTTGCATACGTTTCCCGATTTTGTGGCACCCCCTGGAGACCACGGTGCCCTTAGCATTTGCCTAAACAGCCCAATGGGCCAGCCGGCTTCATACAAACAATAGTATTATCCCTGGCAACAGCAGGTAAAGGGGATATGATGCCTTCAAGGACGCAAAATGACAGTTGCTTTGAATAAAATGATGTATTTGTCTGGGTTTGAGCCCCTCTGGTCAGCTCACATGGTGCTTTGACAGCAATGTAAAGTTACACACCCAAACCGCTCTTATGCTGATGAGTCACATATATTCATGTCAAGTAATTTTACTATAATAAAATAGCCACAGAAAAAGTGAGCTAATTTCGTATGAGTTGCTAATTTATCATTTGACGAGTCGGCTACACATGCAGCTGCTGTAGCTACTGATATGTGGTGAATACTGTGGCTCAGGTGGTAGAGCGGGTTGTCCACTGACTGTAAGGTTGGCAGTTCGATCCCCGGCTCCTCCTTGGGCAAGACACTGAACCCCAAGTTGCTTCCAATGGCAAGCAACTTTGGGTTCAGTGTGGAAGCTCTGTCGTCATTGGTGTGTAAATGTGTATGTGTGTGAATGGGTCAACGCAAAACACATTGTATATAAGTGCAGGCCATTTACCATTTACCATTCACTGTTCCACAAATTATCAGTACAAGCAATAGGAAGAAAACAATAACTGTATAGGGGATAAGATGCCATTGATAGCAGACCAAAATGAAACACACTAGTGCGTCAAATAAAATTACTAATTTCTTTAGGTCTGAACATTGTTGCAGTCTTCTGGGTTAATGTCAGTACACCAGCAAAGGAAATATAAAACATTAGTGTAGTCACATTTAGACATTATTGGGTCTGTTGTAGTCATGGATGAGGCGATGTGTCAAAGTTTAACCCGCGCTATGTTTGGTTACACATTTTCATGATATTTCATTCTAATGCAAAACTACATTAGCTAATGTAATGCTAATTGCTAGTGTACCATTAGGTGAGCTGACTACCCAAACAGCTACTGTAGCTAACGTTATGGGGTGAATTCAGTCATGTGGTAGCCCAGCTCTGTTACTGGTGGTCAATACAACCAGACAACAATACTGACAAACAGCACACAAAAAGAGCAGTTTTTCTCCCTGAAAGTTGACAGGACTGGTTCTTTAAGTTCATTACATATGAAACTAGAAGTCTGACTGTGTCTTTTTGTCATCAGTACACTGCAGTTTCAAGGTGGAAAAGCTCAGCTATGGTGTTGACTGCTTCTCCTGCTCATGATGTGTCTTCCGGCACATAAAAACATCACATGGACATGTTAACAAAGTAAAAAAAAAATCTTGATTTTCACTACAGTGGGTCTTCAACCACTCCAAGCTTGTTAAAAGTCTCTTCCTTTCTGCAGATATAGATTTCTGAGAGTTGCAAGTGGCAAATTTGTTTCACTAGGACACATGCAAAGTGAGCCAGACGTTCCTCCCGAAGCTTCATTTCTGCTAGAAGTAATTATATCCAGCTTACTGGAGAGGAATAACCTTACGTTTTTTTGCGCGCTGTCAACATGTTATTCTCTATTTGATGCATAATTAGCTGCAGAAGCTCGCAGGCCCGTCTCCTCCGAGTCGCAGAGTGTCCTTCCTCCCTTAATAATGCAGAGGGATGGTGAAACTTTAATTTTCGACTTGAATGCATTTGCAGTAACTATCTGGTGTGCATTTCCCCTCCTCGCACAGTCAGGTCACTGTCACTGTGTGCAAACAAAGCGGAACTATTAATACACTTAAAACTTGATAGCTCCCGTGAATCGCCTCGAACAATGCAATAGTGGATGCTGGAGTGAGACCGCCCGTCTGAAATACTATGCTCGGGGACGGCGGTGACATTTTCGATAACATTTAGAGACCTGACTAATTCATATGAGCAAGGGTGCGTCTCTTTAACCCAGTCCACTTAGCAAATTTAAACTGGTTTCCCAATTACTTTGAAACAACTGCTCTCCTAATTTGCCAGACTGGCTATTTTGACTGCGGTCACACATGCAAACCACACAGTCCAGTTAAAGCTAAAATGCGGCTTAGTTACTGGTTCATATGTATGAGTGTGTGTTTCTGCAAATGTTCTGCTGGTGTTCTCCTTTTATTCTACTGCTACTTCCATGGTATACAGACTGTGTTGGATAGATTCTCTTGAAATGTGCTACATTTGTTTTGCTCTTTTAAATACTGGGAGAGAACAGTGAGTTGGACAAAGGTCATCCTGTGAAGTGCTCTTTGACTCCTCCGGCCCTTAGGCCCCCTGTGGATGAATCAGCAGCTCCTGAATCCAGTGGAAAGCGATGACCCAGAAGAAAGAGGTGACTCTTCGCTATCAGGCAAGAATCCCCTCCCTGAATGGAGGCTATCTGACACGGTAACCCGCACTGGTAACTTCTCTTTATGTTCATTTTCTGTCCACTCACGCCTCCCACATTCCATTGGTGTGCAGCACTGGCACCACCGTAGGCCGTAATGAGCTCTCGGCCATAGGTTCATTAATTTCAAATGTGAGAATCCATAATGTTCCAGATGCATTATGTAGCACTGAAAGCAGTGCATGTGGTAGCTTGGTTCTGCCTCCGCACAGGTCATGCATATAAATCTTGTTTTGCAGGCTGTAAAAGACATTTTCGCTTGTTCGTGTGTCAAAGACTGCGCAGACATAAAAGTTTTATGGACGGAATCACTGAGGTAGTGTTGCAGAATACACCTTTTGTAGTCCCTCACAAATACTCAGTCATGGCATTTACACAAACATGCAAACATCGAACATTTGGGGGTGACATGCACAAAGCCAAGATTAGAGGTCACTGTGGCAGATTCACGAACGATCAAAAGAGGTGAATGGAAATGTGACCTTTTGTGAGGTGTTTTGTTTATGGGCAGAGTGAATGGTAAATGCCTGTGCTTACATAGCGCCTTTTAACCTTAGCTAAGTTCTGCAAAGCACTTAGCAATGTGCTTCTCATTCTCCCATTCACTAGTCTGACTCACTGGATACAGACTTAACTTCACACCAACAGGGAATCTGCATAACAATTCAGCCATCAGAGTGCATTTAGCTGACAGTACAATTTCAAAATTATTAAATATTCTGATTTTTTTCATTATTACGTTGCTGATTTAACATAAGTAGAATATTCGAAAATACTTCTCGCAGCACAAAAGTAGCTGGACTCAATGGAATATCAGGTAATGTTGCTTTAATGTGCAAAAAACTCAATGCATGCATTGTTTGTGAGCTTAATAGAGTGACACCTGAAATAGGCGGCGTGCATTTAGGTGTATGTTACTGACACATTGCAAAACTCTGGATGTTATGATGAATTCATTTCAGATGTATGAAGATGAATCCAGGCTGCATGGTGGATCAGTGGTTAGCAGCGTCGCCTCACAGCTAGAAGATCCCCGGTTTGCGTCCCGGTTAGGACACCTGGGATCTTTCTGTGTGGAGTTTGCATGTTCTCCCTGTGCAGCGTTGGTTTTCACCGGGTTCTCTGGCTTCCTCCCACAGTCCAAAAACATGCTGAGGTTAACTGATTATTCTAAATTGTCAGTAGGTGTGAATGAGAGTGTGATTGCTCATCTGTGTGTAGCCCTGTGATAGACTGGTGGCCTGTCCAGGGTGTCCCCTGCCTTTGCCCAAGTATGCTGGGATAGACTCCAGCCCCACCACGACCCTACAGAGGATTAAGTGTTGTACAGATAATGGATGGATGGAAAATGAATCCAAGCTGACCACTAGGGGTCAACTGATTAATGGCCTGGCTACCTATCGCATCTAATATTCAGCTTTGTGTCAAATTATTGGTACTGCTATTATTGAACAGATTTCCTTTAAAATAAATCTATTTTAAAATATGCTACTTTGGCTCTGATACTGCTTCCCTCTGTCTGTAATCACCCCTCTGTAGTCTCAAGCAATATTCCTCCTACAGAACTATCTGATTGGTACACATCACAGGTCCAGTAATTAAGCATATGTAAAACATGAATAAACAAAGGCTCTTTAATAACAACTTTTTTGTTGATGCCAAGATTTAGTTTTACTGCAAAATATATATTGGCCTTTCTTTTACCCTTCCATCTCTGTTGGTGCTGTGTGATGTTCTTAAACACTATGAAGTAAATTTCTCATTTCAGCATCCAAGTTGTACAGGAGCAAGAATCCAGAATATGGAGAAAGACAACAGGAAATGCCCCAGAAACAAGGCTGTAATAGGATGGATCAGGTACAAAATAGTAAAATATTTATACATGCAAGTTAGATGGCATCATTATCACAGCCAGAATCTGCAATTGTGTCAAAACTGCAGCCTAATAATAGCATCTCTGACTAAACAATGTTCTCAGAAAACTAACTGCGAAGCCTCCATTAGGAGGAGAAATGCCACCTACTTCTCAAGGGCACCTGGCAGAGCAGCGCAGCAACGCATCCCGCGGCCATCAGACTGCAAATTGCCACAGAAAGCCTCCCGTCCGCATAGCGAGGCTCCCTAATGGGCTGTTTAATGAGACCATCAAATGCAAATGGGACCTTAGTTGTGACTCTCAAGAGCCCAGGCAAGGCATTCGGCTTCGGAGCGTGTGGGTGTGAATATTCCACCTCTGCAATTTTCCATTCAAGTAGTAGACATAACACTTGGCTCCAGAGTGATTACTGTGGGAAGCACAGACTGATGTTATTACACAATGATGAGCGCTGCCGTCACAGTTATCATAATGGAAGACTCGCAGCTGATCAATAGCATCTTTCAACGAACTGTCTGTGTGTGTCTATGTGTTGGGTCTCATTTGTAATATTTAGCAGTGTTAATTCTTGACACAGCAGTCCCCCATCTGCTCCCAATCTGCTCACAATCAACCTCCTGATTCCTCTTACCTGGGAAAATATCCCTCATCACACTCTCTGTCAAGCCTATTAAGTGCATTTTGTGTATTTTGAAAGTGCCTGAAAATGTAGTTTCGTATAGCTAGATTATTCTGCTGTATAGAATGGGCCAGCTTTCACCAGTCATCTCCGTCCTCCATAAAGACTCGGCTCAGACCTTCACTCTCTGCCAGACTGTTGACTCAGTCACCTGTTAGTCAGCTCAGGCCACGCTTCAATTATCTGTCAGCTTTGAATGTACCAGTTTTTAACACAAGTTTGCTTCTTCTTCTTCCAACCCGTTTCCTGCTTTGGCCAACTCCAGCCATTTTTCACTCCTGGATACACCACTCGGACAACACAACGACAGCAACACAGTTGAGACATCCATCTATCTATACATCGCTTTATCCTCTGTAGGGTCGCTGGTGGGGCTGGAGTCTGTCCCAGCTGACTTAGGATGAAGGCAGGGTACATCCTGGACAGGTCGCCAGTCTATCAGGGCCACATAGAAATACAACCAAGCACACTCACATTCACAAATGCAGACAATTGAGAATCACCCGTTAAGCATGTTTTTGGACTGTGGGAGGAAGCTCCTGGTGAGAACCCATGCAGACACAGGGAGAACATGCAGCTTCCACACAGAAAGACCCCATGCCGGGACGCGACCTCCTAGCTGAAGCAACAGTGCTAGCCACCTATAGTCAAAACATTTCAATCAAAATCCATACATGTCATCTTCACGGTGGTGCTATAGGAAAAGCACAAAATTCCATGTCAGTCCATCAGAAAGTTGTTGAGACAGCTGAAACTGTTGTGGCTTTAGTAGACTTGATTTGACGACTTCTGAATCCAAGATTGCTGAAATTTTTTGGATGCCCACAAAAACAACCCCATTGGCTGTATGTGCAAGCAGCTAAATCCTATTTATAGTTATATTTTAGTGTGACAGAGCCCTCTAGAGGTAGTTCTAATTATGATGGAAAGATGATGGATTTTTGGATGAATGAGTGGACACAACATCAGACTTTAACAATAGATACGTTGCTGCCTACCTCCAATTCTACAGTGGGATTGGGTGGACTTTGCATTTAAACATGACTGTTGTACAATATAATTGTAACAATGGTGACAAATGTTGTCTATTTCAATCCAAACCTTCATCATACCTAAACCTAACCAAGCCTTTGTTTGTGCCTAAAGCTAACCAGAGGTAAAACACTCCTAAGGGTTGTTTTTAGAGGGTACTGACAAATGACCTATATGCTCATTTAGATTGGAGGACTTGTATTTGATCTATACTGAACAAAAATATAAACGCCACATGTGAAATATTGATGTCACATGAAGTGCGCCACCCAAAGTGAGCGTATACTGTCTTGTACAAAACAGATATTTCTCTTGATTAATGTCCTAAAATTTGAGTCCACCACTGTCTGTGAGCATTTGCTCAGTGATGCATTAATTCCATTCAGTACATGGGTGTGGCAAATCCAGATGCTGCTCCAACACAATGAGCAGTACTCAGACACTCCTTATACTGGGGACAATAAAAGGCCACCCCAACATGTCACATTTTGACCAAAGCAGCAATGCCTCAGATGACTCCGGTCATGTGGGAGCGTGTCATTGGCATGTTGGTGTGATGCGTCTGTTGTCAGACCAAAGGTTTTATCTGCTGTATGTGTTGTTGGTCTGTGATGATCCCGCAAGTGAACAAGCCGGATGTGTCCATCCTGTGCTGGGGTGGCCACATGTAGTTGACGTGCTCACAGGCAGAGGTGGACTCCAATTTGGGACACTAATCAAGACAAATATCCATTTTGTATGAGTACAAGACATTATACACTCACTTTGGGTGGCGCACTTCATGTGACATCAATATTTCACATGTGGCGTTTATATTTTTGTTCAGTGTAATAGTACTTCTGATTGGTGGACAGAAGTAAATGACATCACCAATTCCATTCATTCAACCCCTGCTGATTTTAAACTAGTTAGATCAATAAAGACAAACATTTAAATTCAAAATTCTCTCCTGTGAAATAATCAAAACTGCACTGAATCCACCAGAAAAGGCTCATCATAGAACCTCACTGGGAAAATATGTTCTCAGAGGCTTTTATTTCAAACGTCACAGCTAAAGATTACGTACAGGGCTCTTCTGCTTTACAGAAGCTATTTCTGAGGTCGTAATTCTCAAATTCAGTGGTTTCCTGGCTCTGCAGGCTAGAAACGATGACAACACTGTCATCAACTGCAAAGACATGACTCGACATCTTAGCAGAAGCTGTAAGGAGAGATGCCTGACTGACGCGGCAAAGTTAAATATTAATGGCAGCTTCCTTTAACCTTTTCCTGGATAGCAGACGCTCCCCAGCTAGCTTGTCACTTTCCCAAGGAAAAAATAGATTATTGCTGGACTGACGGCAATCCTCTGTTTGCTGAGCGAACACAGCGGGAGGTGATGAAGAGGGAGAGAGACGTCTCGTCTCGAGGGCTCAGTTTTAGCACTAATATTAGCCACAGGGCTAATGTTAGCTCACAGCAGCCCAGTAGCTGAAGAGATGCTTGGGAAACAGCCTCTGGGAAAACAGGAAGATGGTCATTCTATATAACGTGTGGAGAAATCATCTGTGAACAGAGATTGTGCCACTGTATATGGTAGATCTGCTGCTTTTACCGGAGATTTTAGAACATCTTACAGCCTGATCCTTGTTATCAGAATAAAGAATCTGTGACTAGACGATTCCTTCAACCCCAAACATCAGTATTCCTCTCAAGATATAGATCTTGCTTCAAATACTTTGTATATTTACTGTCTAAAAACAACCCGAACATTGTAAAAATGAAGAAATATTTGACGTGAATGCAGTAAAGATTCATGATGAATTGCACACATAGAGAGCATAGGTTCCACTTGACATTTAAAATCTATGATGGTTTTGCAACATCTCACAACCAGTAAATGATGAATAAAAAAACCCAGCACAACCAATAAAAAGAAAAATGATAAAGAAGAAGCAATTTTCACCTTATGGGTCATTGGACCCAATAAAAAGTGGAACTGAGACTTTGAGCAGCATGTATTGTTTGGATCATTCCAACAACATCTAGGAAGGAGATACAACTAAAAACGATGTCTTTATAAATCTACACAAATAGGTGTGTTACAGGTAACTGCAGGTTACAGAGGCTTGCAGAGAAGAGGATGCACACACCTTCCAAACCTCAACTACACACTGCATAGACTTGAGCATCGAGCAGGCTGATTGATGGATACAACTCTTGCCAGGAAGTAGGTTTGAAATGGTGATGAAAACAAGCATACCACACAGAAGTATTAAAGAAAGATGCCGTCCTCTGTTTATAGTCTGCAGCCTGGAAAAATATAATCCCAGCTTAAACATAATAGCTCATTTTGCTAGTACAGCTAGTAATCCCAAAGATGCAGCTGTATTCTACCAGTGCTTATGTGTCTTTCAATATTGAAAAAAAATGTTATTCAGTACTGTCTGACAGCATCATTGGTATGTTCTGTAAGGGCTTCAGGAGCCTATGTATTTCAGGAATGAAGTAGTATTCTTTATCTTTTGGTTTACACTTTAAATGTTCAAAGGGCCCTGATTAGAAACAAGGTAAAGCAAAGAGTCAGCAAGCCGGATCCTCTGGGGAACATGAATGTCAAATGTAAATGGTAAATGGTCTGCATCTATATAGCTCCTTTTTCTACCTTAGTGGTACTCAAGGTGCTTTACAATGTGTTTCGCATTCACTCATTCACCAATGGCGACAGAGCTGCCATGCAAGGCGCTAGTCTGTCATTGGCAGCAACTTGGGGTTCAGTGTCTTGCCCAAGGACACTCTGGACATGTGGAGGAGCCGGGGATCGAACGGCCAACCTTGTGATCATTGGACAACTCCCTCTACCACCTGAGCCACAGCCACCCATCCAAAACTCCATGTCAAGCCATCAATAAGTTGACCAGATATTATATTGACGATGAAGTAGTGGGCCAACCAACACGGCTAAAACACTGTGTGGGTGTGCCTCGAAACTGTTGTTAGATTTTGAACCCAAGATTGCTCATTTTCTGAGACCGTTTGAGCAGACAGCTTAATACTACCCATAGTTGCATTTCACCGTGGCCTCTAGAGACTGCAGTTATTACAACAGGAGGAAAGGAAGAAGTGAGGCGACACAGTAGAGCTACACAAATAGCCAGGACATCAGGGTGGAACGCTGGGTGAAAGAAATATTTGACTTTAACACAGATGTTTGTTGTTTCAAACCAGTAGTCAACTTTGCTTTCAACTGTGACTGTTCCATAACCTTAACCACATGTTAAAGAATGTAACCATGACAACAAGTGTTCTAGAGCTTCCTCCTAATGTAACCATGCTGTTTTTATGCTTAAGAGAGGTGAGTAATATCCATATTCCCATCCTACGGGTTGAACCATTCAGATGGCAGGAACAAACAACCTATATGGCCATTTGGGTTGGCGGACTTGTTATTTTTCCAAATATTACCCATTCTGATTGGTGCACAGACACAAGAAACACCAGAGAGGACAATTCTGTCATTTAGTGTGCCGGTGAAGTGGTGCAGCGATGCCAAATTAAACTGTCAGCCCGTACATGCTGTAGCTAACCAAACATAAAGCAACCAGTATATGTATCTGTCACCGTTGTTGTTAAAGGCACATGTTCATTTCACAAAGCAAAAAGAGGAAATGGCAAACTGAGGTGTAGAATTATTTTACCTGTCTACACAGATACACTTTTTTTTTTTTTTTTAAATCTACATTAAAGAAGGCTTTTGCAAAAGTCTCTTTTTGAGTGATGTAAAATGTCATTTGCACATGGATGAGAGGCCCAGGTGCAGAGGAAAACATTCATTTTGCAAAACATGCGTGGACAAGGCCTTAAAGCACACAGGTGTTTTCTGTTCTGGCTGATGAGGGTGAAATTAGGCAGAGCTGTGCCAAAAATTACTGGCGTCATGAATGTTCAAACAGACTAACACCAAAATGAGAGAAGTGTCAGTCACTAACTGCCCAGTCACTGAGAGGAGGTCTAATCAGGTAACATAGTGAAAACAGTGAGCATCATTATCTTAAGCATCATTTTATGCATTTGTTTTCTGCTTTGTTTGGATAATTATGCATCATCAGTCAGCCAGGAGATATCAAGAAAACCCTACAGTAACCCACATCTTAAGAATGTGTTTATTTAACTCCTCAATTTGTCTTTTCAGACCAAATGTGTCCCATAGCAGCTCCAATAACAGCCTGCTGCAGAAACAAGACGCAGAAGAGCCCAGGTGACAAGGTTTACCTTTTCACTCACTGCTTTGCCCTCCTGCAAATGGCTCTGCTGACAAGGCTGTGATGGGTGTAATCCAGCGGTCTCCTGACAGACTGGATCCCGGCCCGCGCTCTCCGTCTGCCGCCGCACAGCACAATGGGAATTTCAGTTTGATCTGCCAGATGGGATTTTCATCACAAACTGCCACTGTAAAAACTAGTGACAGTGACTTGTGGCAGCAGAGAAGCTCAATCACCAAGTGTTTGATTTTCTGTCCATGCCTCCGCCTGTCCCGGTGTGATGTACGACTTGGGTTTAGGCTCGCATTAGGAGGAACATGGCACATCCTCAGAGGACAACATCAGGGTTAAGTTATGATGCCGCATCAGAACTGATCATTATCATGAAATATAACGTCTGAAGCTTCACGCGTGCGGCTGCACAAATGATGGTTGAATTTGAAGGAATGGTCGTGACATCTGGGTATCCTGCGAACACACATTCAATAAAATAGATCAAGCTTGGCAGGAGAGATAGAGGAAGGGGGGAGAGGCAACTGGCAGCCGCCTGCCGTCCCCAGCTTACACAACAGGCCTGATAAATACTTAACTAGCTTGTAGCACATGGCATAAACCCCTGTTGCGTAACAAGCAGTGAGTAAGGCTCGGGAGGCTGACAGAGAGGTGGAGGTCAGAGAGGGAGGACGAGGGGTGATGGTATCAAGGGGTAAGATCTACTGTGTGACAGTAGATCTCCTCCCCCCTCCTCCCCCCTCAGTATGAGCCTGTGTGAAGCTTCCAGCTGTGATCCTCTGGATATTATCCTGATGTTGCGTCACAGCCCCATGTCTGCTCCTCGATGATGTGCCTTTTGCATCCAGTTTTCTCTAGCAGCAGACACATCACAGCTGTCGGATTAAACCCTCACATTTCCAAAAATGAAATTAAAAAAAAAACCCAGCATATAATTATTAACAGTTCAAGGTCACGGTCTTCACATCGACGCCTCTCTCTTGAAATCTTAAAAATGACAACAAGTGTTCCCAGTGGCCCAGTGAGCATTAAATGGAAGGATAAGGGAGGCTAATAACTTTAAAAAGAAGCCGCTGTTATTTTAAAATGCCAATAAAACAGGTATCCAGAGGCAGGTAAAACACAGAGCACCAGTGTCTTGCATCCATTCAGCTGCAACATCATTTTTAAGTATTATTAAGGAGCATCAAAGACAAACACATTAACAAAATGTCCTGGTTTTAGCACTTGAAATCTTCATACAATCTTACATGCATTTATAACTAGTGCATAACAGAATCAGAAGTCACAAATAACAAATGAGTGGACCTTAAAGCTGCACTAATAACAAGGAAGGCGAATAGAGTAGCATCTTGCAGCTCATTGATTTGAGTTGATGGACCACATTTCTGTTCACTCTCATCAAGCTTGTTTCTTGCAGCAACAGACAGCTGTTTTCATTGAAAAGGCTTGGATGAAGCCACTACCCAGCATGAAAAGTAGAAAGAGTTAGCCTCTAGCTAGTGAACATAATGAAGTACTTAGCAGCTAAAAAGACATATTTTCCCAGCAGTTGGCAGAAACAGAGCTAAAAGGAGGCTAAATATTTTATTTGCATGTGAGTGGATTGCACTAAATTTACACGAATGCTACTGTTGGTGTTTTAGGTGATAAAGTTCTTAAAACCTGCCGTACACTGTCTACGCAGCACCAGATAGCTAACAAACAGTTAGCACCTGCTGATAATGGAGAATTTATCTGCTAAAGAGGCAGACATTTTTGTCATTGTTGGCTGAAACAGAGCTAAAAAGGAGATAAAATATTGGACTTACATCAGGTTAGCATGAACAAGACTTTAAATGACTGCTATCATTGCCGTTTTGGATGAAAAAGCTCTAAAAGCCCACTCTGTCTAACCAGCATCACATAGCTAAGACACACAGTTAGCAACTAGCTGACAAACATAATGGTGAATACACAAGCTAAAGAGGCAGCTAGTTTTCTAATAGGTGGTGGAATAAGAACTAAAAGCAGATAAAATGTTGGACAAACATATATCAGGTAAACCAAACATCACTTTAAATAAATGCTAGTATTGCTGTTTTCAGTGACTTAAAGTCGACTGTACATAATCTGTGCAGCACCAAATAGCAGAGAAACAAAGTTAGCGCCGAACGAGCTAATAAATGTGAAGAAATGCTACTGTTTGCTAATGCTAACTGTTTGCTAACGTCGTATCAAGTTTTTTTTTTATGGTTATGTCACTTGTAAGTGATTAAACATTTAATTAATGCTGGTTTAGGATAAGATTATTTTATAAGACTATTCTAAACAAGTGTTTTTACACTTAGTTATGTCTTTTACAGCATATTATGCCAAAGGACACTAGCACTTATCATTTGGGTCACTTTTTTTTACAATTTTTATTGTAAAAATAATGTCAGGACAAGAGCACATTGAAATCTATTTTTTTTTCTATTTAAAAACAGGGTGCTTAAGAACACCATAAGTTCTTAGCTGACAATATTTGAAGTTTATACTGACCAAGGTTGTGGTAAAATGTGGTATTTCACTTAGTCCAGTGTTAGGCTGGTGTTACATGTTCTGTGTCTGCAATAATGCAAGAGTCCAGTCTACATAATAGAGTTTATCACCTCCTCATGTCTGCACTGACCTAAAAATTTGTGTCTGGTCGACGACCATACTGCAAGTGCAGGGGTGTGCAAGCTCTGCAGTAGTGTGTGTGTGCAGAATACGTAAATACGACCTACTGCACATGCAAGCAACTTGGAAGCGTACACCTGCAGACTAGAAAAGTTGCATTATGACAACAACGCCCATGGGTGTACGCAGGGGTCTGAGTGCATGTAGGCGAAGGAGTATAATTCGCCTGTTGTACATTTTGTGTCAATGAATGTAAACTTCACCATCTATCCAAGTCCATGAAAACATGCAGTGAATAACATTGATCATATTGCTACTATGTGGTGTTCTGCTGGAAAACCTTGGATTTTAACATCCATGTTGATCAGACTTAGACACCCAAATAAACATTGTCCCACAACAAACACACTCCCTCATGCAAATGGAAATCCCAAATGTCACTGGCCTACCCCTGCAGGAAAATGTACCCCACCACATGGAAACAACATCAACCAATCAGGAACATGTTGAGGAACATGACAATGGCCCAACATGTTGATTTGACCTCCAAACTTCCTACACCCCATAATGATCAAGCATCAACAGGATGCAGTGGAACAAGTTGGATTGACAGAGGCCCCACTGTCCAAGCCAGAGTACCCAAAGGATCCAGTGCCAACGTCCTGGTTCCAGACCCCATAGGACACCCTGAGAGGTCCTCTTGTCCATGCCCAATGGTTCAGAGCATTTTTGACCACAAAGAGAGACCAACACAACATTAGACAGGTGGTCATAATATTATGCCTGATTGGTGTATATATGCATCTGTGTAACAGAGTTCTCCAAGCCGACTCCACTGGACCAGAGAAGTAGTCTAACAACAACAGCTATGCATCTTTTTATATGAGTATTTTCAAGGCCGTATAATCAAGGCTTTTCCTGAGTGACATGACCTGCAAGTTTCTGAGTGGCAGCCATGATAAGAGCTGATCATATTGTCTACATTCTAAGGAAAGGTACTTCACTGCTTTATCTATTATCTCCTACAGCACAGAATACACTGGTCCATCCTTTACAAAAGGATAAGAGATACTGTAGCAGCACCAAAGCAATGCACCATCCACAAGTGCAAGAGCAGTTGGACTGTCTAAGCACTGCGGTTGTGTTTTGCTATGTCCTTATGAATTCTCCGTCACATTTTTTCTTAACCTCATGACATTTTCCATTGGGGTCAAAGGAACGTGTTGAGAAAAAGACCAAGGACATATTTTTTTTTCAACTATTCAAATCAGGCCCTCAGGTCATTTTGACTTGTCACAGTAGGGAAAGCACAGATATACTAATGATGACTGCTTTCCAGTAGAGGAGGTCCTGTTTCTGTGCATGCTGGTTCACTGTCATGGCTTTCTAGGACACTATGGAAGTGAGCCATCAGTAATTCCACCTGTCTCTTTCCTACCATGACAAGACAAAATGTCTGACATGAAGAAGACTGAACACATACACACACGCAATTCAGCTGAGTTCCTGAAAAGAGACAGCAGACTTGTGCTGGAAATGGAGAGAGACGGACTGCGTGAGAAAACAAAGAAAAAGGCTTCAGTCCTTCACTGTCATCGCTACAAAAATATGGCGCCTCCAATATCGTGAAAAGACTCTTCTCTCTCTCTCTGCAGGCAGGTTTGACAGCGCTTAAAAATAGCCGCACAGTGAAATGAAAAAGCCTCTCTTCCAGAGCTCTGGTTTGTGCCGTCAAGCTGCTCTGTAATCCTATTCACCACTGTCACTACAATGTGTCGCCACACTCTTCTCTGGGCAGCGGAATAACAGGCCCGCTCGCCCGTTAGCCAGCATCACCCCTGTAAGCCCCTGCTTCTCTGACATTAATCTGTGACATGAGTTGACGAGGACGACTCTGAAAATATTAAAAAAGCCCTCACGGAAGCTACTGTTTGAAATGTCAGGCAGTGATTGAAATCTGTGCGTGTGCATGCCATGTACTTCAGAAGTTAGTCCGTGCTTTAAGCCATTCGTAATGATTAGACTTCAGTTGGGACATTTCCATCTGCAGCGTGAACGCAGCCTGCAGGGGATCAAGAACTGAACGCGAAGAGAACAACTTTAGATACCAGAAACGGCAAAGGAAATGAAAATAAATTTAATTAAATGTGATGCACAAAGTGTGTCAGCACTGAGTCGTAACAGAAGTGTTGAGTCACAAATATTCAGGGGGAAGGATTAAAGAAGCTCTAGAGGTTTGGTCTCCAGACGACTGTCACTCCCTAAAGCCCTCAGAGTAAATAAAGAACAGGACTAATATAAAGCTAAGAATCATTCGTTGACGGCACAAAGCAGGAGGGCATGTTGCACAAACTGCTTTTTAGGACGGAAAGGCTTTGAAGAATGCGCCGAGCAGTAATATTTCGGCTCTTGTAAAAACCTCGAAGGATCTGGCTGTGACTTTCTCCAAGAGCACTGTTTCAGTGAAGCCTCCTCAAAGCAGGAAGTCATTTTTTGAATTTGCCTCCATGCATTATTCATGGCCTGGCTGCTGCCGTCGGCCTGCTCGTGTGCCATGGCCTATTTACAGAGCCACTCGTGAATCCATTAGCCGTGAACGGTGGAGTGCCAGGGCTCATCTATAAGCAGCTTCACAGGCACATGAATCCATTCATAACCTCATAGACAATAACAACAATAAAGAGCAGCTGGGGCTTTTTTTTAACCTGCCTCTGGCTAATTCATGGATCATAATTAAGCCGGCAATAAAAAAAATATGAGCAAAACTGATACAAAGCTTAGTAAATTACACGCGTACATTTTGTTGACTTTTTGCCATGCTAGCTATGTTAGTTAGCTGGCTACAGACGTTCATGGTCCCCACAGGAAGCCTTTAGGTGAAACCTTGACTTTTCTCAATAAGGTCGTTTTTGGACCACCATAAAACAGCCTGCAAGATCCTGCAATGGAAATGTACCCAACACGACACCCTTCCCATCATTCTTAGCTCTTTGTTTGGCGCTAATTAGCCAGTGCTAGCATTGTGACATCACAACCAAGGATCATGAATATGCTAAACATTAGCCTATACCTGCTAAACACCAGCTGCATTGTGCTACTTGCATGTTAGCATTATTGTTATTGTGTGCATGTTAGCATGCTGATGTTAGCATTTAGGTTTAAGAGCATCGGAGACTAACACTGCAGTAAAATCTCCATCTTGGAACTGCTCACACCTTATTTTAACACGCTAACTCCCACTGCTAGCCTTCTTACACATAACTCAAAGAGCCTAAATTATAGTTTTTGTATGTTTACTATCAAATAAATTATTTTAAAAATAGCATAGCTGATTGCTCCTGGATTCTATGTTGATGTAAATGTAATCTACAAAGACGAAACGCTGTCACACGGACTGCTTAAAAATAACGGTTGAAACAATATGACATCCGTGTAGCTAAAGTACAGCCGTTAGCTTCAGACTCTTAATAACGTTAGCCCTGTATAGCAAGCTTTTGACTATTCACAGCTTTCATCGAGCATGCAACATTGCATCTGTGTAGGAGTTTTCCATAGCCGTTGTGTCAGTGTCAGTGTGTGAGCAGCAGTCCACAGGGAGAGCAGACTGGGCCTCTGAGGAGGTCGGGGACAACCGGCTTCTAATCCACAGGTTCAATGAAAAGCGCTACATCGGCTGGTTCGGGCAGAGCGAGGTCATTGTCAGTGGCCGTTTGCAGGCATGTGGTCGGCTGGCTCCGGCCCTCACAGCCTTCTCACGCTATATCCAGAGCCGGTGCTGAACACTGCAAACCTGCCGGCTGCCGCGTGCTCCATCAAGCAGGGGAAAGTACATGAAAAGGCTTCTGAAAACGGTTTTAAAAATAGATAAGCATAGGTCTAATTTTTGAAAAAAAAAAAGAGACTGAAGTGCACAATAAACAATGAAGTTACATAACACGGGCCGCGATGCAGACCTCAGGCCAGTGTCAAAGTGGGAAAAATGAGTCACTGTTTTCACACAGATGGCACAGCTGCCCACCACGGCCTTTACTTTTATGGAAAACATCACTTATTGCTCTAATAATAACACCTGAGAGCACATCCATCAGTGTTATTATCGGTGCTAGCAGAAGCTAATTATGTTCTCCAAGACAATCGGGGTTTAACAAACATGTCAACATGTGTACTGACTGACATGTAAGAGGCTCAGAGTTCGGTTGTGATCTTTAGCAGCTGTGGTCGAGTAAATATATTGTATACAACAGAAGAGAGCATGCACGTGTGTAATATCACTTTGAAAAGTCAAATGATTCAAAAGTGTATTACCTTCCTCTCATGATCAATCAAAAACTCATATTTTAGAATGTCTATATGGAAATGACAGACCCCAAAGCAGAAAATTAATGCAACAAAATAAAAACATTTGTGATTACTGACACACAAGTTAGAAACCCTGAAACTAAATTGAGTACATGTGTGATTTCCAATTAGCCCAACTGCGTTAATATGGTTTTATAATGAGCAGAACTTTCTCAGTTTTGGACCCATAGGCTGTTTCTATCTACTTGTCTGTATAATGGCTCCACGTGGTAAAGAATTGCCAGGGGATTTAAAAAATGTGAGGCTTGAAAAAGATGGCAAAGGACACAGGAAGAAAAGAGACCAGCTCAATATCCAACGCACTTGACACACAGTTAAGAAGAAGCATCACTAATCAAGTCCTGCCACTCCTAAAATGACACCACAGACAGTGCCCTACTTACACAATCTACCTCTGAAAAACAGATGGCCAAGTGCTTCAGATTTGTCATAGGAGTTATCAAAGGAAATCAGAGTTTCCTTGATAGTTTTAACAACGTTGCATAACATCAACCTCCATGGATGGTGTCAGATGGGGTCTAGCATGTCTGGCGTGAACCTGGTTCGAACTACCACAGTGAATGTATAGTCCTGACAGTGAAGCGCAGAGGTGGAAGGCTACATGGCACCATGAATGAAACATTGAGATATATCTAAATATGGACTGATAAGATGACTCCAGTCTATAGAAGATTGGGAGAAGAGGAATATTCCATCATAACTATCCAAAGCGCACCACCAAATTTCAAATTAAAAGAGTTTCTAATGAAAGAAAAAGTGAAAACTACAACCTGGATAACACCTAACCCTAACCCTTAAGTAAGTAACAGCTAACAACATCTCTAGAGAAGTTTGTGCTACATTGATATCGCCCATGCTGAGGAGGACTGAGTCTGTCTTCAGATATAAAGGTGGTTACAGAAAGTATTGGAAAATAAAGGATTTGAATTTTAGTAATTAAAGTAGTGACTTTTGTTGCACTGAGTTCCTAGTGTGGGGCCTGTATTTTTAATATAGTATATCTTGCTTATATGTAGAAGTAATCTGAATTACTATAAAGCCATAGACCTTTGAATCATTTAACATCATCATAACATCATACTTCTGTTGTATACTGTAATATAGAAGGCTGGTATGATTTACAATAACAAGCTCAGCAGGTAGTTTCAACCATGTTCACTCTGCTAGTTTAGACTGCTACATGCTAACATTGATTTAACATTGAACGTGATTACATGCAAATTAGAAGTGAGCATCTTGAAGTCAATTTTCCTTCATAGCCGTGGATCCAGTTATTTATTATTTTCAAGTCGTTTCACTACTGATCAAAAGAAAGACTGACAGACATTGTCATCCAAAGATCCAAGGTGATAGCAAGGCTAAAAATGGCAAATTGTTATTACTTATAAATGTCAAAACCACTTTAGAGAGCAGTGAAATATCCTTTGATAACACTTTCTTTGGGAAAATGGGTCAACTGGCAAAAGTGTCTCATTTTTTTAAATCATATTTTAGCCATAAAAAGTTTTCATTTTTATCCTCACATGCACATTGGCTTTGCGTTTCAAGACTACGCCACCATTAAATCAATATAAGAGAAGAAGCCAGGTCTATTTCTTGCACTCTTTCAGGCAGGCACCCACATTTCAGCTGCTTCAAAAGGATCTGAAGCTGTGCACACATCAACCCACTGCATTAAAAATAGTCGCTGCTATCCCAAAACAATGTCTTCTTTTTTTGAATCCCTTCATTTTAGAAATGCTGCTGCTTTATTTTTAGTTTCCAGATAAATGCTAGTCACCTGGCACAATATTCTGAACAGCATGTGCTGACCCAACCGTCCTGACGGGTCATGTGGATGGCTTGGGGGTCTACATTCTCTCACAGACAAAACTGACCTTTTCTTTAATTAGTTCTTTCAGTGGGCGCCAATTTCCTTTGTACCAATGCACAATCTGGAACCTCTCGCTTATGTATCTGCCCATATTTCCTGAAGCTCTCCACCAGCCGCTGTTTAACAGAGGGAAAATTCAATCAAAATAACCTTGTGTTTCTGTAATCCTGACACCGGCGCTGCCGTATCTCGCCGCTGTTCTCCCCAGGACCGCAGAGGCATCTGGAGCTTCAGTAATGAAAAGCTTCCCCAGTCCAAAAGCTCTCAGCTGTGCCCTCTCTTAACCTTTCCTCCCACATGGACTTCCTCCACTTGCACTGAGTCATGCTGCCGTTGCCTGTTAGCTTACTGTGTTCCACTGACAGTGACTGAGATTTCTGCAGCTTACATCACATCTGTTTATATGACAGTAACACAAAACATGTTTTTACTCAATTCTGCTTTCATCTCTCATCCCCTGTCTCTGCTGTACTGGTTCACTGCTACATTAAAACAGTGAGGGTTGCGTGTTTTGTCTGTTTATTAAGTAATGCATTGCTCTTTGTTGTATTTACCATTTGCATATGGAAATGAACTTAAACATCACTTGTGAACAAGATCCCGAGATACTTAAACTCCTTCGCTTGGGGAAGCTCACTGTTCACAAGTGATGGGAAAATGGAGCCTGAGATGGACAGGTGGGTTGGTAATGCAGGTGTTGTACCGGACTGTTGTGAGGAAGAGGGAGCTGAGCTGCAAGGCGAAGCTCTCGATTCACCAGTCCATCTACAATCCAACCCCCTACCTTGTTATGAGCTCTGGGTAGTGACCGAAAGAACGAGATCATGGGTACAAGCAGCCGAAATGAGCTTCCTCAGCAGGGTGGCTGGCCTCAGCCTTAGAGATACGGTGAAAAGCTTGGACATCCGGGGAGCTCAGAGTAGAGCCGCTGCTCCTTCTGTTGAAAGGAGCCAGTTGAGGTGGTTTGGACATTTGATCTGGATGCCTCGGGGGAGATTTCCTTTGGAGGTTTTCCGAGCACGTGGGAGGAGACCCTGGGATAGAACCAGAACCCGCTGGAGGGATTATGTATCTCTTCTGGGCTGGGAACACCTTGGAATCTCTCAGGAAGAGCTTGAAAGCGTTGCCAGGGGGAAGGATGTCTGGAATGACCTGCTTCGTCTGCTGCCTCCATGACCCGAAGAAAAATGCATGAATGGATGGATGGATGGATGGAATTAACTTAAACATGCTGGAAGAAATGTGCAAGACCAAACCATGACCTACACAAATCAGCAAAAAGGTAGCAGTGGGGTCAGAGTGACCAGGGAGGACATGGGTCCCCGTCTGTAGTCTGAATGAACCAACTGGGATCAGGGTCCCTGGACCAGAATCTCTGTATGAAGTGACTGTTAACATTTCTCATTGGAAAGTCAATCAACCAACACACCATGCAAAACAGAGAAGGAAAATTATCACAAAGAGAAGCAAAACAACCACAACGTGACATACAATACCAGAAAATGACACAAACGACCAGTCAAGGACATTCAGCTACTACAAAGTGACGCAACACGACCACAAAAAGATGCAAACAGAAAACAAAAACCAAAAGACAATACATGACCATAAAGTGAAACAACCACAGACACTAAACAATGACCAATGTGCAAATTGGCCACAAATTTGCATACAACAGCCACAGAAGTGATCCAAAATGACGACAAAAACTTGGAAAACAAGCGCGAAATCACAAAAAACAGTCACAAAGTGATGCAAGATGATCCAATAAAGACTAAAAAAACCCACAAAATCGAAGAAAACAGACACTAAATGACCACAAAGTGATTTACGCCGACTGCAAAGAGGCACGAAACAACCACAAAGTGTTGCGAAATGACCACAAAGACACACTAAATAACCATAAATGAAAACAAAGTGATGCAAAATCACCAGAAACAGATCCAAAACTAACACTGAACAACCACAAAGTGATGCAAAATGACTACAAGGGACAGCACAGAGCCGCAGAGACACAAAACGCCTACAGCAGGTGTCTTGTTTCTACAGGAAGTGGGGGTGGGTGTCCGTTGTCTCAGGCAGGAACTGGATTGCAGGATTTGAATTGTGTCACTTTAACTCATTTCAGAAATGTATGCTCCTCAAAGTGTTTCTTGCTTTTTAGGGTAAGGCTCAGAAAGTTAAAGTTCTCCAAAGAGGGGAGAAATTATTGAAGTTGAAATCTGCTGTTTAGTCCCTTGGTTGGGAAAACTTCCATAAACACCTGATCTTACACCTACCTCGATACACCTTGATGGCATCTTTTCATTAGACCCCCCCTGTCCTGGTAAATGTCTTTCAAACTCTACACTCACCTTCATAGTGTAGACTTGTTGAGTAATACTATGCTCATACTAACCATAGTGTCTGCTTGGAAACCTGCAGGTGTCTTTTCATGTTTAGATGTTGTTGAAAGACATCAAATATTACACACATATACTATTTCCCATGTTCCAGAGTTACGTTAACCACCTTCATTTTTCTCTCCACGCTCACAACCTGTGAAAGCGGGGAAATGGTGTGAGCTTTTCATTTTCGCCGGCCGTCTGTGATGTTCGACAACAAAGCGCTGCCTCCGTCTGGCTCAGAAATCATCCCTGCCTTGGATTCGTGGCTGATAGAAGGAGCTGCGAAGGTTAACAGACTTGTTCCTGGAACGGTGTTTTTTTCGTATCGCGCGGCGATGGAAAAACGCAGGTGGTCGAGAAAAACATCTCCAGCAGAAACCAGGTGTGTGGCGCTGACAGCTCCGAGGCGCCCGGCAGCTCCCAGGTGGACAGCGGATCTGAAGCGCCGTGCTGCTGTACAACACAAGTGTTCTGTTAACTTTCTCCTTTGATTAGAATTTGGATTGCTTCTGGAAGTGGTTTAAAGGAATCCAATTTTTTGCTTTCTGAACAATCCGTCCTTTTCGCACAAATGATGAAAACACTTGAAAAGCAAAAGAAAAAACATGCAGGCTGTGCTGGTGAGAAACACAGGCTTTCTAAAAACAGTCCAGAAATGAAGCAGAGGGGGGAAAAAAACTGAACGACAACGACACTGATGAACTCTCAAACAGACGAAATCATTGTTGCGCTCCTCAATGTGTCACAGCAGCAGACGGAGCTTTTCCTAGGGGTGTGTTTAGAACATTTGGAATGGAAACTTCAGCAAAGCTTTAAAAGACCCTTCTCACATAGCCTGGTCGAGTTGGGACAGTTGCGCCTTTTCCGCCCAGTCAACATCTGCGTTACATGAGAGCATGCGTGGTGGAACATGACCCACCTGATGCCAGTGCTGTTGTGTTTCACGTCTTGCCTCTGATTCCGGAAGGATGCTCGAGCTCAAGTGTGAATGAGCAAACCCAAGCGAAGACAGCATAATGGCGGGGTCTTCTCAGCCGCATCATGGAGCGATCTCTGTGGGTCTTTTGAAACAGTGACTCTGAAAGGAAACATAGTTGTAGTAGTAATCATGAAATTCTTTGTATTTCAAAGCAGTAGCTAGTGCATTTCTTTACAGCTTTCTTGGAACCAGTACAAAAAGGACATTGAATGAACTGCACCTTAGAAAATGGGCAAAATGGCATGGGCCTTGGTGGCTTGTATTAGAAAAAGCACCCATTTATTGTCTTGCTAAGGGTTTGATTTAAAAAAGGAATACAGTCATCCATCACCATATCATGGCTCACTTACCGCAGTCTCACTGTATCGCAGATTTTTACATTGTATATAAAATACGTAGCGTAAAGCAGATGAGTAGACGCACGTATGGAAAACGAAGCTATGGCTGCTTCTGCTTGAGCTGGTCGGTCACTGATTGGTTGGCAGTGATTGAAGCCAGTGTTTATAAGAGTGGTAAAGGTTAATAACAGTGTGGGGAGGATTTATAAAGCCTTAACATATATAGAAATAATAAAATAAATATAAGGTCGCTACTTCTCCGATTTCGTCTATTGCGTGGGGGTTATGGAACCTAACCCCTCCGACAGATGAGGGATTACTTTGCTATTCTTTAGTCTGCATGTTAAGGACAAAGCTATAGCCCTTCTAAGGCTAGTCATTGAACAACATGAAATTAAAAAGTTGTGGTTTTGGAGGCAATTTTGTGGAGCTGCTGACTGACAAACAACAGTCTATACTTTTGTGCAACACCTCTGCTGGGTCTGACCATAGACCGTAAGCACCGTGTTGTCATCCACTGGTTTGTAGAATACAGTTTTGAAACCTTGAGTTTGACATTTGCTTGTCTCGATCTTGGTTTTTTGAGACTTGATGTAATGAGCGAGCGGCGGATCTGACTGAGGATGGTAACACAGTAGCAACCTGTCAATCACAGAAGAGCCCCACCCTAAAAAACATCCAGCTATATTGTGTATCTTACTGTAAACTGGACCATAATTTACGAAATAAACATCATGCTGCATTGAAACAGACTTGAAACTAGCGACTGAGACCATAAACATATTAGAAAAATGTTTGCCTGAGGTAATAAATCAAGTTTTCTCACAGACTTCTATACAACCAGAGTTCTTTTTACAACCAGAAGAGTTGCCACCTGCTCGTTTTATACACTTCCACACTGGCTTCACTTTTCAGACCTGGAGGCTACGTCCATCTTTAAAACACCGTTTGTGGTTCTGACTGCAGGTCATCACTGTAAACAGCTGTTGTTTGCATAGAAATAGTCACAGTACATAACTCCTCGGAAGCTTTTTCTACATTTCTGTGTGACTATGGATTAAACAAGTGAGATATAGTGGTTGAACTAATGAGCTTTAGTGGTGTGCTAAGCTAAACTGATCATCGATGACCTCCAGCTCTCTTCTTATGACAGTCTTCTCAGTCTTTTCATCCATCATGCATGCATATGTGACCTTGTTTTCCGAAAATATCAAATCATCCCTTTAAAGTTGCTTTGAGAAAATTCAGCACTGTTGACCGAATGATGTTTGACACCAGAGAAAACCCATCTATGTCCCAGCAGGGATGATTTCCACTCCGGCTTGATAAGGCATGTTGTTTAGACAGCAATGACAGATGCAGTTTCTTCTTTTTTTTGTGAGGCCAGACTAAACTGTGAATTTCTCAGCGTGTAAACATTGTCAGAAGACAGCACACACACATACACACACAATGCATCCTGGTATTTATAGCAATAGAGTTAGCACCTAAACTGGCCCAAACGCCAATCCTTGAGAGACGTCTTTGTCTGGGTCAGGACGGAGTGTAACCGAACCGAGCAGAGACCAACAGAGGTGTCTGATAAGGCGGAGAGGAGTCAGCACATTGTCGGCCACACAGACAGGCAGGCTGGCAACCAGAGGAGGCAGCGCTTCAAAATCTCTGAGTCATCGCCTGGCTTCCTTTGATTACCGCCCCCCCTCCTCCTCCTCCTCCTCCTCCTCAAACAGCAGCACCAGCTCCTCTCTCCCCCTCCATCCTCTGTTGTTTCAGCCATCAGTCTCAGTGGCAGCGCATGCAAATAGAGCTGCTAGGAGTCAGACAGCAGCCGTGCACACAGGCTAACTGGGAGGAACACCCTCAGCCGCCATGAGTGCAGGAGGGGAATGCTGAGGACATTTCAGGGAGTTCATTAGCTGGTGGAGAGTGGTGGGCAGAGGTGTGAAGGGACATGCTGGGGATTAGGTGGGAGCTTTACCAGGACAGCTCCGCGTGGAGAAAGTCAAAAAAAAAAAAAATCCTCAGCGGCGGTAAAGATCATGTTGACCTTTGTGTCATCGAGCGGTTTATCTTGTTGGCGGGTTTGAGATGATTTGACGTTTAATAAGAAACGATACGGGAGATAAAAATCGGTGGGGATTACACGCAAAATAATCCTTCCCAGTAAACTGTGGGGGAATCGCAAACTGACAAAAACATGTCAACAACTCCAACACAAAAGGAGTCACATTTCAGCAGCGTTGTGAAAGTGATTGGTCTATTTATAGCAGCCACTCCACTAATGCTGCCGGCGACTGGCAGCCAGGAGAAAGACGATAAAGAGGTTGTTTACTTGGGCTAATATTTCCCCACATGAGCACATCAGGCTCCTCTTTGTGAGGACAGTTGTTTGTTTGAGGCAAGAAACTCCAACTTAGACAGCCTCATGGTAATTCTTACACGCTGTGTAGTCATAATATAGCATCATATCTTTTATTTCAAGTCTATTTAACTTGTTAAAAGTCCGTGAACAGACAGATGGTTTACATTTATCAGGGTGAGGTGGTGTTACATGGCTTTAATATGTAGGTAACCAATGCAGAAAATGCAGCTCTTAATGCACACCAGGTTTGTTTTGTTTGAATCATCCATGAAGTTTTTTAAGGTAAAGGGAAATACAAACCCTGACATACTCTGAAAGTAGGGTTGGGTGAAACAGCCATCATCAGTCATCAGTAAGGCCAATTTGCAGTTTTTAAAGTATTTTTTTGGGGAGTTTTGACCATGTTGTTGAGAGAGGCAGCGTGGAAGGGGGATAGAGGGGAATGACATGCAGAAACATCTTGAGCCGGACTTGAACTCATGACAGCTGCCAAGGGACGGTGCCCATGTGGAATCAGTTTAACTCAGTGAGCTAAACGGCAGGCCCAACAACCTGCAATTTTAATAGATTTTTTTCAGTCTACATGAACTCAAGACAAAACATGATTCAAAAACAGCTGTCCATTTTATGCCCTATATGTGTAATATCAATAAAACTTGGAGCACTTGCAGGCAGGCCAGTTTATGATATTTGTAATATTCACATATTCCTTAATTAATTAATATAAGAAAAGAAACAGGCCACATTTTGAATTTTGTTGACTTTTTCCAACTGTAGATGGTACCATATCTGTCCCAATGTGGTGGCCTGGTGGTTTGTGAAGCGACCTTGTAACCGGTGAGTTGCTGGTTTGAGTCCCTCGACTGGCAAGAGGTTGAGATGGGAAAGTGAGAGCGACCGCTTGTCCCAGTCACCACCACTGTGGGCCCTGGAGTAAGACCCTTAACCCCTGACTGCTCCCTGGGCGCTGCACCGTGGCAGCCCACTGCTCCTAGTATGTATAGTGAAGGTTAAATATGAAGAGGATGGATCAAATGCAGAGAAGGAATTTCCCCAAGGGGATCAATAAAGGTTAGATTATTATTATTATGTGGCATACCAACACATCTAAAATTTCTTCCACCGGTGGCCTGTGTTATCGTGCAGGGTGACTGTATTCACTGTATTTTAGCTGCAGTGTTGGATTTGGGGTGGGAGCTTAAATCGAGATCTCAAAGAGCCACACATCGCTCCTGTTCCACGGCTTGTTTTTGTTTCAGGTGCTGGAACAGGTGCTGCCACTTTTACTTCTAACAGCCTTTTTACAAACTTTATACAGAGCTGTTATACATCACTGTTACATATCACTAACTCTGTGTTTCCCCCAAGGTCCCATGTCCTGTGCTTGTTCTCTCCCCGGATGTCTGATCTGCAGCCGCTGGCCTCACCACCTGCTGTCCTGCCATCTCCACCCCAACCCCTCCTGCTATCCCTCTGCTTTCATCCCCACTACCAACCTAACCGGTCGAGGCAGATGGCCGCCCTCCCTGAGCCTGGTTCTGTCTGAGGTTTTATTTCCCCCATCCTATGTTTTTTTTTGGTTCCTTCCCACCGTCACTGACTGCTTGCTCATAGGGAATCAGAAAGCAACTTTGGATTGTTGGGTTTTCTGTTTTCTTCCTGCTATGTAAAGCGCTATGTGATGACATGTGTTGTAAATATGCGCTATACAAATAAAATTGAATTGAATTGAACTGCTGTCTGTTCTGTGTCAGACCTTGCAAAACCAAGCCATTTCCAGACCACTGAGGTAATATGACACCTTTCTTCGTTGCCGTCATTCAAGCTTGATGGTGACTGATAAAGCTCACCCATGCAAACATCTCAGAGGAAACAGCCTATGTTACATACCTCTGTAGCTGCAATGATCTGATGGTGTTTGTATGTCAGCAGAGGAAACACTAATTTTGATGAAGGCATTTTTTCAAATCATTCAATAGAAAAACTAGAATTAATTGGCTATAACACAGCTCTAAAGTAGTGTTAACTTGGTTTTGGCCACATATAAACAACACTAGCATATTATCTTTGATGATATGAGTGGCAGTCAGTTTGCTATGACCCAGTATCAGCACTCATTAGAGTTGTGTTTATTTTACTAAGAAGGAAATTGTAGTTCTTCAGCTGCTAAATGCTCCACCATGTTCCTCGGCTAACTGTGTCGGGCTGCTGCTTGGTGCTGGGCAGGTAGTGAACACCGAGTTTCTTAAACTTCTCTGAAAATAGCTTCCCGTTGCACCTGAGAGCCGTGAGAGTGAAAACCGTAAAGTTGCAGGCAGTAAAACTAAAACATTATGCTGAAAGTCAGTATAATGCTTCAAAGAGCTGAGGGGAGCTGCAGAGTCTCTGATGGTTCGTCCCTATGAGCAAAACCTTTCACACTAAACGTGGTCATTCCACTAACTGCGAATATAAAACACTGATTAGTGCAGCTTTAAAGCTTCTTTAGATGCTGACTCGTCTGGGAAATACTTCAAAGGGGACGTGTGGTGCTTTAAATCTCTGTGTTTGCCTCATTGATTATAATATCATTGTCTCTGTGAGCATGTTTCTAGTGTGATATCAATGACAATGAGTCTTTCACAGAAAACAGACACATGACGCCCACTTGAATCTGTTGACGGTAACTGTTTCATCGAAACAAAGAGACGACAGCCGAGCCAGACAGAGCAGGACGCTGAAACCTGATTTGGTTTGATCTGCTGGATGGAGAGCGACAGCGAGGTCTCCTAACACAATCTCAATCGCTGTCAGTATGCATCCCGATGCCATCCTCAAAGGTCAAAGTTCATCACCCATTCGAACAATGCCCTGCTTGTGGACGTGCAGATCCACATAACTTGCTGTCCGAGGCCTCCGGTAAAATGCTGCGGTGGTGAAACACAATCCCAGCGCTCTGTGCTGTGTTGATGATCTCTGCTGCTACGCCAACATTAGATCAGCTTTTGTATTTATGGCGATGCAAGGCTAAATAAGGGGAACCTGAGACAGGAGCTGGGAGTCCATTAATGAAACAGAGAGGGACGATGTATGCAAAGAATTTGTCTTTGGTGATGTTTTTAGATCAGGACGAGAATGACAGATGTAGCTCACAACCTACAGACCCAGGTCACACGGAGGGAACAGATGATCATAGTCTGACTCCAGCTGAAATCAGAACTCTCATATGTTGAAGGGCATTCAGCTATGCTAGCAGCAAGGCTCTAGGGACGGCAACGCTGAATACACACACATATTCGTAATCCCCAGAGGATGTTTACTACAGCTGACTTGGTGATCCCGTCACTTTTTCACCAGTGACAGCAGGTCAAAATTAAACGTATCCAGTCAAGCATCTCCACATCCCACGTGGTTGATTGGAACAGACATTTTCCCAGACATTCATGGTCCCTAGAGGACACTGGCTTTTTGCTCAGTTGACATTTGAGGTTAATATTTATGGTTTTTCATGTCTCATCAACCATTTGATGCCTCTTCCCATTAGCCACAGCTGTACTTTTTCAGTGCTAATTAATAAGCTAATATTAGCACACGTGTCAGCAGTAAAGGATGGTCTGCCCGTCTTTGTTACAGAAGATCCCCGGTTCACGTCCCGGTTAGGACGTCTGGGATCTTTCTGTGTGGAGTTTGCATGTTCTCCTTGTGCATGCGTGGATTTTCTCCGGGTACTCCAGCTTCCTCCCACAGTCCAAAAACATGCTGAGGTTATTTGATGATTCTAAATTGTCCGTAGATGTGAATGAGAGTGTGCTTGGTTGTCTGTTTCTATGTGTAGCCCTGTGATAGACTGGCGACCTGTCAAGGGTCCCCCTGCCTTCGCCTGAGTCGGCTGGGATAGACTCCAACCCCCATCCCTGCAACCCTACAGAGGATGAAGCGGCATATAGATAATAGATGGATGGATTTGTTACTATTCTGCTACAGGGAGAAATAATGCTCTTCGTGGGTGGTGTTAAGCCAGAATGTAGTGACCCTGCAAAATATTGTCAGGGGGGTGGAACCTTTTTTTTTTCCATAAACACACAGAAACATCTCTGTTAGACAGCAGATGTTCTTTACAATCATTCACAGACGGAGCCAAGCAGGCCTGTCTTACTGTAGGGCCCAAATCTTTATCAAAGTGTGTAGGTTGCTGCTCTGAAATTGAAACAGGAATTTCTTTTTCAGAATCAGTTTCTGGTTTCAACATGCACGGCCGAATTACTCTGATATTACAACTTGCTGCTGTGTAGTGTGAAGTAGTTTTACAGCGTTTGAGAAGATTAGGCGAGCTGGTGTGCTCGATCTGCTATGAGTGGCTCCCTGTACAACAAAGTTTTTGGGGTGACAGAGTTTTGCAGTGTTTACAATCTGCATCCATGTGCTCTCTGATACCCCTTTACCACCAAGAAGAACCAGGTGCTAGTTCAGTACTGGTACTAGTGCGCTTAGTTGGTTCAGATCTCGTTCCTCCTAAGAACCTGTTTGCTTTTAGTCAAACTCAAAGTACACAGATCTCCACTCAAAGCAAAGTGGTATATATAACGTGCGTTCGGTATATATAACAAATATATACCGAACACACCCTTAAAACAAAATAAAAAAACATAAGTGGCTGCAAACAGGACTTGGACGATGAGTGTGTTGCGGAGGCAGGGGTTCTGTAGGCGGCTTGGGGAAGACATGGAACCAGGGCAGCATGGATTTAATAGTTTTATGCTCTGGCGGAGAATGACTGAATGAACCGGGTTTTTATGGAGAGAGGTGATTGGTGAGTCCAGGTGAGCTGCTGCCTGCAGTTGATTCAAATCCAGCAATCAAGCTGCAGGCAGAGCTGGAATGAATGCGAGGGAGAGAGTGAGGGCAATCAGGACTGAGTGAATGTGAGAGAGAGAGAAAGGGAGAAGGAGAGGGAGAAAGAGGAGAAAGAAAAGAGGGAGACAGGCAGAGGCTGAAGCGGGGATCATGACATTGCATCACCGTAAAAAAACTACGCTTGTATCGATTACAGTTAAACAAATGCAGTGAGTTGATGATAATATGGGTCTTTATCTTTACAAAGACGAACATCTTTATGAAGATGTTTATATGATCATCTTATAAACATCTTTATAAAGACTCAAATTACTGCTTGTGTGTCCCTTTCCACTGTTGATCGTTGGTCATGATAACCCCATCCACAGCCCCTGGCGTACTCGGTGCTTACTTCTGGTCCAGTAAAGAGTTGGTGCTTGCTAAGAACCAGTTTCTAGGGCCTGGAGTCGGTGCTTAGGTGGTGGAAACACAAAGAAGTGGTGCTAAGTCAGGCACTGGATCCGAACTAGACCTGGAACCAGCTCAGTGGAAAAGGGGTACATGACAAGTCAAATAACAAGACATGAGCTCTAGTCAAAGTTAAACAGGTCAATTCTACCTGAATTGCTGAGATTTGACGAACAGTCTTGATCTAAATGTTGTGTTTTAAGGTGTGTGTTAGGAAACCCTTCATCAAAGGAAACAGAATCCCCCTCCATCCTTTGCCTGTCCCTTGTGTTTCTCATCACAGGCTATTTTGCAGTCAAATTCCATTCGTGAGCAGCTGATACGAATGTTGCAGCTCCACAGCAGCTAGTGTCTGTCCATCAGCAGCCCGGTGCCAAGAACTAACATCTGAGCGACATATTCAGCTTTCTCAGCTGAAATCAGCTCAAAATGTCACATTGACAGGATAAACATCATCTGTGCTTGTGAGCAGATGGTCCTTAGGCATTACATATGTCGCCCTAAACAGATGTACTGACAGCGTTTGGACTGCGGTGTATAAGCCAGACAGCAGTGTAGCATGTTGTCATGAGCTGTGCTGTGTTTTCACAGAATGATGGCAGCGACAAAAAAAAGCCTCATGAAGTGAGAACAACCCAGGACAACACATCTGCATTAGAATATATTCTGTGATCAGGGAGAGACAGAGGAGGCAGCTGTACTTATAGGGGTTCCCCAAAGCAATTCCTCTTTCTAAAAATAGCTGCAGCTCTGCCAACCTGGACAGGAGGAGGAAAAACTGATCCGAGGCATGCATTCAAATGAACAGAGACAGAGAGGGAGAGAGAGCTCTCTGAGGTGTTGTTAGTATATTGTGACAGCTGTCTAATTAGACTAAAGCACACATAATGGCTGGTAATGAAAGCAGGAAAAAAAAGTTCTAACATGTGAAATAACCTAGAGCATCAGAAAAGGATCATGCACAGGCTCTTTCTCTTGCACTGCACTTCGTAGGCGCTGCATAAATTGCGTGTCACACTTTCCTTATCTTTGGCCCAGATGTTAGGGAGGAGGAGGGGAGAGTGTAAAGAGCTGGTTCTGTGAGCAGCCCTGCCCTGAGAGTCAGCTAGGTCGCTCGATAATGTGTTCACGTCTGTGTTGTCGGGGGGCAGGCGGGGTAAAAAAAAGAGAGAGAGAGAGAAAAAGAAAAAAAATGATAATAAAAAGACGACTAAATGCTCCACTAATCCGGCCGTGAATGAGAGCGGCTCGCTGCAGCAGTTCTTTTATGCTCTGTCGATTCCACAGGGGGATAAACACAACGCTGAGCCAGCACCCAGCTCACCCTCAGCAGCCCCGCCGCACTGCAAACACTGCGGATTAGCTCATTTTATGTCTGTTAACCCATTTAAGCCTACCAGCACATACAGCTGCCACAGTGGGCGCAGGGCTTTCGGGTGACGTAACGCACCCTCTGGCGGCCATACTGGAGGTCCTCTCCAGCCACAGCTGTCTGACCTGTGACAGATGGAGACAAGCAGTTTTCATTTTAGTGCTGTTTTGACTGGGAACTAATAAAATTATATTTTACTAGAAGATGATATACAGCTCAGGGCACTAATGGCCGATTAAGGTCTGAGATAAACTGCTAATGTGTATTTAATAGCAGACTAGACCATGCCCAAACTGAAGCTACATGACACACAATGTATCAGTGGCCTTCAAGCTGGAACGTTTGTGAGCTAATATGTTTGTTACCATAAAACTGTTTTATTACAGAAGTCATGCAGAAAACACCATGGAAATCTGACATTTATATTTGCTTCATGTGTTAATTTATGGGAGATTGTAGTATCTTTATTGGTCGAGACAGATATTTTAATGTCAAGTGGACGTTTTAGTAATTTTGCTTTAATCAAAACGCCAACTTTTCCATAGAGCACCCCACCACATGGAAACAACATCAACCAATCAGGAACATGTTGAGGAACATGACAATGGCCCAACATGTTGATTTGACCTCCAAACTTCCTACACCCCATTGTGATCAAGCATCAACAGGATGCAGTGGAACAAGTTGGATTGACAGAGGCCCCACTGCACAAGCCAGAGTACCCAAAGGATCCAGTACCAACGTCCTGGTTCCAGACCCCATAGGACACCCTGAGAGGTCCTCTGGTCCATGTCCAATGGTTCAGAGCATTTTTGAGCACATAATGGGGACCAACACAATATTAGGCAGGTGGTCAGAATGTTATGTCTGATCGTTGTAAATATGGTGAAATGGTAAAATAAATATATACATACAAAGACCAGGTGTTTAAATTGAAAATACACATAAAAACAGATGGATATAAACCTCTTGACTGCCTGATGGAACAAAAAATGAATGGCTTTCCTGAACTGCCAAGCCAGGAAATGTAGCAGAGATATTTCCTCCCTCTCATTTGGTTTGGTTTAGACTCAAAAGCAGCTTGGCTTGGTGTAAACCAAACCAAAACAGAGGACCTTTGTCATAAAGCTTACAACAATATATACACAGTTATGGTTAAAGACAGTTTCTGAAGTACACTCATGATGTATAAAGGCTGAGTCCTCTCCACAGCAGCTGAGGTTGGATTCTAGCCCGGGCCATTTGCTGCATGTAGCTGTCTAATAATAAAGGCATAAAAAAGGTTCTATCTGGTCCAATGGGTTTGAAATTAACAGCATTCTCCCATGTTGAAGTCCAGAGTTTTGTTGGCCCATCCATCCACCCCAACGTCCCTTCGATGCTGAATTTGTGGCTCTGTAATAACATCACCTGCCTCCCTGTTTTACAACAATTGCTAACATGATTCCATCCCAATGAACTATAACTAGAGGTCGTGATCATAAACTGTCTATAAAAAATAGCTGTAGCCTCTAAAAAGAGAAGCTAAACCTGCAATCTTTCTAATGACCAGCAGGGGGGGACTTCTGTGCAAAAAGAAGTTGGATTATAGAGAAGTTTATGAGAGAATGACCCTACACCTCTCTTGATTTGTTACCTCAGTAAACATTTTATAAACATTTTTATGGTTAAGATTGCTAGTTTCAAATTTGTCCCAACATGATGTTCATTTTGTAATGAACGATTTCAAAATAACCAAGGAGCTGACAGCGAAGCACGAGGCTTCTAATCAGTAGTCTACGAACCAATGGGTGACGTGATGGTGGCTACATCCATCTTTCTTATCCATATGGTCAACATGATGCAAAATGATGCATTAGAGTTGTTTTTTTTATAGGTCTTGATGGCATGGTAACAGCAAATCCCCCATTTAAATGTAGTTTTCCTTTTTAAAAGGTGTATTTTGATACATATAAACTCAATACATGAACTCAAGCTTACACCAAACAATGTCTTCTGTCAGGTCTGTGTGGCCACTACTGCTTTACCACACAGTAACTTGCTTCTGGAGGTGAAATGTCATTTTTATAAGGCCAAGCAACTACAATTCAGCAGCTTTAAGTACTGATCAGCCAAAACCTTGGGTGAGTAAATGCACCACTTCATCATAAGAAACAAAAGGAGTGTGTGTGAATGTACCATGCCGGTGTTTTTACCAGAGCTCCTTTGCACGGCGTAACACAACGCTCACAGATGAGAAGTGTTCCCGCCGAGTCACGCCCAGCAACATCAGTCTGCCGGCCCGTTGCCAGGACGATGCCAAGGGGGGCAGAGCCTGAGCACCGGCCTGAGGAGAAAAATGATGACAATACAGAGACGAAGGCAGATTACATAATGATAAACACAACATGAGGAGGTTCCTTTATCATCCTCTTCTCCCTCCCTCCGTCTCTCCTCGCCTTTACTCTTCAGCATTTCTTCTTTTTACCGTCAATATCTACCTCCTATCCTTTTTTCCCTTCTTTTTTCTTTCCTCTCCTCTCCTCTTTTGCTTCCCTGTCCCTCCTTTCATCCCCCTTTTTCCTTTCCCTCTCTATTCCTCTTCCAGATCCCCCCCCCCACACTTCCCTCTCTTGTCTGGCCCCTCCCTCCGTCTCCTTCCTCTTTAAGTTCACTCTAATATTCTTGTTTACTGCTCTCTTCCTTGTTGCTCTTCCTGCTTTATTTCCTCCCTCCCTGAGCCCTAACTCATTCCCTCCTCCCTCGTTCCTCTCCAGCCTCGAAGGAAAGCCAGCCAGTCGTCAGGATGATGTATCCTAGCAACAGCGACATCCCACCCATCCAGCATCAGTGTGAACCAAATTTAATTTTTTTGGATGAAGAGGAGCGGGGTGGTGATTGGAGGGGGAGGAGGGGGAGGGTTGAAAGGATACCAATCAGCTGATAATGTCAGTAACATGGATTTGATTTGAACATCAGACGCCGATCGCACTGCAAGGCTGCCTTACTCCAACTCTCCCCTCAGACCTTGCCCTTGCAATGTGACCTTGGTTAGGCATTTTGCAAAGTCAGTAACCACAAATCAATGATTCCAAAACAACAACATGCAAGATTAGCAACGGGCTACAGACCTCAGAGGTTTCATATCTAAGAATGCAATACATTTCCTGTGAATATGAACAGGAGGCCTTCAGACCCAATGGAGTGACGGGTCATGTTCAGTGTTAGGTAGAGTTGCAATGGCTAACTGATTAATCGATTTAAGTCATTTTTAAAAAAAAGAAAAAGTCTAAATTCTCTCTAATCCTTGTTAAATGTGAATATTTTCTGGATTTTGTCCTCCTCTATGACACTATATCCTTGGGTTGTGGACAAAACAAAACATTTGAGGATAACAGTTTGGACTTTGGGGAACATCGACCAACAGTTTTCACCATGTCCTGACATTTTATAGAACAAACAGCTAATTTATTGATCAAGAAAATAATCTGAAAATGAATCAACAATGAAAACAATCAATATTATTTGCTCTCAGTGCAAAGCAATTTGTTGCACTACTTTACTTTTGTGTTTGTCCTCACCTGAGATGCATTATCGTGTAACAGCCAGCTGATAACTTAATGTTAAATCTTACATATGCCTGAGACGCTATAACAGAGACACTCACCCTTTAAAGAGCCCTGAATAGAAATCTATGGGAGAATTCCATGACTCCGAACATGGTAATCATATGCCACCAAAAACCGATCATGTGATTTGTACCAGCTGAACATTCGAGCATCCAGCCAGTCGTGTTGTTGATCTGACTCAATGTGCATTAAAAAAACTAGTACTCGTATACCCTTAATAAAATACTTTGAAAAACTTATTTCAAGGCTAAATTACCAAACTGTTGTAACAGTTTTTACAAGCAGCAACCTCCAGGGCTGAATAATGCAGCCAACGCAGTGGTGGTGCAACGGTTAAGTCCCTGGGTTACTGATCAGAAGGTCATCAGATCAAACCCCAGTGCTGCCATTGTTGAATCCTTGAGCAAAGCCCTCAACCCTTCCTGCTCCAGGGGGGCTGTACCATGGCTGACCCTGCACTCTGACCCCAGCTGGGATCAAAAAAACATTTCACAATGCTGTAAAACTGGATTCCTGACAAATAAAGGTGTCTTTCTTCTTATCTTTTTTCTTAAGAAAGAAGGCAGTGGTGACCTAGGGGTTTGTGAAGCACTGGTCTGAGCACTGGACTGGCAAGAAGTTGAGGTGGGAAAGTGAGAGCGACCACTTGCCCCAGTCACCACCACTGTGGGCCCTTGAGCAAGGCCCTTAACCCCTGACTGCTACCCGGGTGCTGCACCGTGGCAGCCTACTGCTCCTAGTATGTATAGTTACGGTAAACTATGAATGGGATGGGCCAAATCTAGAAAAGGAATTTCCCCAAGGGGATCAATAAAGGTTACATTATTATTATTATTATAAAAATACTAAAAACCTGCAGTTCCTCAAATGGCCACTTGAGCCTGGCACCAAAACTGAGTCAATCCCCACGGACCATCATGTTAAAATGTCCAACTAGGACCCCTATGGGTGACACCCTGGAAGGTTAATCCATCTGTACAGCCAGTCTACGTGTGTCTATCAGATCTGATTAGTGATTATGTGGTATTGATGTCCTGGTTGACTGTTAAAATGACAGTTACGGCTCCCTCCCCATTCATTTAGAGAGGAGACGGTCTCGTTAGCCTGAAATAACTGTCTGGGGGTGTTACCAAAACGGCTGCCGAGTGGCGAGACTAGCCTACAAGGACTTTGTATATGCCCACACATCAGCACAAAGCCTGGCCTAATAAACGGGAAACACATAAGATATTTCTTCTCTGCTCTTTAATAAGCCTAAAACTAACAGCAAAGTGAGTTTTAAAAAAAGGAATGCTGTAGTTAGAACAAGGCTGAACTGCATGTCTAAGAGAATCAAGGCAGTATTAGTCACTGCCTCGAAATAACAAGCAGTAACTGTAGCTGATTAACAACTGTACCTGCATTAGTGGGTCTCAGAAAAATGTAATGTGATTACAGGAATGCGTTACTTTGTAATGCTTTACATCAACACTGGTCATTTTTAGATCTGTCCTGGCAAGAATATCGCTCTTGTTGAAAGGAACATTCTCCAACAAGTCTGAGATATTTGATATTTATCTGTCCTCTGGTTGGAAAATACACAGAAAGCCTGTGTCAATATTCCCATCTCGGTGGGTAACGCAGCAAAGAAGAAATACTCTACAAAGTGAGTGTAATGGAAAGGTTCTTCTCTGTGATGTCTGAGGTCAGCGACAGAATCTCTGGATCTGATGTGCTGGTGAGGAGAACTTCATCAGGATGGATGCGGCTTGTCAGAGGCGTTTAAAGACACCCTGCTGTAACAGTCTTGGGAAAACCTGATCAAATGCTTTGACACCTGCAGATACAACATCAGACCTGCACTGAAAAGGACTGAACAATCCTTTAAAAGCCAGCTCGCTCTGTCGGTCCAATCTAGGTTTGATGGGTGATACCAACAATTTCTATCCACATCTGATTGTTCACGTTTCACTTTTACAGATTGTGGTTCAAAACAGTGCTGCTAATATGTGGTTTGCCTTGTGCAGGCTGCGTGATCTGAGTCGCAGGTGTGGTTACTGTATTGTCGCACTGATGTTTGGCTGCTTCAGTGCAGCCAAACTTCCTGGCTGCACTGAAGCAGCCAGGAAGTTTGGCTGCTTCCTGTTCCTCTCGCTGAATCTCTGCAAAATTTTTTAACATTTTTATCATCCTAATCTATCAGAGACAGATAGGTGGAACAACAGGGGCAGGGGAAACTGTTATCTGAAAAGTAACTAGCTACTAAAGTCGTCAGACAAATTTGCCCCTGATGTGAGGTGGAGTAGAAGTACAGAGTTGTATAGTGTAAAGTACAAGTATTTGGAATGTGTAGCAGAGTTCAGTACTTCCACAGAGTCAGCAGAAAAACATCAGAGCTCATCACAAGACAAATGGAGGGGGGAAGAGAAAGAAAAAACAAAGTTCTGATGCGTCAATCCTGGAAATACTAAATACAAGTACCTCAAATTTGTACTTCAGTACAGCACTTGAGAAAATGTACTTTCCAACACTCTCATTATCATCATGTGCAAACCTGAGGGACACAACAACATCAACAGAGATACTTCAGCAAGAGGGGAACAACGCAGGAAGGAGGGGAGTGTTTACATCAAGTCATACGAAAACTGAAAGTAACTCCTAGAGACCTGCAGCAGAGCAGTCACGAGGTTTCTGTCTGTTCCTTTTAAACAAAGCTCAACAGTTTTCAGGAGCACATTCTGCAGCAAACACTTGTAAGTACAGTTTTCGTGTTCTCTCTGTTGAAATTGTTAGGATGTAAAGAAAGTGCATCTAAAAAGCTTTCACTTCCACTTGAATATCATTTTGCTTTCTACTGCTCAAACTTTTGGTAGATCATGTTCAGTTTCCCTCCGATGTTCTTCACACTTGTATTTGTGTTGGGGTTTTTTGTTTTGTTTTGCTCTCAGTGTGCAGACATGGCATGCAGTTTCTTATCTCCCGATGAGCTCCAGTGCTGCATCTGTCTGGATGTGTTCACTGATCCAGTCACCATACCGTGTGGACACAGCTTCTGCAAGAAGTGCATCACACGACACTGGACTGTCCAGAACACGTGTCCCATGTGCAGGAGAGCTTTTAACGGAACACCCGAGCTGAATGTCAACGCTCGCATGTCTAAAATGGCTCGTCAGCTCAGGCAGACAGCTGTGGAAGAAATCAGCATCCACGCAAAGGGACAGCGAGACAAAGCAGGAGATGTTCTGTGTGACGTCTGCACTGACACCAAGCTGAAGGCTGTGAAGTCCTGCCTGGTGTGTCTGACCTCCTACTGTGAGACTCATCTGGAGCCTCACCACAAGTTCCCAGGTCTGAAGAGACACCAGCTGATGGATCCAGTGAAGAACCTGGAGGACAGACTGTGTAAGAAGCATGACAGACCTCTGGAGCTGTTCTGCAAGATTCAGAATGAACTAACCGTCGCGTTATGCTTCTGCAGGAAGATTTTGCAGTGAGGTCAGCTGAAAGAGAAGCCTGGCTGGAGTGTAGGAGCAGCCAGACAGACGGTAAATAAGTCAGGAGACGTCCAAGTTGCATGGAAAGTCAAAGTATACAAGCATCAGCAGCAACATGTGAAGTATAAAAGTGAAACTACTGGTTTGATCCCTCTGACTGATATTATGTATGACATCATTAGATTATTGATAGTGAACTATCAGTGTGTCAGCAGCAGGTTGGAGCTGATCTTTAGAACAATTCCTGAAATCAAACCATGCGAGACGTTTAGAGGGAAAGATGACGTTTAGGTGGAGCGGACAGGCATCTGAAATGTGAGTCACTGCTTTTTGTAAGAAGCCGCTGCTTTGCTGGTTAACAATGTGTTGCATTGTAAAAGCTTGTTGTTTTACTCATCGTGTAAAAATCTTCATCTCAAAAGTGACTCAAACGGTCATAGAAATGTAGTAGTGCAATATCACCCCCTGAAATGTCATGGAGTTAAAGTAGGAAGTAGCATTAAATAGGAAAAGTACAAATCCTTCAGAAAGATATACTAAACAAGCACTTAGTAAATGTACTCGGTCAGTGGTGGAACATGTCATTAATATTGATTTTGATGACATATAGAAGGGAGGCAAAACTCAGTTTCTTGAGATGGTAAACAGGAAGGAGGAGGCTTTACCAAGTAATTCACTGCTGAGCCTCTGCTATTATCATAACACACATGAAGCTAAAGGAAGCCACAGTGCTGTCGGTGCATCTCTCACTCACCCTGAAAGCAGAAGTACGTGTTTTTTTTCATCTGATGGTGTTGTACAAATGTAGCATAGCTCCATGCTTTGTGCTTATCTAAATGTATGGAGGGCCTGTTTAGGATTGCTTGCTATGGATTATGAACTCATTCATTCAAGTTCAGTTCAATCTAAAGTCCTTCATTATGAAACATTGATTGGAGCACTTGCATCAGTTACCGTAATGAATGTAAAAGGTCATTTGCACATGTATGCACAGCGTAATACAGTGAGTAATGGACACACTTTTTGAAGTACTGTTTATGAATACGAGTCGGATGTTTTCAATAAAGAATGTATTTTTTCAACTTCTCTGAGTCCTCTGTGAGTGAAGTGCACTTTCCATTTGTAGTCCTGCAAAACTGAGAACAATTCACTCGTCCACATCATGTTTGGTTTCAAAATTCGACCTAGAAAAAGCCAATCTGTAGAGTTTGGTAGCGGTATCGTGAGTAAAGAAGGAGATAAAACCACCAGCTTACCTGCAGTAAGAGGTGGGATTATACAGGACAGACAGGACTGTTTAAACAGAGTCTCATGGTAAGAAACTATAAACCCTGGCTCAACAAACTACAATATCTTTTTAACAAACACAGCTAAGTAGAGGAGATCAGTTCACACCAACAGTTTAATAACTCAGAACACATAATCTATGTGCATCTAGATGCTACGTTTTAGTGGCACGACCTTAATGAACATTTCAAAAGATTCAAATGAAAATGATTCCTTTAATAAATGCTGATATATTCTGAACAAATATTCAAAAGCTGTAAGAAGGCTGTCAAGTCCTGTCTGACCTCCTGCTGTGAGACTCACCTGGAGACAAAACACAAGCTGATGGATCGTCAGGAGCTTATCTCCTCCTGTCTGATGATGGAACGTTGTGGTGATGTTAAGGAGATTTTCCCAGACAGGCCAGAGATAGAGAGAAGTCTTAGGAAAGCAGGGGAGTCTTCACTTTAACGGGAAAGCTAAATGGGATTTACTAGTGGTCCGAGAGTCAACAGAAACTCAACGTGCCCTGAGAACAGTTATATGGAAATGATTCCAGCTCTGCTGCTCTCTCTGTCCGTCTCTCTCTGAAGTTGAAGCCTCGGGAGGTGGGGGTGTTGGTGTGGTATGAGGAGGGTCTGGTCTTCTGTTCCAACATGGATGCTGCAGTTCTGATCTGTGCACTTCACTACAAAACTCTAAATTCAGTCATTAGATTGGCTCTGGACGTTCAGTGTTTTCAAGTAAACGGCACCTGTTCGGCACTAAATAGTCGACAGCTAAAGTTGTTTTTGATGGCAGTTTCCTGATGTTAATCTTTAAAGCTTGAGGAAAAGTGCCCCATTAGTTTTGATCTTTTGGGACAGAATGGAGGAGGACTGATGAGGACTCAGTGTCGCCTTTGAGTCCTCTGAGATACTCATGTTTGTTGTTTGTATCCTTTAAAGAAGGTGGATTTTTTAAATTTGGATGTGGCTTTCAAGTGTGCTGGCTGTGACTGCTACAGTGCAGATGTTTCAGGTGGGCTCATTAAACCAACAGGGTAAAAACTTTAAGTAAGTTTCATTTAGATAGCACCTCTAAAGAGCAGATCTCACACAGTGTCTGCTCATTGGGAGTCACTGGGTTTGTCTCTGTAATGTTAGGGGTTTTCCACTGCAGGGACTTGGTGCAGGCATGAGGTGGAGTTTACAGAAACAGCCCCATGATGGACTTCTTATGTTGATAGTAGTGGTGTTAGAGAGGAGGTTACTAGTGGAAAAAAGCAGAAATAGGGCCACTTGTTGTCCTCTCTAAGTTTAACCAATCAGTGTTGAGACCCACACAGTAGTGTTTCAGGGCTGTTCAGCAGCATCTACTGTGGGCTTTTTCCTCCTCTGAAAACAGCTGTGAATGTGGTTGAACAGGGTTTGGTTGTTGTGGTTAGAATTCACTCAGGTTCAGGGCGCCTGCAGTGGAAAACAACCGATTTTAAGGTCTTGACTTTAACATTTAAAGTGCCTTCAGGGCTGCCGTACAGCTCGCTGAGTTAAGGTGTTACCACATGGGCGCAGGTCGCCAGCAGCGGTTGTGAGTTCGAGTCCGGCCCACGACCCTTTGCTGCATGTCTCTCTCCTCTTTATCCCCTTTCACTCTGGCTGTCAACAAAACTTAAAAAATCTTTCTCCCAAAAAATTTAATAAAAAAGTGCCTTCCGATGACTATTAGTACTTTTAATTTCAGTGATGACATGGCATTGCTAAAACGAGTCTCATGAGCTCGACTAAAAAGCAAAGAAGCGACAGAAATGACATGCAGACAGCTACGTGAAAACACAAGGCAAAAACAAACCTCCAAAGCACAGCCTCCTCTTAGTGTTGAGACAATCAACAAACCCTGACTAGAAGAACCTCACGTTCCTGCTGGTAGCTGAAGCTGGAAACTATGGTCGAGCTCAGTGGTTCTCAAATGATTGTATAATCAGGCCCAGCATTTATGAAAACAAGTACAAGCAGGATCACCTGTACGTATAATTATAAACATAGGTCATTATAAATAAGACTAATCCCAAGAAGCATAGAGAACCGCTGCTGTAGCTGGGCTGTACACCATGACTGTAGCTTTCCTCGAGCACAGTGTCTCACATTTGAATTCATTTTACTTTGAAATATTTTGGCAATTTTGCGTTTTTGGGGTTAAAATGTAAAGATTTCTCAGTCTCCAGTGTTTTAACATCCAAACAATGCCTCCTGTAAGTTGTTTGTCTTTGTGTTTAGATATGTTACTTGAAATGAATCAATTCACTGAAAATGTAACATCTTTTGGGATAAACTGCCTGCAGCTGGCCTTCAATGAACATTGTTAACCCATCTCCCATTCTCCCTCCTCTCCTCCATCAGTACCTTCCTCCTCTGTCCTTTATTGATCCCTTCTTCCACCTCTTCCTCTGCCCTTTTTCCTTCCTTGCAAATCCCCTCCTGTCTTCTCTCTCTCTCTCTCTTCCATTTCACTCTCCCCCCCTCTCTGCCCACAGAAGGACCTGGGTAGGAAAGCAGGCTAGAAAAGGGACAGGCTGGGGATTGATATCAAATGTTTTGTTGTTATCTGAGATGGACAGGAAGGACTGTTCTGCTCCATCACCCTTCGTCATTGTCCTTGGCCGGGGCAATGACAGCAGGGACGGCTGGCCACTGGAGCCAAACCACTGTGAGGATAAACCAGGGCTGCTGAAGCTCACTTAGACATCACTCTGAAAGGCTTTCTAGGAGGAGTTTGTTGAAATCCAAAGACAAAAGTTGGGTATTAATTAAGTTTTTGAGTATATAATATAAGTCTAACATATATTCTATGTTACTTTGATTTATGTGTTGAATTATGTTACCATGCTGTGATCTGATAATTACACATTTACATCACAGATGGGACCTCCAGGAGCCTGATTGTTAAATTCCCATCGATGCGTCGCAACCTCAGTTGAACTTTCTCCTCCTCATTTCCTGCCAATATCTACACTGATAATATCAAGAACAAAGCAATCTGACTAGTATATTCCACCATGTGTGATGTTGTTGTGCTGACCCTTAATGGATTAATAATGATGCTGATTTAAAATGGGAGGAAATTACTTAGAGGATGTCAGTTTCATACTTTGATGCTGCTGCGGTAGAATCACAGTCCTGACCTGTGGATGCTGGAGGAGCTGAGGATTAGTCGTGCAGCTGGAGGGCAGCATAACAGCTTCTGATGAGACGATCCCTGGATGTGAGACCGCTGCAGTCCGGCCTCAGCCCTCCTTAACCCCCAGGCTACCTGGGACATGTGAGAGCATTAGAAAAATCAGTGAACCCGGTGTGACCTGACGGCTGAGCGGTTGGGAAACAAACCGCATGGACACATCAGCCCCGAGCAGCAGCTCTCTGGCTAAAGTCCCAGCTGAGGACTGTTTGCTGAATGTTGTTTCCCTGACCTCTCCTGCGTCTCTCTCTTTATTGTCCCTTGCAAAAATGGCAGAAATAAATCTTATCTAATGAACCTGATGTAGGGTCACAGCTGGATGTGTGTGTGTGTGGTTCAGGAAGCAACACTGACAGGTTTAATCAGCTCAGACCTACTAGAGCCAAGCTGGAAGCAGCTCTACAGCCCCCTCTGATGGTCACTGAGCTGCTTTACACCGAACTAAAACATCTTGATATGCCAACTACTTCAGACAATAGATGCTCACTTATGAATCCAAATGAAATAACCTTTAAAAATGCTAATGGACGCTGAATTAAAGGCCCATTATATGCACATTTTAGTGCTTGACTTGTATGTTTGAATTGTTATGGCTGGGTTTCGTGTTGTGTTTTTACTGTATGCTAATCTGTTAGCCTTAAAGGTCCCATATTATTACTTCTTTTTGATAAGTTAATGTAGGTCTAACAGGTCCTCATAATGGGTATTTCAGGTTTCAGTTTAAAAAACTGCACAGATCATTCATTCTCCAATGCCCACGGTACATCTGGTTGTAGTTCTGTTTGTGTCTGTAGCTTTAAACGAGCTGCTGCTGTCGACGCCCCTTTAAGGAAGCACACATCTCCCTACATCTACCCCGCATCTCATTTTCCTGTTTGTACATCCATGATTCCTTTCCTTGATTCCTTTCCTTGTGTCTTAGTCCCTCACACCAGAGATACAAGTGAAGTAGACAAGGACAAGACACAAGGAGGCAACAGGGATCGAACAAAATGAGACATCACAAAAGGCTGCTAACCTGAATCCCTATGAGACGCACCTCGGCTAAATCCCAACCTCCAGCCTAAACTCTAAGCACTAAAACCTCACCGACTATCTGGCGTCTCCTTGTAAGTGATTGAGTGTGAAAGCCTGCAAAGGCATGAAATGGTTAAATATGAATGTGACAGCACACACCTACATATATTTTTTGACTTTCTTCACAGCCTTGGCACATAAGGGAAAGCATATTAGGAATACATCACCATGCCATCAACTGCTACACACAGTTCTGGCTATGAATCACCAGTGAGTTAAGTGCTTATACTTGCATGCGAGCGTCTTTAAATTCGATGGTTGGCGTTGGTTTGCTCCTTCCTCGCTTGCTTGTTTGGCTGCTCTTCTTAAAAAAGCTTCCACGCTTCCCCCGGTAACGTCACATTGCCCTAAACCGTGGGCAAGTCTCTCCGGCAAAGTCTGCAGAAATAGACTTAGAGACACTGTGCATGAAGGGATAACAACGCCTGCAGGAGAACCCTCATGCACCTGACGATTAGACCTAAGCGCTCATACACCTCGAAGTCTGCGAGTGCAAACATTGGACTGGGCCTTTCTGATCTACGGAGAAAAGCAAGGAAAGAAAGGAACGTCTTTATTATATTTTGTCGGTCTCTCGACACACTGAGGACATGTGATTATGCTCAAACACAATGAAAACTGATGCTTGCAAAATATAGAACTGCTTTGTACATGTGATAAATGAAACCTTGGAATCCCGAGATGACAGGATCTGGTTGTTTCGAGGCTTTTCCTGTGTTAAAACTCTACCTCTGACCACCACCTGTACCTGCATCAAAAGAAGGGAAAGAAGACTCAGTTTGTTTGTCCTGTTATTTACTGTGCACGAGTTTAGCAGATAAGGTTTGCTACGACCGCGGCCAAGTAAACAACTCTGAACAAACTTCAATAAATCTGAACCAATTCTCTTTGTCCCATTTCTTTCTCTCTGTGTCTCACTGCTGCTTTAATCCATTCTCTTTTGACAGACCTTTCATTTATTTTTCACTATTTGCTTTTCTGATGCTATTTAGATTAGTTGCTCTCCAATGCTGCGGCCCAGAGTCTGCTGTATTTTTAAGGTGACCTATTTCTGCGGCACTCTCTCCAACCACCTCCACACTTGACACCTTGATAATCTAAACAGTAACGACCCCTCTAATAGAGTATGGATAAATACAGAATCAATAATAAACCCTACAGTTGCAGTTGCTTTGGACGATAATGTGTCTTTACATTAAATACAGACAAAACACCCAAGTATGTCATTTGTTTTTATTCCGTGTTAAGTTACATGTGACCATAAGCTTCCAGGAAGTTATAGTTGCCATGGAGATACAGTAAATATATTCAGGTACTCTTATATGAAAAAGGGTTTGTGTGTGTGGAGGGGGGACTGATTGAGGGGGGGGTTGACATTGACAGTGTGCACAAGTTGAGGACAGTCGCTTGTGAGTGATGTCAAGGAGAGGAATAAAACCGACTGAGTTTAAAATCATTTCTGAAAAAACAAACAAACCGTGAAACAAGAAAGGGGAACAGTGATCTAAAGCTAGGAGCAGGAAAAGACATATTAAACATAAAGCCACATACAAAAAGAAGAATAAATAAAACGTTATTTTACAGACACAGCAACAACAGACAGCAGAGATGTTTGTTTCCCTCTGAATTTGGTGTGTGAGAGAACAAGAGAGGACGACGACGGAGAGGAGAGGAGAGGTCTCTCTCCCCCTCCCTCTCTCTCTCTCTCTCTCTTTCTCTTGTGGCAGGAATCAGCATCCGGAAACCTACGGGTGCGTTACTATGGCGACGCTTCAGGAGGGGAGGCGGGAGCTGGGTGTGGCGGCGACCTGTGGAGTTGGAGTCAGACTCGTTTCTAAGGCTTCGTATGGCACGTCCACTCTAAAACGCTACAGTGACTACAGCTGCAGCCAGAGTCCCGCAGTCCTCCCCCACCCTCCCACCAGATCACCCCCTTCATTTACCTCCAGACCTGGACTCTGGCTGTCTGTAAGCTCCACACCCAGCCTCCCGACATCACTGCTGGCCTCCGTTCACTTCCGCTAAACCCCTTCTCTACCCCTCCCCAATCCGACTCTAGAAGGCACTGGTATATACTTATTTCTCCACATTCTAACATCTGGATTCTCTAGTTAAGATGAGCAATTGAGGCAATGAGGATGCACGAAAACACACGTACAGATACACACGGGCCAGCCGGGTAACTTACGGGGGTACAGCTGGCTCCCGCCAATGCTACCAGTCCTTCTTTATACCTGTGTTGGCGTTACATATGTTTTCATCGTGTAACAGTCTGCTGACGGCGGAGGCAATCGGATATGTAAACGTCGACAAGGCTAACATCATGACAGGCGAAGAGATATACAAAATCAATGTCCAGATACGGTCCATAAGTGGTTTGGATTTTTAGGAACGGCCTTTTCCAAGTGCTTCAGTAGGAGGACACAGGCTTCCAGATTTGGTTCTTCAAGATGTTTCACCTCTCGTCCAAGAGGCTCCATCAGTTCTGACTGGTGGGGAGTCCCAGATATTTACTCTCACCCACAACCCATGTGGCTCATGACCCCTGAATGTTCCAAAACTCACATGACTCGGGGTGAATAGTTGTGAAACTTCCTGGAAAGGGGTGTCTTACAATATTAATGGGCGTGAAACTGCCAGGAGAGGGATCTCAAGACTGCATTGTAAGTACCTGATAAGTGGTGTGGCCCTAAAAACCCTCACTTAGAATCAAGGAAGCATCTCAGACGAGAGGTGAAACGTCTCGAGGAACCAAAAAGAAGCACGGTTGCTTTCTACTGGAGCACTTAGGATTACCGTGACCTGGATGATTCAGAATCTACACACACATAAATGGCCCAAATTAGTCGCACCATTGTTTTGACTTACTAGACAGACTTTTAGAAAGGTCAGGTATGGGCTTTAATATGCTGCCTTCATCCTTGGTTGAGAACACGGGGTTTCCAAACTATCTCAGGATACTAACCAGATTGCTGGAGAACCACAGCCCTCATAGCCCTGTAAAAATTTACGGTAAAGTCGCTCAAACACATTTACACTGCAATTTCTTCGAAACTTCGATGTTTGCATTTGCCTTGATCTCAGTTTCACACACGTCGCTGTTGAGATTTGTGAGGTGTGCAACCTTTGTTTACCCATTCCACCCTTCTCTGCGCAAGTCTGTTGAAATGTTTGTCTTTAGAAAGCATAATCCCGCTGCAAAATTACAAAATTTAAGCCTCTAGGTTTTCTAGGTGTTCTCTCAGTGGTTTGTGTAGCTGTTGTCTTTGCTGTTTCACATGTTATTTCTGACAATTCACAACCCACTCCCAAAGACGAAGGCAGCAGATTGCACCCGCAATGTACGCTAACAACAATTACGAACCCTCGCAACACCTTGAGGCCATTTGGAGACAATTTTGATGCTAATCTAATTGTGTGCCCAGCTAATTAGTTGTTGATTTTTTTTTAGCCCATGTTCATGTGTATCTACAGAGCAGTGGACAGAAAGACACACAAGGTTGAAAAGAGCGGTTTGTGCACAGAGCGAGCGTCTGTATTGCGAACCTTGGTGTTGACGCGCCACGCGCTAATCGCGAGAAACTGTTACCCCGTTGGATATTTACACAGTGAACAGGGACCGGCTCCTACTCTACACACCGAGTTTGGCTGGTACATTTGGAATGGTTTACTATGGAGACAGTTAGAAAAAGTCTAGGAGTCTATGTCCTCCTCTTACTAGTAGTTTACTAAAGTGTCTATTCTAGGTTTCCTGGTTAACATCTGAGGCTCAAAAGCACTGGAAGAGATGACTGATGCTCTGAATTGGACTTGCTGTGATGGCACAGCAGTCAGGGGAGTGTTGACAGTTTTCTCTCCCAATATTTTTCCTGAAGTCTACTTCTATTTGGAGCCAGCTAGATCAGATATCTGTACAGCTTCTTTACTCTATATTTACGCTTTCTTACACTGCCAATTTTAAAGTATTAGTTCCAGTATATTTTGAGTAATTCACGTTTTTGCCACAAGTTAGATTACAAGATGTATACCACTCTGTACAGTGAGTATGAAGCTGATTAGCTTAGCTTAGCATAAAAGCTCAGAAGTAACAGTTTCCAACTACCTCAGTAATTAACATGTTACATCTTGTTTGTTGAATCTGTACAAAACCAAAAAAGACATGGTGTGATTTTACTGCATATGAAAGATGGACGTAGCCTCTGGGTCTGAAAAGTGTTTCAAACCTGCATTCTTTTGAGACCCAGCAGGGGGCGACTCCTCTGGTTGAAAACAAGAGTCCAACTGTATGGAGGTCTTTGAGGAAATGGCCAGACTTCTTACTTGATCTGTTATCTCAGTAAATAATTCACTAATGAGTATATAGTCTCAATCACTAGTTTGCACAGCATGATGTTCCTTTTGTAAATCATGTTTTCATTTATAGTAAAATGGACGAATGTTTGGTTTTAAAATCCCAAACAGTAGTCCATAAACCAGTGGGTGACGCCACAGGTGCTATGTCCGTCTTACATGCAGCTGATGGATTCTAAGTTCTGGACTAAGTCTTAGCAGCACGCAGTAACTTCTTTAAGTGTCCACTGATCATATGGCAACCTCACAGTGACAAGAAACAGTTGCTCACATAATCCCATCTCAAATCAAAATGTGTGGCTTTTACACTTTGGTTTTTGTGCAGACTGAACAGGACGTAATGTTTTAATAAGTGAGCTTCAGCAGTGAAGGTCGGCGGATTTTGTTACCTTTGGACAGCGCCAGGCCAGCTCATTTCCACTGGCTTTATGCTAAGCAGCTGCTGGCAGATCTTCCCATCCAACTCTCCACAGGAAAGCAACTACACTTACTCCCTATAATACTACATTAAAGTTAAATTAGGTATACAAAGAGACTGCATCGCTTAGCTTTGCAGCATCCATGTTTTGAAATGCTTAAACCCAACTTCTTCCTCTGAACTCTTGGTTAAAAACACGCTAACTCCTTGTACCTGAATGCTAGGGCAGTGCTCACTGAAGTTCATGTGAAGTGTACTTTTTTTTAAACCCTCTGTCGATAAGAGCGTCCACTTGAACTGATAAAAATAATGACTGTATGAACACAAACATCGGACATTTCCAGTGCATTTGTGCCTTAAAACAAAATACTGTACATAGGGCTAATGTCCTAACCACGCTCCTGTCTGTACATGCTACCTACAGTATACAATGACATTGTGTCAAACATCTGACTTCTTTTAAAACACTGACTTTGTATGCAAAAGGTGGAGTTTTATTATACAAGAGAAATTATAGCTTCTATTCCTTCTGACAGTGTGTTGTTTTGTCTTCACTGTTCATTCCCGCGTGTGGATTCCCCGGCCTATACCAAAGTATCTGATAATAAAAAAATAAAAGTCACACAATGGACCACTTTGTTTTTCTCTCCCTTATCATCTGTTTTTGTCCGAGCACACCGATATTCACAAAGGACACGCCAAGCAAAGAAACAAAAGGATTTAAAAAAAAAAACATTAAAATGAAAGGTTTACTTTATCTGTGTTACAATCTGAGTTGTGGTCCTCATTTCCTGTTAAAAAGTTCCCTGTCAGTTGAGGTGAAATGTGAATCAACAGAGTAGTTTCACTCCGTCAGAAAATAAAAGATAAAACACAAACAACAGCTAGAAAATGGCTGCTGTCTTTGCCTCTCACGTCAAGGCAAATCAGTGAGCTCCAGAGTGGCAGTTGAGACTTCATCGCGTCAAAATCTCACCTCCGACGACTTCTCCTTACCGCTACTCCTCTCCACTTTGAAATCTGTGGATCTCCCCGGAGATTTGGAATGGACTGGTTAAAAATAAATAACAGTTTTTAAAAAGTCTCTTTTCACGTGGAAGCTTCAGCCTTTTCTGTAACTCGGTTTGATAAAGACAGTGAAGAAGAAGAGCTGGAGGAGACTGCAGTAGTCACTTATCGTGAGCGTCGTTCACGTGTTTAAGTCCTCCATCGTGATGCCTAATGTTCAGGGAGTGTGTTTGTGTGTGTGTGAGGGCATCACTCTCTCTGTGGCTTATGGCTGCTACTTGAAGATATAGTTGATCAGGACCTGAAGGAGGATGAGGAACACGATGATGACGTAGTCACGCTGCTGAAGGAACGAGCTGCCCTCCACCCGGCCTGCTGCACGACTCCGCAGCACGCTGATGCTCCTGCAGCACAAACACATTACCTGTGAGTACTAAAAGGAGCAGCATCACGTTACACTCATGATACAGTGCGACTAACACACTTCTCACCTGTTAATGTCCTCCTGCGTCTGCTTTATGGATTCAATGGCACTTTGAAGTTCACTGAGGTCCGCTCCTTTTTTCCTCAGCCGACTGTTGTGTTTGCTTTTGTGTCCTGCAACAAAGAACATTAGACAGCGTTTCTGCATTTTTCACCAAATTAAATTAAACCTTTAAACGCACGAGCGACCCAGCGCTTATGTAAGGCAGATTAGGCCGTGTATTAAACCCATGCTGCTTGTAACCTTTTCAGAACGTATTAATACAACTATTGGTGTGTGCTGGCAGCGACATCAGGGAGGTTGAACTACATGTGATTCTAATTCCTCCAGGGCCAAAATATTGTTCGTGCTAGCTTCACCATTCTCTGGTTCGGCTTTTAAATGAACCGATTTATGTATGGCACAAAACTGAATTCTACATTATGAGCAGCCTTGGCCCCAACTTCATTTGCAAAGCCTCCAATATATAGAAAGAAGCTCTGCTCTAAACCTGTTTCCCAAGTGCTACACAATCATGTCACTCTACTATAATACAAATTCTTTATTATTGTGTCGGCATTTACCACCACAATAATGTCAAGCTGAAGAAAAAAACAAACATTATCTGGTATTACTTGCATTTAGCATCCTAGGTTACACTCCAAAGTTTGTTAGTGACTCCCCAGGCCTTCAAAATAAAATAAAAACATCAGAAAAACTACAATTCTGACCATTTTTAACGCCAGGATAAACAGTGTGAGGAAAGTCAGGTAGATGATTGTGCCTTAGAATAAAATGAATGAAATCAGACAAGGTGTAATGCAGATCCGTGTTACTGAAGGCTCAAGGTGTCCTAATAAACTACAGGTTTTTTAAGGGTAATTTTACAACCTTTACTTTTAGCCTCCTATTTTGTCAGTATAAGGGCTAGCCATAAATGCTATGTCGCTTTTTTCAGAACAGTCTCAGCTACCAACAACAGTACTTGCAGATGTTTTCTATTAATTAGCCTTTATATTAAGAAAAAAATAGCATTTTGTATTTTGAAATTGTTGCATTTTGTAAGTATCTCATCCCCAAATCCTGAGATATAACTATGCAGGACAGATAAACGTGAATCTGGATGCTAAGTGCATCTGTTAGGCTCATAGGATTGAGGATTATGACTCTTTTAAAAGCATAAATGCTGAGAAGCAACGAATAGCTACGTGACACAAACTCAGCGTTTTCAGTTGAACTGCAGGCTGTGTTGGCACGGAGCAGCCGGGAGACGAGAAGAGAGACTGAGAGGAAAATGGAACCTAACAGATGAATAAAATAAATCCAACATGGCTCAGAAATGGAATACAGAGGAGCAAGTTGTTGGAAGACATATTCAGCATTGTGAAATATCTTTGTAGAGTTGATGTACACAGTAATGTGGAAAAACACCCAGATTGTAGAGGCTGTAAAAATATACACAGGCACAACCAAATAGCAATGTGGTGAACATGAGGAACCTCCCCAGTTGTTTCCATTTTGCTAACACATATTTGCACTTGGGAAAATACTGTACATGTAGATTCCATTTATCTGTTGTATATTTTTAATGATTCATGGCATTCTAAGATGGTTATACTTCTCATAAGACATTTGTGATGGTTGAACTTCTTCCATTGAGAGGCAGGACTTTATATTGTAGGTCACTACCTGGAGCATTTCTTAAACAGGCCTGGGTCAGTTGAACGTGGCAGTGCTGGATGGATTGTGTAGGAGCAGTGTGAACTGGCACTAGGGGGGGTGACTCTGGGACCCCAGAGTTCACCTCCTAGCCTCCTGGAGGTGTCGTGGGACTAAGTAGGCGAAACAGCGTTGAAGGGAGGTTTCCACCTGATGACCCCCAGAGACGTGTTAGGAATCACTGCTCACTGTGAGGTATTGAGACAGATTAGGGATCCTAGGTCCTCACTGAGTACGAATCCTCTTTTTTTAGCACAAGTATCTTGTGTTTAAATTAACTGTGTGATTTTACAGCTGGTCACTTGTCCACCAAAGTCTCAGCACCGTCTCAGTCTTTATTTAGTGTTTGCTGGGTTAAAACTAGTCTGAATCTATCTTGAAAGGTGATGTCGTCTAACTGTCTGAGTTAGATTATGTATATGTATGTATTATATCATGATGATATTTAAACATAAGTATAATGTGCGTCCCGCTAAAATTATTTAGTTATAAACTAGCAAAACATTCCATCCTTAATCTATTTTTCTTAGATGTTTTAGAGCTGCTGTGTATTTTTTTAGAATAATCATGCAATTTTTTTTTTTTTTTACCAGAGCAGGTACAACACTGTAGCCAGTTCTAGTCATGTGATCCTCTGTGTGTGTGTTCTGTGTGTTCTGTGTGTTAATGCGTGTGACTCACGTTCGCTGCCAGATGAGTCTTGGCGGTCGGGTTCGGGTGAAGAGCAGCCACTCTCTGGGCTCTTGGGCTTGTCGCTCTTGTGTTTCCTCTTTGGCACCGTTACCTATTTACACATGCACGCACATGAGCACACACAAACACACAAGGAGGAACGGGTCAAACAATCAGGCCACACACACCAGCTACAGCCAAACAAAATATATGTATATATATACAAAAAAATCTTAGCGTCCAAGACTGGCAAATATAAACAAGAAAAAACATGAATACAACTACATAATACCATGATTCAAGAGTGCCTCCCCCCCAACACGCACAAACACACACACACAGAAACATGCTAGCTGGGATTAGCGACATGATGACGGCTGTGCGAGGCATGCTGGTACATCGGTCAGTCACATCCATTTAGAACACTCATCAGTAACACACAACCAGCATCCAAAACCAACCAAACCTGCCAAGAGCTGGCACATTAGCAGTTTATAGTTCAAAGGCATTGAAGTGGATTATAGCTTTATTTCAGCTCTGTAATTAATGTAATGCAACTTCTCAGGCAGATAATCTTATCTGGCAAAACAGGCTTTATGGTTGATTCAGAGTTGGCAGCACAAATACATTTCGAGGTTTGCCTGACAAAAGCCTGAAGGTCAAAATGTTAAACTGATTCTTTGAGAACTAAATCTGTTCAGACAGGTTTTACTCCACTAAGCACCGTTTCATGACAGCATGAAGAATTTCCAAAGACACAAAGACGCACTTTGCTTCATTGCTCCAGGTTTTTTAAACGTTAATGCTGTGTCAGAGTCTGATGCTGGTGCACAGCAATTGGCAAAAGGTTGAACCAAAGCCTGACAGTACTGACGGTGACTGATTTATCCACCAAAGACTATATTCACTGGCTTTGGCACTTGGCAGGCGGCTACTTTGAACACACACACATGCAAAAAAGGAAAAGGGCAAACGTTAGACTGACTGTCTCACAGCAGCCTTTAGAATCTTATCACAGAATTAACTAAAAGCAGCAGGTCAGTAAAAGTCGAAGTTAGGAGGCCATTAGCCAGCATGACATGGAAACAAATCAAACAGAGGTGAGGACGACACGGCGGCTGCTCTGAAGCAACCACGCACTGACAGCAGTGTTGATGTGATGATGTGATGATGAAGCTGTTCTCTCTTTTGGTCTTGGGATGGGAACTAACCGTCTTCATGCACCTTCAAACACCTTTCTCCCCCTTATCCTTTATTTTCTCTTTTGGTCTCAACCAACCCCTAAGACAAATATCTGATTCTGTAGCTACTAAATATTCCATTATGTTCACCGGGAGGTTCCTAGCTTTGTCAGTCTGCCATTTCGAGCTGGACAAGTAGTAGGTTTATTAGAATGTATTGAATGAAAGGAGCTGCCTGCTGAACCACAACAGTAAATCTGTGGGCTGAGAAACCAAAACAATGGGCTGAATGACACTAAAATGTCCCACAGAGCTGAAAGGAGCTGCAGATTCTCTGAGTCACACAAAGTAAAACTTTTACTTTACACGTAGAGATTAGATTCAGTGCTTTATTTGAAAGTGTTGATTAAAGCCCTGTTAAAGTGAAGTGCAAGTGTACATGGCTCAAACACGCTAAGGTGAATTTTAACACATTTCACATGTTGATGATAATTTGCAGCAAAAGATTCTCTCTCGAAAATAAAAAAACAGGAAATGCTGCTGGAATTTGAGGCACTTTCCACTTTTCATTCCATCTGGAAATGTTTTTCTGCACTTTATAACCCGACTTGTTCTCATTATTCATTTATTTCCCCACAGTGTAAGACAAAGGAGTCTGCAGCCGAACTATGTTTCCAAATACTGCTGATGTGACACATGTTTCCCTTCAGGCTGAATAATCTTTTTTTCTCTCCACAAAGCAAGACAAAGAATACCTCCGTTTACTACAGCATGCAGTTTGACATGAACTTCCATCCCACACAGAGAGAACAGCCAGTGACAGAACAAGAAGGGCAAAATTGAAGTGCAGGGACAAAGAGAGAAAAGTATCAGACACAAAAGGAGCAGAGGCGATGACGGCGGTGGCAGCACAGCGATGACGGCACAAACAGAAGAAGCGAAAATGGAGACGGTGCATCGGGTGCTGCATGGAAGATGGCTGAGACGGCGGGATGCTTTTTTTTGGAATGGCGGTTGTCGGGACAACCTACCTGGCACTTGCAATTGTCCCTCCGCGGCCCCTGGTTACTCAGACTAATAAGACTGCCAGAACGTACCATAGGGGTGCGGTGTCGGACCTTGGTCTGGATACAGCCGTCTTTTTCAAACTGGATCAAATCATTGAGTGGATCCCACGGCCGTGTGCTGGAGAGAGACAGAGGGAAAGATGAGTAGAAATAATGAGGAAGACATGGATGGGGTATGGGGGAAACAGTTAAAATGATGGAGACATACATACATTAATAAAGATCATGTAAAAAGAGAAACAGAAAACAGGAGTTAGAGTAGAATGCAGTAAAAATAGTAAACAAATAAAAGAGAAGATTGACGTGAGATGTCAACAAAATCATTTCATCTGATATGAACAAAGTGCTGGCATCCTTCCCCAGTGAAAACAAAACACAATCAATATTCATGAGTGAAGGGTCTTTTTATTCACACTCCACCTCTTTGGGTGGTTGTCTGATCTAACATGCTGTATGACAGACAACAACCCTGCTGTCATAGCAGCCTCAGACTTCACCTCTGCAGTTAGAGTGAGTCACCACTAGATGGCAGCCTGCAACGCTGGATAATCCAGTAAAGAGGATGAGGCAGCACATGGGAGTCCCTTTAAAGCAGGGGGTATTCAACTACAAATCAAAGAGGTTCAGTCAGAGAAAATGTAATAAAGCAAAGGTCTGGAACATCATAAAGTCTAACTTGAGGTAGTGTGATATCTGTTGATGTAGTCTAGTAGTTGTATCAACGTCTGCATGTAATCAATAACTGTCAAATCTAATAGATTCAGTATGATTCAAAAACATTTTAAGAATATCACTGTCACTTAACATTTAAGTATACAGTTATATAAGACTGTAGATATGTATAATGTTCTTCTCTCATTAAGTGAAAGAAGGGCTGCATTTAAAAATAAGAGAAAATAAAAAATAGCTTTTGAAAAATGGCATCTTAAAACAAAGTTTATAACTTGTGAAAATAAAGTTTTTCTAGCTCACTCATCTCTTCATCTTTCTATTGTCCTTCCGTCTGTCCTTTGCCTCTTAACTTTTGTCTGTATGCAGAGCTGCAATGTTTAGCGCCTGGAATGCAGAGACTTTATTGGCTGAGTACTGTCAGGTGGGATGGCTTAACTCGCATGCAATTGGTCTGTGTGTTTCCTGATCTGCTAAACCAATGCCGTAAACACTAGAAAAGCTGCACTGGTTCAAATAGAAGGGTCACAGCAAATTTAAAATCCGATTATAATTTATTGATTATAGGTCCGGGTCCATATATGATGGTGTCTGGGTCCGGACTCAGACCGTGGTCCGTGGTCCGTGGTCCGCCAGTTTGTGATCTAGGCTACAGCAGTGTATTTAAAACAACCTGTAAGCTGGAAGAGTGTGTGTGACTACAGCCAAACACATCAAAGGAGAGTACTGATGAGTTTACTTTACAATAGCCCACTCATCTTGGTCTTGTTCGGCAAATAAGCTTAAGAAAGACTGTACATGATGTCTGTGTGTATTTGTTAATCAAATAGCCTGATATATGACCGTCAAGTTTTTTTTTTAACACTAATTAGCATCAGCCTGATAAATCCAGTATGAGTCAGACTGTACATGTAGTAGCACTGCAAGCTCTTCTGAATGTGTGTGTACACTGTACGCTGCAATACAGTTGCATGAATTTATTTTCCATAATCAGAGTTTGATCTCCAGCGACAAACACAGCTGACAGATTCATATCTACTGCTCAACCAGATCTGATCTGCTTATGTTTGTTTTTAGCCCTTCGCTGTACTTCCAATCTGATTTCAAAACACACTAGTTCACAGCCATCAGAAGAGTCACTCACTCGGCATATCTGTAATGCCACTCCCCGGTGACAGAGTCCTGCTCGAACAGGGCGGGGATCCACTCCTCGCATTTGGCTTTCCGCTCGCGGGCCGACTTCCTCTGAGCTTCCTCCAGGATGAACTTCTCATTGGTGGCCTCGGTTTGGTCCTTGTTGTTGATGGCCCGCGTCACGTGCTGCCACAGTCTGGGTGGGTTGGGAGGAAACAAAGGACATTCACACACGGAAATGGGTGGAGGAAAAACTGCAAAATCAGCTTTAAAAAGAGAATCCTAAACATATAAATATATCAAGATGTCTTATGGTTACAGTGGTGGGCCTAAGGGTAAACACCACATTAAAAGGGGAGTAAAAAGACAACAGTTAGTCCATACATTATAAAAATAAAATATGTTTTCATGACTATGTTTCTACTTCAAACTATTCTACAATGTGACAAATGCAAGAACATTTTCAGACATTGCTATTTTTCAGAATCTTTAATAATCAGCTGATAACGGTGAAGTTGAAGAGCACCTTTCTGACTCATACTCCCCCTGCTCCTCTGGTGGGACGGTGCAGCGGGTCAGCCGGCTCTGCCTCAGCTCCGGAGTGGGGTTCCAGAACGTGTCCATCGTTCCTGTCTTCTTGTCGTTGATGAAGATCTCGCTGTCCTGTGAGAGGAAGATCAAAAGCTTGTTCTGCTTTCGTAATAGAAGTACAAGATACAAACTACAGCAGAGTGAAGCTGGTATCTCGAGTAAGTAGCGATTTGGTTCTGTAGGTACGAGGCTAAGACGAGTTTGGTATAATTTCCAAGCTTCTATTAAAGACAGTCATTTCACTATAGGATGTCTAATTAAACCTTTTATTTTTTGTATTGTTTTAAAATTCTCGGACAAAAATTGATTTCACTTGAAAGAACTAACAGTTCTGTGGTTATTATGCAACAAGCAGTGATCAGAGAAATGTGTGAAGAGCGTGTCTTACCCAGTGTCCTTCTAGCGTAGCTAACACCTCTTTTCCCAGCTTGATCTTTCCAGAGATCTGATTGACACTGTCACTGCTGCCCAGGAAAGGCTGGAGGAAAGAGACGAGCAGGGGAGAGGAAGGGAGGAGGGGAGAGCAAAGGAAGGGGAGGCAGAGAGTAGGGAAAGGGTGAGGGATAGGAAAAGCAATAAAAAAAAGGAGGAATTGAAAAGACAGCGTATGAGGACAGTAGGGAAAAAGGTGGAGGGCAGTAAGAGAGAAACAAAGACAGGTGTAGAGGTGAGGGAAGGGAGGGAGAGATATATGCACACATCCAGTTTACTGACAGAAGCAAAAATCCTGTGACTCACTGAGTTTCATTTTGCCTGCATTTTTGTGTCTGTAGTAGGTTAAAACAAAAGGTTTACTATGTTTTAGCTCTTGCAGCTTAATATCAGATTGTGTTCATGAGAGTAAATATTTAAAAACAAGACAAATATGATATAAAGCAGAAGAAGAGGAGTCATGGAGTAAAGGTTTCAACGTTTAATGCAACCTGTTTTTAAAATTTCAGACCAATTGAACAACAAAATAAACTAGAAGTAATTGCCATCAACACTCAGTTAAACTCTGTTAATTTTGGGATTAGTTATACCAAACAATAAATAATCTGCTCTCCTAATGCACACACACTATAGGGATACACCACTAGAGGGCAAAACATGACAAAACAACTGTACTTTTGAACAACTTTAAAAATATTTCGCGCTCCTTATGGACCAAACATATCCTAACTGGTATCTTATATGGGAATGTATTGATTGCCCTGTTGATTTTTTCTTATATGTACCTGTCGCTAGTTCATGAACAGATAACGCAGATGATGGTATGGATCATGGTTGGGGGACAGGATGTTGTTCAGGGAAGGTTAAGCAGCGGAATGGTGGAGATGTTGATATCACGGGGGAGTGAGACATTCAGAAAAGATACGTGAGAAACACTAGAGGTATTACATCTCTGAGGTATTTAAGAAGTTCCCTATCCTTATTAGATTAGGTACTAAAGGTCTGGCTATACCAGCAGAGGACTACAAATATCTACTACTGTTTTGTTGATCTAATAATAGCTGTTCTAAACTAGAGAACACAGTGGTACCTTCAGTTTGAACTCCAGCTGAGCACTGTAGCCTGTTTTCTCACATGCAATTGTGATCTGACCACCCAGCTCCAGGGTCATGGTTCCGTATAGGATTCCTACCACACAAAAAACACAGTAACAAAACATCAACGTATGACAATTTAGTCAGAACAAATAACAGGGAAACTCAAACGCAGGCCTAAAAAGTGGATCCATCCAGCTCTCAACTCTTTGTCTGTATGTAAACACGGTTATTTCCAAATGAGCAAATTAACAATATGATAACTTCAACCAGAAAATGTGCTTTGGATGTACAACATACTTTTTTCTACGAGTTCTCTGAGTTTGACATATTGAAAACATTTAAAGAGCAGCAATAAACTGTGATGTTGCGAAAGAGTTCACATGTTCTACAGAGTTTATAGCACCCAAACAGCAAGACTGTGGTGTGATCAGTGGTGTGAAGTAGAGCAGGAAGTGCTCTAACCTTTACAGTGAGCGTAGGGCATGTTCATCACGTAGTCCTCCCCTCGGTTGAGAAAAGTGAGCCGAGCCTCCCCGTCTAATATGGCCGACAGCGAGTTTCCTAAACGTAGAGTGTGGATATTCATTAGTAGTGAGAGGGCAGAAAAGCACAAACAGCAAAGCGATAATAAAACAACAGCTGAACAAACATTGGCATAGTTTATATTGGAATGAAAGGCTGTGTGTGTGTTTGTACCATAGAACTTGGACTTGGCGAGAATGCTGCCACTGAGGCAGAACCCGTCCTTCCTGTTGCTGACATAGAAGGCTGACACTGGAGGATGATGGGATACCTGAAATAAGAACAATTCAAAGACGTATTATGTGAGATTCTGAACATGTATATAGCATCAATACAGCAGCACACAACTCTCTTCAGTACAGTTAAATAATGGCATCCTTAGCAGAGAATGAAGCCACACTCCCTCTGTGTGTTGTAATCTGAGCTTATCTGCTCTATGTTTTGGCAGTCAGTCAAACTACACGTGCATGGTGATGCATGATAATGCATGTGAGAGCACTGCAGAGTAGAAGTGAAAGTGCAGTCCAGTGTTCAGCTGCTCAGTGTGAGACTATGTACTGCTGTTTTGTGATTCTGCTCCGCTTCTCCTTCTCCACTATGTCTCTTGTGCTCTGTGTGTCTGTTTCCAGACGGGTCCACTGCAGTCTGTATGTGTTGTGTCACACAGACTGTAGCAGCCCTATGTGTGGAAACAGACATGCAGTGCAGAACAAGATACCATCACTCGAGTTGACAGCAACTCCAATATATTTGACAATGTTTGTGTGGGCTAATGGTTGTATTTGGATTATTTGTGTTGGCTGTTGTACACACAACCTTTCCGGTTCTAAATGAAACTTGAAGGGAGCTGTGGCTGACATACTTGTTTGTTCTGTCCATCCATCCATCCATCCATCCGTTTTCTACCGTTTATCCAGTAGAAGATGGATGGTTGCTTGTTTGTTTTGGTCTAAGATAATGATACTCTAGCAATATCCAGTGGTTCTGAATGCTGCTAAATCAGTCAAAAACAGCCACCATAAGTAATTAATTTACAGGCATGACATGTAATGTGGCTTTATGGGACTTATCTGGTAAAGATAAAACAAAGTTGTTAGCCATCAGACTGCTTTTGGTGCTGTTGTTACCTGTTCTGCGATGTAGAAGGTCTTGCTGTTGGTCTTCTGATGGAGCCACATGCAGCGGTATGTTTCTCCAATAATGGGGTTGTAAGGCTTCTTCAACCCCTGTAGATTAAAGAAAGCATAAAGTATGATTTAACTATAAGCTGTTGTATAAGGAAAGCATGTGCGTGTTATGTAGCTCATCATCATTGAGTGAGCTGTACTGACCTTTGGCTTCTTGTAAAATCCAGAGATGTACCACTTGACCACCTTCTTCATCCGGTTGTAGGCATTCTCTTCAATTGCAGCTCTGAGAATAAAGCCCATACTTTACAGATGCTCCTCTATAACACATGCTGTTTAACTCACTGGCTACAACTGTGTATCTTCTGCTATTACAAAATTCTCTTGATTTATTCACCCTACAGGTTCTTCAGCCTTCTGTGAAATATGCAGAGAACTTGTGCACAGGGAACGAGCATGTGTCAGCATGTAGTATTCTATCACCTCATCAGTTTAGTGTAAAGAGCAGGAATAACTAGCAGACTAGCAGAAGCCAACAAAGATAAGTTTGAGAGAAAATAACTACAGGTAACCAGTGACAATACCTAAATATTTTACTGCTGAAAAGGGCCACAGCAAATACCTGCTAAACATTCCTTTGATTTAGCATTTTGCAAACTCTTTTTCCAGTTTCAAGGAATTCTATGCCAACATGCAGCAAAAGAGAATCTTGAGCAAAAGAGATCCGGGGAAAGCTAATTGCTCCTTGCTGGGAGATAGATAAGAAGCATGATATCACTCTCATGTATTTTCACTCAATATGGGGACAGAGCCAGGAGATGATCAGCTTAGCTTAGTACCAACAATGGAAAAGGGGGAAACCAGCCAGGCTCTGTTTGAGCGGGTTGCCTGGAAACCTCATGGTGAGGGCAAACCTCCAGAGAGTCACCATATCATGCCAAGAAACAGTTCCACCAAATGGTGGCCCCTGAAATCAGACTATTTGCTTGTGTACTTATTACATATTAAACAAACAGGTTATTTGTGAATTAGGACAATTTAGAGGAACTGAAAGGTGAAATTTTAAATTGAGTGAGCCAGGCTAGTTGTTTTATCATTTTCATAGAGAGTCAGTTGATTGTCCAGTGGCCAAACTATTCCTTTAAAATGGAAAAACACTTTAACCCGGTAAATCCTAAAACCTGCAGGTGGGTTTGAAAGGCAAGTTTTCTTTTTTAAAAATTGCCAAAATTCATCTCTTCATCAAAGCCCCAAACTGCACAAACAGAGATAATCATTTCTATTTGTACTGTTTCTTGGTTTGTAGCAGTGTAGCAGTGTGGCTAATGCTACCTCTAGCAGCCAGGAAACAAAGTGCAAAGAGCTGCTTTCTCTTCTCTTATTTCTTCCGTGGTGTTGTTTAGTATCTTGTGTTGCTGATAGTTGGGAGGCTCTGAGAAAAGTGAAAGCAATCTGGTCTTCGTGACACCAAGAAGGGGTTGTCTGTTGCCACTTTAAATTACAGAAAGCTCTGGACTACAAGCAGAAAATGGGAAAGTCTTACTCTGACAGGAAGTCTGCGTGGTAGTAGTAGTCGGAGAGTTTGTCCAGGAAGGATCTTGGCTCCAGGATGAAAGTGGGCAGTACAACCTTGGACAGATCCATGCCAGGACGAACCTGCTTCAGCAAGGTCCAGATCAGAGACTTATTCTCCTCTGATACGGTTTCCGTCTGGGCAGCCTCGCCGGCCTGGAGACATAAAACAGCAGAGAATGAAGCCTTTATTTTTATGTTTTTTTGCTGCACGGAGCTCGTTATAATACATCCGGCAAATCCTTCACACAAATCAACACAGTATCTCAGAAATGTTCACATTCTTTTTACGAATATCTGCAGGCCCAAAAAAGTTTATGCTGTTGTTGTTGGTGCAACTGGTGTTTTCCTTCCCTCCTGACAGCAAACATTTCTTCCTGGCTTCAGTAGGTGTTTAATTAGTGAGCTGTCAAACTTCATCAGTATGGAAATGGATGTTAGCACTCTCACACTTGTCGTCATATCACCACGGCCCCTTGCAGACACTCACGCACACCAACCCACACAAACTGTGATCAAAGCCTGTCCATGCTACGGCGTTAATTGCCCCAGCACAGGAACATGCTAATTTCGCCTCATTATGCAAGAAACTGTAATAAAAACAAGGTTTTAGATGATATTAGAATTCCAGCTACAGATGAAAATGGTTACAAGAAATCCCATGAGACCAAGTCCTATTGCTACAATCATATCTCATTTCTTGTAGATAAGATTAGCCAGGATCAAAGCCAAGTACAACTAAAGTAAACTTTGAGCAAACTCTTTGTTCCTTACTTCCCCCAACTCCTCGTGGGACTGCTCCAGGTATGGAGTTTCCCGCAGATGTTCGTTGGGGTCCAGGTCGATGTACGAGTCATCTTGGCGCTCTGACGTGTCGCTGTCGCTCTCCTCGCTCTTCTCCAGGCCTTCTGGGTCTGACTCCTCGTGGTCCTGCTCTCCTTCCCGGTCTGACTTGTCTGAGTACAGATCCGGGTCTTTTAAATGATCACTGTCATTGAACCTGATGGAGAAGGCGGCAGGCTGGTTAGAAAGATGATTCTAACAAGAAATTGTGTAACATTTGAAAAAGTCAGGTAATGGAACAGGCTTCTGAGATGGAATAATTTAGTCAGAGTGCAGGTTTAATGTTCCTACTTACTGGAAACCATGCATGTTGTGGGCTCTCAGGAGGCTGTAAAAATTAATGGAGTGTTCGCCACCACTAGTAACTGTGCTCATGTCCTCTTTCCCCTCGCGGATCATGGTTCTCTTCAGCAGGCTGGAGCACTTCAGGGCCAGCTCTAAGGCATCCATCCAGCATCGGCCTGAAAAAAAAAACACACAGATGTTAACTGATCAGCAAACCTCACAAAACATCATATTTCTGAGAATCACAATCACATCCCACCTTACTTCAGAATGAAAATAACTAAGTTGGCTTTTTTTTATCATAATACATGAACAGTTATGTTGTTTATGTTATAAAAACACCAGCAGAAAAGGTTTAGTACATGAGAAAGTCTTGTTTGACCAAATCTTTTTCTGGGTAGTTTTCAGGGAAACATATAGTGAGAAAATATTTCACACTTTTAGACACAAAAATAAAATGTTGTAGAGTAACTACTGCACAATAGGTAGAAAACAGGAAACACACTGAAGATATTTGATTTGGTTTCTGCTTCACTGTTCCAGCACCATGGAGAGAGACTAAGTGGAAGAGGGAGAGGCTGGACTGGATGTTTCAGCACCACGGACAGAGACACAGGGAAGATGGGCTGTGGCTGAAAACTCACTGGTTCATTTGGACAGCACATAAAAAGTCTGTGAAGAGGATTTTACAATGTGTCTATTGCCAAAAAGCAAACGGCAATTTAACAAAATGGCTTTCCATTTGTATCCCAATTTCAAGTCTCGCTCTTGCTCGTTTTGTTTTGTTTTACCCTCACAGTCATAAACTGAAACCTACATAAACACCCACATACACCCTTATGCAATTAGGAGCGCAACGGATCACAAAACTAGCAGTTCGGACTGGATCTGAGTTGGAGAATTTTTTTTGGTTCAGGAAAAAAACAAAAGAAAAAACTAAACTTTATTATAATAATCGTTTCACATTTGTGTTTTCTCATGTTTCATCTGTGTTGTCTCTTCTGTCCAAATCACCCTGGATATCCAACAGTCACTTCAAGTTTATTATGTTCATGTTAAAGTCCAGTCCAGCTATTTAGCATTGCATTATAATGTAATGTCATGATGCACTTATTTTTTTTTAAAAGCACAAAAAATCAATGCAGCAGAGCATGTTATATTCCGTGCGTCTTCTTACTTGTCAGAGTTTGGCACCTCCATTACCCATAATGCAACAAACTGTCAACAGCTCAGGTGGTGATTTGGGTGTGCTATGCTCATAGTGGCTAATGTAGCTCTCAGTCAACAGGCTCAAGTAGAGATGAGGTGCGAGCGACAGACACAGGTCTAATAAGAAGAGGGGCTTGTTACACTGAATGATAAACAAATAACTTTAACTATGTAACGACAAAAAAATTAAACAACAGTTTTTCATGGGTTACAGAATGAGGACACTAATGGTGTTTGGAGATGTATGTCCAACTACCACAAACTCACATTCGCGTTAGTGGTGAGAAACTAGCTCTGTGTCTCTCAGTCGTTCTATAATCTTAGTATAAAAAACTAAGATTAATATTAGGGTAAATTCAGAGGGTTATCTCTGTCACTCAGTGTTATCAGCTACTGACAGCAGCCAGAGAAAAAGCTGTGAATGACAGCCTGTCTCTTACCATCAGACTCAGAGGCAGCACGGAAGATGAGGTGGCTGCTGGGTAACGGCTGCGTGATGGAGCCAACCGCTTCTCCTTTAGGTCCCTGATGACAATAAGAGACAAAAGAACGAAGTACGTGTTAAAAACAATCCCAGCGTTGAAGGCTGATGTGGGTATTTTCTGTCAGTTCCTTCTATGGTTCTCAGTGTTCTCTCCTCTGATTGCCTAGTTTCACCTGTAGTGGTTATATTCCTTCCTTCAGATTGTAATTATGTCTATGTGCAAACAGATAAAATTTAGACTCCCAACTATGTAATTATGCAAATGAGTAATGAGAGGGGACAGAGGGCACAGAAGCAGAGCGAGGGAAGTGCTTTTTCAATCGTGAAGAGGACGATGGGGAGAGGAGGAACGCTGTAATTTAAAACACAGGACAGTAATTGTATTTCAAGCTTTTTCATCGCATAAACAAACACGAAAACACTTGAGATGGGAGGTCAGTGATGAATACCAAATCACAACTGGAGTGGACGACTGAACAGAGCTAGGAACAAATGGAAAATATGAAAATGACTGGCTGGACGTGCAGTTTTCTAAAGCACGACGAGCTCTTAATTATACAGTTAACATCCACATCTGATTTGTTGTATAACTGGAGGGGACAAAGGATTTTGTTTTTAATTGAGGAGCCTGACTATCTGTTTGTACGGCTTTGTTCATTGCTGGAGAGCAAAACAGGCTGCATTCACATTCATCTATCTGCATCACAAACCACAGGCATTATCTCCTTCTCTGGCTCTGCACTTATCAGTCTGTTATGATAAATAATCACAATATGAGGTCTAACACTTCTTTCCACATCAACATAAAGTATTGTGTGAATAAATTAATAGTTTAACATATTGGGAATATATTTACTTGCTCCGTTGATGAGGATTAGATGAGAATATTGCCACCAGTTTCATGTCTGTTTGATTAATATGAATCTATGACTAGAAACCAATGACCTGAGCTAGTGCGACTGGAAACACGAGGAAACAGCGAGCCTGAATCTGTCTATATTTTTTAAACTAATTTAAAAAGGGAAAATACTTTTAAAAATCTCAAAGCAAGGCAGTGAAGGATGTGAAAAGAAACCATAAAACAGCTCGAGTGAATCATTGTTCCACAGAGCATTCATATATTTTTAGATCCAACCAGAACTGGAGAATCTCCTCATTTAGATCAGCTCTTTAAATGTTAAAAGGTTCAGTCGTTGCAGAGATAAGTGCAGCAGCACTTTAGTGCACATTTTAATCACCCACTTTATCTCTTTCTGCAGGAATTCAGTCACTCATTATTACTGGTGTTGTTAATCTCCATACTGAAGGCCTGATTTTTCCGCAGCTTGCAGTAACAGGAGCTCGAGCTTCCACTGTAAGACCTGTGCTTGCATATAGAGACGTTTGTCACTTTTGGTCAGTTAGCTGGGCACAATGTATGCTGGTTCTAGTGAAATCTACACTGATAAGGAATACTGCTTATTCGTTTCTTCTGTTTAAAGGGCAGCTATTGCAAAAACAGCTGCACCTTTGCACAGAGTCTTTTTGGCAATGGCAAAACTGCTTTTTAATGTTGCCATTAATACTGTTAAAAAACAATCAGGCAGGGCCTTTAATCATCTGAGCCAAATTTCACTTACAGCTGGCTCCATTTTTGCATTTACTCCTCCACTTCACCCTTTATGAGCATTTAATTCATTAATGTTAGCTACTTTTGTTCTGTTCAAGGGGTGACACCACTCCACTTCCATTCTTTGCTCCTGCTACACAAGGCAGGCTCAAGCTGTTTTGGTGCTCTGTGCAAGTTTTGAATAGTTAACAAAGTTACCGCTGATGTGGCTTATAAATGCTCGCTTTGGGGGCGCTAATATAGATTCTGTTGTTGTTGTAGGTAATCCTTTGGAGCTGCAGGTATCTAATAAATTAAGAAAGATTCCATCGAGCCCAGATTGCTTTTAATTATCTGTAAATCTCATTAGTAATGTCTTACACTCAGATGTGTGTGTGCCTTCCAGCAACCTTAGCACTAAACTGACTTTTGCTTTCACTGTAATGTACAAACCAACCCTGATGCAGAAATGGACAAAGCCTGAAGTTCAGACTTTGTTTTGTAGGGAGAAATTACGGAGCCTCTAAAGGGACATGGGCAGAAAAAATTAAAATGTAAGTTTCTCGTGCGCACGAGAAACTAACTCGTGCTCATGAAAAACTAACTTGTGCGCACGAGATAGTTTCACATGCGCACAAGATAATTCCCTGTTTGTACTCTGCAGACATCTGAAAATGACATTACAGGAAAGATATATTCATAGATTCAAACTTCGGGCATCAATAACTCATTAGCGATACGTTGTCAAAATATAATCGATGACTCTTTCCCATCGTTGTAAGGTAGACAATGTGCTACAAGCCCAGTTTTATTAAAAGTAGCTGTCTTTCAGGCTGCAGAAATAACACTGGTGTCTATGTGCAGCCGGCTGTACAGCAAGTGCACAGGGACCACCTGCAAATTGCAAAACGGCTGCAACAGCGGAGAGAGACACCACACAGATATTCAATAACGTCACCCTTATACAGTGTAGTGTCACCAGAATCACTGCAGCCATTGACTGGCTCCTGTTGATCAGACCACAACACTTGGTTTGAGATATATGTATATATATGCAAAATTGCCATTTGCAGACAGTCCCTGTGCACTTGTTGCACAGCCAGCTCCACGTAGACACCAGTGTTATTTTTGCAGCTTGAAAGACAGCTACTGTTGATAAAACTGGGCTTGTAGCAAATTGTCTACCTTCCAATGATGGGAAAGAGGCATCAATTATGTTTTGACAATGTATCGCTAATGAGTTATTGATGCCAGAAGTTCACGTGCGCACGAGAAACTTTACATTTTAATTTTTTTCCGCCTATGTCCCTTTAGGGGCTCTGTAGGAAATAGTCTGCTAAACCTGTGTTTTGCATGTTATCATGCATTGGTTATTAATAAAAACAATAAATACCTGAAAAGAGCTATAGAAGACTCTCTGGATTGTCTGTCAGCCTAACTATTTGCTAATAGCAAAGCAAAAGTTCCTAATGTTCCTCAGTCTTCAAAAACCTCTCCTTCTAACTGACTGTTCCAGAAAGGGCTACATTGACTCAGCACTCCTTGTTCTTTCTACAGGATCCCTAAGAGCTGGCCATCATGTATTTTATAGACATATTCTGACCTTGACAGCCCAGATGGACTGCTCCAGTGGGTGAAAGAGCTTGAAACAGAAGCCATCCTTCTTGGAGGGCCTCTCGATCAGCTCACAGGCGTTGAGCAGCACCGTTCCCACCCACTGTCCATTTTTGTGGGTTTTATAGATGAGCAGGACCCCTGGTTTCAGCACACACCACAGCTTGGTCCAGCTCTTCAGGGTGCCACGGATCTGAAGACATATGTTTACAGAGAAATGTCAGGTCAACTAAAGCCTGATCAAGATCACTTTCTTCTTAAGGCTTTAAAAGTAACACACCCAAACTGGAAGGGTGAAGTGAACTTTACCGTAATATGAAATTAATTTTTCAGTAAGGCAGCAATCAAAGTGATAGGAGCTAATGCAAAAATAAATTTGTAACATAGCTGTTTTTTTTGGTTAACAGAATAACGACCTAGTGGTATAGCAGAAGGAAATATTGACTGTGGAGTGCCCCACCTTCAGCCAGTCGGCCATGACGATGACAGAAGGATCAGTGATGGTGCTGAGCAGCTCCTTGGTTGCCCTCTTCTTCTCTTCCCTGTAGTTCTTTTTCTGCACCTGTAGGGAGCACAGACAGTTGTACAATGTGCACGTTAATTTCCACAACTACGAATGATCACGTTCAACACATGGCTTCTCACTGAATCCCATTTGGCGGGAAATAAGAGTGAAATCAGACTCCTCAGTGTCTGCTAGAATAACATCTGGTCCCATCTGACTGCATATTGTGTATTGTGGTGACACTGGTGCACCACAGGAAACAACAAATATACAGTATTTTATGTGTAAGTATTTACTTAGGCTATAAATACTTAGGCTACATGCAACGCTCTCCACGAAAGAGTATTTTTAAGACTCATCATGAACTCCCTGAGAATTAGCGTCCGGAACTTAAGCTGCTTTGAGCTCACTTACCTTGAGGGACTCCTTCTTGGTGAGCTTTCCTCCAGACGCTGACACATCCTTGTCTGAGCCATTGTACAGCTTTGTTTCAGACTGTCAACACACAGGAGGGAAGGTTTAACAGAACTGATCCGTCTCACACCAATATCTCTATCATATTTTTAAATACATGCTTTGGAAAACAACACTTAAGCCATGTGTTTGTTCAATTTAACCATAAACATCCTGTGAGTATTTCCTTGCAGTCTGTTTAACAACCATCCTTACCAAGTGGGAATTTTAGCTTGTTTTACTGCTGCACTAAATGACGAAAGGCAATCCAGGCTACAAAGTGTTTCCTCTCAATGACAAATCTATTACCACAAATGATTCTGTTGAAATTAGGACATTACATTAGATTTCTTCACAACAGTATCAACAACTAGCAGTAACTCTGGAAAACAACATCTCCAGGTGATTGTCTTTTCCTTGCAAGCTCATTTACTTCCCCGGTATCCCAAACAAAGCTCAGTTAGTGGAATGAGGTCTATAAATGCTACTGCAGGCGTGTCCGTGCCAGATCCCATCACATGCCAACTAGAGTGATTTAAGGTGGAGGGGCAGATGAGGGTGTATGTGGGGATTCTCCAGCAGGGTTACTTCAGGCCTTAATGGCCACAGGGAGGGGTGGAGAAGGATGGGAGTTAAGTCATAGTAAGCTGAAATCTTCCCTTCAGAAACCTGTAGGGGTTCCTTGCTGAAGAAGTGTCCATGCTAATGATGGATGTCTCTGATAGCAGAATCTGAAGATTAACTGAAGTCCACAGGCTCTTTAAAACCTTGTCTTAGTTTTGGGAAGTCATGCTGATAAAGAGTTTTTGAATCTCTGAAATGATCATCTTGTCACATGTCTTCAGACTTGTACATCATAACAAAAATTTAATAGGATTCTGTCTGGTGCAAGCATCTCTGCTGTGACTCAGACACCCACGCTTGCACTGACAAACATATTTGACGAGGACCACGGCAGATAAACTCGACGAGCCTCCTACACTCTGAGCTCACATGAAAGAAGGGCAGGGTTGGGATTTTACTTGATAAATGTTTGATGCTGTACACTGTATATGGCGTGTGACTCATCTCAATGTAGGCTATCTCGCGCCGGAGGAAAAACTGGGAAAAGGGAAGAAGATGTGCAGCAATTCCCAAGTTCTCTGGTCTCATTAGAGCACCCAAACCGAAGCACCCAATAATTCCTTCCCAGACAGCACAGCTCATCAGCTCAGTGCAGTGATTTTTCTTCTTACCTTGCTCTTAGATATGGAATGTGAGTCCTCTTTCAAAGGCAGAGGCAAGAGGTCCTCCTTCCCCCTCTCGAAACCTGTAACACAAAACTCACTGCATAAGAAAAAGCTCAGTTCATCAGTGTTTTTTTCCCCTGCATACCAGGAAACCTATCTGACTCCAGGTGAATACCAGGCTGCCGTGGTTTCAGGTTGATCCATCTGCTTGTGCCTGCCAACACCAACTTGTTATTAGCAGATACTGACCAAGGTCCACAGGGCATATCAGTTCATAAAAAGACGGTATAAACAGACACTGCGGTGGAGGGGGATTAGTGCACACCTTTTCATTTCTCTAATCCTGTGATTTTCAAAATAATAAAGCAGGCACTCAAATCATAAGAAGGGTTTAAGCAAAGCTGCATAAAAATAAACTGAGTACTGTTCTAAATCTTGTATAAAAAATAAAAAAGCATGGGCATTTAGAGAGGGTGGGAAAGAAAATGTGTTTTTTAAGAAAGTATTTTTGTATAGGTGATTATTCAATGAGTCCATCAACAGAAAATAAATCTGCAACTTTTTTTGATAACTAGACAAATTAAGTCCTTTTTCAAGCAAATATGCCAATCATTGTCTGGATCGAGGGTGAGGAATTGCTGCTGTTCTGTTTCATATTAAAGCAAGCGGAAAATAATTGGTTTCAGAACAACTGGTTAGACATTAAGACACTGATGGGAATTCATTAAATAACATCATCAACAGCAATAGTAATCACTGCTATTCACAGCTTCAAAAGAATAAACAATTATTGCCTGTATGTATTTTAAAGAAAATAGAAACTCTTAAAAAAGTGTTTTATCTGGTTAAATTAAGTTCTATTGGGAGTTGAGATTGAATCCAGGTGCCACAGTCACAGTATTAGTTTGGCGTTAAACTAGGTTGCTGTACATAACTTAGAATGTGCCATGCTGTTAATTTACTGTGCTCCATTTACAGTAGGGGTGGGACAAAATATCGATACAGCGATACATCGTCGTCCCTCCTCGTGTGATATGAGTATCGATATGCTGGTGCCAAATATCGATACCTTAATTAATTTAATAAGGTGATCTAATAAGGCGCTCTAAACCCTGCCAGCTGCCATTTCCCCAGCGTCACTACTTAATGACTCCACACAGTGGCGTTTATCACATGAATGAGGGAGACTAGAGTGGAAGTGAATCGGCCAAAGAAGAGTTTGTACAGGTGTAATGGTGGACAGCAACGCTACCATAAGATACGCCCCATCAACATTGAACGTACCAATACGCTCCATTGCTACCACTGACAGATGATCCACTGTTATGGTGGAAATCTCAGGGACAATCCTTCCCACTCCTTGCTAAGCTAACACAAAGGTATCTGAGTGTGCCAAGGACTAGTGTAGCTGCAGAAAGGATCTTTTCCACTGCTGGTGATATAATCACCACTCAGAAAAGTGTGCTCACCTCTGAGCATGCTGATCTGTTGCAGTTCCTGAAGAAGAACATGCTTATTTGAGAAAGAATTGAAATGTGCTCAGGTTGTTATGCTAGTTGCTGCAAAGCACTGCAATGTCCCCAGGTTTATGTAAAACCACACTGAGACGTTCTTAGGTTTACATAAAAGAAGCTGGTAAATTGTGAAATGCTCCAGGTTCATAATACAGACTGATAGGCCATAAAATCTGTCCAGATGTACACAAAACAAGCATAAAATGTGTATAGGTTTACTTATGCAAGTTGGTTATGCACTAAAGCACCTTTTTAAATTTGCCTTTTATAAAGAAATGTGATGGCACATGTGGACATTGACAGTCAGCGTGTTTGTAAAAGAGGCCTATGGCAAGACTGGAGGCAGTTTCTGTTCAGTGGTTCATCCCAATTTGTGTCAAATCCAGTGAAAGTGACACCAAATTGCAGTAAATAAATAAATACTGAACTTAACCTTTATATAGGCATTTTGTATTTTTCAGTTATAGATATCGTGATGTATCGTGATTTGATGTCTTGCAATATATCCATTATTGTCGTATCGTGATAGTATCGGTATCGTGAGCCATGTATCATGCATTCTATTGTATCGTGAGGTACTCAAACTATTTGGATAAATCAATTACTCATCTTGGGTCATTTATTTAGAAAAAAAGTCTAAACTGCTCTTAAATTAGAGTATTTTCTGGCCTCTTTCCTCCTCTATGAAAGTAAACTGAATATCTTTGGGTTGCTGACAAAACACAACATGACGCCGTCATCGTGGGCTTTGTGAGACACTGATCGACATTTTTCACAATTTTCAGACAACTGATACACAAACAAGTGAAAGATTAGTCGGGATAGTTAGTTGCAGCCCTGTCTATCAATTAGACAGTGAACACCAAAATTATCACCATCACCAAAAGTACTTCTCATATTTACACAAAATTGTCTCTTCATATAAAATGATACGTATTATTTTTTGATTTTGGACTATTTGTCAGACGAATGAAAAGCTTGAAAACAACTTTAAACTTTTAACTCTAGCCATCAGTTGATGATGATGACAGTAATTATTTGTTGCAGCCCTAGTTTGCTTTTCATATTTTGTCGGTATGTTGTCATTTCCACTTTTGTGACTCGTCTCGCAGGATTTCAAGTCCAAATGTCTCAGTTGCCAGCTGGAATCCCATTACATAATGTCAGCCACAGGAGCACACTGTCCTTCAAGGCAACTGGAAACAAGCCACAGGCTCTGGACGGCAACATGCTGGCGCCTCCTACAAGTGCCTATTCTTAACTGAGATCAAATGTTAGTCAAATTAGCTGCTGAAAGGAGGATCCGTGTTTTAGTCTTTAGCTTGACTGGGGCAGTGTGGGCATGGAAAGTGAATTCAAAACAAAGAAAGGTCAAGACAACTGCCAACTACTCCAGAGAAGCTGCTGAAAGGAATGTGTGCTTCTATACATGTTAAACTGGCTAATAATGAATGTAGGTCAAGTATTAAGAAAATGCATCAGGACAAATGTAAAAAGAGGGATACTCTCTGGCTTTCAGTTGAGCTCCACTTTAGAACGGCCAGTTTCTAACCAATTAGTCAAACCACAGCCACAGATTCCCCACTGAGATCACGACAGGTGGCGACTCCAGCGGTCTCGAGGTGACAGAGAGCCTGTAAATATTTTATAGTTTCTGTCTCCTATCCACAGTTCATCAGCATTCAGCACGAGGGTAAAGGAGCCACTGCTGAGTTTCATTTTAAAATGGGATATTTATCATTCAGAAAGAGAGTCGCATAATATTTGATCATCCATTTGCTTTAATAAAAAGCAAACTACCCATTTTTGTGTATTCATACTGCACACTTCAGTATTGTTCTGCAGACATCCTGCATGAATTCTCAAATGATGTTCAACGTGTTCCAGGAAGGCTTTTGTGCAGAAATGTTTCCGTCATATCCTCTTTTTATTAAATTGCTTTATTTCCCCTGCTTCTTCCATTTCCAGCAACCTTTTAGCGGCTGCCGGCAACGATGTTTTCTTGCTAGAGGTGCCTCATGTGTGCTTAAAGTAATAATGATTGCAATATCAAGCAAACCCCAAACTAAAGTGTACCTAGAAATGGAACGTATATGAGAACCTTAGTGTCTTGAGGGGATGCTTCCTTAGAAGCACTTTTCTTCTAAACAATATCTCTTGAGAATGAAAAAAGGGTGCACCAGCAGGTTAACAACCTTCCTGTGAAAGTGCTATAACAGTCATGTACCTGTGTATCTTAGTCGAGAACACTTCAGCTATTTCAACATCTGCTGCCTTGAGAACAGCAGTCCATGTGTTCTCGCACTCTCTGTCAAGTTTTCTTCAGAAGATTAACAAAGGTTAATGTTGCTAAAGAATCAGCAAACTCAGGTAAACTTTCCTTATATAAAACATATTTATTCAACTTAGCTCCATTCCTTGAGAACCACTGTACAGCTTAAAGATTGTAATTCCAATCAAACCAGAAACAGAAATTTTTCCATCTGGCCGACTGCTTCCAATCCATGCAGTGTTCATTTCAAGAAATGACAACCTGCACTGCCCTCCCTGCTTTGAGTACCGCCGCAGTTTTAATGCAGGTCTAGTTTCAGCGGTGCATTAGACGTCCCACCAGACCATCTGTACCTACTTGACAGACACGTCACCATGCCAACTTCAGCTGGTAAACAACTCAAAGGCAATTCAGCCACAACAGCACGCCACAAGAGGTTACAACGTCCCGCTCCCTTCATCTCAACTAATAGAGAGAAAACTGGGTGATGATCATAGAATAATTAAATTGATTAACAAGGAATAAAGTCAGAATGTTGCAGAAAACTACTTCTTTCTGCATCTGCTTCAGTAAAGTAAAAGCTAAGCTTACACATGTCTTAATGAAACTGTGTGCAGTAATGTGCTTGGACTCATTCAACAGGCTCTGTCCAAAGATGACTGGTTTCTAGAAAATGCTGGGTTGCATACAAATATTGATCTAACCAGTTATGTGAATGAGACAAATAAAAATGAAACCTATTGCTGACAGTCTAAGTAGAAGCATGATAAATGAATTCATTAACCCACTAACATGTACAAGCTTGCTAGTCATTCAATTTGCAATCCAGGTCACACGACGTTAATGTGGTTCACTGTGATGAAGTGTCCTACTTAAGACACTGCCACTCCTCCACTTGCCTAAATGTGTAACCATGGCACGAGCACAAACATGATGCAAACTGAATTATTGTGTAGTGTAATGAGCTACACAAATTATGGTAATTATGGGTGGAAGAACAGAAGTGTTGTTATGATAAGGTAAGGCAAAATAAGGTAGGACATAGTAGACACTGACATGGATACTGCTGTTGTTTACAGATGTATTATGTAAAACTGACAACAAATTGTAACCATCATGTGCAAATTGTCATCTCATATTCAAGAGTTTCAAACACTTTAACTGAACGGTTCCTTCAGTGCAGGTCTAAGTTATCCAACAGGTTTTGAGGTATCTTTCATGTGGAATCCTAATAGGTATTAGCCCACATGAACCTCTCTGTTAAATTTTAGGATTATGCTAAATGCTAACAATACCTCGGCCAACGAGTGGGCTATGCACGAGAGGGCTTTGCACGTGAGCGCTTCAGCATCAGTTTGATAAGCCTTCCTACTCCCGAGCACAATGCCAGAGACTTAAAGGTAAAAGAAAGCATTAGTGGTGTGCGTTTGACACAGAAATATGCATATGATGATTTCTAAGCATGGGGGTACACTTCTTTTTTCAAAATGAATGACTTTTCTTCACCCACATGGAGCTGGCAAAGCATGGCTTAACAGGCGGGTAAGATGGCTGTGAAAACTGTTCAGGGCATCTGCTTTAGTATATGAATATGAATTTACAAGGTGGTGTTGCAAACTACTTCTGTATATTTCCTCTTAAATTTTATGCTTTGAGGAGCGAGTAAGAAAAGCAAAGACTAGCTAGAAAACAGCTTTGGTTCTCGTTACCCTGTCACAAAGATAATGACAACACTGCTGACAGATGCCACTGAGGATGGCTAAAGTCAGTATCCAGTACCCCAGGCAGAGTCCTGCTATCCCCATCTGCAAATAAACAAATCTAAAATTGATGCCTTCTGATGTCTTTCCTGTTTCTACAATAATGTTTTTGCATTAGGGCACTACTGAGCCTTGCCTTTGAAACAAGATTTCACATTTTCTGCATTTACCTTACTGTGCTATCCAGAAAAACTCATCATAAGTGTAATTATAATTGAGGTGTCCCACGACCGCTGGAAAAATTCAGTAGTCTTTTTGTAAGACGGTCCAAAAGGTAGTTAGTGCTCTGCCACGTTACTCACTTAAAAGCTCAACCATGCATTTTTTTTTAATGTAAGCTATCAAAATTATCAGTGTGCTGGGACAAGAAGAAAGACCATAACTGCATATAAAAGATTGACATTGCCTCCAGCTATGAGAAGTGAAACCTGTGTGGAAGTGCCACTGCATTCTTTCCAACAGCCAACAGGGGGCAACTCCTCCGGTTGCAAAAGAAGTCTGAATGTATAAAAGCCTTTGAGAAAATGACCCGACATCTCACTTGATTTATTGCCTCACTCAATGTTTTCCTAATGAGTTTATGCTCTTAATTGCCATTTTCAAATCTCCGTCCATACAGCATGATGCTCATTTTGTAAATGATGTTTCCATTTAGAGGAGAATGAACAGTAAAGCAGATTATGCCTTGGGGCAATGCTATCTTGTGCTTGACAGGTCGCTACAATATCGCTGTGCATAATGTCCTTGAGCTTTCAGTCGGATCCACTGCTTGCTGGTTACATCCGGTATCAAAAGACCAGGATGGGGAGGACCAAATTCCATGGTTGAGGCTTCAAAACAGCGGTCCACAAACCAATCAGTGACAATCAGTAACTTATGATCTCGTATATACAGTCTATGGGAAAGACTCTGTCCAGAACTAAATATTACCATGTAAATATTTCTAAGCAAACTAACTAAACTAACTAAAGGTTAAAAAAAAAAGTATTTTCCACACTGCTGACTTTAATCTTGTATCTTTTAACAACATTGAGAGTGGAAATTCACCAGCTCTAGCCCATGCTGTACGTAAATAAACATCAGGGACCTTGTGTTTGCGTGTGCGGCTGGAGTTGTAGGAGACTCACGCCCCACTGCAGACTGACTGGGGCACTTGCCTTTTAAAAAAACACAGGCGCCGCAATGATCTCACTCTGCATCAAAGATCACAGACAGGAGAGAGAAAGAGAGACAAAGAGAAAGAATGGACTGGAACAGCAAAGAGACTGAGAAAGGAAGAGGTCCACGCTGCTAGACTGAAAGCCTTTGCACATTTCTAATCTCCTATATATCTCTTACTACATCACAGGAAGCACAATAGGCATCAGATATCACAATGGAGAAGAAAGTCAGCGGGAAAATATGACTAAAGCATTCAAATCCATTCTTTGCCTTACAAGCTGCATGTTTTCCAAAAAGAAAAACTCTCTCTAGTGATGTGGTTTATAATTTCACTGAGGTCCTTCCTATGATGGGCTGTCTCTTTGTGACTTTACAACTGTAAACAAAGTCAGTACAATAGCCATTGTATATCAAAATATTGGACACAACATGAAAACATGATTTGATCATCTGCAGTTGTGGTACTGTTGACATTCACCGCCTCAACCCTGAAATCGATTCTTCGCATCCTGGTCATGTTTAATGCAACACTGAAGCTGCTTCTCCAACCAGAAGCAGCTGATTTTCACTGCAGGCACCTTGGATTCTCACAAAGACCACAGATCCCATCACATTCACTCAAATCAACTTCATTTGAAGCTCACAATTCCAAAAAAACAAGACCGATCCACAAAATGAAACAATCCAGCTTCTACTTTTCTTTAAACTGCTGAAAAGCAATGTACAGCATTAATCATTCGGCTGTACTTCAACTGTTGGAAATATGGAGGCTGCCATGGCAACAGGTGAGCTGAGAGCTGAGAACAACAAACTGAGGAAAAAGCTGGCAGCCCAGTTACTCCTCAATTTTAGGAAGCAAATTGCCTGAGTGTTCGCTACTGTGGGACACTTTCCATAGCAACAGCATGTCTATGATTTCTGCACACAGTCATAAAAGCTGAATGATGGCTGGTCCACCATGGGAAAAGACAAACTGCAAAATGTCATTTTTCCTTCAAATTTCCGCTTAATCAGTAACCAATATTGAATCATGTCATATTTATATAACGTGTGTACGCTTCTGTCAGGTACCATATGGATACAGATACAGGATGGTCACAAATTAAAGGACCCCTACAGTGAGGGGATCTGGTAGCTGGTAAGCTGAGGGGGACATTTTGTAGGTATGGTTTGGGTCCACTTGTCCACTTAGAGGAAAGGATCACTGCAAATACATACAGAGCTGTTCCGAGTTTACAGTTTCGGTCATTTGTGAAAATGTTCTTGTAGGTGTGTGAGTCTCTGCCATTTTGCTTGAGCACTGAGAATGCTGCAGTAGATTTATAGTAAAATTAACATTATACCATGTTTGACATTTAGCCTACATTTTAGACTACCAATGCTGGACACTGATGACATCCTTGCAGTAATTAATTGAGATATTGGGGAGATCTTTAAGAGCCAAGAGGGCTGGACACAGCTGGGTTCTTAGGGTAAGTAACATTCCTCATTACAAGTACATATTTGTATTAACAACTGATGAACTGAAGTAGAACTGGATTTGTTTTGACATAATAGCAAGTATTATTTGCAACTGCAATGCTTTGTCTCCTCTTAATTAAACATCTTATCTTTCAAGTCTGAGACTCCACTGAATGTTCCAACATGCACTATGCCAAGTCATGCTGACCTGAGGATGAGCAGTGATTTCATCTAATTATAGACCACCGGAGTAAAGCTTTTTCCATTCTCTTATTAGTTTCACAAGGCCCCATTTTCAACCTCCAAACCAATTTCCCTTGCAGTCAGTCCCTTCTTAGAGGGGAAACAAGAGTACACAACACAGGTCCAGGTACTCTGCTCCAGATACTACCATATAACAGGGTGTGTCCCCTTATGTCGTGCTTGAAATTAAGAAGTAAATTCCCATATGAACAATACAATGTCTCAGTAAAAGGCTGTCACAATAGGCAACATTCAAAAGTGCACAGCTGAGTCTAAGTCTCATTTTAATCCCCAGACCTTGCTCTTGGCTATCAATCCTGCTTTTTCTGCAGCCTGATGGCGTATTGCACAAAAGAACACAACAGCTGAGATGTGAGTGTAATTATTCTGTCTGCACACCGACAGCTCAACAAGACAAAGGCGCATCATTTTTTGGAAGTGGTGATGTTTCGAACAGGATGTGTCTCGATGACTAAGGGAGCGTTGGGTCAGTTGTATTAACATGGCTGCTGTCTTGTTTTGGTGCTTTCTTTTTGTTTCACTTGGGCTAAGTTCCTGTGCACTGCTGGATATTGGGATATCCTTGCCTCTTGGTAAAGACTGCAGGTAATAATCTAATGCCCTGTCTTCAGAAATTTAAAAGAAAGGTTCGGGTAAGGTTTGTTGACAAAACAACAAAAAACACCAGATTTATGAAATGATTGATCATTAAAAGCTAAAAAGGTATAGCAACCCAGAAAACAGAGTAATGCAGATACATTTGGCAGAGAGCCATTCTGTAGTGGCCCAAAAGGTGTTTGAAAAGCCCTCAATAAAGCTGTAGTTAAAGATTATTTTCCCATATTGATTGTAGTTGATCATCTGATTAATTGTTTCTGTGCTCACCTGACTTCATGTTCTGAGGCTTCAAAGTGATGTACCAATATAATTAGTGATAATTAGTTCACCATAATATAAAACAGTAACCTTAAAGATCACAGAGGCTGTAACAAGCAAGTTATCAAGTTGGCTATCCCAGCCGATTCGGCAAAAGACAAGGGACACCCTGGACAGGTTACCAGCCTATCACAGGGCTACACATAGAGACAGACAACCAAGCACACTCTCATTCACACCTATGGAAAATTTAGAATAATCAATTAACTTCAGCATGTTTTTGGACTGTGGGAGGAAGCCGGAGTGTCCGGTGAAAACCCACGCAAACTCCACACAGACAGATCCCAGGCGTCCTAACTGGGACGCGAACCAGGGATCTTCTAGCTGTGAGGCTCCGAGCCACTGTGCAGCCCCACAATGATTAATCAATTATCAAAATCGTTTGAGATACTATGACTTGTATTTCTTCGGGCAACCAGGTTAGTCATGTTGCAAAAGTTCATATACAATGCTTGCTCACATTTTCAGACATACTTTTAGACAGCACATAATATTTGATTTAAGAGTTTTAAGGATTTATCTAACTATCGTTTTCATTATCAGTTAACCTGCAAGTGTTTCTTAAGAAAGAGAAAATATTTGTCTCAACATTTAGAATAACATAAAATCCAACATAAAGCTTTGGTGTAGTGCCTTTTTTTTAAATTTATGCTTAATATCTGTTTGATCAAAAGCGAACTTTTCAACATGTATCCTTTAGTGTGGGTAAGCTGTTACTCGTAAAAAGGAACTAATCAGAAAGTGCTGTGGTCAGGACATTGCTTGAGATCACAGAGTGGTGACTACAGTTAGAGGTGGCAGCATCAAAGCCAAAATGTATTTATCAAGAATCAATAAAGAGTACACCAACAGTCAGTCGACCTCCACTTCTGTTTTTGTGTGACCAACATTTTAATACAATAGAGGACAAAGTGAAGGTCGCACATTTTTACATTTGAGGGGTTGGAACCATAATCCCCTGGCTTGATCAGGAATTTTAGCGATTCATAACTAATAATGAAGCTCTTCTGGTTGTCGTTAAGGAAAAGACATCAATGTTTCTCAAAGTATTGGTAAAGAAAATAAACACTGTATCTGCACTGATAATGATATTTCTTAAAAGGCCTCCCGCCCCAATCACAACAGGAAGCAAAACGGCAAGAGACAATTAGACGACTGGCAAGTAAGACCACAAAGTAGAATGTTTAACACTGCACAGCTTACATTTCACAGCATGCAAACAAAAACTGAGTCATCAACCATCAGTGAGCTGTTTCTGTGCAGCATAGATTCAACGAGTCATGGCAGCAGACATGTGGAGGATACGTAGGTGTAAAAAAAACCTAACCAACAGGGACAGAGATAAATTAAGAGAATGAAAAAAACCCAGAAAGTGAGTTATTACAGCGTGCCTGCACCAGCCGTCTCCAGCAGCACCTCTTAAAGATAGCGCTTGTTAGCAGAATCCCTAAAATAAGGATGAATGGAGCCAGGCTGAGAGCTGAATGTGAGAAATACACCGTGACTCAGACAGTGTATTGAGATATGTGTATGGCTGGAGGAGATGCTAGTTTAGAAGAGAAAGAAGTGGGCTCATGGTCAAAAGGTCACCAGACCAAATCCCCAGATAAAGGAAGGCCTGAGGAGAGAAAGATGACTGCAAACACTCTGTTGTCTCAACAATTGCTATTAAGGTGGCCTTAAGCACAGAGCTGACTGAGCTGTACATCGGCAAACCGCAGAGGACTGAGGTCGAACCAGGTTGCGAAAGTCTGCTGCATGAAAGTGCGGCAGTGTGTTGCTGAAAAACACAGCCCGCCTTTCCTTGATTAATAAAAACGGTCATCTGCGAAGGTGGAACAGAGGATATCCACTCTCTGAAAGCTACGGCGGCGGCCAGCTGTCTGCCTCCAGGTTTATGTTCTCCTCAGCAAGACAAACAACGGAAAGATCACACAGGCAGCGATTTCACAAATGAGCACTAAACTGATTTAATCCGAAATGTTCTGCGGGATTAGGTGTCCTTCTAAAAATGAGGATTATCACTGCACTGTCATGGAGGTATCATTAGAACCTGTGTAAATCCAACCAGCTGAAGTAAGGTCTGAGCCCTGCTTCAGCACAGTGTGCATATAAAACTGTCTTGTTTTAAAACAGAGGGCAAAGTAGAGAGAGTCCTTAAAGCAAGAAGTCATTAAGAGGAATCTCCCAGCTATGACAAAGCAAAAAAGTTAACACATACTGCGTGAACTTACACTGCACTGAGGCGATATATTTGCAGCCTGCTTCAAAGCACTTAAAACTGAAATAACTGTGTCGTTAAAGACCCCCTTTGGTGAAAATCCAGCTTTATACCTCGTTAACATGTCCATGTGGTGGTTTTAATATCCTGGAAGACACATTACGAGTGAAATATATGGTCACTGCCTCGGCTAAGCATTTCTATCTAGAATTATACTACTGACAGCCTTAAAAAACAAGGGGGGTGAATGGAGAGAGAGGTGAGGGATCTCACAGAGTCACACATGTAGAGTTAAACCACTTTAAGGCAGGAAATGATTAAACATTTAATTTGCTACATTCTGGTGAATATTCACGGAGCAGTTTATGCCTTTTCTACATTTATTTATGTAAAGGAAACCCCATAATTGAGGCACTAGGTGTGCATTCAAAATATAATGGAATATTTACACCAATCAGGTATAACATTATGACCACCTGCCTAATATCGTGTTCGTCCTCTTTATGTGATCAACAATGCTCTGAACCATTGGGCATGGGCAAGAGGACCTCTCAGGGTGTCCTATGGAGTCTAGAACCAGGACGTTGGCACTGGATCCTTTGGGTACTCTGTTGATGCTTGATCAGAATGGGCTGTAGGAAGTTTGGAGGTCAAATCAACATGTTGGGCCATTGTCATGTTCCTCAACATGTTCCTGATTGGTTGATGTTGTTTCCATGTGGTAGGGTGCATTTTCCTGCATGGGTAGACCAGTGACATTTGGGATTTCCATTTGCATGAGGGAGTGTGCTTGTTCTGGGACAATGTTTATTTGGGTGTCTAAGTCTCATCAACACGGATGTTAAAATCCAAGGTTTTCCATCAGAACACCACATAGTACCAATATGATCCATGTTATTCACTTCACCTGCCAGTGGTCATCATGTTGTGGCTGATTGGTGTATATATGGATCTAATTACATTTTCCACAGCAGATTGTGCTTGTATGAGCTCATTATTCAGATTGTGAGAGTAATAAAACAACCAGTGCTAGACAAAAACACAGCTTCTACATGTGGCATTGCTGCGTTCATTAGTAATATTACAATATAACAAATACAAGTGTTTGAACATTGAGAAGGACGTGTCTCCTGCATCCCCCCATTGAAATCTGCGCCTATGTCCGTCCATATAAAATGCCTGCAAAGGCTTTTTGGAAATATACTAAATTCAATTTAAATATTTACATCCAACTTTGTTAACTTGCAGTGTTGTTCACTCAATTTACTGAAATGTCAACAACAAAACTGGGACCCAAATGTAAAAACAAAGCTCCATAATGCTACTAGTGATCATAACTGTTAACTTTAGGTTAATGATGTAAAGTTACTCAACTTTAAAAGTAAGAAATGACTAGGTCAGAAGGATTTGCAGAATGGTCAAACAATATCTGAAATAACTTTGAGGCTATGAGGGAAAAAATGCAGCATCCTAATATATTTCTCAAGTTTTCTTCGTTGCTTCCGTCACCTTTCATGTGGAGAGATACTGCACATCCAACACTATGAATGCTTTAAAAAAAACTGCAAGTGCGCACCATTTATCCCCATGTCAGGAAGGTTTTTTACTCCTTTTTCAAGTGTATCCCTTTGGAATGGCAACAAACACTTTGCTTTCAGACATCGACAGACAAAACCTCATGTCAAGCATGCATGTCTTGCCCCAAATTCCTAAACATACATACGGAAAAACATGCTGACCCTCACATGTGTTGGTACAAGTGATGCATTCAGATGTACTGGTTTTTCCTACGGCTTTCTTTCTGTTGACTTAAAGAATGTGCTTCTTGTTACAGGGAGTTTAGGGTGGTAAAATATGGTAGTCACACTTAGAAACCTCACACAAACCCAGACTGCACCCATTCTCTGAGAGAGAATGTGCAGCCCCAAATCAGGTAAGTCCAAACAAGCTCCCACTGGTCACAAAGACTCACTTAATTATCAATTTCTTTCTAAAGAACTACTATATTCGTGACACAGTGCCTTCACACCACTTTTAGAGCTTTTAGTCAAGCATGACGTAAAACTACAAGGTCTACAACAAGGTCTGCAACCCTTCCCAATGCAGGAGACTCCCCGCCATCACACACCCACCTGGCAATGAGATGGGTGACAGCTCGTTATAGCCCCCGAAGGAGGCATTGCGGATGAGTTTGCGTCCGTCCGGGTGTGGAGGTCGAAGTGATGCTGTCCCGCCGCACGTGGAGAAACGGCGACGACTCAGCAGGCCCTCCTCCTTCATCATGAGGCCGGCGGGAGCTCCCTCCGTGGGCAGGAGGGAAGGAGGGAGGAGTGGGGGGACAGCAAGGAAAATGGAAGGGTGGAAGGTCGAGGGGTTTGGGGAAACGGTCCGCTCCGTCCCAGGCAGCTAGTGTGCGAGCGAGTAAACCAACCACACACACACACAAACACACACACACACACAAAGTGGCTCAAATAGCAGAGACTGAACTAGTGCAGTATGCTGCTTTCCTCTACGCCTCTTTCAGCAGACTGCTCCCTCACACACTCTCTCTCTGCTCTGTGAGTGTGTATGAAAGCAGCAGCCTGTAAGTACTTAATAACGAATAAGCTGAGCCCCTCCTACTCCCTCTCCTCCGGAAGGGTAGGGGAGCTGCATCTTAGCTTGAAAATAGCCCTTATGTTCCACATCTCATCTTTCACATCAGCTCAGCCTCTTGCTGCATTTTTAATTCATTATTTTAGATTCAAAGGGGCACTTCACTCCTTTTCAACCTTATTTCAATGGATTAGTCACGAGTGCGGCGTGTCTCTGACGTCTATGATGCTTGTTAGTATTTTCTAAATATTGCTCCAGCTGAATTTAGTCTCACTATTAAATCCCCTGACATCAGCAGATGATAGAAAATAATTCAGTGAGGGACTGTCTCACATAAGTGTCTTTTCCCTTTTTCATAGTTCACCTACAGCAAAATGTCTTTGACACAACCACAGCACGTGTCAGAGCCAACCCGTATGAGCCACAGACCACAGATAAGTAGTGTAAAGCTCAAGCTGTTGCTGATATTCCTTCCTTTAAAGTTAGCGGCTAACCCAGGCAGGTAGCATACAGCGTGGCTGTAAAGTGAGCTGCCCAACTCACAGCATTGGTGCTGCTAGCGAGGGTGATAGCAGCAGATCCACTGGGAGTGAAAAGGCAGAGCTGCCAGGTAGAATTTTGGCTGCCCACTGGTGCCGACCTAATCTACCAAAGTAACCTCAAGCTGTCATTAAAGGTGTACAGTATGAAATGTACCGATAAAATCAACCTCTACATTACAGAAACAAATATATTACATACTTGCTCTTTAGTTCAGTGACTACTTGCAATCTCACTTTAGGGTTCATTCAGGAGTTACTTTTGGTTAGAACATATTCTTAACCAGCAGACGGAGTTTAGGCAGGTGTCATATTTTTAAATTTGTAGGAGTTTAAATGAAATTTTTTTCTTTGCACTACAATAACCTCTTGTTCATGTTCATAAGGTTCAAGGTTTGTACAATCATGCTCCTGACCAGCTCGTGGGGAGACGTGGTGTCTAAATGGCTTTCTGGATAATTTGTAAATTGCTGTTTGCTGTTGAGGTGTGAAAGCCGTACAAATGTGGATCCAAAATGCAACTGGTTATTTCTAGGGTAGGGCATCGAGTACCGTTTTTAAAAGAAAGTTTAATTTAGATTTTGCTTATTGGTTCCAAAACAAATTTCACTTGCGCTGGTTTCAAATGAACACTGTACTGCAAACATCGACTGTTTGTCTACCACTATCTGTCTGCACCATTAGTCATGTGAGCTGCATGCCTGTGTGTCTTCCAGTCTCCTACTACATCTGTTTGTCCATTATTCTCAGCTAAAATACCAAGCCACTGCCGAGTTGCTTGATTAGGAGATAAACACAAAATGTATAATTATCTTACAACAACCACCTAAACTTAGCAAATGCTCCAACACATTTCACAAGGACAAGATTGGATTCTGCTTTTGTTACAGTAAACGAGCCAAAAGTAAAACTCAAAACATTCAAGAAACAACAAAAGATACCACACTTGTGATAACTTGTTCTAAATGTATCTGCTGATAACCTTTATGTGTGGGAAGCAGCGTTTTCATGCAATTCTGTGAAAAATGCAGGACATTGTATTAACATTACAGGAATAGCAACTCTTTGTTTCTCTTCTGAGAAACACAACACAGAGTTTCAGTAACTATTGATTCACACAACAAACCCACTAGTGTACGTCACCACCTTCCTTCAAGGAGATGTGCAGTCAGACTGAGGCTGGTTTACAATTGTATGTTACTGTATGTATTGTATGTAAGTATAATCAGGAAATGCACTACGGTATTAACGTAAAAGTACTAAGTGCAGACAAATGCCTCCTACAATACAGTATGACATCATGCAGACTTTATCACTAATGAATTTATGCAAAAGAAAGATTTTAGAGTGGACTAACCTAATCATGTGAACCTCAAACATTGGAATCATAAATTGTTTAGAACTGGAACCAATTAGCAGAATCATATCCTCATACCCTACAACCAACAATCAGCAAAACAATATTTTCTTTTGCAGATGATAAGACTACTACATACTTTAGGATATCATAGCCGCTAGTTAGGAGGGGCAGCGGAAGAATGTCTGTAAAGTCCATGTAGGAACTGTGGCTCAGGCTCCTTTAAGAACACATTTTTATTTCTGAATGGCTCTGAAGAGGTTGTAGGATTAATGGCCTACAAAAATCGCTGGCACGCGGCATGAATATCCATATTAATAGCAGCGAAATACATTTCCTCTTCTTTTTAACCACACTAATCCTACAGCTTGTAAACTGTAGCTGCTACGCAGACACAAGTCATCACACTGCACACACACACACACACACAAGCCCATACAAAACAGAAGCTCTATTGAGGACAGAAGGAAGCATGCTGTCACACCATTGCTCAGACGACCCTGCTGTTACTCCCTGATGTACACCGGGAAAACCAGCTACTTAAAACTACAGGCTACTCAGACCAACCAATAACTAGAAGAATGGGAACGTTAATCAAACAAAATATAAATATAATGCAATATATACAAATCTCGAAGTTGACATATTTGGTGTTTTTAGTATTCACACTTGGAGATCTTCAGAGTAACATAAAGAGATGAGATCAGATGAAAATGGCTCCACTGTGATACTAACAGGTCACCGAATGCCGCATTGAAACGTGTGCTTTTCCTAGATACAGTTTAATAGTGCTGAAACAAAATGCACTGGCTGTGACCGAGCAGGTGACACTGACTGTAAACTGCTTTGTTGGCAGAAACCTGTGATGCACTAAGGGCACTGCTTACCTCAATTGTACAAATACAGCTAAATTTTGGGGATAAATGTGGCTCAAAAGGCCGACATATCTGGATGTGTTTGTACTCCGTTTGAGAAAATTAGCTCTTTAAAACACTGCATGTATCCATGACACATAGTTTATAGTTGTAAAAAAACTCATTGGTGCACTGAAGGGCATGAAAGAAGATTACGGTCATCGGGATAGTTTATATAAAGTTACAAGATAGTGTGCCTTGACCCACTGCAAGGACGCTGAAAGTGGCTACTTCATCTGGGGAAGAATGAACAGACTTGGCATTGGGCCTTATCTTTGAAACCAAATCTGTGAGGCACATTGTCCGCCGTTGATCCTTCCACAGTCCTCTGGCAACTTCATCTTCCTTTCAGTTGACCTGGCCGATTTACCGTGTCAGTTTTAGTCCCTCCAAAAACTTCAAACATTCTGCTGGCTGTTTGCCAAACCTCACCACTAACAGTCCATGGAGACATTTCATGCAGGAGTTTGTCTAGGTAAACAGTGCGATTCCTTCCAAAATAACCGTCCCTGATGTAACAGATCGATCTGCAGGTGATAAATCTGCAGCTCTGCCCATCTGACTCAAATGTGCTTTAATTAACACAGGTAATTAGATGTACTGCATGTATAATTCAGATCCCAGACCTAATTAACCTGCTTGCAGAGGAAATGCCCATTTCTGCTGGTCCAGTGACATCAGAGAGGAGCTTGAGGAACATTTTCTAAAAATAGTCATCATCTGGGTCATTTTTCCAGTTATTGCCAGTAAAGTTAGGGCTGACTAAAAGTCTGAGCCTCACCACATTCACTGGGTTAACAAATAGACCCAACCCATAGTCAGGCATGGCATTACCCTGATGTAAACATCCAGTCTACCATCAACTCCAGTGCTTTTTCATTTCTGCTTATGGCTTTCTTTTTTCCTTTGCAGCCTCTGGTAAATATTTCATATCCCCCCCAATTTGTTTCAACCAGGCATGGGCATAATATTTTAATGCACTCTAACAACGAATGTGCAACTTTTACGCCACATTCCTGTAACAGGGACATGCACAATAATCAGTGAGGCGTACAAATATGAATAATGTTTGAATATCAGTTCTTTGGCTCGACTGGCTCTACTAGCTGGATGGAATTACTCAGGCACCACCTTTACCTGCTCAAGTACTTTGTGTCTCATGTGTATCAGGTAAGCTGGTGTCAGGTACAGGGAGTGCTGCTCTGCTAAACAGGCCAGTACAGGGGTGGGTGAGGACCTATAGCGGCCCAGTGGAAAATTAATCCAATACAGATGAAGAAGTTTTTGATGGCGTTATATTTTTTTCCTAAAATACTTCAATTCACCGTTAAAATTGTTTCCTTCCATAGCACTATGCAAAAGTTTCCAGTGATCCCAGACTTCAATGTCAATGGCTTACCACAGCAGCACAGCATGATGCACAAGCGCCTGAAGAGAGAACACATACAGGTGATACTGGAAGATGCACTGCCAGAAAAGACAAAACCACCTCGGGTGTTGTTTCTTCATTGGTAGGCAGAGCTTTGTAGCTTCCAAATACACTCATTAAGTATAAAACTCAAAAATAAATAAGCTGAAATGAAATGATCAAGTTGTCATCAAGCTCCATCACCAAGGCAACCGAGTCAACACTTTGTCTTCTGGTACAATATCTGTAAGGTTAATGGAGTACTATCAGTATCAGCTGTACTTTGTGTTCAGTGTTAATTAGCAAAGCATAGCATGCTAACAAGTTAAGGTAAATACTAAAGTAAATAGTCTGCATGTGGGCATCATCACGTTGAGCATGTTAGCATTTAGTTCAAACCATTGCTGTACCTAAACACAGCCTCAAAGAGTCATTAATACTCTTAGTCTTATTTACCCAGAGCAGACTTCCATTATATAAAGTAAATTATTCTGACAGATGTGATTTCTCTGAAGTGCATGATGGCACAAAAACAAACAACAAAGCAGATCATTTTTGCTGTTCTTCTTAGCATATATCAGCAACAAAAAACTTGTTTATCGTGACACTATTGGGAGCACAAAAGTTAGAACCAGCACAGGACAATGATTTGTAGTCTACTATAAAAGAAAGGAAAAGAAAACACTTTTGATGGAATAGTGAAGCTCACAAAACTCATTCTCAATCAGACAAAAGAAACACTATACTTGTCCACAGTTCAACCGTAACCCATGACTGGCTATTCAGCTGATACCTTACAGTGCAAGTGATACACACACTGCAGACAGTAGGCTGCATGCAGACAAACATCTATAGTCTTACATGAAAGGCCACAAGGAGACCCTGTAATCCTGGGATTAGCTTCGGAACAAAGAGGCTTTTTGAAAACACTGGCCTGCAGACATCTTCTGCCGTGCTCCTCTCCTTACAGACTCACTGCAGGAACCTTAACTCAAGGGCCTTGTTTCAATCCACATTAAAAGTTTGGTGATCCAAAGTTGTTTTATGCTGGTGTGATCTTCCTTCTGTCCTCATGAGAGCAACCTCACAGCAAACACACACTTATGAGAGCACAATACAGGCAAACTAGAAATGTCACTGTTGCTACGCTGCTACGCCAACAAGCACTACCTCGACAGCTGGTCAGTGATAATACTGTACCTTTCTTCCCTAAAGTGTCCCAAGGTCAAGTGTTAACAGCAGTTTAATCTCCCAAATCATGCTAAAATCACTCCTGCTTTACACCCAGGTTGTGTCAGTCCAGACAAGACTTCGGTTGTCCGAGCAGAGCTCAGGCCCCGAAGCTGAGATATCCTCCATCATGTCTTCCCGTGCTTCCACAGCCTCGTCGTTATCTGTGGTACATATCTCCGCTGTCAAACCCTGTCCCTCTTAGCGCTCAGGCCTCCCAGGGCTCAGCCACTCATTGGATGAGTGCGGTGGCGGAAGTAAGGACAGTAGATTGGCAATGGCTGAAGGCGCAGATAAGACCAGCCCACACAATGTTGTTAACCCCGTCTGACAGGATATAATCCCTGCAGCTGAGCTTAAATCCATGATGACCCCACCTGATCTCACACTCTTTCATTCTGTTAGTTTCGATCTATTCTGTTACAGTAATTTCCTTCTAGTGTATATATTCTCCATCTCCCCTTCATTTCTTTGTTTTTAATCTTTCTAAATTCTCTCTGTCTTATCCTCTTAACTATACCTCTCCCTCCCCCACTGTGTAAAGCTCATACTCCACCTCTTTCCCTCTCCTCAACAGAGGCAGACGGTCTGTTTACCTGGAAAGGAGACGAGCCAAAGCATGGCAGTAAAAGGAGAGTAGCTTCAAAGCTGATTGAAGAAGTCTTGTCAAACAACCTCCTGGGTTTATTTTTGTTCTCAGTGAGTCATACAGACAGATGGGGTCACTTGGCAACCGGACCACAGACACAGAGTTTGTTTGTGCGTATGTGGTGATGCAACAAAACTCAGATTAAACTAAATAATCCAAACAACCTTCCAAATACATTATGAAAGCAGTCTGAATCATAAAGTACTAAATAAAGCACAACTAACAGTTCTGCTGTTCTCCACTAAAGTTCAGCTGATCTCAAGAGAAAAATAAAAAAGCAATAACAATGCAACAATAGCGGCAGGTGTCCTTGTTTTTTTTATGACTGAGGATCTGCAAAATTCATGTCATTAAACTAGTGTTGTGTACTGCAAGAAACTCAAACTTCATGAGGACATAACTCAAAAAAAAGTCTGGAAAAGTTGTGGTAATACAAAAATGTTACATGAAATCACGACAAAAAAAAAACTGCCAACGCAAGCACTGTAAAATACACTGAAGGGTCATATTAGTTGTTGCACATGAATTTAATAAAAACATAAATAAAATACTTTTAAAAAAAATTCTTGGTATTTTTGTGCATTTGATAAACACTGGCTGCACTCTCACTTTTACATTGTGGTGTGGGAGGTCACTCTCTACGGTGGCCCAGAAGGGTCAACACAACTGCAAAAGCCACAACGCAAATGCAAAAGCCACAACGGAAGTTAACCCACAGCGGAAGTGCGGAACTGTCAGAAGAACAGGCTTTGTTTCTGGTGGACAATATTTTCTGACGGACTATTTTGATTACGGGAGAATTTATTGAGACGCAAGTAAAACGCTGCTGCTGAATGATTGTGACTAATGTCATTATGTGTTTCCACAAATCAGCAATGTTTGTGGCCATGTTGAAATTGTTATAACGTCACGTATGTGCACATTAAACTCTCCTGTAATCAAAATAGTCTGTCATAAAATATTGTCTCCCGGAAACAAAGCCTGTTCTTCCGACTGCTGCGCACTTCCATTGTGGCCTTCGCATTTGCGTTGTGGCTTTTGCGGTTGCATTGTGGCCGTTGCAGTTGCGTTGACCCTTCTGGGCCACCGTACACTCCCAGTCTCTTTTAAAACACACGGAGGGCAAACGGTTTCAAAGGGAGGGACTTAGATGCACTAAAATGCAAACACAGTTAGACCTGCAGCTAATCCGTAGAACCCAGAAACTCCGATTGCAAACACAGAGGGAGTGACTTAATTCACAGCTAAGGAACGCCATGAGTCTACTACTTCTTTACATAGCAGGTAGTTGTTTGCAGCTATATTAATGACATATTTATGTTCAAATTGCATATTGTACCTTTAAGGGCTAACAAGTCAATCTTTAGTGTCTCAGAAAAAAGTGATGCATCATTTTATGTTTGTACCTCTCAAATGATAATAATAATAATAATAATAATAATAATAATGACAATTACAATAATAAATGATTCAGCAATGTGACAGTGTAGACATAAATGCTTTTGGACGGAAGTACTATACTTTGTCAAACTGGCAATAATAAACAGCCGGATCAAGGCGATTGCTACCACAATGTGATTCACAACTGGCACACTTGAGACTCACATCATCATTCGTTCTGCTGCAAATTTGTTCGTCAGATTCTACAGTGGAGAGGATAGAGGGGGAAATTTAATTATTATAGCCAAATCCTACGTAAACAAGGGCTTTCAAGCACTGACCTTCCAGAGTGATTACTGTTTATGCAAATGTATCAAGTGGGTTAGTCAGAGGTGAGGCACTTCAGTGCTGGGGTCCAATCAATGAAATTATGTTTCAACAGACCTTGTGAGAATCACTGTCATGTATTCACAATTGTTTTTTTTACTGTGCAGCACCAATTACTAAACAGAGCTACGGCACAGTGTTATAAGAATAACTACCCATCTTCACACCTTATCTGTGAATTTTCACACAACTCCTACAGGCTTCATCTCAATTTCAGAAATTTCATGTCACTGCAACTCATCACCTTGTGACTCTAGAGTCTGTACTTCTAAGAGAAATACAGTGCAACGATTAACACAAGGAAATACACCAGAGGTCAAAAAAAACAAAAGCACACACCATCATCACTCTGACCAACAGCTATAACTGAAATTAAATCAGTTGCCATGGATACCCATTTTGGACTGCAGGATGCTGAGGGGTCAGAGAAAGCTTACATGCTGTCGAATGACTTGCTAACTTGACATACTAGGAACCACTTATGCTTGTAGGTTTGCTGCTGCTTGAAGTAAACCTTCAGGAAACTACCAGCCATGGAATTATGTTTTTTTTTTTTGTTTTCATTGTATTATTTACTATAATTCAACTAGACAGGACACTGTGCGGGACTATTTACCTAAAAGGAAATATTCAAATACAATGTCTTGAGGGCAAATTTTATAGTTCATACATATAAATACACATAAATGACTACAGATACAGGTTTTAAAAAATGAAAGCTATAAATCTGCAATGCAGCACAAGCATTTCCGAAATATATTCCAGTTGGTCTGTTGATCTGGTGAGCTTATATGCACACACTAACACAAGAATCGCATAAGTCTGTAAGACATGAGAAGACACTCAAGTGACCCCCAAGAGGAAACATGTCTATTACATATGTCTCACAGTGTGTTTGTGAACTGAACAAAACAGAGGGGCAGTCAGTGAGTTCTCTGTAATGGTTACTCCCTCTTGTGGTAGGGAACTGCTTTCAAAAACAAAATGTGCAAAACGCAGACAGAGCAGTTACCACTATTACACATGTGGAGACATTTGAATTCAGCTTTTCCTGCATGTGGCATGTAAGCAGATTTGCCTAAAAGCATTTTCCACTGAATGTAAAAACCCACTGAAGCACTGGAGCATTGATGAGTCACAGCAGCAGAAACATGACGGTTTTGTTTCTTCACAGCTTTACTGGTTCCCTTAAATGTGACTTAGACTCTGAAACTGGAGTCAAACATCACCTTGAGAAGCTTATTATCAGAAATATCAGGTAGCTATGGGCTAAACATTGTTTACCATCATTTATAGCATGTATGCCCGCCATATTGAGATACAGAAATGCTCCCAGCAACCATAGTTTGAAAGTCTTCAACTTAAATTCTGTCTCTACTTTCCATCTTTAAAAATCTCACAAGAATACAACAAGACCTCTCTGAAAAGACGTCAACAAAACATTCAAATCTTGCAGTTAACTAACCACAGCAGAGAATCCACAAGGGGGTGCTGCAACACAACAACAAGGTTCGTGTTGCATGAGCAGTGATGTAAGACTGTGGCCAAATCGACCCTTATTTCTACACAGTGATAAATCCTCTCTTTGATTTGTTCCTGTTCTGTTCGATGTTTGATACAAACCTCCATCAGTGTGACTGTTAACATTCTAAAATGAGATGGTTTCCACCCAGATAGCACACTACAGTGATGACTCTTAAGGTGACAGGCTTTTTGAAGAACGATGTCAGTTAAATAATGAGCAAAACGCTATTTTCAAAGCTGGAATTACATCTATATGAGAAGGTCTGGGGTAGTCTAATGTATGTATAAAAAATCAGGACCAGAGAATCACCATTTGCCTGCAGGTTTGTGGCTGTGCATGAGTAGACAGACGAGCCACTCCTCACACGAGTATGAGATGATGTTTGTCCACCAAGTCTGGGAAAGTTAAAGGCTAAACATAGCAACCATAGTTGTCCTGGGGCCAGAAATGTCCAGTACTTTTTTATTGCGCTAATATGCACCACCAAAAATAAAACAAGACAAAGGAAGAAGGATTAAGAGTTAAGAGGCTCAAGGTATACAGTGTGCAGCTCTGTTTCAAGTTCAGTGGCACACCGAGTGACAGTGTGTGTTTGGCTCTTTGTGTTTGGGTACGTTTACATTTTAAACATGTAGTACATTTAGTGGCTTGTCAGAGCACAGTGATATACATGGCTACATCTGCACTGATCCAGTTTGAGACAGTCATTGTGATTATTCAACAGCCAGTTAATATTCATGTGTTTGATCAGGACAATTGCTGCAGAAGATGTGCAGTTCTGCATTCAGACTCATCGCATAGAACCAGTGTCTCCACAAACTTTACAAGGAATCATAAAAATCCAATCATCAGAGAGATATTTAATCACATACAAAGCCGTCAAACTGGAAATTTCTCTGTCTGATTTCATTTGCTGGCAGACTTTTAAATCAATCCAAAGTACTTTTTACGAAACAATGGCAGGGAGCGACAATTACAGCGTGAGATAATGGGAAATGTTCAAATGGATCTAAAAGTAGCACAAGACAGAGAGAGGAGTCACAATGTCACGAAACACACACACAGAAATATTGCGAATTTACTATAGGCTACCGGTCATACCAGAACAAGTAAGGCTTTAGCAGCAAAACTCCTGACTGTGCTGAAGTTAGCAGGAGGGCATTTTATCACCTATGATTTTAACTTGTCATTTGTAAGAGGATAAACGTGTTCATATTTGCCTTATTCTAAATCCCCTCTCCTGTTATTGATTAAACCCCTGAAAAAAATCATGCCTGTGGATATCAATTACATATCTAGACTCTACGTCTTCGATTTGTATTGGCTGTGCAGGTCTATTGAGTCCTCTTCTCATTCTTCCCTCACTCCTCTTTAGCAGCTCGAGCTGGACAACACTAGCTCTAATACAACTCTGTTCAACAATGTGAAACTACTCTACAATACGCAATGGGAAGTCATAATATGGCAGTAATTAAGCCATACATGTTCTTAAGTATGAAACATTGGAAGTGTGAATCCATGTTTTTGAGCAGTCATCGGTACACTGCAGTTCAAGGTGGAAATGTCCAACCATAGAGTTCACTTATTTCGCTCATGATGTATCTTCCAGCATAAAAAAAACACCATTTGGACATGTTATCAAGGCAATAAACTTAAAGTGGATATTTAATGTAAAACATCTGCATGCTTGAAAAATTCTGAAACATAAGTAAAATGGGGGAATAAAGGTGTTGCATGTGTTATAATTAGGTAGTTGTAGCGATATAAAAATGTACATTATCCCGTGGTTACCATGACAACAGTTAAACAAAAAGAAGGTCGTGAGTTTGCGTAAACAGCAAGCAGCAGCAACAGCAAATTAGCAAGGCAAATAGAAGTGTATAAGATCACAGGGTGACTTAACCAAAGCCTAATAACATAAAAAGATATTAAAAAGACAGTCAAGTCTCAGATAAAGGCCTGTATTTATCTCTCTGCAGCTGATCTAATGCCTTGGCCACCATTTGTCAATTTGCATTAGCTTCTACCATAATACTCTGCTTTTCTTCTTTACTGTGTGCAATTTCAGTCATAATCATCTGAGAAATATAAGCTAGAATGTGAATGTGATGTAAGCACGTGATTCAACTGTTTCTATGAGTATATGGGATAATTCATTACTTTTGTGACAACATACCATATTGTAGTACAAACCTGTAAGTCATGACTATATTTGGAAATACAACTAATCCATTAAATCTAACTGAATACTGTACAAGCCAAACAACATGAACTACTGTGGAATGAAACTTCTGATCCGTTAATGGAGCCCCACATGACTGTAACATGGATGGTTTGATTTCTGCTGGGGATCTTTGCTGCATGTCTTATCTCTGTTTCTCCATCTCTCTCCTTATCTCATGTCACTCACTGTACAGTCTACTGTCAAAGGCAAAATGGCACATATCAAACTAAAAAAAAAACCAAGCTGAGAGTAACATTACACATCTTACCATGGCTGTAGCTGACCCCCGGGCTGAGGGTGGAGGGGGTGGCAACGTGTTCCCTGTTGGGTGTCTGGAGGCCCGCCTCCTTCTCCCTCTCCTTGTCCCGCTCCTTCACCTGGCGCTGGCTCATCCTGCCTGGGGTCAGAAGCACGGTGTCATCACCGCACACTATGGCAGCTACACAGAGAGAGAGAGAAAGAGAGGGAGCCAGGGAAGTGAGAAAGAGAGGGACAGAGAGGTGAACGAATATAGCGGGGGAGGTGACAGATGAAAAGGGAAGACATGAGAGGAGAGATCAGACATGTTGCCATCTTACTTCAGATCAGAGAACATCTACAGACAGCCCTCTTGTGGAGCATCTGCTACGTGCAGCCTTCTGTTTCGTAACCCATTTTTTGATAACTTATATAACATTTGTCTTCATCCAGGTCTTATGATTGGAAAAACAGCAGTTTCGTTCTGATAACCTGAGTATGTATGCTTATGTCTTATCACTCCAGCTTGTTTATTCAGTGCTAATGAAGCAAACAGGCATGTTATTGCTTAGCAATGGGAGTTCATTCTAGATGAGGACCAAAATAAATGTGCAAAATTAAAAAACTACTTTTATCTCCAATAACAAGACACGCCCTGATTTTGTCCTGCTGCGGATCTGAACAGCACTTCAGATAAAACACAAATCTGTTCTAGTTTCAAAACATCAACAGTGAGCCAAGAAGAGATTTAGGATTTTTTGGACAGTTTTCAAATAAACCAATATACTGATTAAGTAAGTACACAAGATGAACTGCAGATCAGATCATTTATGCTTTTGGACCTTTTTAGCTGTCAGATCAGCTCAAATACCTCTTCAGCTACACAACCTGTTATATTTTAAAGGTGAATGTGCTGTACTTACAACCATTCATTCTAAACAACTGGACACTGTTACAGTTTGCTTTTGAAAAAGACAGTGATCCTGGAATTTTAGATGTGTAGACTTGGTCCTTTTTCCCCAGTGGGATGTCTTTGTACCACCATTAAGTGGGGAGCTCATGTCTATTTAATCTTCTTTGCTTGCTAGCTAATCAGCATTCACACGCAGACAACCTCAGTTCATGTGCTGTTGGCTAATTGTGGCTGGCAGCTAGTTGGTTATCCATTTGTGTTTTTATTTTTCTCCTAAATGCCATTTTTTGCTGTTTTTACATGTACATGCTCGGAATAGTTCTTGTGACTTTAGCTAGAAATGCATTGGGGTGTATGATTGTCTTTTTAACTTGGTAAATGAGGCAGTCATCTAAACCTGTTAACTAGGGTGTGTCCTCAAGCTACACAGCAAAACACTGCATGAATGAGGGTGAATCACAGTGATATGCTCACACACAGACACATATGGCAACAAAGATACTATATAATCCTAATCATAATCCGGTGACGTCAGCATCTGTCTACCCTATCAGACAGCAGTGTGTGTTCAGCAGTCGATTTGCTGTGTGAATTATGGAAATAGAGCTGTGTACATGTCTGTGAGCTACTGCAGGTTTAGGTACACCATGTATCAGTATAGTCATGTGAGTTGTAAGTGCGTCCCATGAAAACTGTTCGCATCAAAAGCAAAGATTTGATCCTCCTTGAAACAGTGCAGTTTGATAAAGGTCCTCCAGTCAAACAGATGGCACATAAAATAGGTGCTTTGTAATAATTTTCATAATTTAATTAGATAAAAATCTGGCATCTTTTGTCAGTTGTTCACTTTGTAGTTTAAGCATGTTGTGTCCTCATGTAAGATCTAAAGAGCTCCTCAGAAAAAAAAAGTTAGTGGCTGGCTTTGAGTCTGGCCAAGGATATGAAAAGATATTTATGAAAAATCATTTCACTGAGAGGGCAATCATTCTAAAAGTGGTGTAGATTTCAAACAGTTGCCAATGTGTCCAAGGACTGGCTGCCCCAGGAAATCCAGCTCAACAACCCCAAAATTGCATCACAGGATCTGCAGGCAACTTTGAAACTGTTTGTGTCAAATGCTGCGTCCACATTCAGAAAGAGATTGCACAAATTTCACCTGCATGGGAGTCAGGAGAAAGCCTTTGATGTTCAGACATTAGAGTGAAAATACAGTCTGCCAGTGAATATACTAGACCTTTTGAACTAATGTACTCTGGACAGACACATCAAAGATGGTGTTGTTTGGCCACGCTAACAGTAGACATGTCTGGTGCAGACGACAGACAGATTTTCAGGAAACAAACCTCATACCAAGTGCAAAGCATGTTGGTGAAAATGCTATGGTTTAGGGTTGCTTCACCGTGTCAGTGACTGGACAGCTTACAGTCATTACTTCAACTAAGAATTCTACATCGCATCAAAGCCTATTTGAAGATAATTTGAGGCCTTTTGTCTGTAAGTTAAAGCTGAACTGGAAGTGGACCTATAAAAAGGATATTGATCCGAAGCACACGAGAAAATCCACCAACAAATGTCTTTGAAAGGAGACATAGAGGGATAAGGAATGGCCTAGTCAGAGCCCAGATTTGAAGCCCATTGAAATGTTGTGAGGTGGTTTGAAACGGGCGGTATGTCTATAAAACCTTCAAACATCTTGCAGCTGGTGAAAATTTGCATGTAACTATTACCATCCCTACTAAAGGAGGGCAAGGGCAAGTTTCCATGACAGAAATAACTTTCTGAAATTACTTTTTCCACAGAAGAATATTATATTTGTTGATATTTTTGCTGAATAAATGAGTGAAAATTACTTGTGTGTACCATCTTTTTCTGTAGGCAGTTTCAAAGAGGATCAAATGTTTGTTTGTTTGTGCAAATGTGTCAAACAAGCAAACAATTTCAACTTAATCCATGTACCTATTTCTTCACATGACTGCACATACGGACACGCTTTCTCAACGGACATCAGACAGGTGACAGTTGCAAAGAGGAAATCAGAGCCACATATACTGACACGCTTTCCCAAAATACACACTTAACAAACCACTAAGTCACACATGTCACAGTAGATTTTACAGGTCTGGTCAGTAAACAGGTGGAGAAACACTTTAGGGAAGGTATCCACACAGTATTTAGAGGAGGCAGTGGAGCTACAGACATCAACTTGAAAATCCTGCAAAAAAGTCATAAAGACTACATGCAAATTCCTCTCCATAATAAACTACAATTTATGGTTTATTTATAAAGGTGGACCTTTGCTAGAGAAATTAAATTTCTGGTAGGAGCCTATGATGAGTTCAAACACACAATATCATGAAAAAATTATAACATTTGTCAGAAAGAAATTGGGAAAATGGATTCATTACTGTTAGCTTCTATTAGCTGCTTTAAACACATGCTCTCTCTTATGTTAGTAGGCCTAAATACCAGCCCTGGCCCTGTGGCACTGCCCCTAGCCCTTCCTATAAAAGGTCACTGGCTTACCGGAGGTGGCATGGTGTTCTCTCAACTCTGCATGGTGCTAGCAGGGGAGAAGGGTGGAGACAGAAAAAGGAAAGTAAAAGAGCAAGAATAAAGTAAGAGGAGAGAGACAGAGAAGGCAAGAAAGAGAGCGAGAGGGATTGAAAAAGTGTGTCAGAGGTTTTTTGGATAAAGATTAAAGGAGGGGAAGGGAAGAGGGGGAATCCACCATGTGTTGTTGACCAGATGTTGGCAGTGGTAGGTTTGCGTGCAGCACGTTTGGCGATAGTGGGCAGCATCAGCATCAGCAGTGGGAGAAGCCGCAGCCACACGGGACGACAACAAAAAAAAAAATCATAAAAAAAGAAGAGACAGGAGACAGAAAACAAAAGAAAAAACAGACATTAGTTTAACCAAAAAGTTAATGGAAGACACAACTTAACACAAAACTGACAGGAGACTGAGGAAGTGATGGGGGATGGCAGACAACTGGGTAATACAAGAGGAATGGACAGTGACAGGACTGCACGGCAAACATACATAATGTTGCACTTCACTTGGAACATCCTAGAATATTTTGCAACTAGAGCTGCAGTATGAAAAAATATTAATAAAGGACTGTGCCAGTGTAATTTAGTACAGCAACTAACAATTATTTTCATCATGAACTAATCTATTATTTGATCTACCTATAAAATGCCAGAGAATACAACATTTCCTGCAATCGTGTCTTTAAATAGCTTAAAGGAATTCAGTTTACAATCATTTATTACAAAGAAAACACATTTGACAAGCTGGAATCAAAAAGTTCATGGTATTTTTGCTTAAAATTACTGATCAAAATAGTTCATAAGCCTTTAACAGAGACTGATTTGTCAACAAACTGTTTAAGTGCTGTTTTAATTGTAATGCATAAAGTCATGACTTAAAAAAAGCAAATGCAAATCAATTACATTGTGTGTTTTTTATTATTAATTAACAAGACTACAACCATGCTCTCATGTGAAGCTGTAGTTATGCACAACTGTGCTATGAGCAGTAATGATGCCAGCTAACATGTTCTCAAGACAGGTTTGCATAAAATCATCAAGGAAATCTGAAGTATAAGTGTTTTTAAGGCATGTCAACATTAAACCTTTTGAAGTGAATAAACTAGGTTCTGTAGTGCTGTCAGAAGGTTGTGGTACAGGCTATGTTACACATGACTGTAATAAACAGAGTACAAAAAGCTGGAAACAAAGCGAGTTGTTTGACCCTTAAAGAAGAAGACAAAACTTGGGTCATCTACGTGAGAAAAATGGAAGAATTGTTCCCAAACAGGAAAGTTGTAATTATTCGTTCATGTCAGTTGGTACTGGCCATGCTTCCTTGAGGTGAAAACAATGAAAAAAGCAGAAATAGCTCATGAGTCATGTGAGCTGACTCTTTATCAGGGAAGCTAAGAAGCACCCCAAGCGAGCAGAAACGAAATATTTGCAAAATTGGGTAAGTTCTGGAGAATCTTGCCCGATGCAAGTATGGATATAAATACATTATGGAAATACAAGACAGCTAAAATCCTGAAGATTAGCCAGTAGTATTTAGCAGCTTCACCATCACAGTGAGTATGTCGCATGCTATCCCACCTAGCTAATTACTATTATCAACAATTATGAGATATTTATTGTATAATTTAAGTATTGCAAGTATTTTCAGTAGTCATTTCTATTTTAAGATTTTGTGTCTTTAGTCTTTAGCCCAATTCACACAGCAGTAGTGGCAGTAGCTGTAATTGGTAAGAAGCCCTGGTCACACACAAACACACACGACTCCCTCTTCCTGTTCCTGTGCACCGCAGAGAGCAGAATCACTTAACAGCTAGTCAAAAAATGAAGAGGCTCTGATTAGGTTTGCTCACCGCGACTATCCTCCATCCTGCGAGCAACATCTCTGTAGCAGGACAGCAGCAACCTCACGAGTTCTCTTTAGCCACAGTCACGGCCACTTCTCAGACTCACAACATGCCTACACACTGTAGCATAGTCCAAATGTTGCCACCCTCAGGAGGACGTTTGGCTCAGGTTTACATAGAAATGGCCATTTAACAAGACCCTAATTAACCCATGCTGCCCGTCTGCACAGCTGCAGTCTGCAGTGTCACCGACAAACCAGGACCGGGCATGATCCCCTAATCCCCAGACAGACCAAACGACCACAAGCTGCTCAGTAAGGAGAAAGACAAAGAAAACTATGCCACTGATTGGATATTGCTCAGGTAAGCAGGAATGGGAAATCAAATCGCCAAGTGCTGATTGGTTAGAACGCTGAGTGTCACTGTCTGAGAAGATAGAAACACTAAGAGCTGCTTACAACAATAAGGCAAAGGGATTAGGAAACTTTCGCTAAACGTCAGAGGTCGAGTAATAGGGCTTTGTGGACAGGCATCAAGAGAGTGGTTTTGTAATTTAATCTTGGCTCAGCTGATTGTCTCACAGAGGAAAGGCACAGTTAGACTTTGCTCATTCCCCTCAGGTTGACCTACAGTCATGGGAGCACCGAGGTCAGAGGAGGCCAGGAAGATTCCTGGACAGTACTTCTAAGTAGTGCAGGGATCCAAGCCAACAATCCTCTGTTGTTCTAACCTGTACAGCAATGCCGACTTCTACGATCACAGCCCGAGTCTAATCCCACAGCAAACTATCTCAACCAAATTCTCTATTTGGTTTAATAAGGGATAAACTCATAGCGACTGTCGGCAGTTTCCTTGACTGACAGACTGATGTGTGAACCCGGGGTGGACGCTCTTTATAAAAACCTCACCTCATGATTAGTGCTGATTAATTATGCAGATGAGTGTGTGGGGGTGGTGAAGAGGCTGTCAGAGAGACAAAGTGAAGGGCCACAGAAAATCTCCAAGTGTCATGAACAAAAAATATTAACTGTGACAGGCAGCCTGGGAAGAGCTTTGTTGGTACAGTGTAATGAGAGTGCACTGCTGGATCACGGCATGTGGCAAGGCTATATTAGCATTTGAAAAGCTTTTTTTCACTATAAATTGACAATCATGCAGAGAGGCTGGTGGGGTTAGATCTAAATGCAAGGCAGACTGATCAAAGGGGACCAAACAACTGGCTACAGTTAGAATCAACCCTGCTTATTGACATGTCCCTGGAAAAACAGTGTATTTTATGCTGTGTAAAACCTACAAGTACTGTAAGCCTGCTTTCTTTTATGTTTCTTTCTGTTGCTGTGGTTATTGATGAGAAGGTCAGGCCTTCTTTTTTGTGTTCAGGTTTGTAATATGCAGCTCAGCAAATACACTATAAATCATCAGATAGCTTTTGATGCTGCATTAATGTAAATACGGCAGTATCAGGGCTTTTCTGGGCATATTTTAATGGATAAACAAAAAAGACAGGTCAAAATTCAATCCTTTCTGTGCTCTGCTCTGTTGGGTTTACAACAGCCTGCTTGTGATGTCGGCTGCTATCCCAAATGAGACATCCAGGCTCTACAGTGACAGCACCAGGCTCCATATGAGACTGAAAATTAGAGGTGACTGCTCCAACATCTGGGCTGGAGAAATACACAAATTTGCTAAGCTCTGACTATAATGAGGCTATTGTCTCTCTGCTCTTATTAGCAAAGATCAGTGTATAAATCATCCAGCAAGCGAGCTGCTTCTAATTTTTAGCTGGTGCCAGCTGTCACTTTAAGCAGTTAAAAGGACTAACATCAGCAATGAAAGGTCACATCAGCCGTTACGAATCAATATCTTTTCCATCAGTGAATCAACAGCAGGCCAAAATAGTTGCATAGCTCGCCTCGGCTCCACTCATGCTCCCCCTCTTTGTACATTTGGAGACGAATTTAGAATCACTTTTTAGGAAACCTATGGCAGACGTCGCTGAGGATTTGTCCATCTCTACATACAATCTATGGTTCTGATCCATGTGTACTGAGTGAGTACTCCGATCACGCACACATCTACGAACTCAACTGTTATTCTGATCTCTACTACACACCTAAATGTAAAGTTTTGTGACTGTATCCTGCCCCGTTTTGAAAAAAATGCGTCCACAGACAGACATGAATACCTGTCAAAGTGCTCAAAGTACCACATTTGTGGCAGTTCTACCACATTGTGCCACAATAACACGCGCACAGACTGACTCTTGAGGTGAAACTAATGCAAGCTATTGTGGCTGGTGAACATCTTGCTTGTTCTCACGTCTGATCTCTGCAAGTGAGCATCTTTACTGAGCCACATTCTCACCGCTGAGTTTTCATTCTCATCGTATGAATATTTAAAATGATCAACTTTGCAGTCTTGAACCAGGACCTTCTTGATTTAGATGAAAACTTTCATGAAAAATAGGTTGAGGGAAATTAATAAAGCTACAGCTGTTATTGTCTTATATCAGATACTTATTAAATGAACATTAAGGTACATCAAGGTTCAACCAGGACTCTGTAACGGCAGATATGTGATATTGAAGGACACAGCCACGGGGCAAAAATACCTTAAAACCAGTAACCTTAAATTCTCTTTATTGATTTGAATGCATAACGCCGATTATTCTCAGGAAAATTTAGTTTCCAAAAGAAACAAGTCAGCACATGTCCCTTCTCACACTTCCAGTCTCTATTTGCTGATACTTAGGTGGATCAAACTTGAGCAGCTACAGCTGTAAGGACTAAATAAAGAGATGATTTGAGTGTAGTGAGGGGGTTTCTGAAGTCATGAGTCTAGTCAGAAACAGCTACTCAGCTTGAGTTTCGTGAACCCCCATTTTAAAGGCTTGAGAGTAGTTTACACAACCTTTATATTTAATCAAACTGGGTTAAATGGAGGAAAATATCCCCTTGAGGGATTCATTCACTTGAAGTCAAGAAGATGATCTCACGGTGAATGGAAAATATGACATGTCCAAGACTGAATTCCATGTATTAAGTCACATTTTACTCACAGTTTTTAAACTAAAATGTTAATATAATATCATTATAGAAGGGAAACCTCTTCAGTGCTGACTGGTCAAACAGCTCAAAGACACACACATACCATACACACACACTGACACAACTGATTGCAGATGCTGGGAAAGCTGACATCTGACATCCCTGTTTGTCTAAACAAAAATGTTGGACATGAAATTCCATTCCCAGCCCCACACATCTATTTCACCCTAACCGATACTGGATTTTCCAGACTGATACTGGTATTGATATCATGGGTCCGAAGAAATTATAACGGCATATCAGCCAATTGTAATTTTTTCCAACATAAAAATTGTGACACAGATCCCTTAGGTTGTAATTTCAAAGAATTAAGAACAAGATATGAGAGACGACAAGGGCAGTTTAAAGTGTAAAAAATGTTTCCATACAGAAGCTTTTATATTTTCTACACACTTTAATATTAGTTGTTTTTTTGCAAGTCATATTGTCATCACAATCTTGACAATGTTATCACGCACTGCAGATTTTCCTGATATCATTCATGCCTACTGAAATACTGATTTATCCATCTGGCTCCAACATGCACCCAGTAAGCCTTCCAATACAACCACATGCTTTTGTCATACAGAGAGTAGCTCCAGCAGCTAGACTTACAAGACGCGTGTCAACCTTTTTCCCTATTCACTTTGGTTGCAGCGTTTTTCTCTGCTGACAAGAGATGGGAACATTTTGACCTCTATCCTGTGCTGGACTTCAAAGCGTCCATGAAAGCCCGGTCTAAAAGGGGACAGTGGTTGAAATGTGCGTCCACATTTTTACATTTCATTGTTGGTGATGATCCCTGTTGTCAGTTAGAAGAAAACACACTGACATACTGCAGACTCATAACAATTGTCGTGTCGTGAGCAATCAGTGGGCACCAGGATGTCAGTGAGCATGATTGCATGCATACATGTAATACAATAAGAATCAGCAGCGTTATCACCAACTCAGAATACAGAAATCAAAGGCAGGTTTTGCTGCAACACATGACGGTGAGCAAACCTTAGCCTGCTGTGTTTGATCAGGGTGAAGTCGAATAATATGAGCCAGAACAAATAAGACTCCTGATGACAGCTGACGCATTTAGATCCCAAGGTAGTCTGTTCTTCCAGGAAGGACAAAACCTAATAGATATGTCATTGAAGGCCTGTACTTCTATTCAACTGAGACTGTAGATGTATTTAGACATGCTTGTGACATCTCTCTACCTTAGAACCTGTCAGTGCCACAGCAGTTAAAACACAAACATTCATATTTTGTTTGAACAGCCTTCAGGTGTGAGTCAGTTGAATGCGTCAGGGTGTGTCACTGCATGTACGCCAGACAACGTTTACTGGAAAATAAAGACAGACCAATGTTCCCATCACTTCAAGGGGTAGCGTGGCTGTCCAGTTCTCCTTAGGCAGAACACAGAAAAAGCAAGGTGACATTTTGCTGTCTGAGTCTTTTTCATCCGCCTTTTATCTTGCTTTCAGACCAAAGCCAGCAGCCTGCTGTGTCAATGAGATGACATACAAGGACAGTGGAGCAGATGATCTGAACGAAAACTGAAATATTTCACGTTCTGTCTGAAGCAGAGACGTGAAACAAAAACAGAGAGAGTTGTCATGGTGGAAAACAGTCTTTTTTTCTAATTTTAAGAGAAGCTATTGGGCAGCGTGCAACAAAAAGAGGCTTGTGAAAAATAATCTATAAAAGCTACAGCTATTATTTCATTTAAACATATTTAATCAGCATTCAAGTGATTGTCAGTATGTGGTTTGACGACAGACCAAACTAATCATAAACAAAACAAACAATGTAAATATCAAAACATATTTATAAGTATACAGAAGATGATATGTAAGGCCTTCAGTAAATACATTCTGTTCTACTGGAACACTCATATTTCCCCCATTTTCTCCAAAGCTTCCAAACCTCTACAGGAAACCCTGCCTCAAACACAGAACACACTCTCCGCTCTCTGTCTGTGAAAAGATGAAGAGTGCTTACGCAGGATAAAATGCCATGACATATTACATAATGTTTAAACATCACTCGCAGCAGATTTCTGACCCAGTTTTTTAGTAGCAGGGAAAGAAGAGATGACACCAATAGGTCCCCCCCCTCACCCAATATCTTCAGGGCACCTTTTGCCATTTATTCAACTTCAAATCAAAGCACTATGTTATGAAAGCAAAACCTAAAAACGGGTCTAATACTTTCCTGTGTATTCAAGCAAATATCTAGAAAACATAGCCGACAATTTCTCCTTCAGTGTGTTAGAGGTCGCAAATGCATCTGTCATGGAAAAAGATTGACAATTACAGAGGCTAAAGAATAGAAAAAGAGGAAGACTCAAATAGCATTTCTCTAGGTGCTAGACTGGTGCCGGTTGACTGAGTCATTACAGGTTCCTGTTTCAGCTTTTTTAAGCTGAAAGTAAATTTCAGAAAGCTAGCTGTATCAGAGTATTGGGTTGTTTAGTGTATAAGCTTGTTTTATCTACAAGCTTTGTAAAGTGTGAGTCACAGTTTCACAGTTCATGTCTGGCGTTGTTTAACCTTCACAGGGTTCATCCTAACGCAGAAATAAATGATTTAAAAAATACTGGAACATCAGAAAGCATCTGAGGGAGAACATTTGGTACAAACAACCTTGACCTGTGTGGGTGCTCCATCCACAGTCTTTTGGCTGCACAAACACCCTACTAACCAGATCTGGCTCCTTGCAACCTCTTCCTCTACCCCAAAATGAATATCAACGAAACTACGAAAATTCAACATGCATCGTAGATGGTGCAGCGCCCGGGGAGCAGTCAGGGGTTAGGGGCTTTGCTCAAGGGCCCAACAGTGGCCACGGGGGGTTCGATTCACCGACCTTCCAATCGGCAGCCCAGCGCTTAACCCATTGCGCCACTACTGCCGTACTGCCATCATGTGATGAAATGAGAATTTAAACTTAAATTGGAGTTAACTGTCTCTCTATATTTAGCATGTGGGTTTGTGCAGCTTTACCTTCAAACACAACTTCGATATAAAATCTTTTCGTAAGGTCGACTGTGACTATCACGTTGGCGGAGGCTTACATACACTTCGAGCTAAAGGTGAAAATTAAATAACAATAATTTAAAGTTGTGTTTTCATTCACCTTGTAAATTTACACTTAAACAGTCCATAAAACTACAACGTCTGTCAAGTTTGCTACTATAAACAGTGAGTTTGTCCCACTCATTTGATTGATTGTAAATATGAAAATACTGACCTGTTCAGCTTGACATAAAAAAGTAAATTTGTTAACAGCTAGCATGTGACTTCAAGCTACATCAGCTAAGGTAATATGTCAAAATATTTTTATTTCATTATCCTATTCCTTGATATGCTTATGTCTTACAATATTGACAAACATGTTAATATAAAATGGTGACTTTGTATTGTTATTGCCCTGGAAGGGAAAGAACAGCCATTTAGGTTAATATGAGAGTCTCCCACTAACCACACACTATAATGAAGTGTCTGACAGCAGCTTTTGTGACAGTGGATTAATCAGCAGTTCTTTTGAAGTCTGGCTTGGAGTTTTGTTATTTCTGAAGCTAATGACCAGTGTGTGTGTGTCTGGATTATGGACTGTGGTGGCTATGCTGTATAGTATATTTTGTAGTGGGATTCTCCAGTGTGTTTTCAGCATTACAAAGACCCTAAAGGTTTATTGAAACCCTGCATTTCCCCTCTTAAATGCACCTGCTGTGAATAAAATTATTTAAAAATATATTTCCATAATTCTATGCAAATCTACTCAGCCTCATAAAAATACCCAGAGCTTGCGTTCTCTACCGAAACCCACACTCTGTAAATAACCATCACACAACTAATTTCCTGGAAAAAAAACCATAGCATGTGATGATATCTTGCTTCTGTTCGCTGTGACAGTCTTAATTAAGAAACCTGATACAAGCTAGGTCACTGTAAGACGGCCCTAATCGAGAGTTTCTGACCCAGAAATTTACTGAAACGACTTGAAATTCTCAAAGACGGAGGAATCATCACAGACTGCTGCATGGATGAATGTGAATTCCATTCTGCTCTTCCTTCCAGAAATGATAAGCACTAATTGAAGTCTCCTGACATGAAAACAGGACAGACAGGAGCTCCAGTAGGCTACAGCACAGCAATAGAGAGGTCTTCACAAGCATGTTTCGGCTTCTGGGAAAGCATGTGAGCACACAGATTAAATTAAACTGACCTGAGTTTTTATGACCAGGGCAGTGTCGGTGACCAATCGTGCAAACATGTCTGACCTACAGCATTAAGCGCAATTATTCTGTGAAATGGCATTAGAATGACTGATGACCTTGACATAAACACACATAGTGTATTAATACTGTAGTTTTACAATGTGCTTGCTTGGGGTGAAGGACTTTTGGATCAGACGTTTCCATATTAAACTCTTGTACAGTCGAATGTGTTGTGTTTCTGTCGTGACTTATTACTAGCATTAAGATGAGAAGATGAATGTGCATCATGTGGACATCTGTCTAGGAAAAATAAACAACTAATTTTGGATTGTATTGGTTGCACTGATTCACCTGACATTTAGCAGGTCTGTTTGTGCATGTCTCTGGGCAGCAAACCTAGGTAGATAAAAAAAATCACCTGATTTTAATGTGACAATAAAACACCCAGCTGCCCAGTGGTGATTCAGACGTTTAGGGGACGTTGGTAAATTGTACCATCTACTGGGAGTAAATTTTAGCCTGAGAAAATAAATTGGGTTACACGCTCCCCACAGCTCAACTGCACAACTTTCTGTATGAACATCAGTCACGCAGCAACACCCACAACCACCAAGTAAATTCTCAAGCTGTGGGAAACACTGATGTGATGAGTATATGAGTAATATGTAGAGTCAGTCTGAAGCTCTGATTATCAATCATTTTCCAAGGTATTTTTGCAATGAAGCGAATAATAGTTTTGTCGAGTTATTAATATGAAAGTAAAACTTACTGGTTCGAGCTTTCCGCAGCCCAAATTTATGTATAAAAACAGTCCAAAACCAAAAGACATTCAGTGTAAGCTCACGTAGCGTCAAAGAAAAGCAGCAAATCTTCATATTTACGAACTGCAACCAGAGATTTTTTGGCATCTTTGCCTAACAAATGTCCATTAAATCGATTATTCAATAACAAAAAATTAAATTGCCTTTGTATTTTCTGTCAGTCAGCTCAAACTGAGTGTACAGGAACAGTGTACAGCTGATCAATCCAGCTGGTGAAAGCTTTTTCAAGTAGAGGTACTTATGGAGGGAAAAGAAACACTCAGGGAGCATGTCAAGCATCCATACAAGTGACCTCATATGTTTCAGCCCTGCCACATTCAGCATCAAAACAGTACCCACTAACAGAAAACAAGTGGACACAAAGAACACTATACTGAAAGGTGCTAGCCAGTTATTCTTTATCTTCTGTCATAAAAGTAAAGTGAGGAAAAAGTGATGTAAAATTGAAGTCATACAACTACAGAAAGTATCAGATAGAAAGGAGTACCACAATAAAATTCTATACTCTATAAGGATTTTCCATATAGCCATGGTACTGCAATTCACCATATCCTAAATGTCCTTCTTTGCAGCACTAGTTTAGTGTGAAACCATTGAGTTCAGCATGTGGCCGTGTCAGAATGACTTTATCCCTCATAGAACTGACACATCTGCCAGTAAGAGGAGGGTCCGTGTGAGCTCAAGCAGGCAGAGAGCTACGGTATGAGATGCAGTTCTTGGATGCTGTCCAAATGGCTGCTGATTTACAGCTGGAGCGGAACTGCAACGTGCCCCATAAATAAGATGCACTAATCGTATGGACCCAGAGAGTGTGGCCAGAAACGGCTCCGTTGGCCAAGATGCTGTCCAAAGTAAGGCATGAGTCAAGGAAATAAACACTGAGATACAAGGTATTCATTCATTTCTGAAGCTGGCAGATAGGGAGGGACAACAATCTTGCAGGCAATCAGTTTTCTGTGTTTAAGCGTCTGTCAAGATAGGTACCAGAAAGCAGTAATAAACAGGCCCTGTGGTTAAAGCTTTAAAGACCTGAGAATGAGAACGCTCTGATGTTATCATTTCTGCTTTCAGTACTGGACAAATTAAGAAAACAAATTTACAATTTAATATTGCTACATAAACATTATCTTGCACATTTTCTTTCATCAGTTCAGTTTCCAATTTGCCTACGATGCATTTCTGCTATTCCCAGTCCAGAAGACAGATCTGTCTCGGAGCCAAATGCTGCAGCACTGTGCACTGCAAACACACACAGACTCTGCTTTGAGTGACAATAACACAGAGAAGCAAACATTCAAAAGTGTGGTTACACTTCACTGGAGTCCATGCGGACATTGCTTGTTGCTGCAAGCACAACAAGTTCTTTGCATGTAAGAGCTGAATCATGATCAATCTGTGGAAACGTCCAGTGAATGCTCATCTCATACAGAGGGAGAAACGCACATTTTAATAGTCCATCTGTCGTTGCCCTAGGTATGGTGAATATGCTAGTGGCCTAGAATCCTCACACAGTGAATTACATCATAAAAACACAGGTTAATAAATAAAATAATCCATTATCCAGCTGACTGCTATATGTGTGAAATGGTCAGAGCAGGGGTGTCAAACTCCGGTCCTCGAGGACCACTATCCTGCATGTTTTAGATGTTTCCCTCTTCTGACACACTTAATTCAAATGATCAGGATCGTTATCAGGCTTCTGCAGAGCTTCAGGATGAGCTGATCATTTGAATCAGGTGTGTTGGAAGAGGGAAACATCTAAAACATGCAGGATAGTGGCCCTAGAGGACTGGTGTTTGACATCCCTGGGTCAGAGCATCATCTGAATTGGTATTCAGAAATTCAGCTTCAGAGCTCTCAGAGCAGTGACTTTAAAGCTGCAGCCACACTCAGCCTTGCTTTTTCACCCTTTAACTGTTGGTGAATGTTGGTGCTGAAAGAGGCAGAACAAGTACTCAAATCTAATTTTCTCGTAAAACTATTGAGTCCTCATTATAAAAAAAAATACTGTCAATTGAAAAGGGAAAATCCGGCATTCAGGTTTTCACTTTAAATTAAAGAGGAAAACAGACTAAATTCAACATATTAAGAAAACGAGAAAAGAACTCGGAGAGCGCAAACGTCCACCAATCCCCACCAAAGGATCCTCCAAAAAATTCCTGGATCCAGATGGTATTCCAGTACACCACCAAAATGCAATCATCTGTTCCTTGTCCCATTATCAACATTTCCTGAAAATTTCATTAAAATCTGTTCATAATTTTTTGAGTTATCTTGCTAACAGACAAACAAAGGATGGAGGGACAGATAAACGCAGGCAAAAACATTACCTCCGCCTCCTTTCGGAGGCTGAGGTAATAATTCTGTTCCGAAGCAGTTTCATTTTTTTTCTCAGAACAACAATACCAGATAAAAGTATGGTTACAGCACTGCTTCAAAAATCTATATTGCTAAGACTAGCAGTACTGTTAAATTCTTTATACTCATCCCTAAGTCTGTTTCAACTCTATAGAAAGACAGATAGGCAGATGTAGACTGAGTGAGAACAGTGCAGGGTTCACATTTCCTTCTTCATCACTGATGTATATAAAACTTTGAACAAAGCAATGCTTTTTATTCCACTAGCAGAGTTATATTGGGCCAAACATTTCTAATCATTAAGAACAAAGGTGCAAGCAGAATGTTAAGTAGACTGTGGTAAAATAGACTCACTACTAGGGTCATAAGTTGGTTAAATCAGAGGAGCATTTCAGCCCTGTGCAAGGGAGCAGGTGTGGAGAACATGGTGCTCATTTAGAAGCTGACCCACAGTGTCACCTGTCAGCGAGCCCAAAATCTGCTTATGTTAATTACACTGCTGCACCGAAGGTAGGTTATTATGTCAGTCTTTAAATAAATCTCTACTGCCTTCAAATGTTGACGAGGCTAATAAAGGGACTGAAAATCTCAAAATAGAACGCATCTTCAACCAGGGATCTGTACGTTGCCTGATATGTGACTGACGCTGTTCGGCACATCTTCATGAACTGTCTACTGTTGTGTTTAAAGTGTGACACTGTGGGCGCCCTCTCAGTGACAGACTAGACCACAACCATCCAATTAATATGTGCAAATTGATAGAGGAGGGGCATTCTGAGGCTTTTTTATATTAGAAAAAAGCTATACTACAATCTACTAAAAGTGAACAGTTAATGGATTTTGTCACACTTTTCATTCTTTTTTGCATACTCATGAATATACAGACAACTGCCATTTGATTACTGTGGCACACATTTTACGACAATTTGTCAGTGGACTTGTAGACATTTGTGAATGACATCAGAAATCAGTTTATCATTGGGAAGTGTAAGTCACAATGAGCCTAAAAACATGGCCATTATGTCTGTGTAAGACGTGACTGAGTTATGACTCAGGAGTCCCATTTTTATCTTATCTTATCCCGCATGTTTCCATTCACCATCTAACTTGGAAAAATAATGATCATGTATTAACTAGGAAAGACAGTTAGGGAGACTGCAAATTTTCCAGACATGCAGCAGCATCAGCAGATCCAGCATATCCAAGGCGATTGTCACTGAATCTGAACAGATGTGAAACATGGTCACAATCTCCCCCTCTGAGTTAAACAATGGCCAGAGAAATGTTTTTAGCTTAACATTGTGACATCAGAGTGAAGTTAACCTTTGACCTTTTAGACAGAAAATGTAATCACTTCATCATCTTATCCTATCAGACATTTAGTGTATGAATTCTTGAGTTACAGTGACCTTTGACAACCAAATTTATTATCGTTTCATCTTTGAGTTCAAAGTGAATGTTTTGAAGTGAAATTTGACGACATTCCCTTACGGCGTTCCTGAAATATCATGTTCACACGAACGAGATGGACGGACAGACAACCCGCAAACATAATGCCTCCGGCCACAGCTGTCGCCGACACAGAGGCATAACAAAGGCAGTATTAAGCCGACATGGTTTCAACAGATATGCCACCATGCAGCTGAGGGCTAGAGCCTCTAAAGAGTCTTTCATTGTTTTTTTGTATGTTTTCATAATTGCTTTTAAAGAAATTGAAAAATACTGTCCACTGAGAACAACATGTACAAGTGCATACTTCTTATAAACAGCTAATGGCTTTAAATGGGTTTTTTAAAGTGGCGCTTTCCAATTCAAGAAAAAATAGCAAGTTGCCTTAAGTGGTATCAACAAGGCTTCTCAGTGAGTAACTCCCAAAAGGCAGCACTGTGGTGATTCTTTATTAATGCAGTTCATGAGGCTGTTTGCAGTTTCAATTCCTGGAATAGTGACTATTCTTCTGTAGAGCTCAAGACAAGTCACTGTTACTTCAAGTTTCTCTAGGTAAGAAAATCAGACAAATGCATCATATAAAATGTGCTCAAAGATACTCCATTGTAATTAAATGTAAAGTAATTAACTGCTGCTTTAGATAAAGAAAACAGAAGCGCTGTGTGGCAGGACAGGAAATCCATAAAGAGATAATTCTCAGCAGAAAGGCAAACAGGACCAACCCCAACGTATTTCTGTTTATCATCTCCTCTTTCCACTGCTAAGATAAACCCAATAACATCCACTGAGAAGCATCCAGGAAGTAAGGAGATCAGGAAAGGAGGCCTGTTTTATTTTACGATACACAGCAGTTTTTACAGTCGTGTTTTGCCCATGTTTTATCTTTAATGAGGAAGGAGGTCGGGAGCCGTGGAGGAACCTGACACAGGCTGCGCACAGCATTTCATTAGACTGTAGGATTTCAGCACATCCGTCTTCAGAACAGAGGAGGTGGGGGGTGGCTGGGTGGGTCCACAGGCCTCATGCAGAGAGGAGTTTTGGTTTCATCACAGCAGGGGGGGACTTGAGGCTCATGAGGAGCACGGAGGCGAGGGGATATATTGTCTTGTTAAATAACTTCAAACTGCTTTGAGGAAAGAGCAAAGTTTGGAGATGAACCTAATGAGGTCAAATGGTACCAAATAGTGCAATACTGCAAGTAACAACATTTTGAATAGGCAGCCCACATGACAATGATCTGTATATTATGAAAATGGTACAATGCTTCACTGATCAAAGGCAGTGCAGTGCAGTATATGTTTGAACCCAGTCTCCACATAGCCAAGCTGTGAGGGAGGAGAGTCACCATCTGAAATTTAAAACCTCACAGTGCCACTGACGGTTGGTTTAAATATGCGGAAACGCTACCACTGGTCGATCACAGTTGGATTTTCTTCTTGTTAGTTGATTTTGATATCAGTGTCCAGCAGGGGGGGATTCAACTCGAAATATGGTTTAAAAGTTTCAGTTAAGATGCTGCATAGAGACTTCTAGCAACATTATATGTTCTAAATGATCAAATTTTATGTTGCCACCAAGCAAGAACTCCGGGAGAACTACGGACATACTTAAAGCTACGTTGCATGAAACTTTAAAGGATTGCAGAGAGGATCCATTTGAAGTATATGCTATGTAGCTTGGGAACACCTTTTAATTCTGCAGTCAAAAGGAACTGCACAGTTCTTTAGAGCTGGGTATCGCCCCTGACCTTCCAGTACGATACGATTCTGATATTTTGGGTCCCAAATCGATAAGATGCTTAACCCACCACTACAATTCATCGTATGTTATATTAAAAGACTATTAAAGAAGTAACCTGTTGGGCCAGGTCTAGATTCCAGACTTGTGTCATAAATTGTACAGTATCACATGTAAACCACTTTGGGTCAACTCAAAGAAAGCTTTTAGTGCTTTAGTGTCAAACTCCCACCATGGTCATTTAAGAGAATCAAAATATACCTTCTAACTTCTTTTGTGGAAGGGACCTTTAAGGAAAGGGCCTGACTACATCTTCCAGCACTCAAAACAGCAAACATCAATGTGCTGTCATGCTGAGTGCCAAAACAAAATACCAATTTAATCAAATAATCACGCTATAATCAATTTGTGTCATTACACAAGTGTTTTGGTGCATTTAGAGCTGAAAATCTATTTAAGACCTTTGTGTGAAACTACTTGAATGCTTGTTCAGAAATGATTCTCTATCCTGTTTTAGGAAGCAGCATGAAGCCCGGCTCCAGACTCCAGCAGCTGTTCAGAATGAATGAGCACAGGCCTTGGCTCGTACTGTCAATCTGATTACAGTCACTTCGGCCTAGCTGCCTGCACCCTTTAGATGCAGCCAAGACTCCCGCAGAGTCTCTTTTGTAGGGGGGGCAATAAAGAAAAACAAAAACACCACTATTCCTGGAAAACTGTTGTTACATAACTGCATCCAAGCAAATAGATAATCGGTTAATTTACCCTCATTCCAATGATCCACGGCACATTTAGGTGGCAATTAAGAACCCTGATTGCCATTTTTGCTGTTAATTGATGTGACGTTCAGATAGAAAATAAAGCCTGTGGTTGTGTTGTGTTGTAAGCTTCACTTGGCGGTTGAATTAGAGGGTTGCATTTCGAATCTATTATGTTTCTATAATGTACTTATAACCTTGCCTCTAGCTGTTGGCAAGCAGCCAGAGACCGACCCCCTCCTGCCCCAACGCCCCCATCATTTGGTTCGATTAGATCCATGCTTTGGCTCTCAGCCTGCAGCAGCCTTAATCACACACATGCTAAGAACTAACACTTGAGCAACAAATACTGAGCCATGCAACTCTCTCAACCACGCTAATAGAAGCAGCTATAACCAGTGTTGACTGTACACATAGTTATTGAGCAAAGCGTGGCAGTGAGCGTTGGCCTTCATTCAGTGACAACACACTAAGCAAACAAGGCGCTTGAGTGGAAACAGCACCACAGATTAAGGTGTGAAACCTTACCACACAAACTGTAAACTTTAATATCAGCCCTACAACACGACAAATGAGCAGTCTTTTAAACTACATTCTTCAAAAGCACAGCAGGATCAACTTCAGCTCTGCCTATTCCGCCCACGTCTGCTTCCCGTTTTGACACTGACAGTGTTAAAGTTGAATTGCAGAAAGAGACGAAATGCGTACCGTGTGTCAGTCAGTCAGTCGAGAGAGGCGAGCTCGTCGCTGCTACCGCTTCTTGGTCAGACTAAACCTGGTACGACAAGCCACTGAGCTCAGCCCTGTCTCTCTCCCACACACAGACACTCGCCAAACACTGAAGGGAGGAGACAAGGCAGCGAGAACAAGCATGCAAGAGAATTCGAGCCTTCCTCCCTCCCTCCCTCTCTCTCTCTCTCTCTCTGATGAGTGCTCTTTCCTCTCTTTCCTGCTCTTTTTCTTCCTCTTCTTCTCATCACTCGGAGCCTTCAGTAATTTTGTTCCCCTACTCAGTAAATTTGTTACATCACCAGTATTTGCTTACTCTTCCTCTGCTTTTATCTGTCCTCAAAACTCATGACGTTCCCTCGAGCTATCTCTCCATCCATCCATCCATCCATCTCTTTTTCTTTCATTATCAGCTATTTTTTTTGACCCCCTGTCAGGTATTTCGACTACTATGCAACTCTTTTAAACATGTTTCCTCAGACAAACATCATCTGGCACACAAACCAGCAAAACACCACACAACCACAGAAACAAGGAAGTAGGGCGTCTTCTGTTTATAAAGCCCTAAACTGGGAGCCACAATTAAAATCTAGTGTACCGAAGCAGCTATTAGTGCAAGACAGAGCTCTGTGTACACCCTCGAGCGCAGCTACTGTAACCACACGGCTCTTCCTCCTGCTCTTGATGATTGAGGCCCTTCTGCACCAATAAACCGAAGCGACTGAGGCAATCTCCCCAGCCATCACGGAAAATCACCCCAGAGGAGGACGCACGCGCGACGCAGCCGCCCTGCGACCTTGTTATGGGTCCAATAATGCAAGCTTTACTGCACTCTCCTCTGCCACTGTTTCCATTAACCTGCCTAACTGTTTTCCACACGCCGCACAGCAGAGGGCATTTAAAGACACAATGCAGAATGTAGATGAACACATAAAAATGCTGAGGAGTTTGTCATTTTCATGGGAGGTTGTTTAAAGATGCAGCAGCACATACGAGTCTCATCTTCAGTAAGAGCAAATAATCCGCAAAACAAGACTGAGCCAAATGACTCTGATGCCAGCCTCATCAACAAACGCATTTAGCCTACTTAGATGAGGTAAACCTGAGGTCTGCAGTGTTTACTTTTCAAAATGCTGCCATATTTTTGTTAGTACTCTGCAATTAGGATGAAAATGATGAGTGATGGGAAACACAAGCACAGTCAACAGCGGCTGCTCTCAGAAATGGTACTCCAGGAACAAAGTCTGCTGGTGGTCTCGGCACCAGATTGCCTGACATCGCCATTTAGAACTTGTTGGTGGCAGTACAATGCACTGTGAAAAAAAACTGAAGATGGCGTGAAAACTCACCATGTCAGTTTTGTTTTCTATTCTGGTCGGCGAGCTGCTCCAAAGCCACCATCTGCTTTGACACATTTTTTTGTTTGCTAGCACATACATGAATTTGTCTGTTGACAGGTAAGTTTCTTCAAGCAATCGTCTTTTGTCAGTCAGGTTATCATCCGCTGTCTTATCGATGCTACAAGGTTGCCAGGAAACCAGTGTAGACCCCAGGAAGCCATTTTTACACTTTGATTTATGTACAAAAAGAATAAAAAACATAAGGTGTCTTCATTAGAGATGCTATAGGCGGTTTTGTTTACTCCGGTCAGTGCTATGTCAAACTTATGACTCAAGGAGCCCAAGTTTGAACTTACAAAGAAGGTCTGGAGCAAATATAGTCACTGTTGTCTGAGCAATTGTGAGCAACTATTGTTGGGTTGTTGGGGGCAGCAAATAAGTTTCTAAAGTTGTAGTGGCAAATACGTCAGCAAATAGTTTACCATTTACACATCCAGCAGACAGAAAACAACATTATCCTTAATTACTAATTGTTTTTCTGGCCACTCAGTGAATGTGGGCTGAATATTCCCCAGGGCTGGATGATTAAATGAATTTTACGGGGAACATCTGGCTCTCTAGCTGCTAAAATCCTGCTTTTTGGTGCTGGTTTATCAGGGCTATTTCTCTTAGAAGGAGAGCCTGCTACATCTAAAAAGAAACAAAGGGGGCAATGACCAAAAAAATAGTTCAGTTCTGGGCCATCAAACCAAAACGATGAGCTGAAAGATGCTCAGAAGAGCTCAGTGGACTGCAGAATCTATGATAAGTCTCTGTAGTTTGGTCAGAGAGTAACCCTTTGCCCCACAAGAAATTAATCAGTTGCTATTATGAAAATATTTTTGATGCGGCTTTAAAATGGGAAATTTGACAACCTTATTCGAAACAAACCAACTTTTATTGACATAGTCATTGTATCTGACCAAATACGGTTCTGTTTTATCGTTTGTTTGTTTTACTGTTTGACTAGTTTTTTTACTGTTTGGTTGCAAATAAAGCAACTGCCAGAGACTGATTGGACTAAGCTGGCTTCATTCTCTGCCCAAACTACCAGTCTGGAAACATCTTCACCTCCACACATTTCCATTGACATACTGGGGAGAGCTGTGCCTGACAGTTTCTGTCACTCAAAACTGTCAATCCATCGCTCACATCAACTTCACACAGTGCCTGGACAGCTGTGTGGAGGCGAGGACAGAGCCAAAAACTGAACTTGTCTATTTATGTCATTTTTCATGTGAACAACCAGGTGCAGCACCGTGAATGTTTTCCTGGAGAAACTGTCAGAAATTGCACACTTGAACTGAGGAATTGCGTAGGTAAGGAACACTTATTAGTTTGTTAATGTTTAAAAAACAAGTATAGTATTGTGAGCATACAGTAGCTGCTGTTTCACTTTCTGAAAGCCATCTTTCATCGTAGAGTGCACATTAAAAGAACTGCCATCCTAACAGAACCAGTGCATTTTTTTTTAGAACAGACTTACAAAGCAAGAGTTGTAAGGAGACAGTGAGCGTGAAGGGAGAGATGCCTGTGATTCGCATCATGAGGTCCAAAATTATTTTCATCTTGATAAAAAAAAAAAAGCCCTGTTTCTTGCATGTTACTGTGGTGGCAGTAGATGTAAAACAACGCGGGGCTTTCTTCTCGAGGGAGCCTGAATCTAGCGGAATACACCAAAACAAAAACTGCATCCATTACACTCAGAAATGCAAACTCATTTGCAACAGAACACTGGCCATTATAATTAGACTAAAGAGTTCAGCTGCAGGCAGGAAGCTCCCGCTGAGTGTGGTTTAGTCTGCGACTTTGACAATGTTTCCTCAAAGAAGAACCAACAAAGCAACCATTTAAAGTTGCGGCTGTGACAGCAGCACAAAACCCCTTCAACCTCTGAACCCCAAAATCAGACTCTGCATTATATATTATACTGTATTATACTGTACAAAATACAGTTCGAGTTCTCTCCACTTCTAGCCATGGTTGTTCTGTTTCTACAGGGGTGCAGGACTTTACATTGCAATGAAAAACCAGTCCACAGTGAGTAACGAGTAACACGGAACGAGAGCAAAAATGGCCTGAACATGCTTGGGGTTCAGAGGGTTAACAGTAATTATGGTAAAAGCAATACATTAGGTTTCATGGTAATTATTTTTATTGTTTAAAAAAATGATCAATTTTCTAAAATTGCTTTCAAACGCATTTAATCAGTGAGTCACAACTTCCCCTGTTTTTCAATGCAAAACTGGAAAATCACACCCCTACATCAGTTATATGGAAAAGAACATTCTATCTTTACCTGCTTCGATGCAAATTAGGTTTCAAATTAGTCATGATTCTGCACAAGACAGTGGCTGATATATGAACTGAGAAACCAGTTTCAAGGCAGACTTATATGATTTAATTTCATCACATTTCATCATCAAATGGTTATTTGTACTGTTAGTTCGGATACCTTTTGTCAAAGAGAGAATTAGAAACATGGATATAGTGTCAATAAGTTACCCTGTTTGAACAATGTACTAACCACCCATAGCTTTATGCAAATACAGCTATTTCTTATCAGCTCTGTGGCAGTGTCTTATGAACAACCATCCGACATCAAAAAACCGGGACAAGGTTTAGGTGAGTGTGCGAAACACTACACATGCCAAGTTGGGCTATCAAGAGTCAAAGAGACAGACAGGAGACACAACAGCTCAACAGTCAGAACAACCCTAAGAATTGTAACCCACTTTTGGCTACCTTAAAGCCTTGCTTGGCCATGAATTTAGATGAAAAGGCCTGATACAGTGCCAGACTACTTAAAGTTTGGCATTAAAACAAGATTGGTAGTGTGTAATGCAAACGGGCCATGCCAAAAACTTGTGCCAGCAAAGACTGGAAACACCACAAATAACAAGAACACATCCTAAAGCTCACTAAGTGCTAAAACACCTTCCAGCAAATAGACATGTCGCCTAAACAAGTGGAAAAGCACCACAATAAACACCCCCCAAAACAAGACAAATTACAACCATCTGTTTTTCCAGTTATGAGATGTATATATGCCTTTCTAATACATAAAATTAACTGGATTCCTTGTTTGTAGTTAGCATACGCCTTGGATATGAATGTACTACAACAGACCTTTAAGCTTTTTTTTTAGGACTGTATACAGCAGCAGCAGCAGCTGAAAGCGACAGAATAGATTTGTAAAAGAGGACATGTATAATACATGATGCCACACATGATTGCAAGGATATCTCTTCTCATGTCTCAGTATTGTAGCTAGGAGGAAACACACTTCATCATAATTGCAGCCCGCGTGCTGACACCCAATATATTACCCTCCTCGAGCCAAGCAACTAGATACTCCAAGAGGGGCGTGTCTGTGTAGGTGACAGTTATATGTGCACTGATCGATTCACACTAGCAAAAAACAGGGAGATAAATGTGGTTTATAATCAGTTACTCAATGTGGTACAGTAAAAAGGCAATACTTAAATAGCTGGATATTAAGAGGGCACACACACACAGTGCCTTGATAAATTGTCAAATCAATGCAATGCTACGTGACTGTGCCTTTTTCATTCCCTGTGTCAATAAATCCACACTGGCCACCCACCCACCGCCTCAACACAGCTAAAAGATGATTTTTTTCTGTTTGACATGGTCTCAACAAGTCTGGGTAGAAGCACTCCACGTTCTCCACTGCACTCAGTTCACTCCCGGATGCTAAAACCTGCAACTGCTCCCATGTCATCTGAGGTTCACTTTGTCAAGCCTTTTCAAAGTTCCTGCGTATTTTCAGGCTTTCATTTGCACTTTCTCTTAGTGTGAGGCCAAGCTAAAGCCGCGGAGGATAAGCTTGCGTTTCCTGTTTACTTGAACCAATTTACTTCAGTGGTGAGAATGTGTCTCATCAGCCCTGGCTGTCAGCTCTGCTCCATCAACAACTCCCAGAGTCCGACCGCTGATGCACAGAAGCTGATGCAGCCTCGGTCTCTCACTCCCTAGGAGAAGCCTGAAGTCAATTTTCACCTCTGGCTTCTTGTAGCCTCCTGGAGCTTATTCCTGTCGCATTATGTGGCATTGTAGTCTGAGTAGTAAGACCCTCTAAAAGCCCTGCCAGTTAGAAATCCTTTTTCACTGCAGAGAAAAGATTATCAACAATGTGACATCAAAAGTTACATGTGGATAACTAGTGGGGCTGCATGTTGTGTTAATGTTGCGTCATTGTGTTTTCTAGTTTCTTTGATTTCTGGTTGAAAATCAAGTATAGCTTTGCAGCATCATAATTCACTCATTGGTTTATGACATCCAGAGTTAGCCCTCTGAAACCCAAGCAGTTTCTAGGCATTTGTTGCTCTCACAGATCCTGAGTTTATTCTTTTTTGAGTGAAACATGGAGAATGAAGTAATTCTGACAAAATATCAAAACCTTAAGATTATGTTTGCTTATGTTTCCTGACAGAAACGCCCATTATTATGCATTCATACAGTTGGAAAGTTTAAAATTTCGATGCTCATTTCTGTTTTTACAGCTTCTTGCTGTGATAAATGATGTAATTTTGGTGATTTTTTTAAAAAACGAAACCATGACTTTGGAATCTCCTTGCAGGCTGTGAGGCCCAGGGGATTAATAGAGCTTTTTCTGTTGATTAGGGTCAAAAAAGCTGCAATAAGTCTTAGTTTCACTGCTATAAAACAAACCTTTAACTGCAGGCCTTATGGGTACAATAGACAAGGACAGTTATAAGAAAGCGGATTTAACTAAAAAGCCTTTTTTCTACGTTTTCATGTATACTTATGTAAGCCATTTTCAAAAAAATAGCCTTAAGAACTACAGCTATATTAGCAGCGCTTGAGCTAAATCCTTATGACAGCATGCTAGCATTCTTATGTTTGTACGTATGAATCTTAGTTTAGCATGTTAGCATGGTAAGATAAACATAAAGAAAGAAGCTTAGGCTGATGGAGATTATTATTTTTGCAGGTATTTGGTCTTAAATAAAAATATTGGACAAACTGAAACTTGATTAAATGGTTATACTAGATCAGAAAGTTATTATTACAGGATTATATTATTATAGGATTGCCAAGAATGTGAAAAAAAACATCATTTAGGTATCATGTACGTCTTTACTAAATTTCATGGCAACTCTTTCAAACATCAAGATGTTTCAGTCTGGTGAACCAGCAGACAGGTCCAGCGATCCCTATAGCCACACAGCTGGCCTGAGCTAAAGTCTCCTTTAAGTGAACAGTGCTCTGTGAATACACTTGACTCTGACTGTGGAAATCTTAGACTCAGAGGGTGCAGCAGCCATCCGGACACGCATGAAAAGACACCGTTTGTCAATTTTTATTATTAAAGTAACCTTGGCCTAGAGACAATATCAATACAGGTATTTATTTCGATATAGGTAATTAGGTATTCCTGTGCAGCAAACATGAGACAAAACTCTCTTTGATTCCCGTCTATGGAAGTCTGTCAAGATCTGCATTATTAAGAATGTCAGGCTGCTTCAGATGAAGAGCACTGTAATACTGTCGAGTCCTGATTAATGTTGCAAAAAAAAGAGTTGTGGAGAGATTCTTGAAAATAAAAACTGATTCACGAGCCTGCCTGCACAACCAGTCTTGTACTGTTGGCAACCACAAAAGCTTATCTGGAACAAATGGACATGAAGCGCCTTGCCAAAGGGCAATTCAGCAGTCAATGAGGATTTATTCTCATTCATTTTAGCTGCTCAAATACCCTCAGCTGGTGATCTCCTAGTCACAGATCCTCTTCGCTTACCTCTACGTTACCTTAAGCCCATTGTTCAGGCGCATAATGGTTGTCTGTGTGCCTTTTCACTGCTGCCTATTCTGAACAGCAGGTCACCAGTGCTTTCATTACAGTATGTACAATGCAAATGACAGGACAGTGAATGGTGGTGGATGTTTGAAACAGGAGGGGGGCTGGCTGCCATAAACCTTCCTGAAGCATCTCCTGACTGTGAGGATGTCAGAGCGAATGGAGAAGCGGCAGACACCTGGCGTGCTTCCCAGAGCCTTTCATCTCGTGTTGGGAGCCATCCTCCCTACCAACGGGCCCTTTCAGCAAACAGCAGGACAAACCAGCAACACAATACGTCCCACAGTCTGAGTCTCACACCATTTTGGCAATGTAGTCCTTTATAATGTGTGATCGAGTGATAACACACTGCCCTGGACCCTCCACAAAAGAGGTTTACCGCTAAATCTCAAAGACGTGCACATTCATCAAATTCATTTAAAAGCAAATACACTGATGTGGCTTTCAAACCAATTTATGCATCAGCAGTTTAATTATGCAGTCGTTAAAACAGACTGAAAAGAAGGCAGGCTCAGAAATTAGCTTGCACTAATAACAGAGACTCGGTGTCATTAAAACTCACTCCTACTTTTAAGTGGGGCTCAAAGAAGTAGGAAAGTGCTTTTGGCTCTGCTCCTATTCACTCCCATTGTGTTGAACTGTATCTGGAGGCCCGTTGGAGAGATGGCCGGCACTGTTATCATCCCATTTATCTCCAATAATAATTGCTCTCCTGTTCGCTGCAAGAAGGGCTACTGAGGATTATGACTGAAATGAAAGGGCAGAATGAGGATTCTAGGAAGGTTATTTAATGTGTGAATATGTGTGTGTTAACTGCTACTTGCTCGGTCACATCGCTGAGGTTCCTTAATGAGATTATGAGTGAGGATACAATGTGAACAGAGGGGGTTCCTGGTCCATTAAAAGTAGCAATCCACATAAACAATATTCTTATTCCCATACACCCTAAAAATATTTTGCCGCAGATGATTTAATTTTGTATGCATATGGCTCTTCTCAAGCTCAAGCTGTTCAGTCTGCTATTTACATAACCTCAAACTTGTGGTGAATACAGATAAGACTACATATGTTTTATTCAGAAGCACCTATTTCAGTTCTGTCTTTACGCTAAAAATGCCCATTACAAGTTCCCATTAACCCAACCTGAACAACAGGCCAAAGTCTGGGAAATATTCAAATTTGAGCAAATGAAAGCAATCAAGTGTGGACACTTCTGCTTAAAATAGAGACTTCAAGTCAAGCCATTGTGAATTAATCATAACTCAATTAATCAAATAAGTGGCAAAGAAACTAAACAGAAAATAGGACTTCTTTCTTCAGAATATGAAGATACGTGCTTGACAATAGATATATCCTGTACCTTCATGCTACTCATTTTACTTTAAAACCACTTGATACTACCATGGATATCATACACATCACTGTGCAACATGTAAAATACTAGGCTGGACCTAATTATCAACAAGAAGTGAATTACAAACTCTGTTAGTCTGTTACAAAACAAAAAACTTCTTAACCATGGACTTTGTTGCTATATACACTATCTCATCTAATTTTCTCAAGCCTGAAAATTGAGTCAGGAGGTGGGGCAGAAGTCTAGTTTCCTCTCAGAGCACTTGAACTACAAATGCTGGAAAGTTATTATAAACATTTTTTCCAAATAATGCCGAAAAATACTGCCTACGACTGTGATAAATAAAGGTGATATGTTTCCTTCCTTTGTTTATTTTATGAACGCCATGCTTGAATATAACAGTTGCCGAAGAGGAAACCTGCTGTGTGATTTATTAGTAGAAAAATCACAAAACAAACTACCTACAGAAAGTACTAAAAGAAAACTCTGAATAATGAGGGACTCCAGGTTAGTGGTAAATGGTAAATGGTCTGCACTTATAGAGTGCCTTTTTCTACCTTAGTGGTACTCAAGGCGTTTCACAATGTGTTTCGCATCCACACATTCACACACACATTCACACACACATTCACACACCAATGGCAACAGAGCTGCCATGCAAGGCGCTAATCTACCATTGGGAGCAACTTGGGGTTCAGTGTCTTGCCCAAGGACACTTCGGCATGTAGAGAGGCCGGGGATCGAACCGCCAGCCTTGCAATCAGTAGACAACCTGCTCTACAACCTGAGCCACAGCTGCCTATGAATTAATAAATCAAATTGGTCAGAAAATACTATTTTCTGAGTCCAGATCTTTTTATTTTTACAGCTGAGTTTCCCTTTAGTAACTGCTGATCTCTAACACCAAACAGGAAATTGTCGCAACATTAGATTGTAGTACAAATAAAGACCAAGAACAGCGGATGACTGTGTCATCATTTTCTGTGGCCTGATTCATCACTATTTCTGTTCCAAGGAAAGAGAATGTTGAAGCAGCACACCTCTGACCTTTAATCATCTGAAACCAGAGAGACAGTCCTGTCTATCTACTGACCCACACTAATATTGTCCCTGACAGAAGTTTAACTGGAAGCAGCAAAGTATGGTGTCTGCCACAGTCAGTCTGACAAGACTGTGGCAGCTTGGCAATATTAGCACCTTAAGCTAATCATTAAGGTTTGAACAGTGCACTCCTGGAGCACATGTCCTGTCATTGTTGCCAGCAGGAAACAGGAGCTCTTTCCAGCTTAAGACTATACATAGAGGTTAAGTGAAGACCACCAGTTATTAAAGATAATTATCTGCATCTAAGAGGCAGTGAGGCACAGTGGGTGGATTTAAGGTTACTCTTCAGGTCTAAAGTGGAACCTACAGTGTACAGTCCTCGGTAACAAGTGCTACCTTGAGTTTTTCAGTCAGAATATCTAAAAATATAGCAGCTCTATGTACCTCATTATTTTTTAAAGGCATCCATTTTTTATGTACCGTATTCTAAATTACCTCCTGTTCTGGAGGACTGAGATACTCTCCTGCTTTGAAACCTTTAATTGCATCTCCATGTGGGACAGTACAAACATATGCAATGACAACTTACCAAAGTTTTCTCAGGCTCCTGCTGGGACTCGGAGGAGGACTCCATGGTCGTGCTAAACCAGAGTCAGGCCCGTCAGCGCTGCTCTGATGACTGCATATCTGTGAAGAGGGAGAAGCAGTGTGTTACCAAAGGGGGACATCACTGCAACTTATATGTGGAGTTTCTTTCACTCAGATATTTGGAGGTTTTAAGTAAACAATGTATTAAAAATCCAGTCCTCTAGCCTCAGCAGCAGTCATTTTTTGGGCTTGGAATAGCACAGAAATCTTGACCTTATGTGGGATGGCTAGTTTGCAAGACTGGACTTGCAGCATCATGCCTACTCATCTTTTAAATTTCATAACAAGGCGGCTTTGATGGGGGTTTAGAGTATAGAAGCAGAACAAAGATTTCTCATTCTAAAGCAGCAGAAACCTGTGCACGTTCCTCTACGGCCATTTTCCACCTAAACAAGTGGGAGATAGCTTCAGGCCTTCAATAAACAGCCTGTTTCTAATGTAAGCAGGGGAGGATGGAGGATCAGCCTGCCTGTCAGCTACCTTCCCCGGAGAGTCTTGAAAAATTCATTCTTTCAATCTATCTTTTTCTGCCTGCCCTCCGCTTGTTTTCCCTATAGAAGTGTTGGAGCGTGACCCTGTTTTTAACCTTTATCTATCTAGGGAAAGTTTGTGTTGGCTGCCACTTAGCTGCTCCACTGGACCAGATGGGGAGTTACTCATACATCAGTGGGAGCACCTGTTGTACGTTGAATCCACAGGAATTTGGCCCAACATCTGATTGTATATAGAGGGTGGGGTATTAAAAGAAAGGTTCAGGACAATTTCTTTGAATTAATTTTGTCATTAGTTTTTAAATATATCTGCCTGTTCTATGCTGTTTGCACAGACTGTGACAAAAACACTAGACTCTGCACATCAAAAGGAAGCAGTTTATTAATATACACTTAATGCATTAAATTGATTTAACATTAAAAAGACACTCCATTACATCCCAGATTTAAATATGTAACCCAAATTTAAAGCTCTTAAAAGTAGCCTCTACAGCTAACCCCATTTGCTCATTCTATTCTGTAGAACTCATGCACCACCAGAACAGATTTTTTGCCTTCTCCAGCATTTACTGTCATGTTGATAAGAGTGCTTTTTCTCTCAACACTGTAAGCATGGCAAAACAACAGAGTGATGGTGACTGATTTAGTTCCACCTCATTAAAAGAGCATTACACCATCACAGAGGAGCATTACTTGGGATGCAGCCTTTGAAGATTTTTCTCCTGAGTCACATTCCAGTACCTATTTTGCAAATCTGCTGAGTAGCACTGTGTGAGTGTACTTCACTGTCAGGAGCTAGGTGATGTATTGTCCATACCATGACGTTTTTATACTGTTCTTTTCTTTACACATGCGATCTTTTGCAAGTTTGTCATTCCTAGAAGAAGGGCCCTTCCACTGCTGTTCTTCCAAATATTTTCTCACATTTTTTCTCCCCTTCGAGATTTCTAAAATTTCAATTTACAGTCAGAAAATACAGTGTCTTTTGCTGGTGTAAGTGACGAATATGTGACAAATCTAACAGCTAGTAGGCCATCATGACTAAATACAAATTGAATTTTATAGTAATACTGACAAAGAAACTGAACCTAACCGATACCAGATCTCCTCGATACAGATACAAATACAAACTAAAAGCTATTTTTCACTGCATTTTTGAATGATTCAGTGATTTACTGTCCACGGCAAACCAGAAGGACAACCCTAAAACCAAGAAATAAAACTTAAGATTTCCATAATTACTAGCAAAGCAACAAAGTAAGAATATATCCACTGTCCTATCCAATCAGCAATCCCCCTTACCCTCCATGCAGTTGCTGTATCCATGCAGAATAAAATACAGGTCTAACCTTTTCGTTTGCACTCGTAATGCCAGTGCCAGCGAAATCCTAAACATGAGTTCTTGAACAAGTGGGACCATCTGTTAATTACACTATGCTTTCGAGGAGATTATTTTGGGTGGAGCAGCTGCCTGCCATCACATGGCTGTTTTTAAAATGCTTTCAAGATTATGAGGCAGCCACTTATGCTGATTTACCGTTTTGTGTTGATATTTTAATTGTATGAACATAGTGGCCCTGCCTGAGATTACAGCTGACCAGATTAAGGCCATTGTAACATGGCAGTGAATGCTTCAGTTGGATTGAAGCAGCGACGGCCGTGGCTTGAGACTGAGTCCAAAGCGATAGCCCCTTAACTGTAATGACAATGCCACTGACAGCTGCTAGGTGCTGATTCTAAAGAATTCATGGCTCTTACTAACTCCCAATCAAAAAGAATCAACCTCTGTCTAGAAATTCAAATTCAGCAAGCCATTATGGTCTCAGCTAAAAAAATTCACACCCTGTAATAAGTGTAATGGTGGTCAGTTTAGAAATTATTTCTTCATTAATAAGGTTTGAAGGCCTACAGATTGAGTGGGTGGTGATTGACAGCGGTGACTCGAAGTTCACTTGCCTACTGCTTTCCCTACCTCCTCAGTGTGAGATATTAGTTCAATGTTTTAATTTGATAATGATTTCTGGCCCTGATAGCACATGCTTTTTACATCCTCATGTCCATACGGGTCTACGAGGGTTTGCAAGATGTAAATTTTATCATCGAGCCCAGTCCATGAGGTGACCGCAAGGGTTTGTGTGACCCTTTTCATTAGTGGTGCCCAAACACATGTTCGTCCATTGTGTTTGGCACAGCTTGTTAACAATCACACTGACATGGTGCCACAGCCCAATCTGTAACAAGTTGCTATTTCTCCTAAAAATTGTAAAGTCTCAGCCAATCTTTCATGAGCATCCATAGGAGCCTCAAGTGTTTTTCTGGATTTGATATGAGGGGCAATGCGACTGTCTGTGCAGCAAGCCAATGCATACCTATTGAAGTATGAAAAGAAACAACGTCCCTGTCTGTGTTTTCACAAAGTTGCTTCTGTCTGGGGTTGTGTGTTGTGTCTCCACAATGTGTTCTTTTTGAAGGTCTTAGCTCTAAACGAACAAGATCGTGCCTCTATAAGTTGAATGACAACAAACTACCCAGCTATACAGTCTCTAATAGCACTACTGAGTAGGCCCAAGCAGATGACTTTGGATTTAGCAGGTCATTTGTTAAACAAAGCTATGGTAATAAAAAGATAATGTTTAGTCATGTTTAGACCTTTATCTGGATATAAAAAAAAGGTTACAAAATACATAATTTGGTTGTCCTTCTTGCTGTTATCCATGGTGCTGAGACCAATAATTTCATCATGAGAAAGGGCAATCTCATTCAGACCAATCAGAGCTCTGAAACGGTGCAATAAAGGCCTTATGAGGACATAAAAAAGCCGTTTCAAACCAAAATCATTAAAGCCACAGACTATTGATAAGCAGGATCCTGTGCTTTCAGCAGGTGGTACTCTGTTTGGCTGAGGCTAAAATCATTATAGTTTTTCATTGAAATTGTAGCGGACCTTTTCAGCACAACCCTTTGCAAATTTTTTGTTTTTCACACCGACCGTACTGTGTAAATTATCATACACATACGCATTTATAAAGTTTTACTTCAAGCAGCCTTTGGGGAACAGGTAGGGAACTGCTGCTAACATTAGCCCATAAGCTTCCTTATAAAGGTGACAAGAAGAGAGTAGAATGAAGGTACCAGGAAGGAAGCAGTTTAGGAGACTCTTCAGAGACAAATAGTGCCTAATATTTGACAGAGGACGCAAGAGCATCCTGACAAAGAGACGGTCACCAAATCCCTCCACCAGTCATTCTACTAATGTAACGCTCCAGTGCTCCAACAGCCTCTTGGCTACAGCCAGTGCACACACTTCATCTGGCCCCAATTCTCAAGGACCCATCACGCTGAGACAGATGCTTTCCACTCTTTCTCAAAGCCAGCTTTAGCAATCAGCAATCATGACTCAGCCTGGAGCAGCAGCCACACAGCTGAGGTGGGAAAGTAACAGAAAAATCAGAGAAGGTTTTGTAGCAGTGTGTGGGAGTTTTTTTTCTCTTCAAACATTTACTGCAATTATATAGTGTCTGACGTTTGTTGCAGGAATGGCAACTGTATTTAGGTGTAGGTGTCGTATCTAAGCTTTGGCCCTAGATTTAGCTTTTTGCCACCGACGTACATTTTCAGTATTTAGCTGACACATTCTGAGAGAGCATATGCTTAGATTCTGCTGCAGCTTATTTTTGGATGACTAAATGGGCATTACCCCTGCAAGTGCCCCATATTTGCTTGCTTTGGGCCACATAATGGATCGTACTACTAATCCTAATGTGACCATTTGTGGTAGTGACTTTAAATTCCCTGGAGTCAGGAAGCAGCTTTGCTATATGTGTATAGGACCACTGTGGACCTGTAGCTCCATTCATGTGACCTGGTCAAAGCAAGCATCATTGTGAGGGATGGAAACAGTATTTCACTGATAGCAGATCTTTTCATGAAAGTCTAACTTGCTTTCTTCCAGTGAGGGGTATGATGCCACCCATCTCACTTCAAGGTTACACAGAGCTCATTTTTTTCAAATACGAGTGAGTATCAGTCATGTATATTGCCTAATCATTATTACATATAATTATTGCTTACATTATTTTTAAAAAATTGCATGCTAACTTTAATTATGGGTGTTTAGGAGTTCTCACTTAGTACAACAATGGACAAGTCAGGGACAAACAATTCACTCTGCTATGCTTCTATTGTCTTTCTCCCACACTTTATTGACAGCCTGCTGCTTCACACAAGCTGGCACATCACAGTCTGTTTCAGCTGTAACACAGCAGTCTGTGAGCTTAGAGCTATGAATCGTTGCCAAAGTTAGAGGGCAAATGCACAGGGAATCCTAAACTTGTGGCTTGGCAGTGGCCCCAAAAACAAAGCCGGAAACACTGGCAGAGGGGTTTCTCCACGGAGCCAAAACTGATAGTGCTGCATGCTTTGACAGACAAAGGCTATGATTGCTGTGTTGGTTTTATGAAACACTACCACTATGAGCAATGTATTATTACTGTTGTGAATGCTGAAACATAATCACCGACATTAAATACCACTGACGTCCCTAATGGATTCCAAATCCCATTTTCTGGATACTGATTCTAATTTAGGCCCATTACTGTGCATATATTATACTTTGTTGCTTTTTGTTTTGAATATCTTTAAAACTGTAGATATAAAGTTTTGAATTTTCATTTCAGCTGTTCTAAACAGAAGTTGATAGCTTTTCAGAGCAATTATAGTCTAATTACTGTTCCAAATGTGGTCTAATTATGGCCACAACTTTCTTTTATTTAGGGCTGCACAACACTAACCATGCTCTGTCAAAAAAGTAAAAACATTACATATTATTGTGGGCTTAGATGCACATAGAATAAGTTTGCTTTTAAAAGCAGAATGTTGGCCCAGAAAGATACATTACAGAAAATGCTCGGTTTGACAGTAATGAAAGAAGATCTGAAAATTGTGTTTGGGTCGAATATGCAGCAGTGAAATACAATGATTTTGATTATGTTCAGATTAACAGCAGAGCTCTCTCTGCTCAAGGGCAGGCAAGGACAGCATCCTAAGCTGATTGTAGTGATGTTGCTGTCCACTCTCAGAAAGGGAGGTAGCTCTCTGACAACCAAAGAGACACAGAGGTTCATCCCGTCACTGCTGAGTCTTTTAAAAAATGATTAGCGTTGGGTAAATTAGACATACACAGCTACTGTGCTAAATGAGTTACCACAGCATGAGATTGTTGTATGTCTGATAGATCTCAAACACCACACTTCAGTACAAACAACCAACATTTCTATGTTGCTGACTGAGGATTCAGTTTGTCCTTCATTACCTCTCCTTGAGGTGACAGCCAGCCTTTGATATTTCAGAACAAAGTCACCTTTGTCTCCACTCCTGCTCAGTAATAATGAAGCTTTTAGGATAATCTCAACCACGACTCTCTAAAAGCTAGATTCTGAAAAGGGAAACTCTTGCTGCACAGTTGTTTGATAGAGCCAGCAATGGGATTTTAAGATGTTGTCGGCAAAGCTCGTCCAGTTCCCCCCAACGTGTAGTTGTTTCTATAAGGGCTAACATAAAACACATCACATTGTTACGTTTGTGATCTTGTGTACATGCTGAAATAATGTATTTGTCTAAATAAATTAACTGCTAACTGTCTGGTTCTTTGACACCTGTGCTGGCTCCACCGATAACTACCGAGTATGAAAGCTGCTGCGAATAGTCACCATAATCAGTGACTTCAACACTGAAAATGCATCAACACTGATATTTTAAACCAACACATTTAAAAAAAAATCCTAATATGCTTTAATTTTTGTAAAATAAGTTTTTCTTTCATACCACAAAATAACTGCTACATCATGAGGTCAATGATTTTTGCTTTTAATCATTGGTAAAGTGCACTCAGCAATACAGTCACTGCATCAGCAACACAATTCAGTACAAAAGTTTCCAAAGACCCAAGTGAGAGGTACTTGGGAAGTACTTCAAATTCTCATAGAACCAATAGAGTGGTTTGTACACTGTGCAGAGTTTAGATGGCATACCACTGCAGCACAGCAGAATGCTCAAACACGAAGAGAAAAACACACAGGCGCTATTTGACGCAGAAGCACTTTACATTTGCTTGCTTCTCTCCTACTCTCTGTATTGCAATACAGCTGAATTCCAAGTAAAGTTGCCCACATTTAGATATTTCTTCTGTTTTTGCTGCTGCTCTGCACCACTTGAACCCTGATTTTATCACCGTGATGTCTTCTGACAGACCATGCACATGAATTAAGTGCAACAGCTGTGTTATGAAATTTGGCTACGTTTTCCTTGACCTCAAAGCTACAAATAAAGTCAGACAACAATCACAAGAAAAGGGAGTTTGTTCACCTGCTACATGCGTGTAAAATATGTATTCACATCAGCTACGCGGTAGAGTCTACAGGGATGATCAAGCCTTGGCAAGGCTGTACTAACAAAAGGCTTTAAGCTAAATGCTAACATCAGGATGCTAACAGTGATGTTAGCAGTCTGACACCATGTTAGCACAGTAATGTCATGGTTTTTGTACTATTGCACTACTGTTTAATATGACTGTCACAACGAAAGGTAAAATGACCTTCACTGTGACAACAATGATTTGCAAAATGCTGTCTCAGAATATTGTAAACATCTGTGGAGTGTTTTGGTGTCCAGTAAGTCTTTAAATTCATGATCTATTGCTCAAAGTGAACTTCCTGGATCCAATTTCATCTTCTCATTGGGACCTCTCTGGTGACATGCGCTGCCAACACATTTATATTACTATAATGAAGGGCTCCTTTTAGTCTGAATGCCCAACTTTGAAAACACTAGAACAAGGACAGCATAAATCCATAGTGATATATACTAACGGCTGCTTCACTGTACTAAATAAGAAGTGTAGAAAATGACTAAAATGCAAACCAGTAGACTGACACCATCTGGAGCTTTCCATCCCCTGCAGTGCAACAGTTACAGTGCCATTACCACTATAACTGGAAGCTCATTCATACACATCAAGACATGTAGAACTTGGAAATCTACTAAGCATCAGCTTTTGAAAGATAAAACCAGCCAAAGCAGACTAAACGTAATTTTCTGCACAGGATCAAACAGAAGAAATGTCAGCTTGCCAGGAATGAGGGATGGATGGTCAAACAATATTTTGCAGAAATGATCTCAATAGGGAAAAAACAAGACGTAGAAAGCAGGGGAAAGGGGAATTTAAAGTCCCTCTGTCCAATGTAATCTTCTGCCTGCCCCAGTTTGGTGCTGTGCTTAGGGAGAGACTTGTTTAAAGAGAATTAAACCATGTAGGTCAGGGAGTGAGGAATATTAATCAACCATGTAGGCAGAAGCAGAGGATTGCCTTGCTCGACCACAGAGAATCCAGCACATTCACCAGAATAAGAATCATTTGTCATCCTCTCAGAGGATAGAAATGTACAAAAATCTGATTCTGTACGAGCAGGACAGCAGAGGCTCAAACAGAGAAGGTAGGATCACATTTAATGTAAGTTCGGCTTGCAAAAATAACAGATTTTCAGATCTTACAGCTTGAGCAATTAAATATGTAGCAGCCATACCTGTAGCACAGATTAAACCTCATCCATGAACGGGTCCTGTTTGACAAATACAAGATGCCTTGACCCATTAAGCTGATGGCATCCTGAAGGTTTGGCTGGAAAAGATGCAGGTGCCCTTTTAATAAAGAGGAAATTATATAAAGCAGCATTTACAAAGCAGGTTGACTCATTCGGAAGCACTGCTGTGGCTTGAGGAATGCCAACTCTAAGTGACCAGAAATAACCTGACGCTCTGCTGAACTGTTGCCCCCGCACCCTCCCCTCAGACAGACAATGTCCAAAACCTGACAGGCAGACTTGAAAGTACAGCTTGTACAGCAAGCTCCAGAGACTGATAATCATGTTATACGGCTTGAACTTATACTTGATCCTAGAGTTTAATGCTAATGCTGCTGGATACTTTCAGTGTAGATTTTGTTTTATATCGACTTTACCCATTTATATCAGCATCACACAGTGGCCTCCAGATATACAAATGGAATTACATCCACGTGACATATTTTGCCTTGTCCTTGCATTTACTGACAACCCCAAGAAGATTTCTGCTAGAAACTCGGAACAAACTGATGGCAGCAGGACGATACAGTCTTATAATTTCTGTGATATATCACCAAGGACAAGGTGCTCACTAGCTGTTCTTTGTGGAATCGAGGCGCACTTAATGATTTATCTTATTAACAAAATGTTCAGTTTCCTTGCTAGTTATTCAGACACAGTTAGGATCTTTAGCCTACTAATGTTGCCAGTCTTGCTGCATGTCGTCTCATGCTAAAGTCTCAATATTAGCTCCACTTTGGTACTTCTCTGTAATGTAGCACAATGTTACTTGTAACAATATTTCTCAGTCCTGAAACCCAAACCGTTTTCTGATGCCACCAAAAAATATATAGATGAATATTTAAAATATTACTACTAACATGTGACGAGGAGTCAACTGATGGCTTGGCCCTAGAGTAGATACATTCATCCTAAACCATTAAGTCCAGGATTTTTGTTTTGATCTGAGTTGTCCTTAGTTTGGTACAACCGTTTATCCAAAACATTACAATCAGAATATCTATATGTAAAATGTGGTTACACCTCAAGATACACAAGAGATGCAAGCAGTAGATGCTGGGAAGACACTGTGATTGTCTGTTGATCATACATGATGAGTTAACTCACTACATGTTTGAATCAACCTCCCTGCAGTCAGACCCTGCAAGATCTCAGCTTACACTGTATGGATCAAACAACCAGGCACCATGGGGAGCTCACACTGAACACAAACATGAAGCTGCATACACTTTGGTCCAGTGACACTTGAGAAGTCTCGTCAATTTAAATGCTGTGCCCCGAATGTTGACCGAAAGAAACAGAGAAAGGCAGTGTTGTTTTGTCTTTCAGTCTTAAAACTGAAACTGCAGTGATGCCTTGAACAGATATTATAAGTTAATTAAAATATGTTGCCCCTGTCTTGATGAACATATTAATTCATTTATTATTCATTTATATGTCAAAGCATACAGGCTACAGTCTTATGACGAAGCAATCATGACATTTATACATTCATATTGACACAATGCCAGCATACGATTGCCTTAAGAATTTTGGTCAATAAGCCACAATTAAATCCTCACATTAAAAAATAAATAAACTATACGAATGTTACTTTATACATACAGAACTGTGACCCCAAAAACTGAGATACATAACAAATCTCAAGAAAAATATACTATATCACAACAGCTAACCTTACCATGGGTACAATGTTACCCTGCTGGATATTGACCTGTTTCTAGTTTATACTAGTACAGCTCATTCTCAATGTGAGGCATTATGATAGCATGTGCTTCCATCAGTAGAAATTCAATGTCAGATCTATCCTTTCATGTGTCACATTTACTCCATTGAAACCACTTCTCTTGTCCTTTCTACTACATCACACTTAGCACAGCAACACAGCCAAATGGAGAACTGCTCACAAAGAGACTAGACTACTATTAAGTAAATAAAAATGAAACAGAACGCTATCAGTGCTATTAGTAATGTTAAACTATACTAAAACCCTCTGTGGTCCTTTGATCTCTGACAGCAAAAACTCCTATATGAATACAGACTCTTCTCTTTCTATAATATGCCCCGTTAATTGTGGAGGAAATGCATGTGGAGCACCAAGTGTGTCACCTTGCAAAATCAAAATGCTTTAGGATGCAACAAGGTGACTCAGCACTCAACAGCTTTTTATCTGATCTATCAGAGCGACGTGTGGATGGGAATGCTGATGGGGAGAGGAGGAGGATGAGAGGGTCTCAACTCCTGTGGTGTCAAGGAGACTGTGGTGACCTCTGAGTGTTCTGTCCAATTATAGGAGAAACACTGCGGCTGCTTGGGTTTTTAACGGACTGTTGGCTCGGACAGAACTGCCAGAGACGGAGAGGAAAAAAAAAAATCACAGAGGCAACCGAGCTCGACTACAGAGCTGCACAATGAAAATGTGTATGACGCATGCAGCTTCAGCTGAATAATATGTGTCTGTGTGTGATACCTCTTACATAACAGAAATGGGAGACAAGATGTGAGGCAGACATGCCGGCACACTCATCCCAAAGATGCAATCATTTATATTGGACATTTTGAAGGATTTGAGGCTGTCACGAGGAAGCAACGGGTGCAAAGGTCAGACTGGCGAGCGATATTCCTGTGACCCGAGAATGACCTTTAATGAAGATGGCAAGAAAAAAAACGAAGCTGGGAGATGGATCCTAGACGTTAACTCTGTGATCGGTGCTGTCAGCAGCTGAACAAATATCATGATTTACAAAGATATGTACGATTCACTTCTTCATCTTTACTCTTTACTTCAACAGCGATCTGCAGTCTAACACCAGACACATTCGGAGCAGCGAGCCTGCTATCAGGACACATCATCAGGTTGTAGTGTGATCTGACCTCACTGTACTACAACTAGCTTTTTGACACAGTACATACAAACACAGCATGCACAGCGAAAAAAACATCAAGAGTGAGATTATCATACACAGAATCATAAACAACATTTATCCAGATCAAGTGCAGGTAAGCCCAACACACTACGAAGGAAGCCAGACCGATGCAGCATGCATTTGTGAAAGTGAACGGCCGGGGGATGAATGAAGGACCTACCTCATGCAGTCCGGGCAGCAAAAAGCACCATTACATTTACAACACAGCCTCTGAGAGAGGAAAAGAGAGAGAGATGGAGGGAGAGAGACCTCGTGATGACATCACCATATTTTTCTCCCTCCTCCTCTGAAATGTAGGCTAGCGCTGCAGGGCTGCCGGTGTCGGCGGCGGAGCAGCAGTGAGAGCTCCCTCTGTGTGACAGAGAAGTAGAGTATGCTCTCTGTATAAGCCGTCCCTGCTGCTCAGTACTGATGTGTCTTCAATGCATGGAGCCCACAAACCCAATAGCAGGTGGTCACACACAGAGAAAGTATTTAAACAGCCTAAAATACCTGAGAGATTGATGATTCTCCACAGATTAATCTCATTTGTTACATAACTGCTACGTGCTCCTATAAAAGCAAGTGCACATAAATATAAAAGGCAACCATTTCAAGACTATTTGATGCAAACATACACACAAGAAACAGCTAAGTTCATTCTAAAGACTAGAAGAAAGCTCTAATAGGTGAACATGCGTTACCAGCAGGTGGCTGTTGCCTTAACAGAAGAGTTTCCCACTTGGGGTGTTGCGATACACTGGTATTGACAATAACTGATCTGTGATCTGAAGCGTGATATATTGATATAATTTTAATGTTGCACTTATGATAATATTGTAAACATACGACTGCCAAGGACAGTCTGGTTGACACACTGATTTAAAGCACAGTTATGATTCCAGACTCTCTCTCCAATTCTCTACACTTGTATTTTGGGTGTGATTCAGTTGCCAAAAAAAAGAGAAAAAACACAGAATAAACAAAGCGGCAATAATCGTGTTGAGAAATCTGATATTGGGTATCTTCATTTTTTATAGTTTCCTATATGAAACTGAAACCTGTGCATCTCCTGCTGGGCACTATATCCCTCAGTCATAATTTACCCATTGGAAGCCATCCACAATATCTCCATACTTTAAGAAATGCTATACTGCCTTCCAAATGTGCAATAGTATAACGATATATTCCAGTGGCATGACAATCCTTGCTACTCACAACAGATGACCATGTGTGTGCTGAAAGCAAAGCTACCAAGAAGAGTAGTCAACACAATGCAATTAGCATTAGCCTTAGAAGGTAATTCTACTACCAGCTGGCCCCTAATTCCTCACAGTCACTGAAGCCAAATGCAGTTTTCCTGAACGGACCAGAAACAGTGTTACAGAAAATACAAAATTCACAATGAAGGCAGTGAGTCGAGAGCTGAGATAAAGAGCATCTGGTCAGCAATAGTTCAATGAAATGTGCGTTTTCTTGATGAAGGCACTGACCAAAATGTAAACATATTGCTGTCTGTGTTTACTGCTGTTTGCATCACAGAGCACATCATTTGCTATGGCTCTTCTGATACAGTATTTGAAATAAAGAGAAAATGAGCAATTAAGATTGCCTACCACACAGCCAATCGATTTCATGGGGAAAATTATGATGGGGAACCTGATTACAGAGCCCACCTTCTCCTTCAGAAGGGCATTAAACCTGTGACCTTTCTGAAAGCTACATGAACGAGGAGACAAAACCAAGAGCTTTGGTAGATAGCACTGCATGTTAATGGGCAAAAATGTGCTGCCACTGCAAGGCTTTGGCTTTCACCATCATCTTTTAAACTGCTTCTTCATGGACACTCTTCTCTATTCATCTGGGTTCAAGGTTATCTTTGGTGCTACTGGTATTGTTCAAGGTTTTGTTGTTTAAGCATCTCTGCATTTTATTCTCCTTTGTGTTAACTTTGCAGTGTATTACTTTTATGCTTGACTGGTGCACTGTTACAGTCAATTCAGTTTGCATAACTAGGCTTTTATGTGGCAAGTATAAGCACTTACTATGTAGATACAGCCGTTGGGGCAGCATAACAGCTCATTTTTCAAACAAGTAAGGAAATCTGCATCTTCTAAATCAAGTTTAATTTCTTGTAAAGATGGATCAGGGCTTATTAAAGTCTTTTTCAGCATGTTTGCTTTGTCCTGACTTTGTTTAGAGTTGGCAGAGACAGAAAGAAGTGGTGGGAGGATTTCTGTGTGACAGCACATCGAACAATTAATTAGCCTTTTTTGTTTTTTTTTCAATCAGCCCGTAAAATTATCATAACTATATAAATCACCAGAGCCCACTGTAATGTCTCCAAATTTAGAATTGCTTTTAAAAATTTCCTGACTCAGTTTTTATCACATAATGCAATCTTGTGTCTAATAAAATCAAACTGAATCCTCCCTATATTTCCCTTATGTCCTATTTCTAGCCTTTCCTTCCATATTATTGTGATGCATCACTGTACCCACAGGAGTGTAACATGCTCCGTTTGTTTCTTATACCAGAAGCCAATTTCGGAAGGATTCTATGGGAATCTGTTGAACACAACACGGCATTTGTTTTGTATTTTAAGATTCAGAAGGTGTTTTCCTTAAGCAGCTGTTCACTTGTGCGACATCCAGGATGTCATTGTGTTTCTGTATTATTACGTGTGTGTATGTACCGGTCCAGCTGCAGTGGAAACATGCTGTTGACAAAAGCACCCAGCTGTGTGTGTGTTCCTGAGGGAGGAACAGGCAGGTCAGAGCTGGGGTTGACGTGTCAGAAACGCTGCAAGGACTATACATACACGCTTACACAGGCACAGACCATATCATAGCACTTCATCGACAGGTGCACAAATGTAGAGTCTGCAGGCAGCCTCATCAAATGACAGACTACAAGACATTTGGGGATTTTATCTAAACAACCTTACAGCATCCTGAGTGCATCGAATATTTTTAACAAACAGGGACCTTCAGCATTCTTGAGGGGTAAACACATTTCCACAATTAAGTCAACCGCATCCGTGACCTAAAATTGTTGCCCCTATACTTGTTGAAGTGTTGCTTCCCTGAAGGGGTAAACAGAGGTCTGGCTTTCACAACAGCTATCATTTGGTCTGTCAACTAAGTTTTGGTCAAATTAAAATTTTCATTGGTCCCACCACTGCGCTTGACATTTAGCATGTCTGTCTGTGTGCGTCTGGGCGACCCAACCTGGTAGATAAAATCACTCCATTTCCAGTAGGGTAAATGTGATATGACAACACCTTATTTCACTCTTTTCAAAGTAAATTTAGTCACACATCTGTCTGAGCTGCTGTACTGCAATGGGGAGGCTAGGGGCTTCTTTGTGCACAGTTCAAGTAGTGTCTACTGACGCACATTAGACGTTTATCTACTAATAGTCTGCTTGTTATCCCTTTTCCACCGAGCTGGTTCCAGTGCTAGTTCAGAACTAGCACCTGACTTAGCACCAGTTCTTTGTGTTTCCACCACCTAAGCACCGGCTCCAGGTTCTAAAAACTGGTGCTTAGCAAGCACCAACTCATTGCTGGGTCAGAGCTAAGCACCGAGTACATCAGGGACTGGGGATGGGGTTATCGTGACCAGCGATCAATGGTAGAAAGGGACACACAAGAGGTAATTTGTGTCCTTTTTCACCAGGACGTCCCTGGTCCGACCACAGATGTATTGGAAGGACTCCAGGGACACATGTAAGCACAAACTGTTACACACTGAAATACAGTACTGTGTATTGTGTCCCACCAGTGGCACAATCGCAGATGTGCCAGGGCAACAGGCCACCTTGCAAACAGGCTTAAGATTATCCATAAAGATAAACACAGATATTATCATCAACTTATTGCGTTAGTTTAACTGCTATGTAATCGATGCAAATATAGTCATGTTACGGTGGCGCAATGGCATGGCTCCAACTTGGCTCCTTGCCAATGGAAAAGCAAACAGGTTCTTAGGAGGAACGAGATTTGAACCAACTCAGCACCAGCATTGAACTAACACCTGGTTCTTCTTGGTTGAAAATTGTAGCTTCAATAAACAACCTGGGTTACACACTCTCTCTCTCTTAACTGCATGAGTCTGCATGCATCACAGTTACACTTCACCACCCACCATCACCAATAAACCCTCTGACGGAGATATGATATAATGATCATTATAACATTATGCATTGCATTATTGCAAAGACTGCAGCCAAAGAATGGCTAGGAACAGAGCTTTTTGTTGTGGGTGCATCAACACTCCAAACTCAAATGCTAAAAACGCACAATATCTCCAATAAACTCATCTGATGCTGTGAAAGGTGTGTGGCAGGCAAAGCAGCCCCCTCCCTGCAACAACAAATTTGACCAGTAAGGAGTCAAAAATAACAATAAAAACTGAACACTACCAAAAACACTTCGCTTTACTAAATTGAAGTCCCAGATTTTCCTAATGAGAAAGAACAGGCTAAGCATGCAAAACATGTATCTGCATCATTATTCTTGCTTACAGGCATTTACATAATGTGTTAATAAATACGTATGTGAACTGACAAAAAGGTAACATTTTAAAAGGATCATCTGCAAAGAAAAAATGTCATTTTGCAATATTTCTAGAGCAAAGTAGCATTGTGCAAAGTTAACCAAGACATAACACAACTTTTCTGGCAAATCTATCAAATGCCCTTTTGGAAACGCATTATTAAAACTAAAAAAATCCTCGTTGAAACATTTGCTGGGAAAGAAATCTCACTATAAGCTCCTTAACTGCAAAAACAACATTCTGCCATTATCTCTCCACGGATAGATGCACTTATCTTAAACTGAAATTACACAGTTGTATGGAGCTTGAAGCCAATAGTGAAGCGTCAGCCTTGACAAGTTGGGGGATGGGTGGGAGAGCAGTAGATAGAAAATAGATAGAATCTCCAGGGGCTATTCTGACTACTGACCTCGTGGTCAACTACAGCAACTCGCCAACTTGCGTTTCAAGTATAGACGCTACATTCCTAAGCTTCTGCAACCAAATACTTCATAAAGACATACATGTGAATTACGATGGACTACTTTCTGGTGTGTTACGGCTTTAATTACAGCATCTGTGCAAATATAAAAACGCTCAGCCTTTGTATAGTTCCAGTCTTGAACATCATAGTATTTTACCTCTTCTGTCTTTGTTTCTATTTCATCAAATTAGACATACTTCTCCAAGTAAAAAGGGACCCTGGTCAAATTCCACCCTAATGACCTTCCTCACCACTTCAGATCTTACTAAATGTTGCCTTCAAATAAACTTTCATGTTAGAAACTGGAGGAGTTTATTTGACCTTGGTGAACAGTGTAAAGTCAAGGCCATACATGAAAGAATTACACCACTGTAATAAAAAGACATTTTAGGGGGATTAATAGGAATGAAGACCGTTAAAAACAAAAGAACTAAATTGTGTGATCTGGAATCTGTTTTGCCCTCAATGGGACACACAATTTCTACGAGAGACAGGAAGTAAACCCAAGGGCAGAGTATGGCCCAAGGCTTAATTTCTTCAACAATATCTCACAGTTAAGGATCTCATTGTTGAACAAAGAGACTGGCCACTTCACAAATAACTGCAATTATCGGCCTAAACCTTTGCCCAGAGACTCAGTAAAGCCTGCTCAACGTGAACAAAAGGGGGAGAGATGCGCCCAATCTGATAAGTTATCTAAACAATGAGACAGAGCATGTTTGAGAAAAGACAGAAAAGTTGATAGAAAATTAGTAAAAGGAGGGACAAAAAAGTAAAACTTCAAGGAAAAAAAAGGAAGATTTTTGACAAAAAATTATGGACAGGTCTTTGACTTGGGTGTTACATGTCTCTTTGTACTTGTTATCCCAGCATTCCTGGGGAATCGGTAATATCAGAATTAACACTAGGGATCCAGATTAGATGCCTGAACTCTTAATCATTTGCTCTGGATAACTACACCAGCTAGACAGCATCTAGTCTTTTAACCTCTTCTCACTGGTCAGTCATCAGTGGCCCTGGTCTTCTGTGCCATAGGAGGTCCCTCAACAGCTGCAAGTTCTGAAATGTGACACCCTGAGGATAAATTCTGTGAATAATCCCAGTGACATAATGTGTGACTATGCGTCACAACCACTGTCCTTTTCCCCTCGGGCTGCAGCTTAGCCCAGAGGGATTATTACAGCTGGACCTGTGGTGTTTTCTGGAGAATTCTGTCAACAGTATGGAGGAGATGCAGAGCACACCACAGCTTATCTAAATACCTGTCAAAAGCTAAAAGCTAGTGCAGTCTTGTTGACTCGAATACTGGGCGTCAGCATTCTGGTATGATATGAAATTGTATCCTTGCTCAACAATGTACACTCTGTCTGAACATGAGCTTAGCAAAACAATGCCTCTGCATCCCACTGTATGAAACAGGCTCATCAAAAGCGATGCGCATTGTGCATCCCTCAAAGAGCTGCTGCTGTACACAGGGCTGTGGCGTTCAAATGAGTGAATTAGGACACTAGAAAGCAGAGCATGTACAACACTTGTCAACTCCTTCAGTTACACATAAAAAGACTGATTGGAGCAGAGATAGTAACTGTATCCATGAGCACATCATGTCTAGGAGTAAATTGAATAATACATTTCCACCTTTAATTGCAAACATCTAGTAATTCAATCATTCTGAGCCTCAATAATCATAAAACCCTGCACAATGCTGAAGTGACTGATGACTTTCTCAATAATATTTGTAAGTATTATTTTCAATATGAGCATGGAAGTCACTGCTGCACTAATTACAATGTGCAACAATAATTTTGTCCTCTTACAGACGCCACTCTGCTACAATAAAAGTACCCCTCCTCCCCTCTTGATATGCTGTAGAAACAAGCGGTGAAAACTGGAATGTACCTCCCCACTGAGAGTGCAACTAAAATATCACAAGCACTGGGAACCAACAACTTGTACCCACAATAAAAAGCTGGTCTTGATTTTCTGATTAAACAGTCCTTGAATTCATTGTTCTTTTTGTTCACTGCACATGCATTGTCTTTGTGCTTGCAGGAATATATGTACAGTCAGTAAAACAACTAAAAAAACGTTTAAAAACTATTACCCAAGGTGCATATGAGTAATACAGAAAAAACGCAGACTCCAGTGCCTTTGTTTCCATTCTGTTCAAAGAACTCGAGGACACCCACCCTCTCAGAAAGCCGCACCATTTGATTGCAGTCATTCAACTCGAATACCTCACATGGATGTTTTTTATACCTCTTGTAGATATTCTGCAGCACAGTTGAAATCTTCTCAGTACAATGCTGGGTGTGTTCATTGGTTACAAACACCCACAGCTCCACGCCCTGTGCTGAGCCTAGCTTTATTTCAGTCTTCATGAGTCAACTCATGAGTTCAGACACAATGTTTTTATTGGGATGGACAGGAAGTCTTCTAGAAGCCTGGCAGCTGGTAATGACAGTCATGCGTCAAAGCCAGATTCTGCTGTGTCGGGCAAAGCTGGGGTCTGACTCACTCCCAAAATCATGCAACCAGTAGAAATTAATGAAGAAGTTTCGAGAGGCTTTATTTCACTTGTCAAGGTCTTTCGCATTTAAAAAAGTTAGTTAAAGATGTAGAAATTCTTCTCAATAGAGCATTCATTCCCCTTCAAGAACATGTGGTCCTTCACTGCTTTGGCCTTGGTTTGATTAAGAATGTTCCTGACGAATTCAAAAGGCAAATAACGCTGTTGACAAAGGTGAACACACAAGTTCAACACTTCTTAGAAAGTGAGCTGAACACATGAAATTTCCCACTGCTGTTACTGTTGCTATGCTGGAATAGACATGAAATAAATTGTGCACATTTTTGAATTGTACAGTTACTCTTGGCTGTTATCAGGACTTCAGGGTACGTGACAGTGTTTAACAATGGAAGCAGCCTAGTATGCCTGAGATACAAAGCTCTTCTAGTAATATGCAAAGATGTTCTTTGGTAAAAATGTCTCTAGTTAGAATTAACAGACTGTTTTCCACTGCAGAATAACAAGTATCTAATGTACCTATTCCAGAAAGTGTTTGGTCTGATCAGCCCTGAAACATTACCGTGTGGGTCTTGAGGGTTTTTAGTTAAACTCGGATAAGACAATTGCTAATTGGTTAAACTACAACAAGAGCCATTGTTCTGCCCTGTTGATGTCCATATCAAGTAGCACTGTTCTCCTCTTCAACATCACATGAACACTATAAGGTTTACTATACAGGCTAACATGACAATCTTGCATTATTCTTTTTCCTATGTGCTCATAGCACTGGAGTTACATCCATTAACTAATCCTTGTCATTGTTTTGGGATGCTCAGAGTTGACTAAGCAGTTGAGACCGCTGGATCCTACATGGCAATCAAAACAGAAAGGCTGAAATGGCTGATTACGAGGTTCATCATGTAACCTAAAGTGGCCTAATTTAAGAGAAGATGGGGACATGTCAGGAACTTAATACTGGGACTATGCTCCTAATGGAATCAGCAAACTTCAGTTGAGCTGCTTTCTGGGATGGGTAATACATCTTAGACCACACTTTGTCTTTAACATTTTAATATGTATGCAGATTTAGTATGAAAGGTGGCTCAGGCCATTTTACAGAAATCATTTAATGTTTACAATTCTAAAGAGACATTTACTGTGAATCAATCAATCCAGAGTCAAATCCATTCTCTCTAAAGCTTTTGAACAATGCACACAGGCCCACACGCATCACAATTCAAACAAAACAGCAACTGATCCACAATCACAAACAAGCTTTGGGAGAATAGTTCTACTAAGCAGGAGATGAAAAGTTTCATCCTTGAATCTCCAGATTCATGTAGACACATTTGACGTGATGTACTTGTTTGAATGCGCAAAGTCTATACGGCTGAAGAAATGATGCTAGAAGCTTTAATGTGTAACTCTGAGACTGACAGATCTTTCTGTGAAACAGGAGGAAACAGCAGTTCAGGTGGGCAGTAATAAGCCTCTCTTGCCTTCAAAGCTATACTCTTGGGGCCCAACGAGGGTGGACAGTGAAGTTAATGGGCTGGGACACCTATAAAGGCCCTGACGCGTCCACGCTCCTTTATCAAATAACAAATCCAGCTCAGCAGCAGACCTGGTGCAAGCTAGCCACATAAACCACACTTGGCTGAGTCCTTTTTATCACCAAAGACGAGCACAAATTAAGCAAGTTAAAGCCATGTTTGTTTAGCTTTGTTTGATGTACGGGGGCCGATGGCAGACAAGCATCAATACAACAAAGGGTACATACAGTAGCTTGGTTTCATTTGAATTAAAACAGCTGTTTTTCATTGGGATGCCTCAGCTAACATTCTCACTACTGTTGAAGTACTCACAAGGGAAAAGCAGGGCAAAACATAACCTCATTTGTGTGCTGCTCTTGGATAAATCCACACTGAAGGAGCGAGAGGCAACTATCTCACTTTGAGCACATCTGCTGTTTGTCAGAGCAAATGCATCCAATCAGCCAAACCCCAGCCAGTGGCCTGAGTGTCCCAGCTGGGAAGATTACTCTGCACTGCTGTACGGGTCGTGGTATTTCAATAACTTCATCAGCATCAAAGCATTAGTTATGGCCCCTAATAGTGTTCTGGCGCAGAAAGAGACAAGACAGTTGCAGGACTTATACTGTGCTGATAGGTGAGTATGTGCTCAGTGAGGGAGCGGGTTGAGAGGAGTTCCATAATGTGACTGCTGTGAAGCCCTTTAAGGATAATAACTATCATTAACTATAAATACATACTTCATTTCCATAGGCTTTCAGCTTATATCTTCTGTTGGTATCAGATAAAATAGGCACTAACTGTGTTCTGTGTACTTATTTACAACCTCAAACATCAGCAACATTTATCTTTTTGACTGTTTTATAAGCATATACTGATATTCTGTGTGTGTGTGTGTGTGTATTAAAAGGACTATATATGGAACTGCTGTACTGCAGAACCATTTACCATTAGTGAGCACCACTCCCACATACAAATGCAGATTTTCCATCTGCATAAATTAAAAGAAAAAAAAATCCACTTGCAATAGCCGCTGACAAAATGTCATTGTGGTAGTACAAATAGAAATTGATTTTCTAAGCATAATATATTAATATAGTCAACATTTTCACAAAACAAGTGCCTGCACAGTTGACCTGTACAATTAAACAATTAAGCTATGTACCAGCAATAGTATCGGTAAGAAATTTTTTCAACTTAATTTTCAATAGCGTCATTAAATCCTCTAAAGCCCAACCAGTTTCTGGGCATTTTTTGCTCAGGTCACATTTTTACTCACTGTAGGCTCATTTTTCACTGCAGTATAAAGCCCTGCATCTCTATGGCAACAGCACCACCATGTAATGAGAACTCAGAAATCACTAAGTTCTAATGTCATAAATCACAAAAGGAGAGAAAAAGTTACTTTACCTACCATAGATATTTAACTATTTACATTTTTACAACTTCTACCAGCTAAGCATTTTTCACAGTACTATGTAGATCAGCTCGAGAAAGATATTACACCATGCTGAATGCGTCTTCCAACAACTTGCTCCTCTGTATAACGTTTTGAGCGATGCTGCATTAATTTTATTGGTCAAGTCGAATTTATTATCCTCCCAGTCTCTCTAATGGGTTTCTAGTCTTGTCTCCTGTCTGCTTCGTGTAAACACTGCCTGCAATTCAACTGGGAAGTCCCTGAAATTTCGTCATGTGACTGTTGGTCACAGCTGAGTCACTCAGGGTTTGTCAGTTTTACCGGAGAGCAGAGAATTTGGGGATTTTTACAATATCTAGTGACTTTTCAAGCAAGACATTTTGAATAAAGCAACTTTGATATAATTTCCCATTTTTAAGCATAGAATAGGTCCATTTTACCAACAGAACCGCACATGGCATATGATTAGCTCAAGGACTCTCAGAAAGAAACGTGGCAGTTCATTCTAGTTTTACAGTATCTGACTAGTAGTAATAAATGGTGGGATTTTGAAGTTAACATGCTTAACTCTGGAGGGTTTTAGAGTTCAGAGGGTTAAATACATTCAATATAAACCTTCATCTAAGCATGTATCAAGAACGCAAAGTTCTATTGCATGAACAACCCCAAGGGTGCTGCGTCCTTGGCTAATTAACAGCCTATCATGTCATGTCCCTTGATAATGAAGCGTGCTTCTCTCCATGAATGCCTCCAGAGGCATGCCAGTCTGCCGCTGTCTGGGCCTCTCGGCACCCCCATCAACGCTTGCAGGCCAGTGATTGCCCTCGCCCTTCTGGGTCAAAGAACACCCCCTATCTGGACCTCACTCCTGACCAGACAACACCATGTCCTCAAACACCTCAACCTAAGCACCATACTCCTGGCAGCTCGCTCCAAGCTCAGACTGACTTGGTGTGGCATGGATCCCTTTGCAATATGACATTTTGCAAGTGCAGCAAACAGACAACCTGCTGTGAGTCAGTCATTTTTATTGCAAAGCAAAAACCCACTGAGACAACTGCCTAAGATTTACAACAATAGAAACTACTACTAGAAACTGTAGAAAAGCTGACATGCTCGATATCAATATCGACCATGCATTCTCATTTAAGTGCATGCATAGACAATAGCCTATTCTGCATTGACTGGTACTCTGTGCTGACCTCAGGGGAACAATTAGGAAACCGCTAACCTCTTCATTCCATGGAAGGAATCAACAGAGACCTAGGAGTCCAAAATACAGTGGAAGCTTTCCTTGATTAGATTTTCTTTATCTTTTAGGGAGCACGAAAAGATTGTGTATGCAAACAAAGAACAAGGAGGTGTGGACAAAGAGCTTTCATGCTCAGCAACAATTATTGGAAAAACAGGCAGCACAAAACAAATCAGTCAAACCTGCTCACCGCATTTTGCCCAACCCATTTTACTCACATTATCTGATTTCCCATGCATGTGCAAACACATAAAACAATAAAACACAAATTGAAGTCACTGTGGACACAAGCCTACACCCTGCAGCTCAGTAAAATCAGGTGCACAGGTGAAGATGGATACAGCATGCAGCACAACTGAAAGACTCATTTGCTTAGAATTTCATGCACACATCTAATTTACCTAAGAATTGTTTGTGTGAAGCAGAAATGTCAGCTCAAAATGATTTCTGCAGACACAAAGCCTTGCTGAGAGGTTAGTATACAAATAAAAAGCCTCTCTCCTTGCAACAAGCCCAGCACTTGCCATAATTAATCAGCTTCTCGAACATAACTGTGCATTCTGAGGTAAATGTTCGACTGAAGCCCTATTTTTAGTAGCCACAGGAGTCCCACAAATTCTTTCCAATTAGTAATAATAACTAGAAATGGCAAACACACATTATTTTTTTTGTTCCACTCGAAAAATTTTAAATAACAAAGTGCCAATCTGCTTCTCAAGACAATTTTTTAAAAAACCATCAAAGTGCTTTCGCAGCGTGTTTGAGCTATGAATCTGGTCTCCACCCAAGAATAACAAGAATAACATATTTAGGATACATTCTGACAGTGAAGACATGACATGACAACCTCTTGCAATTTGAAATTTCCTGTTTTAAGAGTGGACTTTATTAGTTTGAGCAAATGACCAGGTTAAAAATAAAATGATTAGTTAATGGATTGAGGAGTCTGTGAACAGGAAAATAATCAGTTACTATTTTAATAATTAAGTTTTAAAACAAGAAACACCTCATATTGTTTGTTTACAGCCTCTTAACATAAATTATATATTTCAGTTTCCTGACAATTTATTGAAATACTGACCTGCAAAGCTTATATTACACTATGATAAACTGTTACAGCTTTGTTTAATGTCTCTATGCTATCAACTGGAAAAAATATTCATTTCTGATTTCCCCTGAACAATAACACTGAAAAGAATATTTATACATTATATACTTTTAAAGACAAGCACAAGCACTTTCACAGACAACCCAAAAGCAGGATACCCAGAAGGCAACATAACAGCATTTAAGATACAGTAAAAATAAAAAAGACTGCAGATGCAAAATTAAAATTGTCAGTAATAATGAATATACTTAAATATTTAAAGCAATCAAGCCTCAACAGTCAGGTCAAGTCAAGTCACAGTTATTAATATAGCAGATTCTTAACAACAGTTGTTGAACCAAAGTGCTTCCCAGTAGAGAATGACTGACATTACACATTTACCTAACAAATAACAAGACGCTAGAATAGTACATAAAATATAAATTTCCTGACTAAATTAAAAATTAAGGTTAAAACGCTACAATATTATAAATTATGCAGATTAACCTGACTTTGTCAGTATTAATATAATGTAGGAGCTCCCAAAGTAGATTCTACATTCAAACTGAGAGCTCCACGTCTACCAGGTTGGTGCACAGGCAGCAAGCTGTGGTTCAAGAAGGGCTCAATGGAAACTCCATTTGACTGGCAAATGAGCTGGTTGCTCTTGTGACCTTGGATTGGGCGCCTCGACAAATGTTTGCCATGGAAAGTCTGGGATTACCCTCCTTTACATGCACACGGGCAGAGGAGAGGATGGAAATATGGAAATATAGTGTATGACTGGCAGAGTCTATGGTGAACACAGGTACACAGAGTCAACTGATGACATCTCATCATCCAGAGGTCATCTCCTGGTTTGAAAATAACTCATTCAGTGTCCTCAAATCTGATCATCTCTCCACCAATAAACATGAATTGCACTGTGTGTTTCCAGCATCATTTCATGCTTCCCACTGCATCTATTGAGTCATAACAAAAATTACATCAGAGGCTGTTAAATGGAGAATTAGCTTCAAGCTATAAAAACTAACGGGCGGCTACAAAAATACACAAACTGGGCAGAGTATGGGAGAGAGAAAGCTTCATGAAATCCCAGGTGGACAACGTGATAGGCTGATACGTGATATCAGGCCAGGATGCACCGGATGCACCAGTTGCCTGACACAATTAGGAAGAGTTCTTGGTGCCAGTCAGTCTCCTGTTTCTGCTCCTGGCTGCTGTCAGGTGAAAGTGGTAACAGAGCACCAGGGCTGAGGAGGCTGCAGACATGCAACACTGCATCAGGACTGAGGAGGACGCAGAGGGGGGATATGTGGCCAGCAGGGGAGGTCAGGCTAGAAGAGCAGCTACGTTTACAGCCCTGCTCGAAACACACCGCAAAACACAACAGCCGGACAGAGTTCAAACCCGCAGCTTGTTCCCTGAACCACTCAGATACACTCGCCTGCAGGAAATCCAAATTTAGCTAATCACTCCCCACTTGGCTGCATGGCACACCGCGTCCTGCCCGCACGGTTGCTCTGAATTAGCTTCGAACTACAAGTGGGCTATTTCTCGAAGCGTTCACACCGGTTCACGAGTTGGTACAGATGCAGGGAGCTCAGTGGAGCGTACGGAGATGGAGAAGCTGCACCTCAGTGCCGCTCAGCCTGAATTATTACATAATCGTACGCATTGCTCGACTGCGGAGTCACGGCTGTCACCCCGCCACACAGCGAATTAGCAATTAAGCTAGCAGCGTTTAATCACCAGCACAAGGTGGGAGAAGGCAGCGGTCATTCCGGGCTCGAGTTCGGTTTACACTCACCTTTGCTTTGCTGGTGGTCTCCCGGCAGGCTGTCTGAGTGGCTCACGGTGGATAATAAAACGCTGGCAGGGAATATTAAAGCTTCAGTCCTCGGGGACGTTTGTCTGTTTGCTAACTGTTAGCTGGCGACGTTTAAACATTGATTAACGGTACTTCGCGGGCTTCAGCCGGTGATGGTCGGCGCTCCCCTCAGCCCAGCGGCGTGACGTCGGCCCAGTAATAATGTCTGGAAGGTTAAAAATTAACTTCACACAACTGCTCTGCTTTCTAATGTGTGTTTACCAGCAGTCTACAGTCGAATTGTTAGCCACTACCGCGCCTGAACGCTTCTGTCATGGGTTTGAGTCGGGAAAGGTCAAGCGTGCACGAGTATACAATACTTCCTGTTTCAGATTTCGAAATAAAAGCCACACAAATTGTTTTTTAAATATCTGGCTTTTAGGCTTCATTATGTAATTAGATTCTATGATTTTCTTTTTTATTTAACTAAAATAAAATTGTCTAAGTAAGGCAGTTTTGGGTGTTGAAACTAAAGGTCCAACATGTTTTCTTTAGTGTCAGCTTTGATGACGTACCACACACAGATATTACAATACGAAGACAAGAAAAGGCGTTCGAGTACATTATTGTTCGACAACCTTCATTATTTCTGTTAGTACAATACATGAGAGCTGTACGACACTTTAACTGTCTCTCAGTTTAAGTCGGTTGACAAAAGCTATGGTTCTATGAAAGATTACACAGGATGCAATGATTTAGTGTGAGCTTGTTTTTTCTTTTTTGGCATTTTTTATTATTTTGTTGGCTTTATTGTAGATTAGTTACTTTCGCTACCTAACTATTCCTTTGAATTAACATTTTGCATTTGTGGAAATTGCATTGATGTCTCTGATTGTAAACATCACTTTAATTGGTCGCTAGCTAAATTGTTAAACCGTTATATTATACCTGTAAAGCACATTCTCAATGCATTGGTTAATGTTGTACATATAAATAAAATGGTATTATTATAATTACAAGTAGTAATTGCATTAATAGTGGTTCTGGAAGTAGTTGTAATGTAGTGCCCTCTTGAAGGCATTATTTTGAAGGCCAAACACCCTATATCCCATTTGCGGTTCATCACAGGGTGACTTAGCGCACCGACACAGATCTCCTCCCTTGAATCTGCTCGGTGATCGTCTGTTTTTCCTGGCTGGACAGGACATTATGAACATGTGATCAGTCCTGTGCACTTTCGGGTAACACGCAGTCTCGCAGCAGCCTTTAAATCTGCTAAATCAGAGTTTTGAATGGAACGTCACACTTCGTTCTGATGCATTGTATCATGTCAGGCTGGTGGGCAGCACGATCTGATCTGACTAAATGACTTGTTGCAATTCAAATATTGAATCAAGCAATTACTGTGTTAAGCCATTCCATTTTTTCTAAAATCATATCCGTGTGTGTACACAATGAACAGTTATGTTACATCACAGAAAAAATCTCAAGCACACTTTAGTTTTGTGGGCCACTGTTGTAAATCTACTCACTTTATATGGGGGCATGTGGCATAATCATATTATATGTGTATATTGTAATGTCTCCTGTAATAATATATTCATACTGATTAAACTATATCAGATATTTCCTAACTGCACAGGATGAGTACAGGTGTTTCTAGTAGTGAACCATCCATGTTTGGGTAAATGATGACATCTTGTGGTTTTTGCAGGTAGAACTTTACAGTACAAGATGAGACATGGAGAACATCTAGAGGCACTAATAAGTAACTGCAATGTGAGCCACACTGTTCTCTGATTGTCTCGAGCCTTCACATGAAATGTCAGCTATGATCCAGGCAAAACTATTCAGATTCTTGTAATTATGGATGAGTGAAAATCCTCAAAGAAAATGCTGTTAATGACAGATATCATTAGATTATTAATAGTGAAGCATCGGTGTGTCTGCAGCAGGTTACTGTTGTAGCTGCTGCAGGGTTGAATTACATTATATCCAGTTTGATATACAGGGACAGCACATAAATCTGAGGGGTTTCAAACATGACAAACTGGAGAGGAAAGAAGACAAAACAAAGTTATGATGCACAAATCTATTTTTAGTTTTTCTCTAATCTTTGACAGCTGCTGACATGTTGGATCATTTGAACATTTACGGAAATGTGGAAGGTTTAGAGACAAAACATCACTATTTGACGGAGTCGTGAGGAGAAAAATAGGCTGGAAACCACTGGTTTAATCTAAAGATTGTAATATTTTCCGTGTGTACAATGTTCACAGCTGCACATAAGTATAGTACTTGAGTAAATGCACCTGTTACTTCCTACCACTACACACAACCATTTGATACTGAAGAATTAGTATTTTTGCTTTATTTATTTGTATGTCTGTCAGTTTATTGTTGCTGTTGATATTACTTCTGCTGCTCATTCTAGTATTAGGCAGTCTTAGTAAAATAATACAATCTGTGAGCCTTTTCCAGCTCGACTTAGAGCAGAAAACTGTGAATGTTTTATGATAAAAATGTTAATGAAGACCATTTTTCTGTGCTGTGTTATAACATCTGAGATACTTTTGTGTAACTATAGCAGCTGTATTAATATGCATCCTCAACATTTCGAAAGAGACATTTCAGGTTCTATTTCAAAAATATTAAAGGATGAAATGATGCCAGAAATGTCAGCATCCAAACTGCAAATCTCTCATGTAAACTGCAGAATCTGCAAATGGGAAATGTTGTTCAAGGTTGCATCAATTAAAAGTTGAACTAACACTTGAAAATAATTAATAATGAACATAAATGTCTCTATATACTATTTTGGATCTAAATGCTTGCTTGTAAGTGATATTGATCTGGTCTAGGAATGATTATAAAGCACAACTGATCTAAAATTGGTGGCATACTATACACACAACACTCAAACAATAGAGGATGGAAGACAACGCTTCTACTGTTTACTGTAGAACTGGTTTGGTTGAGTCTGCTGTGGTTAAATAAGCCAGTTACCCCCGGGGGGGAAAAACATTCTGAGCCTCCTCTTGCCTTTATTGCATTTATCTGTGCCACCTGTCTCCTTCAACTATCCTGAATTCATTGTGCAGACTGTGCTTTGTGAATGTTAGTCGGTTGTTGGGCATACGGTTCAAACCAGGAACTGATTCTGGAGAAGAACAAGGACACAGAAAGTCTCACACTGCTAATTGGCTCTGTAGGTTTGTTGTATATGAAACCCTGGAGGTCTGAATCTGTGTTTTTGAGAGTGTCATCGATACACTGCAGCTTCAAGGTGAAAATGACTGCGTATTTTATGAATGAGGTGTCTTCCAGTATACACAAACATCATATGGAGATAACAAGGTAAAAATCCTGACTACATCTGAATGTGCTGGTATAAAACTGAACTTGTCATGCGAGACTAGCAGCTCACTGTTATGGCCAGTCTTTCCTGGAGGCCATTCAGTGTTGCACCCATTTGTATGCATGCAACTGGAAGAAGCAGTTCATTAATAGATCAAGCGTTTGGTCTGTAAGTTCTCAAATAATCGTGAGATGATGGCGTCCTCATATATTGTGTTTTGTTGACAACTCAAAGACATTCAGTTTGAGGTCATAGAGGAGGATAGAAGCCAGAAATCATTCACATTTAGGGAACTGGACTCACAGGACAACTTAACTGATTAATTGTTGCAGCTCTACTCTGCCCAGTGAATGTGAATAAGTGAATCTCCATCTGACTGTTCTATGTGCATTTTCAATTTGCACAAAAAACCTAGTGGAAACACAGGACGTTGATGGGGCAAAATGCAAGACTGTGCAATGGATGCAGACTTAATATAAAAGAAATACATCATGGTGTACGTGGAGCAACCTCTGAACCTTCTGCAATACTGCAGTGATGATAAATAGCCTCAGATCTGTGTGGAGCGACAAGGAGAATGCATCCAAACCTTGACAAACCTGACCTCAGCAGCCTCTGACTGATATCTGTGTAGGCACAGCCACTGTTATATTTACACAATACTAACATGCTCACCGTAGCACAGAGTCTGCTCTGCTGAAAGTTTCTAATGACTTGCTGTTGTCTTTAGACTTTGTATCTCAGCACGGCTTTCGATACGGTCGAACTGCACTCTGCTAAACCATCTCAAGGACCCTGTTGTTCATCCAGGACACTGCTGGAGTGCTTTACCTCCCACCTAGCAGATGTGTTCTTCTCTTCTCTGTGAAAGCTGAGAGCTGCACCTCCTCTTCTGCCTCGATAACCTGTGGAGTACCTCATCTCAGGTTCCATCTTAGGGCCTTTTTTTTTAATTTTCCTTGGATATGCTTGCTTTTAGGCTCCATCTTCCACAAACAAACTGTCTCCTTCCATCACTTCCATCCTAACTTGCCTCCAGGAGGTGAGACGCTGAATGAATGACCAAAAACTGTCCAGATATTTCCAAAACAACGACCATCGTGAGGCACTTAGGCTGTTTGACAACCTACGTACATGCCCTGTTCAAGGAATCTGGGTGTCATCTTTGACTCAACTCTGAAATTTGACAACACAATAACTCTGTGGTAAAGGGGTGCTGCTTTCACCTGAGGAACATTGCTAAACCATTCTCTGTTTAAATCACATGAAGACCTCTGCATTAGTTTCCTCAAGGCTAGATAACTATAACTCTTTGTACATGGGTATTACCCAGTCCTTTTCGTCTCGTCTGCAGCTTCAAAACACCTAATTGGCACCAAAAACATGGAAATCATCACACCTGTGTCAGCATCCCTGCACTGCTTACCTGTAAATTTTCGAACTTTTCTTCCTCTACTCTACTTTAGGCCTCTTAGATAAACAGAAGAGCTATTGGTAAGTTAGTTTGCTCCTGCAAACACTCAGTCTCCTTTACTCACCAGCCTCGATTGTGGAACAGTTACCAACAGCTGTAGCGATTATCTAAGAGGCCTAAAGTAGAATAGAGGCAGAGTGAGTGTAGCAGCCCCACAGCTTTCTAGTAACATTTCTCTTTCAGTGAAATTTTCCTCCTACAGTGCCATGTTTTCTGCGGCCGTTGGTTGCTTGTAATCAGCTTAATTGATTTTATATTTATATCATTTTTTATGTTGATCTTGCAAGTTACTATCCTGCTTTGCCCTGTTTCTACTATTCTATTTTGATTTCCAAAGTCCTAATCCTGTCTTGATTTTTTTGCACATATCTTTGTTGCAGCCTTACTGATATCATGCACAGCACTAAATGTGATACATCAATAATTCCTCAAGTTAAAGTGTAATACATTACATTTAATGATGATTTATGTAATCTGGGAGACAAACCCTCATCTTGAGGCTGAAGAATGTGTGAATTAGATGTATTCTTTTCCCATTTCTTCTTTGCCTGCACTCATAGCTTCATAGTGGTAAAACACATACAGTAGGCTGCTCCAACAAAAAATAGAAAAAATAAATATGTGAAATAATAATTCCTATTTATTGTAGTTGATTATGTATTTTGCTTTATGTTAATACCCCCTCCCTGCTCAGTCTCATCTGACTGTGTGACCTTGTGTGGAGCCTCCTGTCCATCATGTGTTTCTGACAGCTCCTCTCCTCCTCCTCTGTTTGTTTCCCCCCTACACTGCCTCTTGTTTCCCACAATGCTCAGCGAACATCACCACCAAGATGGCCGACGCTATGGAGGAATATGAGAAAGAAGCTGGCTGCGTCCCTATTCTCCATCCTGAGGTACGGTCTTTGGACTTCACGTCCTCGCACGAGCATATGAATGCTCACAAAACGCGTTACACCCGTGTGCGTGTGCGTGGCCGCGGGATTTCCCCGTGCTTTTGGGGAAACTCCGATGCCCCCTGCAAAACCACCGGTGGGGGGTGGCAGCCAGCTAACGATGCTAAAGCTGCTAACGCTAGCCCCCCTCCTCCTGCTGCAGAGTCAGTAAACGCTGGGCAGATGTTCGCGTTAACGTGAAGCTAAATTGTGGTTTTCGTGGTGGCGACGCCGTGCGCCTGGTAAACAAGGCTGTAAGCTTTGCGTTAAAGTGTGCAACGGAAAAAGTAACGTTGACGGTTAATCCTGAGAGTCATACGACGTTAGCTTTGGAGCTACACTGCCTGTGCTGGCTGGTTTAACGCTAGCTGCGGTGATGGAAATAGGTGTCAAGTGTGTACTGGCAAATTATGCTGTTGTCTACAGAATGTGGTCATAGTAAATATATTTAACTGGCAAGAATAATAAAAAAAAACCTCTTCATTTACAACCATATTCGTTTCTTTGTATGAAATATTGTAGACATCTCAGCTAGCTAACATACAGCAGTTCTCCTGGTTCATGTTGTCAGTCAATTAGTCATTTAGCATTTAGCATCGATTCTGTCATCTAATACCACTCTAAATGTTACGTTATTTTTTGGATTTAAAACATTTAATGCATTAGGATAAACAAATTAGTTATTTTAATGAATCCCGAGGGACAGTGTCTGTCAAATTCTAACAATAATGACTGACAGAATGTGCTCATGCCAACAGTATTGGTTTAACACATAAATTAACCTGGCTTGAAAGTATTTTCTTCCGTTGTTTACCTAGCTATCTTGAAGCTGTAAACATATTTATGATCAAGTCTTTCACATTTTCTATCCCATTTTAGTCTCATATCATACCTGCCACAGTCAGATAAAACAATGCCAGGAGTACAGTTTATATTGATGGTGTATGTTTGTACTGTATGCACCAGTAAATTCCATACGTCTGTATAGTGGTACGTTCTGTATATTGAACACAACCTAGTTATCAGTTGTTGATCATCTTTGCTTGGCAGGTAATATAATAATCAGAGTGATGTCTGTTTGATATAGAGCTGGGCAATATAGCTGAAAAACAAATCAGATTAAACTGCTGTGTTTCAGTGGATATTGATCATTTTTAATTACCTGTTTTTAATTAGTAGATTTGAATTTAGCCATGTTACTTTGAATTGAACCATCTTGGCCTATTTATTACAGTACACAGGTAATCATTTGAATGTCAACACAGCAGTAAAATACAAATAAATGAATTTACATATAAAAAAGGATAAAGTGATAGTCTAATCTTGATACACGTTAAATAAAACAAGGAGGTGAAACCTGGTGAGCGACAGGAGTGAAGGTGCTGCATTGCCCTGAGGTTAAGGTGTGAAACGGTCAGTCAGGACCAAGTCAGGTACTTGTCTCTGTGCAAACCCAGATGTAAAGTCTGTCATCCCTCAGCGTAGGCTGCCAGGAGCGCGCCAATGAGGTAGAGGTGTTTTTAGACCACAGAGCCCAAGTTACACAGGCAACCCCTGGTTCGTACCAGGTCGCAGCCTCCACCAGGGGAGGTCTGCAGGCGTAGACGGGGGTGATGAGAGGCCTAGTCAGCCAGAGACTAGTACACCTGGGGAGACCTGCAAGGAAGCCACGAGGAAAGCAACTGAGGGCATAGATACTGCATTATCGAGGGATATGATATGTTGTTATGAGCCAGAGAGAAAGCGCACTTCTCATTGCTGTTGATGAATTGTCTATTGTCAGCACATATCACTATTGTGTCATTGCGTAGGTCTAGTTTGATACATAACGTAGTTTGCTTCAATTATAGTAGTTTTCTTGTTTTTCTCTCAGCAGTCATATTTTGCTAGTTGGTTTGTATCCACCAGGTTAAGTGGGCTAATTTACTTCCAGGCATGGTCAGTACCTGTTAAACCTGGCAGTAAGCAGTTAAAACGATTCATGTCTTCAATGTCCAGTCAGTCCCCAAGCTGCTGACAGATGAGTTAATCTACTTAGTGAAAACAGGCTGAAATGGACACAGAGATTTATAATGTAATCTTGGTAATTAAGGTGAGAGTGTCTTGATAATGTAGTGGTCATTTTATCTGGTGATCCAAAGGCTTAAATTCACTCTCTGAGTGTAACAGTTTAGCTGAATGGAACTTAAATGGTAATTCAGCTGTATCTTAGGAAGTCAGGTTGCCTGCTTTGTGGTAAATATTCATACATGACCCTTTAATGTAGAAGTCTGAATAGATTAACAGTGTTGGCTGTGTTTGCAAAGACGTACACTGTGTAATCATCCTGTGTTTTTGTCTGTTTTGTTTTTGCATGCACAAGGAAAGATAGTACTTTGTAATTTTAGGGTTATTGTTTAGTCTGTTGATTCAGGCTAGAAGTTGAGCCTTGTTTTTTTTGTGGTATTGTGAGAACCTTTTTGACCCGAGATGCTGCAGTGAAACTTAATCCCACTTTCAGTATTAAGGTTAGACCCATGTTGACAGTCTGAATCGCTCAGCACCCCTCATCTAGCACCCCTCCCAGCCTAGGTTGCACGCAGGTCGGGCTCTGCTTGGCTTCGGTGAACCAACGACAGGATTTGAAATGATTATCGACATACAAAAATGTTATTTTACCTATAATTTGAGTTGTCTGAAAATAATGAGAGAAAAGTTCAAGTGGGAATGTGAGAGTAAAAGTGCTGAGAGAACTGAAAGGTACATGTATTTAGCCATTATATGACCGTGTCAAAACACTACTTTAACATTCATAACAGGTCAATATAAGCAGAGTGGTGTTTTTCCCGTCTTGCTCTTTCATATGATGTGTGTCTATGGCACTGTAATATTGAGGCCTAGACTGACAGAGCCATCTTGCTGATTATGCTTTTTAAAATATCAGGTTCATAATTGAGAGGGTTCTCCTTGTTAAAGGTAATGTAATGAGGAGAACCCTCAGAACAGATATGTACCATCTGTTCTCTGCACCCTTGGCACAGTTCATTGTTAGCGATTCCTCCCTATGCGTTTTTGCGGCTGTCACTTGACCGTGATGAGGAAGTCAGAGAGACTTCAGACTAACATAGCTGAATGTCAGTCTGTGTTCAGATGGGAAACCCTTTCATAACACACAGATATGCAGATAAAACAATGCAGGAAGACGAGGGTGTGTCATTGTTGTCGGCCGAAGTTGAACACACACGTGTTGTACTGGTGACAGAGATCATACGAGGTCAAATGTGCTGAAATAGCACTGCACGTGGAGCTGCACAATAATGTATGGACAAGAACATACCTGTGCCTTATCTTTGTCCAAAAGTTAATTTTCTTCAGTCACTAAAAAGATTTAGTGTCTGCCACGGCTTTAGAGGTGTCACAGCCTCCAGTTTCATTAAATTTTACAGTAACTTTCACAGTACAACCGTTTGGCTGTAGGTCTACCAGTTGCAATAAAGGAATTTATCAGACACTAATAGCTTCATCATGAATTCTGTTAAATTCTTGCTTGCCCATACAGGCTAGGCTTAAAGGTGCTTCTCTTCTCAGCAGGACACTGCTTGGAATCTGGGTCATCTTGTAGATTGTAGTGAGAGCTGAGTGAAGCTAAATGTGTGAGGCACCTGAATTAGAGCTTTAGAAGTTCAGTTGCACTCTCATAAAGACTGCTCAGTGTTTTCTTTCCTTGAACCAGTTCAGCATGTCAAATGCAAACCTTTCCTCTCCCTCGAGGAATGTTAGGAATAAATGTCCTCGGCTTCCAATCTCATTTGGAAATGCAAATGAGTGTTCTGTCATAAAATGCACATAAAGGCAGAGGACGCGCTCAGTCACTTGATTTGATACTTCACTTGTCGTGCTAACTGTAAAACGCACGTTCAGTTGGCTTGGAACATTCTCATTATCGCCCTCATAAAAGTAGTGTCTGCTTCCTCCTATCCATGGATTTAAACTGGGCCTTGAATATTGAATTAGCCCCTTGAAATGGCTCTAATTTCAGACTGAATCTGATTTTGAGCTACAGCTACAGCCAGAGAGAAGAAGAACAAATAGTGCAATCTAGTCTCAGCAAAGGAGCCACTGCAGATACAGTGAGGAAACTATTTACTTTTGCTGCTTGTATTGTAGATTAACATCTAATTGTTGGAGCTACTGTTCATTGTACTGTAATCCAGTTAGCATGCATTTTGAGTGGTGCTGTCAAACATTTTTAGCCCAAGGCACGTGACCTCCACCCCCTGGGGAGTGGTTGCCATATGTCCCACTGACCAGCTCCACTGACAAGAGCCAAGCCTGCTGCCTCACTGAAAAGATGGAGTTCCAACCTAAAATCAGTGGCTAGTGCAACATGGATAGTATGTTTAACTGGTAATCTCATCAGTGCTGCCTCACTAATTGTTGTACTCTTCACCAGTCAGCAGGTATATAATGAAGAGGCTTAAAAATGCACAAGCTGCAATTATCACTCCAGTTCCAAATGCCATCCTCAGCTTTTGAGACTGCAGAGGGACAGAAGAGAGACAGGGAGAGACTGTCAGGGACTGACAAAGGTCAAAGGTGATCTCCACAGAAGATAGTGATTGGAGAAAGTGATTTAACATCTGGTGTGTGAGGGTGTAATGCCGAGCCCTCTATCCCCTGTCCCTCGACTCACAGGAAAGCACTTTCCTTGCACTTCGATTGAATATCCAGATGAAGGGAGCGGCTTTAAGATCCACATTTTTCCTGGACTTCTGTTTGTCAGCCTGTTAGAGCAAAAAGAAAAAAATCAATCACAATCATAGTTGAGCGACGATCCTCCGCTCCCCCCTCTTTTCTCTGGCACCTGAACTGGTCTGAATAGCACGAGGGGTAGTTGAAATAGATCATATGGATTTGTAAAGGGACCGATACTTGGCAGTGAAAAGTACAAACGCCTCCTGGCAGGTTTGGCGCTTTTAAAATAGAGGGAAAAATATGAGCTAGTCACCTTCATATCTTCTCCGTCACACCCTCCTCCTCTATCCTCCTCCTCGTCGTAATTTACTCTCCAAGACAAAATATCCTCTGCAGGTTTAGCTTCTTTTTACTCCATTGTATTAATTATGATAGTGTCACAGCTACTATCTCTCCTTACTGTTGATGATTTGTAATGTTTGGGTTCTAGGAATATAAGTTTTAAGCCGTAGAATTCGACTGACACATAATTATGCATACAGTTCTGCATCAGTCTCTACACCCGTTAGTCTAGTTGGAATTACTCATGACCTCGTCACTGCATGGATGGAACACACATCATAATAAAGACCAGAACCGGAGCTTGGTAATGATCCTGGTCACATATTTGTGCAGTAATCATGTTACGAAGATGTAGCTAAATATCATCACTAACGTCTTCAGCCTTTTTCACACCTCTTGAATAAGTCACGAAGTGCCTATCATCTCATAATGTGCCACATATCAAAGTACTAATTGTTTCTCAGTGCGACACAGCGTTGTTGCATAATCCGGTTTTGAAATTACAGCAAATGTCTGTATTTTCTCGAATACAAGGCTGACATTACTTCCCACTTTGTGTGATGAATAAAACAAGAAGCAGTTTGTAGATTTCCGTTAATTATAATCATTCAAAAGTTGTAGTCAAAGTACAAGCACCCCTAGTAGACTGTGATGATTCAAGGTTCTGAGAGTGGCCCCAGTCGAGCCTGAAAATAGCCGAGAGTTTATAGGGTGAACCTCAGAGTACACCATCAGCTGTAAAATATTTTGAAGAAATGCTATCTTCAGACAAATGCATCTATTCAGTTGATCTACCTACTAAGTTTCTTGCATTTGATAAGTCAGATTGGTACGTATCAGGTGTGAGGGTGAGGTGTTTTCCCATTGCTATGTGTAGCAGTGTACCCACGTAGTATGTGTCCGAACCACTTTACAATTGGGTCGCCCTGTAACTCGTTGTGGCCATACTGCCTTGTGGATGCCCGATCCCATCAGAATTCGGAAGCTAGGCCTGGTCAGTACCTGGATGGGAGACCATGAGGGAACACCAGGAAGCCTGAGTGAATGCAGTATGAGAGTGAGTGGTTGGTGGTGGTGGTCGGAGTTGTCAATGGGGCAGACTGACAGCCTCGCCTCCATCAGTCTACATCAGGGCAGTTGTGGCTACATACATAGCTTACCACCATGGAGTATGGAGTGAATGAATAATGCAATTGTGAGGCGTCTTTGAGTGTCTAGAAAAGCGCAATATGAAATCAATGCATTGTTATTATTATTATAACTCATGTAATTCAACATACTTGCTCATCAGGTGATTGTAATAAGATGTTGAGAAGATTTGCTGTGAATCTTAACTGAGCCCCAAAAGGCATGCTTTTTTAAATTCCTAAAATTATAGCATTTATCAGAGCCACTAACAATAAAAAAAACAAAATTTCCAGTTGTCATAGAAACTATGCAACCTGCAGTTCTCATTTGAATTACCCAAATTATACCTTATAATCTTGATATTTCATCATTTCTAAATGTTTAATTCAAAAGTGCACCAAAAGGTAACATTTTCAATTCTCAGGTTCTGTAAAACAACAAAGAATTCATTGCTCCTCTGTGCAACTGTGAAGCCATGAGTGACTCGGGTGAGATCAAGAGTCATTTGACAAGAATTTTTTGTAAAATAAAGAATCTAAGAAATGAAACTTAAGTTTTTTAAATGATGTATACCATAATAACTTTGTTACACTGCACAAAAGACATTGTTGAGTTGTCTCTATCTCTAGAATGGTTGTGTTGTTTCCATAGAAGTGCAGGACTTTATTATTACCTCTGCCGAGGAGGTTATATTTTTGCCGATGTTTATCCGTTTGTCTGTCTGTTAGCAACTTTCAGCAGAAAGTTCTGATTGGATGTGGATGAAATGTTCAGGAAAGATGGATAATGGGACAAGGAACAGACGATTAGGTTTTGGTGGTGATCCGGATCACTGTCTGGGTCCAGGAATTTTCTGCAGGATTCTTTAGCATTAGCAGATAGGGTCATGTGCATGCATATGTGCATGGAACTTCACAACAAATGTCCAGACTGCTTGGAAGAAAATACAGGAGAAGTTCCCACTAATTTCTACAACATATCAAAATTTGATCTGGATCCAGGCAAAATTCCGGATACTACGATCCAGAACAGGAAAAACTAGAGGGCCTGTGGAATCAGATCTGTTGTAGAATCAACAGCTATGGAGCTAGATCCAGAAGAAACCACCATTACCCAGAAAGAGATTCTGGTGAATAACTATTGAACCAATGATGAGATCAATGTGAATCCAAATGTTAAGGGTTTGTTTTCTGGGTCAATGAATCTGATAATGTAGATAAAACAATCCTGGGACTATTATTTCTGGGTGTAAATTCCAATATGGGGTGAAATGAGCTGCTTGGTGGAGGTCTGCCTTCTTCAAATGCTTTTCTTGTATTACAGTGAAAAATGAGCCAACAGTCAGGAAAGTGTGACAGGAGCAAATCCACACCCAGAGTTCGGAAGGTTAATTAACAGTGTCTTCAAAAGCTGTATCCAATCAGTGTTGAAATCAGTGCCTGGCTGGCTGTAATAACAGCATTCTTAGCCTTTTTAAACAAATGCTCTGTGTTTTCCTCACATTGTTTAGCCCTAGCGAGAGTTTACATTTAACTGGAAACAAAAAACCTGCCTGTGTTAGTATTTCCTAGGCACCCTCTGCATTTTCTGTCTCCACCATCATTCCCTGATGGTAGCAGAGAGGCTCTGCACATCCCTGTGGCTCTGCAGGGGAAGCCCAAGCTAAACCTGAGATGGTGCAGCTCTGTAGTCTCAGTGGCCCTGAGCTCTTGCCTCAGGCTACTCACCAGCTCCGCACAAGCCTGCCATGTCGTCAGCCCCCCAGAGGCCGCCTCATTATTCCTCACCGTCACATGCATCAAAGCAGCAGCACAGACAAAAAGGTCTGAATGGCTGCTTGAAGGCTGAACAAAATATTGAGATTATTAAGGCGGTAATGCTGTTAAGGTGCTTCCGTTTTTAAAGTCAAGGTTTAAGGTCAATTCCTGAGTCATGATCACAAATTTGACTCAAATTTTAAACAAAATTTGTATTTTTTTGTGTCTCTTTCTAAATTTTGTTGTTTTTTTAGTCAATAAAAATAGAATCACTTCGGAAATTGCAAATTCAATGCATCTTAACTTGGTTTAACGTTTGTCTCAGTTCTCTGGAGTCAGAATCGTTGCAGCGGTTGTGGGCACTCTGTGTTTACCAGATGCAGCTCTCGTTTCCGGGTGACGGAGGCTAATTGTGGTTTCCGTGGTGTTGCTATGGAGGCTAATTGAATGTGAATGGCACGGTCACCACGTGTGTGTGACAGATAAGATCTTCAGCAGCTGCAGGACTCAACAAGCCCGTTTCTTGACGATTGCACCACTGAGATCAGCTATTTATACGAGTGCTGAAGTGTTTTTGAGCAAGCCACTGTGTGTCTGCAGAACCAGTGGCTGTATCGTCTACAGAAACAACCTCCAAGTTGTTTCTGTCATGGTGCTATTTCCTGTCTGCCTGAGTCATGTTAGCCTTGCAAGCATTGAGACACCATTGTTTCTTTATTGTTCTCAGGTTAATTGGATTTCTCGACATGTTTACAGCCAACATCTTGACTTATTGTAGCGGATAAAGCTTTGGTGGAACTAACTGATTAAAAATGACTCCATTCCAGTGGTTATTGCACTTATCAGTGAAGGTACACCTGAGTTTAAATCTCAGATGCTTCCTTTTATGTTGCCTGAACTGATGTCTTCTTCTCAGGACAGACTGGGCTTCCTCACCTGTCAGCAGATCATTGTTACTAGTTCATGGCTTTTGGTGATATCACATAATTTCCAGCATTTACATGACCGCAGCTTGACCAGAGGTTTAATCAGCCGGACTAATTGAAGACATCTGTGGAAGTTTGCAAGGCTTGTAGGTTTCGTTCCGGATTTTCCCCTCTTCATATGGTCCCTTATCGACACTGCTGCTGTTGGGCACTGCAACGGATTATATTTGTGAACTGACTGGACGAGGTCAAGCCAGAGTTGCCTGTAAGGATCAGTAAACAAGCAGTTATTTGTGAGGTGTCTTGGAAGTTTTCCAGTTTGTCAACCCGGTGCTGACATTTTTAATATTGCAGGGATTGCATTAAACTATCATACCCTTGTCACTTTTTCAGTATTGAAATTCTCTGAGATGTGTAATCAAATAGATCTCATATGTAGAATATGCTATCAAGCACATTTCCTTATGTGTGGAGAATATGATTTGTAGCGTCTCTGTAGCACCACAGTGCTTCATGTATCATGGCAGGGGTGTCCAAACTATGGCCCGAGCGCCAAATGCGACCCGCCATCCATTTCTAATTGGCCAAAGACTAAAAATATAGCGGTTCATGGCCCACCCATGATATTTGTGCTGAACTGTGTTGTAGTTCTTAGTTCTAACACTAGGTCGAGCATCTGTCTTGACCAAGGTAGCGTCTCTACAAGGCAAGCAATCCAAGAAAAGAATTGCAGAGGGTCACCAGAAATGGCGGAACCAAAGAGACGCAAGTGAGCGCAGAAAGTTTCACACTCTGGAAAAATGAATATCTCTTCATTGAAACCAGTGGGAAGTGTACCTGTTGCAGTGATGAAAGAGTAGAATGTACGACGAAATAAAACGAAACATCAGGCCTTCACGTCCTACACTGGCGTCGAGCGAGGTGAAGGTGAAGCAAAGGATAGCTAGCTTGTGCAAACTTAATTTACCTGCGTTTGATTGACTACTAACATTTATGCATTAGAAGTGAGGCAGCATACGTCACTTCCAGTCCGTGGCCCAGTCCTTCATATATTTTTCTGTATGTGGCCCTAAGGGAAAAAAGTTTGGACACCCCTGTGTTATGGTATGTTGTGACACATTTACTTTCATCGAACAACTGCAGCTCATGCCATTTGGATATTGCATGTGCACTCCATATTGCCATTTCAGTGGTATTTAGATTAAGCCCTGATTGAGGGCGCTCATTATCTCTGGGTGACTGTACTCGGTCGCAAGAGTTGAGAAATCAATCAGCGCGTCAGCTTCACAGCATTATTGTGCTCACATGATTTTTACATGAATTCTGCTGCTGAATTTTAATAAAATATGCTTCTGTTGTGTTGTGGTAGAATATTTTTATCCATGTTATCTACCACTTTTTTCTATTATTATTATTATTAGTATTATTACAGGTATACAGCAGACACGCTGGGACCCCACCCCACCTGCCTGCAATTTGAAATGATCCAACATAACGCTCATGATCTAATAAAGCAGCATCACCATACTAACTTTGTGTTTCTGCCTCTTGTTTTGTTCTCTTTCCTTTCAGGAAATCAAACCCCAGAGTCATTACAACCACGGCTACAGCGAGAATGTCAGCCGTAAAAACCACGTGGACGACTACAGCACCTGGGACATTGTCAAAGCCACACAGTGAGTGGATAGTGTGTGTGTGCGTGCGTGCATGTGTGTGTGTGGAGTTGTTGTTATTGTCAGTGTCATGACCTTGTTTACTTGCTGCTGATTGGTTTGATTGGAGTGTGTATCATTACTGAAAGGCCAGCGCTTGCTTATTTATGTGCTTTTGTGCCATCGAGATGCCACAGATTTTAAATCAGGAACGAACTAAGCCGTGTTTTCAACTGCGGTTTGCCAATTCTTTGTAATTTGCAAGGCCAGAAAATTATGAGAGACTTTATTGTCGGGAAGAGAAGAAGCTTGGAAATGTCTCCTTGATAAGACAACAAAAGTTTTGTCTGAGCTGTTGTTACAATCGACAACAGATTTATGCTGTTTTGGTTTGAGGTTAGGAGTATCTGTTTGCCAAGTTATGCCACAGTGTGGGCGTCCTGTTTGGGTCTGGGTATCTGTTTTTAAGTTGCCTGCTTTTATGTACTTGTCAGCATGTCTTGGTTTCACATATTTATATGTGAGGAGACTTTAATCCCTCTCCACCCCTCTGCCATCAGGTACGGCATCTTCGAGCGCTGCAGGGAGCTGGTGGAGGCGGGCTTCGACGTTCGGCAGCCAGACAAAGAAAACGTAACACTCCTCCACTGGGCCGCCATCAACAACAGGATAGACTTGGTCAAGTGAGTCAGCACCGATCATGTTTGGTTTGAAGCCGGGGCCCTTATAGCTTAGAGATTAGCTTAGTTTACCCTAAATAAAGACAAAAATACGGCATGTCTTTCCTTTTTTCACTGTGTTGTTTACCCCCATCAGAGGAAAAGAGGTGACTTGTGTCTTGCCACCCACTTAAATGACATATCTTGAGATAGTGTCGATGTATTTTGAGCCATTACCTGCAAATGTTGCAGATGTTTTAAAGCATACAAGACAGCTTGAACGTTGTTAGTGTCTGTACATACTACTGACGGTGTCCAACCCTCTCCATCACCTCTTGTTCCTCTTTAATTATCACTTCAAGTTAGTAAAAAGTTTAAACTCTAACAGTTAAACTCTAACAGGAGTCAAGCACCTGTGTGTAGCTCTTTAGTTTTCAGCTCCAAACACACTGTGCTCTGGTTTAGTAATAATAAGTGAAGTGAAATCACCAACAGGTTATAATGTATATACAGATGGGTGATGCATATACAGACTATTATACTCATGAAACCAATCAGTCAAACAATAGGAAGTTCTGCATTTGTTGTTTTGCTTGACCTCTTTATTCAAGATTACATTACTTTCATTTAAATTGTCTTCACCACATGATGTTTAATGTGCTCCCACTTCATTTTAGTTTGCAGTAGAAGACTCCAGCATATTCATTATTTGGTTGCAATTAATGCAACTCATGTATGTCATGGTAGTCATTCTTGATTAACTACCAATATGTGTCACTTCAGCTGTGGTGGCAGACCTCCATATGTAGAGTAACATTTCTAGCCTGCTACACTGCAGTTGACCTCTTTCACTTACATACAGACTGATCTGCCAGCTGCTTTATGAGCCCGTCTCTTTAGCTGCACTGGTGTTATCGCATAGCAAAATCCAACTGAGCGCACCTCCACTGACAGCTAAAGCGCTGATATTAGGGTTGAGGACAGTCGGCAATTACCTTTGGATAGATAGATGTGGATGTGGAAGATATTCAGTCTGAAAAGGGTTAGGACGCTTTAGAAGGACTTGCAGAAAACGTTTAAATGGGATCGTACAAAACAGCAGACTTGGACTTTATGACTTCTTGCATTGTAATCGGATGAAATGCATGATGTACGGTAAGAACAATGTTAAATATGTAAAAATGTAGCCAGCAGACCTTCTGGTCTGAAGTGTCACCTCTAAGAATGCAAAAGTGAGGGTTTGATAGAGAGTACTTGAAGTGAGATTTATTTCATCTTTATTTCTTAAAGTTTGTTGTAGAGATCCTTATACTGACCTGAGTTTTGAATTGGGTATAAGTTTGGTCTTTAAGTTTGGCAGGGAAACTTTTTTGGAAGATGGTGTCCACATGCTCTTTAATCCTCTTTCAAATTCCCTTCTGTATATCATGTGCAGTCGTCCCTTGCCCTATCACGGTTCACTTTTTGCAGTCTCACTGTATCGTGGATTTTTACATTGTATATACAATACAGAGCGTACAGCAGATGAGTAGACGCTCGTATGGAAAACACAGCTATGGCCGCTTTAGCTTGAGCTAGTCGGTCGCTGATTGATTAGCGGTGATTGAAGCCAGTGTTTATAAGAGTATGGGAAAGATTAATAACTGTTTGGGGAGGGTTTATAAAGCCTTAAAATATATACAAAGTCGCTACTTCGCGGATTTGGTCTATCGCGGGCGGGTTCTGGAACCTAACCCCCGCGATAGACGAGGGATCACTGTATATATTTTATGTTATGCAGCAGATCTGACCCAGGATTTGGACTTTCATGTCAATGGTTTTACAAATTCATGTCGTCGCACTTGTGTTCCCGTCTCTTTTGATGGTGTTTCATGTGGTAATGCTTTAACACGTTTTACATTTTGACTCACAGTGAATATTGAGCTGAAGCAGGACTTTATTTTGTATTATTCTGCAGGTCAAGTTGTAACATTTGTCAGAAATCGTTTGATATTCTCCCTAAAACACACAATAGACTGACTGAGAAATGTTTACTCCACTCAGTATGTCTACGCTTATGTAATTTACTGGAAATGCGCGTGTTGTGGATTTGCACCTGTTTACTTTGATGAATTTTCTTGACTTACTACAAATCTCATTCTAAAATTAACAGGACGAATGTTCACGATAATAACCTTTAGGTTAGCGTGCTACTCTGTTGGAACCACCTGTCTGCTGTGCGCCGTCTTCACACCTCCCCCTGGTTTCCGTAGCGCCGTCCTCTTTCAGTCTGTGGATTTTAGGTGACACAATTCACAAGTTTTCTGAACAAACAAAGCTGTGCTCCTAAAACGAGCCACTGCAGTGCTCTTTAAAACCTATACTTGAAGCCTCCTCAAAATCCATATCAGTATTTAACAAATGACATTGTTCGAAAGCAAAATTGTGTATGTTAAGGACTGAAAAGGGCAGATAGTTGGTTCACTTATTTTGCATATTTTCCCCGTTTTGTTGAATTACAGTTAAAGTTTGAATTTACATGTTGACTGTTTTAGAAACTGCGCATAATGTCCACATCAAAAATCTGTGTTTTTACCAATACTAGTTTGTTCTTTTAAAGTGTGTGACTGTGAAATTACACTGTTTTACTGTACAGTGATCCCTCGTCTATCACGGGGGTTAGGTTCCAGAACGCCCCCGCGATACATGAAATCCGCGAAGTAGCGACCTTATATTTATTTTATTATTTATATATATTCAAAGGCTTTATAAAACCTCCCCACGCTGTTATTAACCTTTCCCACACTCTTATAAACACCTCCTATGCTCTTAAACCCTTTCTACACTCTTAAACCTTCCATCAAGAGGAGCTTCTACAGCCGTGTCCGATAATGGAACTAGCGACACAGCGATCCACTTGAAACGCCCACTTCAGAAAAGCTTTGCCGTATTTTAAACACACCAACACCGAGGACGTCCGGCTGCCTACTGGGAAACTGATGGTGATGTTACGGTAATCCTACAGACTGTCACCGGTTCTCTGACGGTCATTTCCAGTAAACACTCACCGTGTTGGACTGCAGGTTCTGGCTGGCTTCCATCACCACCAATCAATCAGACCAACTAGCTCAAGAGGAAGCGGCCGTAGCTGTGTTTTCCATACATGCGTCTACTCATCTGCTGTACGCTACATATTTTATATACAATTTAAAAATACACGATACAGTGAGACCGTGAAAAGTGAACCGCGACATGACGAGGGACGACTGTATTTAAATTCACCAAAAAAATCATTAATTGACAAATCTTAGCTGTTCTTTGCACTGGGTTTTACAGTTTGGAACTTCACAGTATTCCAGTCTTTCCTAACATATTATATCTGGCTCCCTTGCTGCCATATTTTCACACATTTCTATGTAGTTTTCCATCATTACTTAAAAAAACAGTGTGCAGGATATTTCCCTTTTAACACACAGTGGAGCAAACAAAGAAGATACAAGCGAACTAAAATGACATGTATGAGTAAAGATCATCATCAAAAATTAGTCACCCCCTTCTGCCTAAATACAAGATCATTTAACTAATCTTAGTAAATCTACCGAACCAATTTTGGATGGTAACATTTATTGCCGTGGCATATCTATGACTCTCTTTTCTCTTTGTAGTCTTTTCATCGTATCTCATAGCTAAAGCAGTCACATTTGTGTTGGTGCTCCGGTTTACTGGTCAGTTACAGTACAACCTGTGGACTTTGGTGTTAAATGTTTATAGCTTGATATGTAACACTTTGCACCAGTTTTTTAGCCTAAGTTATGCTTCATCGGAGTTGTGCTTCCTTCTGATGATTCTGTTCGTATGTATGTGCAGGTACTACATATCAAAGGGAGCCATAGTTGACCAGCTGGGAGGAGACCTCAACTCCACACCTCTGCACTGGGCCACCAGGTAACGCACACGCGCATACACACACACAAACACACAGCCTCGACCTTTTCTGACCTTTGCTTTGCATTTTTTAAAGTAAAATATATATATTTTTAATGCCTCTTATCATGGGAAGTAACAGAATCTAAGAGGCTCTACTTTAGCGTCTTGTTGATGCCACTAAATTGTTTTATTGCACTTTTCACTGATGAGATTATAAAACTTCATAAGACTATAAATTCTTTTTTTTAAATTGTTTTTTGAGGGAGAGTTTTTCCATCTTATTGGACAGACAGAGAAAGTGGGGGAGACAGGAGAGTGACACGTAGCAAAGGGTCTTGAGCCGGACTCGAACTCATGACCGCTGCTGAGGAACTGAGCCCATGTGGTATCACCTTAGCTTAGTGAGCTAAACAGCAGCCCTATAGAATGTTTGTGAGCAGCTTCATCTTGATAAGCACACGTTTATGAACCTATGTCTAAACCATGGACACAGATTTAGTTTGAACATTTGAAGGTGTGCTTTCTGGGGATCCTCCCCTTGGAAACTTTGAGCACCAACCACTGCTCTCTGCTGAATGTTTGTGCTCAAATGTGTTCCCTTTCTGCATCAGTTCATGGTGGAGCTGTGTTTATTTATGTAAAGGAAAACACACAATTCTGACACTAGGTGATAATTTGAATTGTTATGGAATATAGTGCAGTAAATCTCTCAGGCATTCTATATTGCTGTCATATATTTATTCAACTTTATCCCTGCTGAGGCCAGCAATACACTCCTATAATACACATAGAGGCATGATTTACTCTTGTAAACTCTCCTGTCCTCTTATGTGCCTTTTATTTAAATGTGCACATGCCACCTTTTCACATCAGTGATTAAGTAATTCCTTTTAATTCATCGATAAACCCCTTGACTTTTACGTTGTGTGTGTTTCAGCAAGATATCCGCTTATGTAAACTTTGTTCACATTCCAAACATGTGTCTATGTTCTCGGTTGTTTTTTAGGGATCATATACATCTAGATTATGTTGTTGAAGCTGACTTAAAGCAAAAATACAACACATTCTGGCTATAAATGATAGAAACTTTTATAAGATCTGTTAAAACGTGAGACCTTGGTGAAGCCTCTGAAATATTCTGGAGAAAATGAAAAGACGCAGTGCTTAAGGAAGAATACCTGGAGGCATTGTTGCTTCGATGAGTCAGCAGTATCGTAAGTTTTCAAATAAAAAGTCCTTCTTCTTTGATAATTTTCACTGAATGGAGGAGCATACTGTGTTTTCCATACTTGGGGAGACATGTAGTATGTTGAAATCTAAGCCTATTCACCATCATCTTCTCCTTCATTTCTACAAGCACATCCTCCACCTTAACTTGATAGTTTGAGGCCGTTTTATTTCCTTTCTTTGGACTGACCACTTGCTGTGATCTGTTGAGAGGAGTCGGGTCACATGAGATCACCATCACCCCCCACCTTCTTACCCAGGCAGACAGGGGGCCACGCAGCTCTCCCCTCCTGAATTATTGATAGGTTTGACAACAGGCATCTGCACCGCTGCTACTACACAGACACTCAGGAGTCCAGTGTCATCGTCTACGTCCGCCCTCCAAACCCACCTCCCCATCCACCCCCTCCAGCCGCTAGCGACCTTTAAAACGCCCCCAGCCTCTTCCGTCTGGATGACCTCAGCCAGACCAAATGCCGGAGCACAGCGCTGGGTTGTTCAGGCTTTGGCTAGTCATGTTTATTCTCAGGTAGTGGCTGTAACATTCTGGTGTAGTAAAAGTGATCGTATGCACTCACTCAGACAGTGAAATACAACTGAAGCAATGGATTTCTGTCATCTTTACCAGCACGTTTTCAAATCTTTATGATCTTTTTGAGGGAGTTTACATTGTAGACACTGTTAGTAATAAAAGCACAGTATAAAAATCCAATATACTGCATGCAATAAAAGCATGGAGCCAATCGCTTTGCTACGCCGTTGAGACAAAATGATGAGAACAGACAGGGACACAGTCTCTCAGGGCTACATTACTTCATGTGCATTATAGTGGTTTAATAGCAGTGGGAGTGTACAAGAGGTTGATCTTTGAGCCGATGAGTTGAGCCGACTTCTCCTCAAACCTGTTAACGACCTGTTTTGTGCTCCTGCATGCTACCAGCTGTTTTCATGTAGCTGTAGCTGCGGAATAAGACCTCAAGATAAATTTCTGTGTCTCTTGTAATTCTTTGTTTGGTGTGTGTTTATCCTCGCCTAGACAAGGCCATCTATCCATGGTGGTGCAGCTCATGAAATATGGTGCAGACCCGTCTTTGATCGATGGCGAGGGCTGCAGCTGCGTGCATCTGGCCGCCCAGTTCGGCCACACTTCAATTGTGGCCTACCTTATTGCCAAAGGACAGGTAAAAAACACAAACGCTACGGCTTATTTGTTAGGATAAGTGCATGAATTGTCCTTTTAACAACAGTAAATGTCCTCTTCTGACAGGAGATCTTTTCAGTGCAGCATAGTGTTTTCACAGCTGAGTTGCTGACAGAGAGTTTCACACGTAACAACACCTTTCCCTGCACTGCTTTATGAGCTGTTGTTCCTATTTGTGACATTTAGGTTTTCTAAGCCACTCAGGGATAGTGAGCATCACTTTGACAGCTTTGTTGTACCGGTGATGTCCATTAGGGGGAGCCCTGTTGCCTCGGTTTCCTCCTGTCACCGCTCCACTGGTCCTTCAGATGTCTTATTGTGTCTTTCCTCTTTAACAGGATGTGGACATGATGGATCAGAACGGCATGACTCCTCTGATGTGGGCGGCCTACAGGACACACAGGTCTGTATGTTTGTACAGTAGCTGTGTGCTAGTTTACACGTACAGCACAGGAACTATACCGTGGCAAGACAGGTTAAGTGAGGCTTTAAAAATGATACATTTGTCTTTTATCTCAGCAAAAACATAATTGGATTGAATTCAAATTTTCTGAGCTGTCTTCCAGGATAATTTCTGGGTTGCTGCCCAGTCAGAGCCCAGACCCTAGTTTCATAGAGACGCTATGGAACAATCCACACAAATACATTATGCCAAGCATCCACACTACTCTGGAGTCTTAGGAGTCTGTTGGAAGTGCTGCTGACTGTGTTTTAGTTTGAGAACTTGTGTTTTATTCTGGAGGAACAGAAACGGACACTTTTGGAAATGATGATTTAGACACCTGTGTTGGCTTTCTCATTGGGCCTTACTGTCACCATTATGGCTCCCTGATTCGTCTCACTCCTTTCATGTGACTGTTTTTGGAAGAAATCTAAGACGTAAGCTTTGACTACCAGTGGTTAATTCAACACAGATAATGACCGAGGCTGCAGGCTTTGCTGACCTTGTTTTGCCTGCTAGCAGCTGCAGTCACCGTTGCTGTTCTTCCTGTGTCGTATTTTTTTACCACCAAACACCCAACCCCATGCTAGATGTTTCCACCAACAGGTGCCTGCCCAATGTATTCAGTGTTCATGCGATATCTATCCTCTGAATCCTTAGTATAAACAGAGACTCCTAATAAGACAGTGCTGTAACACTCTTCTGGATAGAGATCGTATTGTGTGGATGTAGCCTCAAAATAAGCTGCCAGAAATACGTGTTATTGCTACTAAAGGAGGTTTATCAGCTATTAAGTCCAAAGGGTTCCATTAGGAATTCAATGATCTTCAAAAAATACATGAAAGATTATACTTTTTGTGTGTTATTAGCTCAAACACAAACTATTGTTGTATGCTTAGATGAAGATCAGATCACATTTTACAGTCTATTAATCCAGAAAACCAGGTCACATCACGGGTTTTCATACTTTTTCTTGCCACTGTAGCTTTCTATATGGAGTTGGCTCGGTCTGCCATGACAAGAAATATTAACGACATGATTAAACTAAAGGCTGAATAATTCTAAACCTTAAATTAAGAATGTGATGACTGAGAAATAAACCTGTGTACAAGCAAGAACATGTTTCTGCTGACTGCAGCCACGCATAACTTGTTCATGTTTAAATGAGCCGTCATATATCAGACAAACTGCTTACACTGGAAAACAAGTCTCCATGTCGCTGCTCAGCTTTGTATGAATGTTCTCTGATAAGCACTTTTTCTGAAGGATCATTTCTGTTTATAATTCAGTAATTAAACTTATTAATCAACAGAGTTATTAGAAGCAAGACAGATATGCAGCAGGATGATTAAGGAGAATGTCAATGAGGTTTTCAATAACATGCATTGTGACAAACGTGTGTCAGAGCTGAACTTGAATTCCTCCTCTGTGTGACAGTGTGGATCCCACCCGGCTGCTACTGACCTTCAACGTGTCCGTCAACCTGGGCGACAAATATCACAAGAACACAGCGCTGCACTGGGCCGTGCTGGCCGGCAACACCACAGTCATCAGCCTGCTGCTGGACGCCAACGCTAACGTTGATGCACAGAACATCAAGGTAGTGCCGCCTTTTCCCTTTGTGGTCGAATATTTCTATGTACATTTTTGGCAATAGTAATCGTCCTGTTAACCTATGGCAGCTTTTCTAGGCACCAACAATGCATTTTGGTGCTCGGTCTCCAATGCATATGCTGCTAAAAGGTTCAGAAATTTGTTGTTGTTGACAAAATGTGTGAATTGGCTGGTCTTTTTGCTATTTTTCAGGGTGAAACACCGCTGGACCTCGCCAAGCAAAGGAAGAATGTTTGGATGATCAATCACTTACAGGAAGCACGACAGGCCAAAGGCTATGACAGCCCGTCATACCTGAAAAGACTGAAGATGGACAAGGTACTAACACATACACAGTTTCCTTAGCAGAAGAGAGAAGTGGAGTCTGTGAGTAATTTAAAAGTACAGCTGTGATGCTTCACACGAAAAAAACACAAAATCATAAATCAGTCAGACACCGCTCAAATTTTCACCATTCCACGGAGGCAATAAGATCAGGTTTAACTGTCTGAACTTTGCTGTAAGGGCACCGTCTCCTCGTCTTTTCAGCCCTGACATGCTCAGACCAGCCTGTCCAGACTGAACTTCTTTATGCTGTGCTGCACTGTCACAGCATGCCTGGGGTAGTGATTGCTCTTCAGTCTAGTCATTTTTGTTGCTTCCAGTCAGTCTGACAGGAAGGAGGGTGTTCATAAATGACCTCTTGCATTTAACAAGACAACTACCGGAAAGCAGAAGAAAGCAGGGAACTAACTTTGTTTTTCTTGCATTCTGCTGTGTCTCGTCTGACCACAGTGGGGGGTTCTTCACGTGCATCCTGATATAAAACCGTTTCTTTTCAAACTTTGAACTTGATGGAACTTGAATACTGGATTTCAAATATTTACTTGTTTACATGTTAATGTGGGCAAAACAGAAAAAAGCACACCTCCACCTGTGGTTGGTAGTTTCTCACTTTTGGACGATGTAGACATTTCTCAGTGTTTGTGTTTCTATTGAATGTTAAATTAAATGTTTCTTTATTAATTTAGTTTTTTCATAAACACATAACTTTAAACTCTGTTTTAATTCTGCTTAAATCTGTTGTCATCTTTCCACTTGTCTGCCGGGATATTAATAGTTAATTAAGGTAAATAAGACAGGAAGTTGATGTACAAAATAGCTAGCAGTATACCCATTTCCTGCATAGAACTTATAGCACTGTGTCACTGTGTTTATAGAGCTAGCAGGTAGATTATAGACTATTATTCGCATCACACTGAGTGCAGCATCATACAGATCCCTAGTGTCGGACCTAGTGCTGTAGTGAGTCGAGCTTCACAGGCTGCTGTAGGTGGAATACATCTGGCTCGCTTGAACTGCTGCTTCAATTCATCTTTATGTCTCCACAGCAAATGCCGGGTTCACACTACACAGTATAGTTGGCTTCTAAGAGGGTCACTGCTTCAGATTAAGTGATTATAGTCATAAATTTTTTACGGAGAGACATGACAGACCCACTTTGTTCTCCGACCGGTCGTAGCTTGAAGTCTAATCCGATCTGCGTGCCGTTATTGAAGAGAGTTGCTATGGATCAACCTCTGGAAACACAGGTGTAGACAACTAGTGGTGTTTGAATCTGTGTATGATCCTTACTGTCTTTTGTTCTTTCTTAATAAAAGACAGAGAAAGGACTCTGAACCTGTCTGTGGGTTTCAAAAAGAGATGATGGGTTTATCCCGTACCACGTAAGAGTGCTCTGTGCTACTATTGATCAATACCACAGAGGCATTAGCTGTGTTTCCATGACGTATTTTATGCACATTACAAAACGTTGATGGAAACATTTCTCAGATAAGTTCACACACGAGTTTGAGGTGGTTTTGACTTCTTCAAAAAGAGGCAATGTGCCAAATGGGGAATTGAAGCACCTTTTTCAAATAGGTTCTGACATAGTGAATATTTAACTCACAGGACTGATCAGCTGCTCTTGCTTCTTTCATGGTCTTTATCTCTACACAGCATGAGACATGGCAAGTATCAGCAGACAGTATAAAGAATAATTACAATTTTCCAGACTGAAAGCAGTTCCTGAACACTTCCAGACACATTGCACAGGATAAAACAATCAATTTAAACGCCCATTTTCAGTCCCAGCGTCTCATGTCTTTTGTTTCTCAAGTCATGTGGTCTAAACCCAGCATTAGGTAACCAAATAAGTGAAAGTAATCATGGCTGTAAGAAAACATGATGCTTGGTGGGACGTATTTGTTTCACGTCTGTTTTTCATGATCAAGTATGCACTGTAAAATGGAATATGAAAGCTAAAACAACCCTCTATGGAACGATGAATCTTCAGTGTGAGTTCTGTATTCCAGCTTCAAGCTAAAACAGTTCAGAAACGTGCTGTGTGTTCCCTGACTTTCAGTAGTTCATATTTCAACTACAAATCCAGATTATAAAACAAAATGCAAAACGCGCCCCACTACATTCACCCACTTTCTTTTTACTTCTTGATCCCCATCAATTCCTCCTCTCCTCTACTGCTTCTTCTACACGTCCTCCTGTCTGTCCTACTTATTTTTTCTTCAACCCCCCCTCTTATCTTCAACCCGACCAACGTCTGCCTACTTTCTCCTGCAGGAGTTCAGACAGAAGGTGATGCTGGTAACGCCCTTCGTGGTCATCTGGTTAGTTGGTTTCATCGCCGACCTGGACATCGACTCCTGGCTGATCAAGGGCATTATGTACGCTGGCGTCTGGGTCGCCGTGCAGTTCCTCTCCAAGTACGTCTCCATCACAGAAATACACAGATTGCACACACAGAGAATCATATACAGTTTACCCGAGTGCTGCGTGAATCATTTGTTCTTCTTGGTACAGAGGGACGTCCAAGCTTCTAGTTCAGTACCAGTCTTTTGCTGGCCGTTTCTTATATCAAAGCTGAAGTTCATGTTGTTTACAAGCTGGAGTTGCCTCATTTTGCTGCTTTAGAGGTTAAACTGAAGTTGGTTCTCTTCATATAGTAATAAAAACGAACCAAAAAACACCTACACCATTATCAAGTATGCCTAAGATACACTGAGTCATGTAATGATGTCGTTCTCCAACACATCAGCTGTACATACACATTCTTTCGTGCAAAAACACACAAGTAATTTCCAGCATTCCTCATCATCCAGTGACAAACAGTTGTTCTCCTTCCTCTGTCTCAATCACACAAACAATGTACAGCCTGCTGAAACCCCACAACCGCGTCCATCTGGTCCTGTTGGGAGAGTTTGTTGTGCTCCTCACTACTGTTAGCTCTGTGACTACAATAACACCCATTACCCGCTGTGGCAGCCTGTGTTTACTGACATTATTGGAATGCTTACTTGGTGAAAGAAACTATTGTGAGCATGGGTCCAGCTGCAGTGTGTCATCATATAATGGTGTGGTTTATTTTTGCTGTTGTCTCACAGCAGGATTCAGATCAAAGCTTCAGGCTTACATTAGTCCATATGGGCTCCAGTGAGCAGCTTTTACATCTGCGGGAAGAATGCCTTTATGTATTGAACGCATAAGTTATGACTTGAGCAGTGTTTGTAGTGGGAATGATACATGATACAAGACAGTTCTGGCTTGTTATAGCTCAGCCAAAACTAACAAAATAAATGCAGTTGTCAGGTCAAGTATGTGCAGAACTTATAATTGGCAGGAAGCTAGTTAGGGGAGGCTCCCAAAATGCAAAGGCCCCATATGGTAAAAATCCATTTTTATTGTGTTTTGCATGTCTTAAAAACTTGTCGCAGTGCAAAATAGAAGCTGTGTTCAGCAAATATTGGATCCAAATATCTGAAGCACAGATATTGCTATTCGGACCAGCCCTAGATAGCAGCGTTACCTCAACAACAGGAAAATATTTAGCGTTAGAATGTTGAAGAAGGGCTGCATGGTGGCTCGATTTTTGTCTCACAGCTAGAAAATCCCTGGTTTGCGTCCTGGTTAGGATGCCTGGGATCTTTCTGTGTGGAGTTTGCATGTTCTCCCTGTGCAGCGTGGGTTTTCGCCAGGCACTCCGGCTTCCTCCCACAGTCCAAAAACAAGCTGAGGTTAACTGATGATTCTAAACTGTCCGTAGGTGTGAATGTGAGTGTGCTTGGTTGTCTGTCTCTATGTGTAGCCCTGTGATAGACTAATGATCTGTCCAGGGTGTCCCCTGCCTTCGCCCGAGTCGGCTGGGATAGACTCCAACCCTCCCGACCCTAGAGGGGATTAAGTGGTGCATAGTGAATGGGTGGATGGATGGATGTTGAAGACTGATGTGACTAATGTTACTAGTAGCCTTGGTCGTATGCTCACAGGTCAGAGATCATGGAAACTGTAACTGAAGGGACATTTAGAGATGCACTCACATATACTGTATTTGAAAACAGCTGAATTCCCAATAAAGCTGGACTTGTTCCATATATGTCTGTTGCTGCTGCTGTCAGACAACAGAACTAATATGAAACAGTGACTGAAACACAGCCCATCAAGACTACATTTTAACCATCATCACCTCATAGCTTTCTCCCCTCTGTGCTGCAAAACGACTCATTTTATAACATCATCCGTCAAACTCATCAAACACATGAGGTTAAAACGACGACTGTGTTGAGAATTGAACTAAATGTAGTGATCACTCAGAGAGAAGGTTAGAGGCCTGTATGTGCTAACGTGATGTTGATGGTTTTGCAACAGAGAGAGTCTTCTTCCTGAAGGGGCCATGGGTAGCAGTTTCACAGATGCATTTAAAGCTACAGACACTGAAGCTGTCTATTTAGACCAGGGCTAAAACCCTGAGTCATACATTCAGAATGGAATGAACCATTTTTGTGGTATTTTGAACTGAAAGTTGGCGCATTCTGGAGACGTGTGGCGCTTTCATTGATTTCCTGAAAAGGGGTCACAACATGGATGACATGGAAGCGGCTGCTAATTGTGACTCCTCTCTCTCTTTCTCTTTCTGCAGGGCTTTTTTCGACCACTCCATGCACAGTGCTCTCCCTCTGGGAATCTACCTGGCGACCAAATTCTGGATGTACACCACCTGGTTTTACTGGTTCTGGAATGATATCCTTTTCTGTCGTCCTCGAAAGCAACACTGAAAGCCAGACCGTGGAGGCGCTGTCTGGCCAGTGTGAAGTTGTCGGTTGTGTGGTTGTGGTGTCTGTGTTACTGAAGCATTAAATCTGTTGACTCCACACTAAGTATCCGTCTGTCACACAGACACAGCTGAGAGGAGAGCAGCGTCTTCATCAAACTGACTGACAAGCCCAAATGTACACGACACAAATAGCTCATATTCAGTCTCAGAGGGAAGAAATCAGCGGCGTTTTTGTATGCGGGCTTACTGAATTTATTGTTTCACCTTGCCGCTGTACGGAGAGGGGGGCAGTAAAACCGGAAAGCACACAGAAACATTGAGACACATAAAAGTATTCCATTAAGAAGTTGACAATATAAAAAGCGCAGCAGATTTGTGTGATTTAAAGAGCTGTCTGCTGAGATTCAGTTAGCGTGTCGGGGGACAAGTAATAGCCACATAAAGTAATGCAGAGTGTTCCAAGTGATGCAGAGCTCCTGTCTCCTGGAGTCGGTGTAGATTGATGTGTACTATTCAGTAAAACAGGCAAGCGATGGATGTCAGAAAACCTTCTAAAAACACTTTATGTGGATGGGCCTCACAGATTAACTTGTTATGCCTTGTTTGAAATACATGTAAAAATGACTTGTATGGACGTTTTGTGACTCCAAGAAGTCATTTCCTTTGAAATGTTATTGAAAAACAACCAACAATGTCATTTTGAGATGGTTTACATATGAATTATCCATCCATTAGCAATAGCAGCTTCATCCTGTTGAGGGTTGCAAAGGGCTATTCCAGAGGCAACACAGGCAGGCTGCATCAAAGGTCCATCACAGGGTTAACTGGGAGACAGGCAGCGATGCACACTCTCCAATGAACCTACCATGCGTGTCTATGGACTGTGAAAGAAAGCCGAAAAACCCACGCAGCCTTTTCCTGTAAACAATTGCACAAGTCAGGCAACGTAATCCTAGAGCTTTTATTAATCTGTCAGGCCCGCGAATACATTTTGCAATCTCCAAGCGAGGAGGGTTTCGATAAAATATGGCCATATAAAATAGATTTTTACTGCTTGATGCTGTTCTGATTGTATTTTGGACAAAAGACTAGGAGAAGTAGTTGTGTTAGCAGATGGAAACATGAGTGAGATGAAGTTACAGGCCAGTTTCAGAGGATTAAAGCTGTGGAAAAGGAGAAAGTTTTATGCAAGGAGCAGAAGGGGCTTGGTGGAAAGTGATGTTAAACGAATGCAGCCGTAAAGTGTGCACACGTCCCGGGGTCTCATTTAAATGGTATATGTGCCTGAATATATATGCTGCTCTGTGTGTGTTAATGCCGTGAACAGGGAGTTTGGAGTTTAACAGCTGCTGGGTGAAACTCCACAGAGCGACTCGAGAGTTCCTGCTGGCCTCAGCGTGCCCGCTCTCACGTTTTTCTTTGTTCACGGGAAGAATCGCCTTGCTGTTCAGAAGCTGCTAATTGCAGGAGGTGAGAGCGGAGTTTGCGTTTGTGGAAGGCATTTAATTTTACGCCCCATTGCACCACTAATGAGAAGGGAGAGCAAGATGCCTTTGACCTGAGCTTATTGAAAAGGAAACGGAGCTCTGACGATCTTTTCAGACAGTAGAAATAAATTGTGCTGGGTGTTTTTATCTCGTTTCTTTTCTGGCTGCATGGCGTGTCTTTGCCACATTAATATTAAACTGATGGTAGGAATCTGTTACTGTGATATACTTGCTGTGTCAGGTTTGCACATGTGCATTCATCTTCAAAGAGCAAAGACTCGATGATGTTCCATCCTGTTCACTGGTAAAAGTTCATCCACAGATCATTTACAATGTGGAAATTTGTCCCTTTGACTACTGACAGGTCTTCGCTTGTTCTTTCCGGCTTCTCTTTTGTCCTCCAGCTATGAAGGCTGTCATTAAGCCTGTGTATCCGTCACGTCTCTCTTTGCAGTAATGGTGTCTTTCTCCTGCCTTTCAAATGAGGGGCATGCTGTTTCATGTCCCTGACAGTGCAGGGAGGTTAGCTTGTCTTCTGCAGGCTGCGGGCTGCGTTGTGAAGTGTGGTCACTCTGGTGGACAGTCGGTTTTTGTGAAGTAGGCTGCTTGCATACAGATTAGTGCTCAGTGGTGGCAGTGTTTTTCTAATCGCATGTGGCTATGTAAATGAAGCGATACTTCAAGAACACTGCTTGTTAGAAGTAAAAGTTAATCATGAATTTAACATTAACAAATGAGCAGCAGTGTTTATGCTGTTGCATAGCAACACCAGGAGCCACAGGCAGGTTTTCCCACAAGCATCTGATAGCAAAAGTGTTTAAAGTCATTTCCAGTGGCTTCACTTCGATGTGTTGGTGAAACGCTTGCTGTTGTCAGTTTTTTTCTCTCAGATAAATTGAATAGTTCTGCCTACAGTGGATCAGTGTTTCCTGAAGTCAAAGTTGACGTCCTTAGATGGCTTGTTTTGTTCACAACAGAAGGTATTCTCATTTAAGAAGATGGTTTCAGAGGATTTTTACTTTTTTGCTTCAAAAATTTAGCCAAACTGGTTAATCCACTGTCAAAATAATTGGCGATTAATTGATTTATTTAAGTGCTGCAGCTCTTTCCTGCACAGATGAAGTGAGTGTGAGTAAGTGAACGTCCTCTACTGTTTAATGTGCATTTTAAGTTTGCACATAAAATGTAAGTGGTAATGAGGGAAATAAAAAAAACAAAACAAAACAAAACCGCAAAATATGACAAAAAGTTGGTGTATTGAGTAGGGGTGGGACAAAATATCGATACAGCGATACATCGTCGTCCCTCCTTGTGCAATATGAGTATCGATACGCTGGCACCAAATAGTGATACTTTCATTAATGTAGTAAGGCGCTCTAGACCCTGCCAGCTGCCATTTCCCCAGCGTCACTACTTAATGACTCCACACGGTGGCGTTTGTCACATGAATGAGGGAGACTTGAGCAGAAATGAATTTCCCGAAGAATAGTTTGTACAGGTATAATGGCGGACAGCAACGCTACTGTAAGAGACGCCCCATCCACAGTTACGTCCAACGTGTGGACCCATTTGGGCTTTGGCAACATTGAGGGAACAAGCGAGCTCAACAAAAACTATGCCATATGCAAGAACTGCCTCGCAAAAGTAAAGCACACAGGCAAACCCACAAACATGCAAACCCACCTGCAACACCGCCATCCTGAACTCCTTGTGAAATCCAGTGAAAGTGACACCACATTGCAGTAAATCAATGAATACTGGACTTGGCATTTTGTATTTTTCAGTTATAGATATCGTGATGTATCGTTATGTGATTGTCAATATATCAATTGCTAGTATCGTGATAATATCGGTATCGTGAACCATGTATTGCATCGTATCGTGAGGTACCCTGTGATTCCCACCCCTCGTATTGATAAAAGCAAAACGCCAGAATGTAAAGTGGAGGAAGGCTTAAAATAAAAGGAATAAATCATGATGGTGCACCACCAAAGAGACAAAACAGTCAGGAGATCTGTGTGGAAAGGCAAAGGTAATCAATTAAATACACACAAAAGAGACAAATGTCAAATCTCCATCCTGGTTTTTACCATTGTGTGACTGTTTTTCCTTCTAGTTAGAGCATGTCATTGTTCTGTCCTCCTCTGTAGTGCTTTCATGGCACCCAGTTGGATAATTAGCACCGCCAACTGTACATCTCACTTCCCCCACTCCTGCTTCTAATATTTGCGTAATTGCACTTTACGGAAACATGCGTTAATTAACTTGGTTTTATGATTTCCTGGAAACTTGTTTCAAACCTGCCCTAAATTTAGGTGGAAACTTGGATCGAACACTTGGCTATTATCAAATTAGTCCTCCCCCCCCACACACACACACATTCCGATGTCAGAAAGCTGCGGGGTTTCCGAAGCTGTTCAGCCATTAAACAAGCCCTTTGTTTGAAGCATACGGACGCCTGTAACCTCCTCTCATGTCCTCTTTGTATTCTTCAGACTGTGGTGTCAGGGGAGGCTTCGGTTTACTCTCTCTGACCCTTTAAAGCCTGATTACATAAACCGTGAACTGAGGCCCTGAGTGGGTTGTTGGACGAAGCCTGCAATCCTGATAAACTTCTATCCAGCTTTGATTTGAAGATCAGAATATAAGTTTGTAGCTTGAAGTGTCCTGGTCAAATGTGAAAGAAGATATTTTCATTTCACTGTCTTGGCTGACCTTTTCATTGAGTGACTGATAATAAGCATCAGATTACTATTGAGATTGCACACATTCTCATCACTGCTCCACCCGGCAGCCGAGTATTTCTGCACACCTTTGTTCTGGCTTCCAGGTTCGAACTTTGTGTTTTCCAGGTCTGACCCACTTTCTGCCATTGTGAGCTCATTATCGTCCTCGGGCTTGTGGTTGAAATCAGATCAAATGACTTGGGTGGAGCAGTGTAACGGCACTTTTTTTTTTGGTCTTTCCCAGGCTTAGATCATATTTTCCTCAATGCTCCGGAGGAAAAGGAGGAAAGACTTTGCTCGTAAACGGATTTCCAGCAGGTGTCTGAAAAAAAAAACAGGATGATGATGCTGGGATTAGATGAGGATCACAATAACCATGCAGCTTTGTAGTGTAGCACTTTAACTTCTAGACCTGTTACACTGCATCTACACACTGTTATTATCTTTGAATCCTACACTGGTAAATCTGCCACTGACCCTCCTGCTCGGCCCCCTTTGTCAGCTCTTAGAGCATCCTTGTCACCACTCAGCCCCTCTAAAGATAAATGGGTGCTAATGGGAGGTGCTGACCATCTCTTCCTGAGTAAGTGTCGAGACCCATTTATCTGAAGCCATCTCTGCATCTCCACTAGTCATTCAGTTCGTAGCCCACCGAGGTGATCCAGAGAGTGTTGTTAGATCATTTCAGAGGAGATAATGTCAACACTCAGGTCTTTATAGAGATACTTATGAAGATCGATGGCTTTATGTGGTCTTCAGGGACTTGTGGAGGCGTCTCTTACTCAGTCAGTGCAGAGAAAGTGCTCATCAGTGAAGTCATGACTGTGCTGTAGGGCATGTTATTGTTGTATTCCAGATGTGTAGGGTCTCAACCCCTTGTTACTGCTTCAGTGTCATCTCTGAAGGTGTTCCTTTCGTGCTTGGTGTTTACATGGAGTATGTTTTGACAGCAGAGATCCCATCACAGCAGTTTAGATGTTTGGTAAATGGGTGTGATGGGCCCCATCTACCACTTTGGACTGTATTGAAATATGCAGACGGGTGACAAATTGATGGAGAAACCTGAATGCTTGACCCCTATAATGAGGGGATCAGGTGACAGGGTTATGCTGTGTGAGGCATTTGCTTGCAATGCGCTTGAGATCCCGAAAGATCACCTTTATGTTATGATGAGACATTTCCGTCCTGATGGGACTGGTCTCTTTCAAGATGACGATGCCCCAGTCTTCCACAAGGGATCGCTAAATTGTTTTCTGAAGCTGAGTTGAGTCATCAGTTGTCAACACAGCTGAACACCAATGGGAGATTTTGAACTGATGTGGTAGATGGCAGTCCCCATTACCATCATCTGAAGACCACTACCATACTGTGTTTGGGGTTTTGCTTTAACTTGTGACCTGTCCGTAAACTTGGAACAGATATTCATGGTATCCAGAGGATGCATCCTAGCGACTTGGTCGATTCCATAACTTTGCTCAAGCACATCAAGAGGTCCACATTTGTGATTTTAAACAAAACACCTTGACGACTATTGGACGGTTTGCCATGGAGTTTGGTTCAGACAATCACGCTCCCCTCAGGAAACACTGCACTAGCTTTTCATACATCACCACTATGAGGCATAAAACTCTTCCCCGACAGCCTGAGCTGTGCTACATTCGGTGTTAATAAGCAAATGTGAGCATGCTAATATGCTACTCTAACATGGTCAGCTGCATGTTGGCATCTTAAACCTGGGATATCCTCTCTGCACATTTATGTTTAATGTTGATGGATTGGTGTAAAATCAGTGTCATACCCCTTTAACTTGGAAAGGTTTCATTCACGGAGGCGTCTCAGCCACTTTTCTGGAGCCAGTTACGCAGAAGAGTTTATTTTGAAAGGACTACAGTAAAGCATAATTTAGGTTGCTATTTTATGTGTATTTGTTTATCAAGAAGTCATTCCAAGCCTCCCACTGAAACTTGTGACTGCAGCATGCGGTCGTGTCACTTTAAACAGAATCTTCCTTCTGTGTTGTTGTCAGTTGTTGACCCACTGAGATGATTGTATCATCGTTTTTCACATCGGGATGTCACTGCAGATGTTTGTCACCGTTTCCCACGTACAGCCTCGAGCCTTCACAGTCTGGACCTCTCGGTGTTGCTCGGCTGCCTTCCTCTGGGATTCAGCTGACTCATGCACACCTGCGAGACTGACTGTGCCACTTATAAGTTACAGTCTTCACTAGAACAACCCACAGCTGTCACGCTCTTATCTCTGGTTACCCACAAGATTGTGAAACGCAGCTTATTTGTATATTCAGTTAGGAGTTGTGTGTCAGCCTCTTGTGATGAAATAGCCTCGCATAGATAATTAGAAGATGGGTCTCGGTGTTATTGCAGCAGTGTGTGCTTGTTTTATTCTCTCCTATGCACTTAATAGGAAACACTTCTCTTTGTGTGCTGCGAGTTGTGCAGATAAGAATGTACATATATGACCTGACTTCACTCCAGGGGAAAGCAGGACTAGTTTATGGCCTCTTGTGTATTCCTGGAAGGAAGTCGCGATGAGCTGTTGTGACAGACGGCAGTGATCCCTTCTTAGGTGGGTGAGTCGAGGTGAGACACAGCTGCTCCCTGCGTCACAGTCTGCCTGCTAATCAAGTTACCATGAAGAGAAAATGTGACTCAGGCAGACAGACGTCATTGTAGCAGATATACATGAAAGGCTTTCATGGCCATTTGTCATTCAAAAGGAGTCAGAACAATGAGTATTATGTTTGTCCTTCACAATGATGTAGTAAATTTCAGGGCATCATTGTCTCAGTTTTTCCACTTCTGGTTGTCATCAGCTGAATATTTATAGGAGACAAGAATGTATGCAAATTTTTAAATGACAGGAAAAACGTTCTTGTATGACACGACAGCAAGAAACCGGCTAGCGTAGCTTAGCATAAACACAGGAAACATGTGAGAACAGGGACAGTATATGTGTTGGATTATTCCTTGGGCCCAGTGCACTGACTTGTACTATAAACATGCAGCTGCCACAAGAAGCAAGGTAGCCTAGCTTAGCATAGCAATGGGGAAACAGCTACGTATGAACGCTAAGTGTAAATATGATGTGCTGTGGTGCTATGGAGACTTGACATGGCTCTAGGGAGAAATAATCCAATCGAACTATTCCTTATAAAGCAGAAGACAGTGTCCTCGCTCAGAAACTAAACAATGAGGCCACTGCTTTAAGTACAACTGATGAATTTGAAGTTTCATGTTTTTGAAAAGTGCACTCTCCAGCTTTAAAAGGTGTGTGTAAGGATTAGTTTTGCTGCAGATCTAGAGCCACAAATTGAGCTGAAGTAGTTTTTGTTGTTGTCATGTGGCTGTTGGTTCAAATGAACAGGATCTGGTTAAACTAACAAAGAAACAGGACGTCCACCATCTTCCTTAACCGCCGCTGCACATCTCCCATTTGCCACCGTCCATGTGCCCTTCCTGATCAACACTCTCGCTCTGTTCTACAACTTTGGCAAATCCTGGAAGTCCGATCCGGGAATCATCAAAGCGTCAGAGGAGCAGAAGAAAAAGGTAACGCAATCGTGTGTCAGATGCTTGATCCCTCCCTGTGTATAGTCAGTAAGCATGGGTGTAGTCGGTGCTTGCAGTCAGAGCTTATGTGCTTTTTGGATGTTTGTTTTGACCTGTGTGTAATCTGGCGTCGCAGTCAGCGTTACTTAACATTTCAGATTCTCTGCCCTGCTGCTCGAGGCTTCCACCCTCTCTCCCCACTCATTATCACTCTCTAACTAGGCCCCAATTCTCCATCCTGTGATTGATGAGGAGCTAAATTTACCCTCATTGTTGGCACAGCACAGTGGCTGGTCAGCTCGCTCAGATCAAAGGCGACAAAGCCTTCCCTCCCCGTAGAGGATCCCCTTCCACCTCTTGTCCTGCGATGCTGCTGAAATGAGGATCTTTCTATCTTTAGTCCGTTTGCACACAGATGTGCTGTAAATGAAAACACAGAAGAGGATCGACATTACTTATTTTTACAGATTAAAGATAAAAGATAAATCCTCATAGAAAGCACTGAGCCTTGAAAAGAAAAACAAATCTCCCACCAGTTGAACTATAAATTGATAGCCGCCTTTGTCCCAGTTGACTGTGAATCAGCCAGGCTTCCAGTGTGAGCGCTCAGCTGTAAATCCCAGCCTCAGCTTGTGTGCCGTCAGTAGGTCTTTTGTTGCGGTGCCAAATAAACCTTGGCAAGATGAATTTTCTCGGGCCGTTCATTCATTTTTCTGCCACGTCTCTTGTCTGCGTTTTGAAATCCTTTGTCTTTGTTTCCCTCCTCCAGACAATTGTGGAGCTGGCAGAGACAGGCAGCCTGGATCTGAGCATATTCTGCAGCACCTGCTTGGTAAAGCCTCCCCCCCCCCTCTAAGCAAACTGTTGTTACATATAGCAAAGAATAAGAAACAGAAAACTCAAAGATGTTTCCTTTCCGTCTTTCCTCGCAGATACGGAAGCCCATTCGGTCCAAACACTGCGCCGTGTGCAACCGCTGCATCGCCAAGTTCGACCACCACTGTCCCTGGGTGGGGAACTGCGTGGGTACGTCAGCAAACACCGCAGATTTACGAGGACGATAACAACACATGCACTTTCCCAAACAACCAGCTGCTCGGGCTTTTTCTTTCCAGATTGGGAGCTGTGGCTTTTTAGGGTTTTATCAGCTTCATATCCCACTTTAGGAAGCAACATGTGTTCTGAACCACGGCTCTGCTTTTCATTTATTCTGGTGTTGGCACATAACGACCTGAGGGAAACTGTTTGACGTACTGTATGTGTGCGTTCAGATTTCTATGGGTTTTATTTTAAAGAGACATCTATTTTCATGGAAAACTAGCAGGGTTGTGTTAAATTTAATGGATGCACTCATAGCTCTCATTAAAGGTGCATTAATACCAATATCACGGTTGAAGCAGAAAAACCAGCAGGTAATAATATGAGCATGAAATAGATAAACTCCGAACCTAAAAAATCAACCAAGTCAACAATGTGAATCACAAAAACCAGAAGAAAACAAAGCAAAACAGGTAACCCATAGTTGAATGTGTTTGTTGATTGCGGTGTGTGAAGCAGACTGGAGACAGCAGGGGAAGGAAGGAGTGGCGGGGGGCTGTTAACCCTTCCATTCTGAGAGCAGGTGGTCAGGATGGAGCTTTAAACGTGAGGAAACCGTCTGAACAAACAGCAGGTCCCTCCTCCTGATAGTGGCCTGATGGCACCGCAGAGGGGGAGGAAGAGACCTGATGGAGCCTCTGGAAAGCTTGTTCCATGTTTAAATGAATGAATGAATGAATGAATGAACACATAGAGTAAAGCACTGCTCTTTGAAATCAGGAATGGATGTCATGCTACTTATTTAAATGTTTGAACTAGTCATAAATATAGTAAGTAGTGGGTACGTTTTATTTATATGGCACATTTAAACACAGAACATACTGACCAAAGTGCTTTACAAAGTTAAAAGTACAGTAAAGAAAATAAGAAAAGAAGAACAAGACATACACAAACGATTTAAAAAGAACAAGACATACTCCAAATGAACCCCACTGACAAGCATGTCATTGGTGTGTGGGGAAGGCCAGGGAGGAGAGGAGGGGGATGGGAGATGGAGGGGTGCATCTGATGTCAGTAGGTAGCTGGTTCCACAGATGTAGGGCAGCCACAGCAAAAGCTCTTTCTCCTCTCTTTTCTAACCTCAGCCCATGGTACATGTAAAATCCCTGTATCTGAGGAGTGGAGGGCCCTAGGGACTGAGTGAAACTGAATAAGCTCAGAGATGTACAGCAGGGCTTGTCCATTGAGTACGTTAAAAACAATTAAAAGAACCTTGATTTGAATTCTAAAAGAAACGGGGAGCCAGTGCAGGGAAGCCAGAACAGGGGTGATATGCTGGCGCTCCTTGGTGCCAGTCAGCAGCCTTGCAGCTGGAGATCGCTCAGCTGATGTCCCTGATCAACAACACCTTTTATTCCAACAAAGAGGTCTTCCTCAGGGAGTTGATCGCCAACGCCTCTGATGCTCTGGACAAAATCCGCCAGAACGCGGCTGCAGCTGGGTCAGTGAGGACTGGGAGAGGCCAAGGTAGAGGGAGTTACAGTAATCTAGCCGTGATGTAATGAAGGCATGGATGGCTTTTTCCAGATGGTTACGTGATAGAATGGGTTTGAGTTGAGAGATGCTTCTTAACTGATGAAAGCTGTTCTTCACGACAGAGCTTATCTGTGTGCTGAGGCAGAGTTCAGAGTCAAAAATGACACCCAAGTTTCGTCCTTGTGGTTTGACGTATGGAGTGAGATGAGCTAATTTAGTAGAGATCATGAAAGTGAATTTGGGAGATCCACAAATGATTACCTGTTTCATTGTCGTTTAACTGGAGGAAATTGTTTGCCATCCAGCTTTTGATGTCCTGTAGACAACCTTGTAGCAACTGAATCAAGCCACTAGATTTTAGGGGCAGATACAGTTGAGAATCATCTGCATAGCAATGAAGCGAAATGTTGTGAAGTACAGGATGCCAAAACATATCTTTGAAGCTTGCGTGTCAGCAGTGATTCTCTTCTTGTCGGCTGCTTTTAGGCTACGTAGCTTGCATAACTTTATATATAAGAGAGGACATCTTTCCTAATGGCTGTCAATTAATTTCTTGATTCAGTGATTAGTTATTTGGGCTATAAAATGTTCGAAAACTGAAAAATGTTAAGCATTGTTGCCCAGATGCTCAGTTTGCTTTAATAGAGGAGAAAAGAAACAGGAAAATATTCACATTGAAGGAGCTACAATCAGAGAAATTAGAATTCTTTTCTTCTTAATTAATCAGTTAGTCGTTGCAGCTCTGGTCCGTCTGTCCATCTGTCCACCACTGTTAAACTGATGGTCTTGAATTGTCCCTATTAGCAGATGTCAACATGCCTAAACTAAGAGCAGATGTGGTCTACATTTCAACCTCTCAACAACAGCATGTTAGCATTTATTGGTAGCTGATAGCTCCATTGTGCGGTCGTCTTACAGAGCTTCTAGCGCTGCTGCAGACTCTTAAATACAGAGGTTAAAAGCTTCTGGAATGTCTTCATTTACTCCAGTATATATCTCTCACAGGCTTTGTGGAGAGTAAAAAATGACTCATTGGTGTTCTCCGCTAACTCATCTGGTAAAGCGTGCGCAACGTGCACTAAGGCTACATCCTGACCACAGCAGCCTGGCTTCACTTCCACTCCCAGGCCCTCTGCTGTTTTCATCCATCTCCCTCTGCTTTCATGTCTCTCTTCAGTTCTCATTACAATGAAAGCAAAGCAGCCCAAAAAATAAGCCGAAAAAATGGGGTATTTTTTGCAGTCCAAGTGATCGTCCTCTGCTGAGTAGAGAGCTGGTAGTGATTTGAAATTTGGATTGTGTAGCGACGTCACCACTTCATCAATCGGGGGATATTCTTTTTGTCCAGGGGTGTGGTTGTGAATTCAGAAATGAGGTTCTTGCATTTGATGTGGAGTGACATGCAGTAAAAGTCAAATCAAAAACTGAGCTCACTGCTTGGAGCATTTGCGCCGGTGTACCAGCAGCAGTTTGTCACCTGTTACACAGAAACTTCACGAGCAAACGGAGGCAACTTAAGAGCAGAGAGGAGCGAAGCTGGAGCGCAGTCAGGCTTTGCAAGCAGCAGTATTCCTGAGAACAGACAGAGCTTTGACCCAGTGCAGATCAAATCTGTGCCCCAGCAGGGACTGTTTGAGTGTCAGGGCAGTTTTGAGGAAGGGCACATCATTGTTCAAACCTAAAAACAGGAAGTCCTGCTCTTCAATAAAGGATCTTTTCAAGCATTTTCCACAATAAACCTTCACTTTAGTTGGCAGAGACGACCAGAATCAAAAACTGAGGGAGGGTGAGGACAGGACATGATATGATATCAGAGCAACATGACAACAGGACATGTTTTTCTCCTCTGCAGGAAGTGGGAATCACCGCTACTTCATGGGTTATCTCTTCTTCCTGCTCTGCATGATCTGCTGGATGATGTACGGCTGCATCTCCTGTAAGAACCAAACCCCCTTTTTTAAATGTGTTTTTCCAGCTTCACACGTGGCTGTTTCTCCGCTAACTCCTTTGCTTCTCCTTTCTCCCCCAGACTGGAGGATCCACTGTGCCACCAGCTATGCCAAGGATGGCTTCTGGCTCTATCTGACGCAGATCGCCTCCTGCTCCCCCTGGATGTTTTGGATGTTCCTCAACAGCGTCTTCCACTTCATGTGGGTGGCCGTGCTCATCATGTGTCAGCTCTACCAGGTAAGGGTTTGCTTTGTGCACACACGGTCTGATCGTACGAAAAGCAGAGTCTAGTGCGAGCATAGTTTGAATCTCCGCAGCTTGTTATATCGGAAATGTCGCCTGACCTCTTTGCTCTGTCGCCTTGTAGATCGCCGCTCTGGGGATCACCACCAACGAGAGGATGAACGCTCGGAGATACAAGCACTTTAAAGTCACGGCAACGTCCATCGAGAGCCCCTTCAAGTAAGAGAGCTTTAGTGCAGCACATCAGACTGCAGAGCTGTCTCAAAAAACACACGCAGACATCAGTGTTCTCACTCCAACATGAGCACAGCTGAGGTGAAGAGGATGTTCAACCATGTAAAAGTGAACATCACCATCTCTTCCAGTAGTGGTGCCCTGTTTTCTTTTTTTTTAAACCTCACTCTTTCATCTTTTCTTTATGGAAGCGGCCAGAGTCGAGTCAGAGCTCGAGTGTTTCCGGGAAGACATGTTGCTGTTTCATTTTCAGAGAATGAAAAGTGAGACAGCCTCAGTAGCCTTCGTCAGTCGATCCCTTATTTCCTGTTTGAACTGATCAGCTTTCATTCACAACTGCCCTCTTATTTTGAAATTGTCCTCACAACCCCATGCTGTATATGCCTCAGTTGCTGCAGTAGTTGAGTAAAATGAATGTAGTCTGACCCAGCAGTTCTGCAACAAATCCTACGTTCATGAGGGCTGTGATGTTCAGTTGGTGTTGAACTTTTTAGACAGACGTTCATTCAAGTTAAAGCCATTATGGAGGCTACGCTTAGTGGTGCTGTTGATTAGTATTACGCAAAGAGGGTGAGGACAAAATAATAGAAACACAGTTTTCCTTACATGGACCACAGGAAGCGCACTAGGAAGGGATTCCATAAGCCTAGATTATCCTCCCTTGTAGACATACAGACACCACAGATGAGTAATTGTTACTCTTCCTAGTCTGCTTAGAGTCCACTTGGAGAGCTGCATTCCACACATGTGCAGTAGATTGGTGTCAGTGTATTCCACGCATGCACCACTCTACTTGTAGAATAGTCTTCAGCATCATTATGTTGAGTTGTCCTGTACACTTCATTGGTTTCTACGTGCTTAGACTGCATCATTTTAACTAACAGATATCAACAAGTTTACTTAGATGTTATGTTTGAACATGCAGATGAGGCGTTTCCATTGGATGTGGCCAGCTTCAGAATTTTTTGTTGCATTTCGTTGACATGTTAGAGTCAAGGTGTCTCTTTTAGCGCTTCATAAATCATGTCTTTAGGAATACTATGTTCTGTAAATCAGGCTAGGACTGATATATGAGCAAACCCCTGTGCGGAAACCTTCAGATTAGAGATGGGAATTAAAATTTAAAGTCTGATAAATGTAAGTGTTGCATAAGGGGGAGAATTCTGACTCGGCCAATAGTCATCACCATTAAAGCTTCCCACTTGATTACTTAGATGACACCATTTTTTTCTGATATTTTGGGTTTAAATATGCAGGTAAGGTATTAATTGCTAACTATATACTTATTTGCGTGAAAGTCTTATAGAAAAAGTAGAAGATTAAACACTTAAATGTGTGTTCTGGATGGTTTCTCTTCACTAATCTGAAAGAACACCCTTAGGTCCACTGTGTATCAGTCCCAGATCATTGGGTGACTGTAATGGTACCTTCAAGATCTGCACCTGTATATTTCTGTTGGAAGAGTATTGACACTGTGTCCTCCCCCTCCTCCCTCTGTGTCCCCCCCCCCCGTAGCCACGGCTGCATCAGAAACCTCATAGATTTCTTCGAGATCCGCTGCTGCGGCCTCATCCGGCCCGTGACGGTGGACTGGACCACGCAGTACACAATAGAATACGACCAGACGTCTGGCTCGGGCTACCAGCTGGTGTAGGAGACGGGGAAGAGGAAGAAGATGAAAGAGGAGGGGCGGGGAGCAGGGGAGGGGGGGGGAGGAGGAGTGGAGTGCGGCCGGATGGAAGCGTTGGTAGCACCACCCTCCCCGCCCTCCCCCTTCCTCTCCCCCCTCCCCCGGCGTTCATATCTGAGCGATGCTGTTCTCGGGAGCGCTTGCTTTTCTTTGTTTTTGTTTGGACCATCTCTCCCTCACCGATCAAAAAGACTTTGGGGAAAAAAAAAAAAAAATCAGCCAGGACTAGCATGCTGTTACGGGGCAACACCACACCCACACACCCCTCCCTCCCCGCCGCCCTCCGCCCTCAGCACCACCTTTACTACTATTACTACTACTACTATTATTCTACATCATTACTGTACCTTCACCGCCACCCGACCCCTCCACCTCCTCTCTTCTCCCGAGCCATTTGGACGGTGCGTTTTTGCTGCCAGGCACGAACGGAGAGGGGAGAGGCCGACGGACGAGAGGAGTTACTAAATGCAAAGCTCTTGAGTTTGTACCGGAGACTGGGACGCTGCAGAGAGAGCAGCGCCACGGCGAGGCAGCGTCGTTCTTTACCCTCCCCACTTTATATCTTATTTATGGTGTCCCTGTCGATGTGCCCTGTATGTATTTGTGGTTTTTGATTGGTTCAGGAGCCCCGCTGTTCCTGTGATTATTAACTGTGGTGGCCAGGGAAGCTAAAGGAAGGTTGTTTTTTTTTTTTTTTATTAGTTCCTAAGTATGATAGAAATAAGGGAATGTCTTTTCAAGGTCTTGATTTTGCACCGTGACGAATCTTTTGAGTGGAGCTGATGAGGATTTGCCAACGTTGCTGAACTTATCAGAGGAGAGTGTTGGGTTGCAGGTTGGCGCCGCTGGAGAAACCCCACTTCTGAGAAAATGAAGCTGCAATCCACTAAAGACACACATTCAGCAGACATAGGAGTGTTTTTCGTTGTTGTTGTCGTCGTGCAGTATTACCGCAGGATTAGGCGCGTGAATTGGGGCTCCTTCAGCAGCGGCCGCTGTAAACCCAACAGAAGATATCCTACAGACAATGTGATACAGGTATATTTATTTTAAAACTATTTATAGATAAAGTAACTATGTTCTAGCGCCATCATTTTTACATTTCACATCATTTTAGCTGAGTAGGTTTTTACGAGGAAAAACTATTAAAGACGTACCTGTAGCTGTTGGAACTTTACCTATAAAACTCTATAGACAGGTACAGTGAGTGTATTTATTAACAGCAGCGTGGAGTATAAGAGGAACGCCACAGAAGGACAGTTTACAAGAATGCTTCATTCCATGTATGTTTTTCTCTAGAAGCTGTAAAGTCTTATTCGTTTTGTGTCTTTTGTCTGCCTACAACATTGCACTGATCATATTTTTTTTGAGTGTTTTTTTTTTTGTTTTGTTTTGTTTTTTGGATTCGGCCGTTACTGAACAGAAGGCCCAGAGGCGCCGCTTCACACCGGCGCTTCCATTGTTTACAGAGAGGAGAGGGAGCGTCAGACATGGCCGCCTCCTGTCACTTTCTGTCCGGATTCCTCCCCCCCCCCACCCTTGTGACAGTCGCAGGAGCAGGAGCAGCAGGATGGACGGAGATGTCAAGAATGTGCATCTGTACATAAACACCATCGTTCTGCTTTGGTTCCTTCTTTTCGTCAGTGTTAGTCGAAGGTGCTCCTGGATTTATTTTTTATTATTGCTCTGAGTTTTGGGGGGGGTGGGGGGGGGATCCTTCCAAACAAGCCCGAAAGGAGAAACTCAACTGACTATACTCCCAAGTGTATGACTGTAGCTTTTAGTGATGTCCGACACTGCTGTCTATAGGCATTTTAACCCCTAAATACACCCAAAATTTACCCCCCCCAAGAAACTCCACTGCATGTACGATGCTTGGGACCGCTGGGCTCTCGCTCTCCCATCGTCGTCACCATGGCGACAGCCCGGCAAGCCACGTGTCTGTATATAGTGAATGTTAAGTATTTGCAAGTACTTTTCTGCATTACGTTCATTTGTCCGTTTCTTTCTTTCTTTCTTTTTTTTTTTCTTTGCTGTTGTTAGTTTCTTTCTCTCGAATCCAGTGTGTTTAGTGGAAGTTGTCCTTTCAGGTCGCCAGATTCCCAGTCGGGTCCTCCCGTGCAAGTATGTAATATATTTGAATGTTCCATGCTTGTGGACTCTGTAGTCATCCAAAAGGGTTTTTTTTTTTTAAGTTTATTTCTACGTCATATATCGCTGGGTTTGTTATACCACTGGATGTACAAATTGTAAAGCAAAGACACTAGAGAACTAAGGCAGACGCCAATTTTTTTTTTTTGTTTGTTTTGTTTTCTAAAAGCTGAAATGTGATCATGCAATAGTTTTAAGGATAGAGGGAGGTTATATTATACAAAGGCCTCCGAAAGTTTGGGCCTCATGTTTGCATCATCAGAAGGGGGACGGTTATGCCATCATTCCACACGCTCAGACCTCCATCTTACTAACCACTGATGTCACTGCTGCCCTACAAAGACGACACAGCAGCTACTCTTCGTGTGCTTTTCAAGGTCGGACGTCCCAACCTGGCTGTGCGTTTCATATCGGTAGCCACTTTGTGTTCCAACAATGCCTTTTTCAGTGACCATAGGTAAATGCGGGCTTTGTTTTTTTAGGGCAGAGTTCACCACTTCAGGCTCATCTGGGACATGAAGTCAAAGCAGTCCTCACTAGTTCTTCCAGCAGCCTAAAAACATCTCTCTCCTGTCTCCCCCCCTCTCACCTCACCATGTGGGACAATAAAAGAAGACAAAATAAAAAAAAAAAAAAAAAGAAAGCACATAATCATCTCCAGTGCCTCTCTGCCCACCTCCAGACATCACTGTAACTCCGCTTCAGATGTAAACATATGGGCATGGTTCAGTTTTAATGGCTTTAATAATAAAATACAGTCAAATGTGAACATTTGGTCTGTTCATGTTTTTATTTGCATCAAGAGCGTCGAGTTCAGAATAAAAACAACACAGAGGCAGAAAACGCATGGAAGGAGGCTGGGAAATGTTCATGTTGGGTAGAGGATTGTATAAAAGTGGTTGTCGGTGGGATCCTGCTGAGCATCACTGAGCGTGAACCAGAGCGCCGGCTCCTTGGCCGTAACCGAACCCTTTGGGCCCGAAGTTCTTGGCGTAACATGCTGTGGAGGGAAAGAGGAAACATTAGGGAGACTTATTCTTGCATTATTCACATAAAACTTCTCTTGAAAACTTGACGCGATTGCAAGGCGATATCAGGAACCCTCAGCTCAGCAGTCTGTGAAATATGACGAGTTGCATCATTCTGTTTGGAAGAAATATTGAAGTAAGTGCAGTCCCAGCTACTCGGGAAACACTTACAAGCTGTAAACACAAGCAGATATCGCCTTCTATGCTAAGTGTGTGTCAGAGTTACCTATTCAGACATTCAGCACACAGTTCAGTTTGGTTTCCACCAACTCCTGTGTGAAAGCTCCACCATATTTACAAGCTCGCTGCGATATCTGTCTGCCATGTGGAGCTGGGCAGGAAGCGTTTGCTCTGATAACAGGACGCCTCCTTATTATGTCTGTCCTGGCAGGTGGCACAAAACCACAATAATTACCATGAAGTTGCTGAAATGTAACGTTGATGATTCTCTGTGGGTTCGTCGCTATAAAAGATGCCTTACACATACAAAATGCTGGTGATCTGTTGTTCGCATAAAAATCTGTATTATGCTTCAATTTTGACAGGATTATTGAGTTTGGAGAAGTGAAAGCTATGTGATATTAAGATAAACTGCACCTGAGGGGTTTACTAGGACCTAAGATTAGTGTGTTAGTGGGGGATGTTGGGCCTGGAGTCAGAGTTTTCAGCGTCATTAGGGCAGCTCTCTTTAAACCTGCACAGCTAACTTGCTCCAGAGAGTGTCCTGTTCAGGGTTTAGGATTTAAATAGTCTGTTTAACAGTGTGTTTCCTGACCATATTCTCTAGGAGTGATACAGATTTTAAGCTCAGGAGGTATGGTACATCCACAAAACTGTTCTTGACATTAGTAATCCCACTGAACGAAGCCGTGCAGTTATAGTAGCATGGATTGGAAGATGGGAACCTGCATGTGTTCAGTTGGTGATGCTGCTTTACACTGAAAATGAATTAGTCGACAGGACAATATTGGATCAATAACAATAATTTGACTCTGGTTTGACCAAAAAAAATAAAGTGATTTCCTTGTATCCTTCATTACAGGGCAGTGTCAGACCTATATGTTTAAATGTACAAAGTCTAAAGTCTAGGCGGCTGTCACGTTAGAAATAAGCAGCAGACATTCAGAGTGCACTGAGTCGTAAAATCAACATGTCCACTTTTGTCATCTCTGACGTTTCAGGGTTCGTCCAGCCAGCTAATGCAAAGAAGCCCTGGCTGTGTTGAACTTGATTCATCACACTCATGTCCTCAGCACATGACCAAATTGAATCAATACCACCTTAAAAGAAGAGAAAACTCTCTCCAGGTAGGAGGAGCAGGAAGTTTGGCTGTGTTTTAAATGAAATGTCGCTTTAATCTGACTCTACTGGTTGTCGGGCTGTTGATGCATGCAGTCGGTCACATCTTTACGGTGTATGTTCCCATGTCAGAAGACTTTCTTTCACAGCAGGCGATTAAACGCATGTTATCAATAAAAATAACACCATGTTTAAAATGATATAAAACCTGAGCAAAATTAGCAGTTTTCACAGCAGACGTGGCTCTCAGTGGTGAGCCCTGACGGTGTGACACCAGGAGCCTGACGCTGAGGCAGCTAAATGGAATCCTGCCATCATTTACTTCACCATACACTCATGCTTTCCCTACTGTAACATGTAATAATGTCCCATTAGAAAGTCCTAATGACCACTACCCCATTTTCCTGCTGCCTTGTAATTTCAGGCCAATCAGCTGGAATAGAAAACACCCGTGTGTGTGTGTGTGCAGGTCCCGCACAGTTTCCCAGCTTCAGCTGCTTGTCTCACGTCAGCATGTCAAGTTTAAAATAACCTCCCTACTGGGGTTGTGGTCAAACAAAGAGGTGTGAGATTGTAGCCGTCTGTATTTAACTCCTGGATTGTTCGTTTTTAATAAAATAACTTTAGATATTGCTGATCATACATGATGTATCAGGTCTGCCGTCCACATCTGATGAGACACAGTAACGACTTCCAGATGCTGCCTAAATAGAGACGGGATGTCTCTGTTAGAGGACAGAGAGCCGTCCCAGACAAAACCACTGATTGATAGCAGCAGAGGAGCTCGGCCTGCTTGGTTTCTTGAGCTGAGATGCAACATTCCTGCTCATCAGTGCAGGGCTTCATTATGACATTCAGCAAACATCCATCTGCTGACGTGTGTGTGTTTGTTTATGGTTGTTTTCTACGCCTGCCTGTGTGCGTCAGTGTGTGAATGTCCTCTGTTTAGCCAAACCATCCGGTGTCATTGTATCGATGAGGAGAGAGGAATCATTGTTAGGCTGCAGATGTTTCAGGGCCGGTGTCTTCCAGCTAAACCAACACACCTAACGTGAAATATCTCTCATCTGGGATGCAACCGATTGCAGCAGCTGTTTATTTCAAAGGTTTCTTACGTAATAGCCAGTCCATCCAGTTCTACTTTGGCTGATGACTGTCAAGAGTGCCGGTTCACTGCATGGGAACAATTTGCTTCTCCTCCAGCTTTTGAGATTAACTAGTTAATCATTTTCATGAGCAGGTGTCATCGCTAATGCCAGTCACAAGACTAACAGCAGAGACAGTCCAGTCTCAAACGTCAGCAGCTGCAAATGTCACCTGTCTCAATCATGTATGTGAATGTAATCTTCTGTCTGCTTTACCTTGACACACCCCCTTCCTGGTCTGCTGTGTTGCATCATCACTGCTTTGGTTGGCTTCTTTCAGCTGTCAGTGTGTTTTGTTAAGTTTAAGTCAGACAAGCCTTCCTAGGGTAATAATAAATGAACAAGAGCTTTACTAAGATTAGCAGTGTACCGTCCTGCTGGAGCTGTCCATCAGCAATGTCGGCATGCTGATGTTGTCAGACTATAATCGTCATGCTAGTTCAGTGAGTTAGCATCTTAACATTGGCTAAATAAAATAGTGCTACTAAATGAACTCACAGGATTTTGTGGATCAGTTTGAGATGCTATTTTTCGTTTTTTCCACAGAGCCAAAGCTGTGTTTGGTACACAGCTGATTTGTTTCCAGCACACACAGAAGGTACAGCTACCGTAGCAGAGCATCAGGAGACATTTACTGAATCTGGCAAATAGTGTGTTGGATTAAAAATGATTCACTTCAAGGGCTCACCAAAAGGAGATTCCCATTGATCATGAAAGGGACATGCATGTCTGTACTAAATGTTATGACAGTCTGACTTCCACGCAAAAAGCCACACTGCTAACGCTGCTAATGCTACTTAATGGTCGCTTATCAGTCTTCCTGGTTACAGGTTTGGGAACGTCCATCCATCCATCCATTATCTATATACCGCTTAATCCTCTGTAGGGTCGCAGGGGGGCTGGAGCCTATCCCAGCCGACTCGGGGCGAAGTAAGCTGGAGAACCCGGTGACAACCCACGCAAGGAGGGAACATGCAAACTCCACACAGATCCCAGGAAGACAGGGACACGAACCGGGGATCTTCTAGCTGTGAGGTGGCGGTGCTAATGACCAAGCCACTGTACAGCCCCTGTTTGGGAATGTGAAGACTCCAAACAAACCTTATCCCAGTTTCTGCAATTTCAACAAAGAATAATAGACCTGTACATGCTCCCTGATGTCCACAACCTGTTCTGTTGTTCATAACTGCAGTCAGTATCACCCGTGGTCAGTTTCTGATGTGAACCTCTGTCTTCCTGCCATCATCTTTTTCTTGTTCATTCTAAGTGAATTTACTGCCATTATGTCAGTGGCCGCACAGTATTCTAAACTTACAACTCAATCATAGATGTTGATCTGTTTCAAGTGAGAACATTTACTGCTGCTGGATCACTCTGCAGCAGATTCATAGTGTTCAACTGCTGCATGGTGGATTTGTTCTACTCTTGCACTGCCAACTAACTTGTTGGCAAAAACAAATGTTGTTTCCCCCTGTATTGTTACTGGCTGGCTGTGAAATCTTTGTAATGACAGTCATCCAGCAGCAACACAATCATTCTCTTGTAATGCTGCAATGAAACACTGCACATGCTTCGTCTCATCTCACCTTTGCAGTAGATTTCTCCGTCTTTCTCAGTCTGGGTGGTCGACTCCAGGCTCTTGCCACATTTTGCACAGCGGAAACAGTTCTTGTGCCACGGCTGCGAAGAGGAGCAGAGAGAATTTAAATGTTGTACCTGCTGTGGTAGCTGTTCATGTCCGTCCTCGTGCTTTTATGCTATACCTGCCTTCAATTGCTAGGCTTTTTTTTTTACTCTACAGATAATAATTGCAGAGGTTCCTCAGATCATATATCATCATTTCCTTCATTAAGTCCCATCAAAGCAACTCAGATTTCCCACAGCCCGGGGCCTTTCTTAATGTCTTCATTATACAGAAAATTACAGGTCATGCTCTAGCCTGTGAGTGGAGTCTTTCCTCCCATTAGGAAGCACATTCACAGCTCTCTGTCTGATGACATCACCTGCTATAAATCAGCTCATGTGAATCCATAAGCGCTCAGCGACAGGAAGCGGTCCACTCCCATTTTTAGAGGAAACAAAAATCCTCCAAACACAAATCTTTTCTCCTCTGTGGACAGATTTTCAGCTGCACTGAGGCTCATTGGTTTTCTTCTTCCGAACAAAACATCCTGCCAATGCATCTCCAGAACGTGGACTTCATCTAGGGTAAATCAGCACGTCGCCCAACATCTGCCAGAACTCCGGTACCCGCGCGGCCTTATGAGATTAACGCCAGCTGTTAGGAAGCTCCCATCCGAACTTCGTGGAACGGCTTCAATCGCAAACAGGATTTGTGTTCTCTCATTAGCAGAGACCGCACCAAACCTCCTGCATGTGGCTCAGCGCTGTGAAAACCATGTGTGATCAATCCGCTTCAACACGCTTCTCCACTGTGGTTTGTGATGTAGATTGTGATCCTGCTCAGGGATGACGGTACAGAAACCAACGCTGTCAGAGATTTCCTCTTGGGCTGCTCATGCTAAAACTGTCTATAATACTAGTCCTGTAAAGTTGAATGCCTTCCACACGCTAGACAGATAAATTACAAGTGCATGAATGATTTTAAACTGACACTGCAGCTTACAATGTGTGCAACACATTAACTTGTGTCATTAGTGTAAACAAGACAAACTAGCATAGAAATGCACGAGGAGAGTCTGTGGCATAAGATCAGATTCCCAGACACACACATAGCTGAGTTGTGGACTCTCCGTCAGCGTTGTCATGACGATAAATGATATCTCAAATCGCCCAAGTGTCATTATTTTTGCAACTTGGCTAAACTAGTGAAAGCTAAATAGCTAACTTGGCTAATGTCCTGGCAGATGCCTCAATTTAAAAGTCATTTCTTATGGTTGAAACACATCCTTCTGGCTTCATGCGGGCACATTTATTAAATCCAGCACTTGGAGATGAACAATGATCCAAAGCTGTGTAATGCTGAAATAATTATCATCCATTAATCATCAGGCATCTAGAGTTTTGCTAACACTGTCAAATAATGCGCCCTGTTGTCCTGTACATGAAAACCCTTTTACCTCATTAGACCTTTTGACTGATCTGAACCACCAGAGTTATCATTGTAGACTTTAGTGCTTATTAGAAATGACAGTGAGCCTTGATTAAGGTATTGTTGATGTAGTTCCACTTAATGATCCAAAGGGCTACTTTCTGTTTATGTTCAGATGGACAAAAACACAAGCAAGTGGACTGATTCCTTTAAAATTCAGGTGTATTAAAACCTGTAAGAGACACTTGCTGTCTACCTTTGTATAAGTGGAGCCCTTGTTTCCCTGTTTCTCTATAAACGAGCTGGGAAGTGTCAAGTTAGTGCAGCTCATTGAGCCACAATAGCCACATATATGGGACATTCATGGGTTGATGTATAGTGGAATCACCATCTGTCTGTCTGTCCGTGTATCTATCCATCCATCCATCCGTCCATCCATCCATCCATCCATCCATCCATCTTCCATCCATCCAGCCATCTATCCATCCATCCATCCATCTATCCATCATCCACCCATCCATCTAATAGATGGATGGGTGGATGGATGGGTAGATGGATGGATGGATGATGGATAGATGGCATCTATCCATCCATCCATCCATCTATCCATCATCCATCCATCCATCTACCCATCCATCCACCCATCCATCATCAATCCATCCATCCACCCATCCATCCATCCATCATCAATCCATCCATCCACCCATCCATCCACCCACCCATCCATCCATCTTCCATCCATCCATCTATCCATCTATCCATCCATCATCCATCCATTCATCATCCATCCACCCACCCACCCACCCATCTTCCATCCATCCATCCATCCATCCATCCATCCATCCATCCATCCATCCATCCATCCAATAGCTTATAAATGATCTATAAAGCAATATTTCACGATGTATTATTCAATAATCCGTTACTGTCACTTATAAACTATTGATAAAGGGTGCTAACATCTAAATGTTCTGTTTTTATCTTTCCAGATGTAAAAACGTGTCATTTATTGACTGAATATGTTACCTGTGGAGTGGACTGTTTACACAAAACAACGCCAAGGGCATTGAGGAATTGTAATGGGCCTTTTTTTTTTTTTAAGATTTATTTTTTGGCCTTTTGTGCCTTTATTAGATAGGACAGTGGATAGAATCTGAAATGGGAGAGAGTAGGGAAGGACATGCGGTAAACGCCCAAGGTCGGAGTAGAGCCCGGGACTGCCGCTATGCCTCTGCACTTGGGTCACGTGACATAACCATTAGGCTATCAGGGCGCCCTGTAATGGGCCTTTTAAAAAATATTATAAACACTTTTCTGCTACTCATACAGTATAATGTATAGCTAGGATGAAAATGATCAGTTGTCGTCGTACAACAGCGTGAAGGTCACTGGTGTGAACAGCCCCTAAAACCTGCTTCAGATAAAGCTCTCACCTTGCCTGCACCCATGATCTTCTCAGCGGCGTAGACAGAGTCTCCACACCGAGCACATTTCTCCGAACCTCCAAACTTCTGGGCAAATTTGGACGGGTTGGGGTTGGTGGTGGGTCTGTGAGTGTGAGTCCTTGAGGAGACAAAATGACAAATAATGAAAAACTGTTTCAAAACGAAGTTCACCCCCAAAAATATTACTCATTCTCAGTCTCATAATATATTTTTTAAATTGATGTGTAAAAGCCCTTTCATTTGATACTGAAAATCAGTAGATGACAACAGGAACTTGGCTCTAAAGTTGTGAATTTAAAGGTTACATAGACAGTCTCTGGTAGACTTTACACCAGGTACTTTCTGTTCTTAAGAAAACATTTATTAATGCTGAACCAAGACTGACCCAAAACACCAACATCCGCAGTAATGAATACCTACAGTGCATGATTCAGTTAAGTGTTACTTAAACATTAATTAAAGTTCTAATTAATACATATAGAGAGAAACAACTTAATAATTTATTTCCAGAATGTAAAGAGACTAAATCTCTATTCTCAGCCAGTGCTGGGAAAGGGAGAAGGGCACCCTGGGGCCTCGGAGCAGTGCTTATCGGAGGGTGACTGCCAGCTCCAGTGGCCCCTGAATGAAGCCCTTTGTGGTGGAGGACAGAGAGCAGGGTGAGCAGGACCCTTCTGGTTACATAATAGACTCTTTCATAACTGTAATCACCTGACGTCTGGGGCAGGATCAGCACTCTGGATGGGTTTGTGTGAGGACGTGTTTTTGTGTTTGTTTTGGGTGGGTTTACATCGTGCCCATACACGTGTATAAGGTTACACGTGCAAACTAACAGGTTCATTGGCTCCTAGATCTCTGAATGGTTGGAGTTTTACAATATGAGAGTCAAGAAAGTGGAGTCATTTCAGTCCAGCGCCTCTATTGCAGGCTGGAAAGCAATGATCCTGATCTGTTAGGTTATGTATTTTACTCTTGATCATTACTCTGAAGCTCTTTCCCTCCTGGATCTAAGCTGTTCACCAAACCAGCTGGGGAATGCTTCAGCCAAGCTGGATTTGATGAAAAGGTAGACTGTTTGCCAATATTCCCGTCAACGCTTCTTTTCTTTCTCATGGCTTTGTGGTTCAAGGCAGTGAAGAACAGAAAAGGATGCTGGATAGAGCAGAGGG